>CM044305.1:23617488-24334590 GCA_024291935.2 Okapia johnstoni | reverse complement strand
TCAGCCTCACAGCCATTAACATTGTTGGGGACTAGGTCCCTTTGATGAACTGGGTATTTTCCATTAGTACAAGGCTTCCACCTCCCCGATGCCACCTCGAGAGGACACCAGGGGGCACCACAGTCGGCCAGCTCTACCGGGGACCTCCTAGAGCCCAGGATAGGGGAGCCACTCAGTGTGGCCCCCTTGCGGTGTCGAAGTCTGCTCATCCGCCCTCAGGGCCATTATCTAGACCTAGGCCTCTCTGGGGGTAGAATCCCGGCCTATACTCACAGACAAACGCCTTCACCGTGAGATCCTCTAGACCGCATTCAGCCGATAGCTCTGAGGGTCTCACAAGAGCCATATCACAGGGGTGGGATGTGGATGGGTCACTTTCATTACTGGGAGGGTTGGGAAAGTCCCTTCAACCACATTCAGGTCCTCACTTTGGCTCCCGACGAGTCCTGGACCCTGAATCACCACCTGACAGACGCCACTGCTACCGGTCACTCCGCTCGCTTTCAAAGCGGAAGTGGAGGGGAGCTGCGTAAGGCCCTACGTGGGGTCTCCCAGGGATGACGGAAGGGACGGCGTGCTACGGGAACCCAGTAGCTCAATATTCATCCGTCCCTGGGTCCTCCTTGTGCAGCGTATCAGAGCCCAGGATGCCTCCTTCTATGAACCCGAGTCTTCCAGCTCCCAAGCAAAGCCCTCGCCTTCCCAAGTCCCTAGTGGCGGGAGTCCAGCTCTGCTCTGAGCATCTCTGCTTGTCAGGTGGGTCGCCAGTCTGTGAGCCTCCCTCGTTGGGGGAAAGATCCTCTCACTAGCACTGATGGTTCTCACCTTAAGTCCGGTTATGATCAAGACACCCCCATCTGCAGATCTGGGTTCTGATCTGGCTAGAAGAGACACAGCCCTCCCAGAGATCACACAGGTTGAATGAGGGGACCACTCAGAAGTAGCTCTTTTGGGTCTCTCAGGGCTAAGAATTTATAGAATTGTTTGGCTCCCTCTGAAGGGGTCCCCTCTAACACTCAGCATCACATGTGAGGTCCTCCTTGGGCTCAGGTCCATCCCTCTGCAAAACTGCGGCTGATGGTATTAGACAGACGTCTCACCTCGCTAAGTCGTTCTAGACTAAAATCATCCTGACATCTGTCCCCAGAGCTTCCTGGGGACCACAGCGTCAGTGATTTTCCAGGGCCTCCTTTTATAGTGTGTGCTACCGTGAGTCCACTTTCAGGTCCTCACATTGACACGTGACGAATCCTGTAATTCCCCTCTCTGCTTTATGAAGCTTCTTGTCTTACATCAAGGTCCTAGTCTCCTGAGAATTCCAAGTTGGAAGTCAGGGTGATCCTCGTGTGATCCTAGTCCATCAGGGCCTCTGAGAATAGACAGTGCGGATGCAACTTGAGTCCTTCCGGATTTCTCTTGGTCAGCATCCTCACTACATCTACTACAGCCTGGGACTGCCCCTTCTACTGATCTAAGATTCCTCTTCTTAGTCTTTGGGTGACCCCATATTCAGGGGTGATGGTCTCCTCAGCCCTCCTTCATGGAGGTTGCCATATCGGCTTCCGTTCCTTGATTAAAGGCTTCCTGGGAAATGCATATTCCTACAAACAGTGAGCAGTTACAACCTCTAGCATATCTTGGAGAAAAGGGGAGTAGTTCCCAAAAGTGATGTAAGCTCAGGAAAACGCAGCAGAAATCAAGGAACTCGGGACAGATGTTATGCTCTCAGAGAAAAAGAGCTGATATATTCCTCGTCTTCAGCCAGATTTAGGGTGTGTGCTTAGTCGCTCAGTCATGTCTTACTCTTTGTGACCCCATGGACTGTAACCCACCGATTTTCCAGGGAAGAATACTGAAGGGTGTAGCCATACCCTCCTCCAGGGGATGTACCAAATTCAGGAATCGAACCCAGGACTGCCAAATTGCAAGTGGATTCTTTCATTTCCGAACCACTAGGTTTACGGTAGTTCTAAAATATTTACTCTTGGCACCTCCCTGATGGTCCAGTGGTTACGACTCTGCACTCCCAATGCACAGGGCCCGGGTTCGATCCCTGGTCAGGTAACTGGATTACACATGCCAGAACTAAGAGTTCACGTGCCACAACAAAAAACGTCAGATGCCACAGATAAAGAGCCTGCATGTGGCATCAAAGATTCCCAGTGTCACAACTAAGATGCAGCGCAGCCAAAAAATAAAAAAATATTTTAAATAAAAAACTAAAATGCTTACTTTCTACATAGAAGGATAGCGTCGGATAATCTTGTAAGCCAAGCCCTCGATCACTTGAGGCTGTCTTCATTTGCACATGCAGATGATCATACGGTTACTGAGCATTCTCTCCTTCTCTCCTTTAGTCATGCCTCTTAATTATTTTGGTGGCTGTATTGCCTTGCCTATGTATCCCAGCCCAGTGTTTTGGTCACAGAGTTCTTCTTTCTATCACTCAAGATACACTTTAGAGTGCTAGAAGACAGTGAATTAACTGACTCATGAGCACCTCAGGCCGGGCCAAGTGGAAGGGTATGTGCTCTGGACAAATTCAGACCAGCGCTCTAGTCCCAGCTCTGTCACTTATCTGTTGTGTGGACGTGGGTCCATCCCCAAACTCTGGGAGCCTCAGGTGAAGTGGCTTTTGTAGGGCTAGTGGCATGTAGCTAAAGCACCTGGCACAGTGCCTGGACCACATGGAGACTTTACACAATATCTGTTTTTACTATGATTATGATTATTTTGTTCCCAGAGGATACCACCTACCCTGATGAATTCTTTAAATCCAGGAGATGTCAGAGAATCTGTGGCATTCTTGGACATAGAACACCGAATCAGTCCAAAATGCTGTTTAGAAAGAATCTTTCATTTCCACTACTAAATCCTATGTTGAGTGTGGGTCGTTTTTTAACTGAACGAGATTCAAATAATCTAGAATTTGGTTCTGAGACTAACTCTTCCTTCCTTCCAAGCTGCTTTTTCCTTTCAACAACTCCAAGAGACTTGCCTAGGGGCCCAGTAGCTAAGTGGCTAAGAATCTGTACTCCAAATCAGTGGGCCTGGGCTCCATTTCTGATAAGGGAACTTGCCCCCACACACCACAAGTAATAGTTTGCATGCCACAACTAAAGATCCTATATGCCACAGCTAAAACATTCTCATGCTACAACTAAAGAACTCTCAGGCTGCAAGGATGATCGAGGTTCCTGCCTGCCAAAGATAAGACCAAGCACAGTCAATTAAATGAGTAACTAAATAAAATAAGCCCCTATCTTCATCAGTTTCACCATCACCTAAAATATACTCATCTCATACACTTTGTGGAAGTATCAACACAGCCATAAACGCTGAATGGAATGCCCTTTCAATAAAATGAGCTCTGACTCCGTGACTCACAGCATAGAGTGTCACCCACTGGCTTCTGAGTTTCCAGTTTCATTCTACTGTTACTTTTATTTCACAGAATCTCCTTGCACATGATGTGCATGAAACATCTAGGTTGTTCACTGTGTTCATTTGCACTGGGACAGGAGCCCAGGGCACATTCCGTCCCCACCCCAGGGGGGATTTCCCTCTGGTCTACGCATGTTTCTGTTTAGTCGCTCAGTCATGTCTGACACTTTTCTACCCCATGGACTGAACAGATTGCTCTTAGCGTCCCCACTACTACTCAGAAGCCTCCAAACAACAGATGCTAAATTGATATTTGAAGAATTACAGTGCCAGTGTGCAAGAAGTCAAGTTTACTGGGATTTCCCTTCTCCCACATTCTTAAATAAGCTAAGCCAATCTAGGTATATACACTTCAGTTATACAAAGAAAGACTAAAGGGAATAAAAAAATTGAAGAAGTGAATACCTCTCAAGATTTTTTTTCTGTATCTGATAATCACACAGACTTCACCGTGGAATAATTTCCATTTTTTGAAAAAATCTACATCCCAATTATCATGTTTTCTTGTTCCAAATGACAAGCAGTGATTCAAGGAATTTCCGTTTATGCTATGTAATATGAAAATTCTTATTTTTCAACTTGATAATATGTAGTACATATGGGAGATGGGCCATTAGTATACTTAGATGCTGAGGCTACACACATCTTTAATTAAAAGAACCATTTAAAAATAGAAAAAAGAAAAACCTCCAATTTTTGCATATTGTATAGGAACACAAAGATATTATATGCTATTTCCATGAGAAACACCTTGGCCCTCCACTAGTTGGAAGACTGCCTGCTTTCTTGAAATGCAATGTGAAGTATCTGCGCAGACTTCACTAGGGGTGGGAGGAGCTTTGGACATGCTCTGGAAAGTGCACTAGCCCTGGCATGTAGGAGCCCTGGCTGCATCTCTGGCTCTGGCTTTTTCCTCTTGAGATCTCAGAGCCTCTTCATACCAGGATGCGAAGGCACTGGACTTGGTATCACTGACATTAGCCCCAAACTCCCAGATTCTTTTGTATATCTATATCTATCATGGAAGCACTCCATATTAGTTTACAGACATCGTGGTCAGTCTTTTTCATACCTGTGTAGTACTCCACTCGGTGGATATATCATGTTCCTTCAGTTAACATGTCCATGGATATTTAAGTATTTTCATATGGTTGTGGATGTCTCTTCAGGGTTCATTTCTGAAAACTCTAATTACTGGCTCAAATGTAAAAGCATATTGAGTTTTCTGTTAATACCAAGTTGTGTTTAGGCTCTAATCTTATTCTTTGACATGCTGCAGTCCAAGAATGAGATTAGTACAGTCTCTAACACTATATACAAGAATAAACTGAAAATGGATTAGAGACCTAGATATGAGTGGAAACCATAAAACTCTTAGAAGACACTATGAGTGAGACATTATTTGATATAATTCGTAATAATATTTTTTTGGATCTGTCTCCTAAAGCTAGGAAAACAAAAGCAAACATAAATAAAGGAGATGTAATGAAAGGTAAAATCTTTTACATAGCAAAGGAAACCATCAACAAAATGAAAAGCCAACCTACTATCTGGGAGAAAACATTTACCAATGTTATACCCAATAAGGGGTTAATATTTGCAATATATAATGTTTATATAACAGTTTATAGAAAAAGAATCAAGAAAAAGATGGGCAGAACACTTACATACACATTTTTCCAAAGAAGACATACAAATCAACTATGACCTCACATGAAAAGATGTTTCTCTCAGTTAATTTCATATGAATGCAAATTAAAACCATAATGAGCTATTATCTTATATCAGTAAAGAAGGGCTATCTACCAAAAGGAGAAGAGAAGTAACAAATGTTGGTGAGCATGTGGACAAGCTCAACTGTACAGTATCCTTGGTGGAAATGTCCAATTGGTGCAGCCACCATGGATAACAGTAAGAAGGTTCCTAAAACCTGAAAAACTTAGAACTAGCAAAAGATTAAGCAATCACCATTCCTGGGTGTATACATTAAAAAAAACTAACCCACTAATTTGGATGGTCTCCTTCAGGTACTCGATGCTTGTCTGGCACTTCTACCCATTTTCCACTGCTCATCCCCCCTTCCCCTCAAGCCTCAATCTACTCTCTGCCAGTGACCCCACCCCAGTCCAACCTCCCTGTTTATTAAGAAGGCACCTGTGTTGGCAGAGCCAGTGTGAGAGGATGTCCTTCCCAGCCACCAGATTGCAGCATGCCAGGCCTCTCTGACCACCACAACTCCCGAAGTCTTTGATGTCCACACACTGAGACAGTGAGGAGTCAGACAAAAAGCACAGACTATGGTGCTGAAATGGATGAATAAGGAACTTAGTGATGTGGCCAGTGACTCTCCAGCACAATATTCTGCAGGTCCAGTTGGGGATGATACATTTCATTGGCAAAACACAATTATGAAAAACACGGCAGCCCATATCGAGGCAGTGTATTCTCTGTGACAATTCATTTCCCTTAAGACTACCCGTTCACACTACCTAAGGTTGCATTTACAACAGAATCTATCATCCAGACATGAACACTAATGGCAGCACTTGATTCGATATTCCAAGATCACTGTGGTCTCTTGCTTTAACATTTCTAAAGTTCTGGTATCCATGTGTTCCCTGCTATGTGTTCCGAACCCTGATGACACCCTCCCCAGTGCCAGAGGCTGCACAGATCTTTAAAACAGACAGAAATAAGTACAACAGAATTTTTCAGGAGTGGACTCAGAAGTATGCCATGTGATGCGACCTTAAAGTTAGAATCACCAGTGTTATAGCTAGAAAAAACTTTAAATTACAGCTAAAAATGAAAAAAACCCCACTAATTCAAAACTTCCATGCACTCCAATGTTCATAGCAGCATTACTGACATTTGCCAAGGTAGGAATGTAATCTATATGTATACAACTTATATACGCACACACTCACACTCACACACACACACATAATGTAATATTACTCCCAGTCAGTTGAAAAAGAATGAATTTTCCAGCCATTTTTCAATGACATCTATGGCATTTGAGGGTATTATGCTATTAAGTAGCAAACAGCTGGAGGGTATTAATGAAATAAGTGAGAGAGAGGAAGACAAACGCTGTATGTTACCACTGACATGGAGAATTTTAAAAATAAAACAGACTAGAGGAAAGGAAGCAGACTCACAGAAACAGAGATACAACGAGTGCCTCCCAGTGGGGAGCAGCATCCAAAGGGGAGGGCAGGGAAAGAAGATTAAGAATGTGCAAATCAACAAGTAAAAATAAGCAACAAGGATATATTGTACAACAAAGGGAATATAGCCAATCTTTGATAATCACTGTAAATGGAACATAACCTTTAAAAGATGAATCACTTTGATGTTCACCTGCTGGTAGGAATGTAAACTGGTACAGCCAGTATGGAAAACAGTATAGGGGTTCCTCAAAAAATCAAAAGGAACACATACTATTTTCCACAAATCCACTACTATCCAAAGGAATTGAAATGAGGACCTCGAAGAGAGCTCTACATTCCCATGTTCATTGCAGCACTATTCACAGTAGTCATGACAGGGAAGGTGCCTACCTGTCCAGTGACAGATGAATGGATAAAATTATGTAAAATATACATACAATGGAATATTATTCAGCCTTAAAAAGGAGCTAACCTCTCCAGTTATGACAGCGTGGATAAATCTAGAGGACCTTCTGCTACAGTGAAATAAGCCAGACACAGAAGGAGAAATACTGCATGATGTCATTTATATGAGGAATCTAAAATAGTCAAAGTCAAAAAAGCAGAGAGAAGGGTGGTGGTTGCCATGGGCTATGGGAGGGTGGATGAGAATGAATTGTATACTTAAAAAATATTCAGAACCTAAAAGTTGACAATTATGCCCAGAGAGCGCAGAATGCGCCAGTCTAGTGGCTTCAGGGCATCATCCCACCTCAGGGGATTGCCATCCCGATTTCTCAGAAACTCTGTGGAAAGAAGGTAACGTGAATAAAACATCTAACCTGAACACTGTTTACATGCACCCAAACAAGAGCACAGGACACATTCCATGGCAGCTTCACGTGATTTCTCTCTGACTTACTCACAATCCCAAAGCACAGGCAGACTCAGAAAATACTGCAGGTTTGGTTCTCAATCCCCAAAGAAAAGTCCATATCACAATGCAGTCACAAGAATTTTTTGGTTTCCCAGTGTTTTCATAAAATTTATGATTATACTATATTGTAGGCTCTTAAGTGGGCAATAGCATTATGCCTCAGAAAAATATAGATATCTTAATTAAAAACATCTCTTTGCTAAAACAAATGCTAATCATTATCTGAGCCTTCAGTGAGTCCATCTTTTTTGCTGCGGAGGGTGTGAACAATGCAAGAGTTATCAAAATGTGACACAGACATGAAGTGAGCAAATGGTGTTGGAAACATGGACCCGAAAGGCTTGTGGGAAGCACAGTTGACACAAACTTTCAATTTGTTAAAGAAAAAGAACAAAGAAAAGAAAAACAGTATCTGTGAAATACAACAAAGCAAAGTGCAACAGAGTGAAGTGTGCCTATAACTGTTAAGGGCAGTTTCCCATCCCAGGCTTTGTCTTTAAACTACGGGGCCCACTCTGTGAGAACCTGGTCCCTGGTCAGGATTACCACAGCCTTATCCAGCCCACCATGCACTCAACTTATAGTTACTTCCCACTGAAGCACCTATATTTTCCCAAGGCCCACCATTGCCTTGCATCAGGGAATCCACATTTGACTGCTGTTATGTCACCATTTTCTTTACATGACAGCTGCTTCTCGACTCTATAATTTTATGGTCAGTGGCTAGATCTTTTTCTCAGCTTTCTAAGTACCAGCATAGAGCCTTCTGTGAGCAGAGACTCAATTAATGTTTGGGAAATAAATGACCCTGTGAGCATGTGGTTGAAATTATTAGAATTTAATTCTACATTTTTGAACTAACCAAGCATATACTGTTGTTTATAATTTTGTAAAACACAGAGTACAAGGGATGAGGAAACCAAATACTGACCATTTTACTTTTCCTCTATGTCTTGTCCCACATATTTTACTGCTTAACTTTTTCAAATTTTCAAGGAAATAACATATTGCAATGCCATGCTATCTTGAACCACCATACTAAATAAGATGGAAGCTTCCCCATCTGCTTTACACAATATAAAAATATTTTATCCTTAAGACTGATAAACAACAGTTAAGTGTGACTGATGAATTCGTACACTTAGATTATAAGTTAGATAAGCTTTCATTTAGGAGCAACATTTGAAAAGCAGCAAGAACATAAAAACATAGATTTATTTCTAAATTCCCTATACAAAACAGGAACACCAAGGTATTTTACACTATGAACACTCAGTGACGTCCAGTCCTATATGACTTGGAACACTGAATACTCTCTTCAGCCACAAAGCGAAAAATTCGCCTCAGCTTCAGTTGGTGTGGAAGGAAATGCTGGAGGAACACTGGGATATCCGCTGGCTTGGGCCCTCTCTTCCTCATCTTTCAACGCCTCGTCATACCGAGAGTGGAAGGCACTGGGGTCCAAATGATTAATCCTGGCCAGGAACTCCAGGACTTTCATCTTGCTCGTTTCAGCATGTGCTCTTGAACCCCACAGGAACTCATAGCATGCTGGATCACTGTCGGGCACTTGCCGATATTCCAAATACTTCAGCTGCACCAAATCTTGGGTGATGAGCTTCTTGGGCTCCCCAGATATGAAGTGCCTCTTCCCAGCATAGATATTCACTTATTCAGGAAATCCAAGATGTCTTTCTCTGTGGCACAGTTACCCTTCATGAAGATCACACCCAGGAGATTCATCAGGAGAGTGGTCTTGGGAAAACCCCTGCCATGGTGCACGATCCCATTGCAGGGGAGATTCATCTTGCTGACAAGGACATAAGAATGCTTGGCAGTGTTGTCTTTCTTCACGTCAATACCAAATACCACCTCTATGCTGTCAGAAGCTCTTTTGAGGATCCTGAGGCATTGATTTTGGTACTTTTTATCGATGATCTTCAGCATATTCGCTTTCCTAATGGGCTTTTTCATCTTATACATGCGTAAACAGGAACTGCACCAACAGATTCGTCGGCTTGGTGAGTGAGTGTTTTCCAGATCGCACGTTGGAGGCAGGGGCCTGAGAGGAATTTTGCATTTTCCCAATTTCCCCAATAGCTCTTTCAGATGATCTTGTGGGAGAAACACCTGCAGGCACAGTGGTGGTGGCCAGGCCCCCCCGAGGACTCTTGAGATGGTTACCAGACCTAGCACCGGGCTTTCCCTTAGCATCAACCCTGGGACCAGGATTGGAGGAAGAGGAGAGTGCTTCCATCGTGGTGGCAGTGACCTGAGCACCCCTCAGATCGTGGGTGCCATGCCGAGCCTAGTGGTGTTTCTCACAGGTGTGGAGCTTACCCTTCTTACGCCGAGGCATGGTGACTGTGGTCAGGGACAACAGGCAGGAGTGCAGGTAGAACAGCACGTGATCTGGGCAGAGAGGAGAGAGGATGAGAGGATGTGAGCGCCTGTGGCAGGGAGGCACCACTCTGCCTTTAAGAAGGCCTGCTCTGCAGGTTTTCACGTGGGCACTGCACTACAAACCCAGAGGACTTCTGATCTGATCATCCTGTCCTGTTGAGAACTCTGTTGAAATAATTAAGGTGAGACTCAGGCTGCAGCCTTCCAGCCCTGCCAGCTGCCTCCTGAGGCTGAGGAGAAGCGGGCCAGTCTCGTCCTTGTGGACACCCCCCTCCATTCTGGAGGGTGTGGGTCCTCTCGGTTCATAGTCAGAACAATCATATCAACTTTTGGCATGGCCTGGGCCCTATCCTCTTTGCAGTTCTAAGGTTATACCCCAAAGCCTGGTCCTCATCTCCCTGTGATACCTGAAGAAGTGAAGAGATACCTCAGCCCAGCGTCCCTGGCAGAGGGCACCCACAGCAGTCAGCTCTAGGGAACTCTGTCCTGGGCTCACTGGGGTTCTCAGTCCTCTTTCAGGGTCCTTTCAGCCTTGGCTCTAGGTAGAGCCTGGGACACCCATGTATGCTGCCCTGGTGTACCTCCTCTCAGACAAAGGCTCTCACCAATCCCATACCATCAGAAAGCAAGGAGGGTTCACATACACCTGACTTCCATGCCTGGGGTTCTCAGTGCTGCGAGCCAGGAGAGGGGTGGGGGGTGGTGCAGAGGGCACTCTCTATTGATTCCCCTGTTGGAGGGTGAGTGCGATCAACATTGTTCTTTCAGGGTCCTCATGCTGACTCCTCTGAAGCCCTGGGCCTCCTCCCTTGGCAGAATCGAGGCCATTCACATATTCCAACACCCTCAAACCTCCGAACTCTCCAGACAGAAGTGAGAAGACTGCTCAGCTTCACAGATACTCTAGGTTTCTACATGGAAAAGGTCCAAAATGTACCAGAACTTAAGTTTAGAGTTGGTGTTCGCCTTAGTCCTCACTCAGGTCTGGGTAGAACTCAGGACTCCTCCCACCAATAACCTGGGTAGTTCAGCCTCAGAGCAAAGTCCTCAATTCCCCGAGTCCCTGGAGGGGCAAAGTCAGGGTACTACATACGTGACTACCCTCCCTGGAGCCTCCCAGATACGTAGGCACTCTGCTTTGTGATACCACCCCTAAATGGGGAGGGGCCCCCAATCAGTTTTTAGGGCGCTCACTTCACTGCAGTCAGGACTGATTAAGGGGCTCCATCTGCAAGCAGGGACTACTCCTGAGACCAAAGCCATCCCTGAGACTTCCCTGGGAAGAACTCAGTTTGATGGCTCTTCCGGGGCTTCCCAGGGCTTACAGCAGCAGTGAAACTTAGTATGGCCCTCTTTGTTATGGGCTGAGTGGCCCCTGCTTCAATCCCGACTCAGTCGTCACCTCAATTCTGGACCAGCACTGGGAATCCACCCTCTGCCGGCCAGAGGCCAGGCCCTTGGCCCGAAGTCCGTACTTCCTGGAAACTGTAGAACAGAAGTCAGGATGACTCATATCCCATCATGATGCTCAGGGTCTCAGATAGTACAGTAGGGGTAGGGGAGAATCCGGGGTGGGGGGTGGTTGTTCTATGGTTCTCATTCGGCATCCCCATCTTCCTATCTATCAGAGAATAACACACCTTCCTTTACTGAACTGTGTCCACAAGTGTCCAAACAAAGCTTCACCTCCTAGAGTTCAGCAGGGGAGAAGTCCGGGAATTAAGTGTAAGGGTGCTGCTTTCTGTCACCATCTTTACTGCCCGTGCCCTGTTAGCACTCAGGGCTCTCCCTGTGACTGGAGTTAGAGCTTAGATTTACTTCAGTTACAGAATCAAGTAACTTTTAGATCTTAAAGAATCTTTTAGATCAAGATTTACCAAAAAAGTAAGCCTAAGAGCTTTGTAGGAACCGTCCCCTGTTGACCACAGAGGCGAGACTTTGTGGGTTTTGCTTTGTTACAAGAGGGGGCAATGGTCCCTTGAGTCCACGTTCAGGTCCTCACCTTGCCTTCAGATCAGTCCTAGGAATCCACTCTCCTCCAAATGAACACCGTGAACAGCAGTCCGAGCTCTTTGCCGCCAGAACAGAAGTTGGGGGGAGCCACTTCCAGCTAAGACTGCCCTGTGTGGGATCTCTGAAGGATGATTCCAGGGGCGGGGCTCTGTGGGGACCCCATCGTTCAGTGTTTAGTGGTCTCTGGGTCATCCCCTAGGGTCCTCACCATGCCGTCTGTTAGAGCCCGGTACCCCTTGCTCTATGGACTTGAGTCCTCCTGCCCCCAATCAAAGCCCTCACCACCCTAAGTCCCTACTGGGGAGTCAGGGGGCTTCTTTGAGCATCTCTCCCTGACAGGAGGAGCGCCACTCTGTGAGCCTTCCTCCTTGGTGGGAGAGACCCTCTAATTAGTACGGATGGTCCTCACTTTACTGTGGTGATGGCCAAGACACCTCCCTCTGCAGAACTGGGGTTTGATCCTGATAGTAAAAGCCCTTCCCTCACTGAGACCAAACAGAAATGAAGAGGCTTCTCATCCCCATAACTCTGCCTGGAGCCTCTGGGGTTAAGAATAGGGGAAGGGGTCTGTAAAGTCTCCTTATTTGTGGGTCTAGTGATACTTCTTTCTTCACTCAGGGACCTCACCATGGTTCTGGCCAGTCCTGGGACCTGTCCGTTCAACCTGAGATTCTCCCCCTACTGAACTGAGGTCATTCTCCTTAGACTAAAACTTTGACCTCACAGAGAAGTATAAGGCTTATAAGAGACAATGCCCACTCTGGGCATTCTAAGCCAAAGAGCAAGTTGGGCAGGTCTCTGAATGACCTATATTTTAGGGTGGTTGTCCCTCCAGTCCTCACTCATGGGGGCCCTCATTTTGTCTATCTCTTGGATTAAACGATTCCTGGGGAACACTACATGCCTGTAAAATCTTGAGAAGTGCCCCTAATGCAAACCTTACAGTTTCATGTCCCAGACTTGAGGTGAGATGGGGAGTTGCCAGAGAAGGCAGGGGGCAGGATGGGGTACACTCAGATAAAAATGCCGAACTGTCCTTTTTGGGAGGTGGGAGGGGGATTCAGGATGGGGGGGACATATGTACACCTGTGGCTGATTCATGTCAATGTATGGCAAAAACCACCAAAATATTGTAAAGTAATAAGCCTCCAATTCAATCAAACTAATATTTTTAAAAAGCCAGAGTCAGAGTCTTATGTGAATTGTTTTAATTGATTAATAGGCATACCTTTAAAAATCATACTTTACAAATACTGTGTTTTGTTACAAAATGAAAGTTTATGGTAACCCTGCATTGAACATGTCTAAGGTACCATTTTCCCAAAACCATGTGTTCACTTGGGGTCCCCGTGCCACATTTTGTTACTTCTTTAAATATTTTAACTCTTTCCTTATTTTATTTCTTATGGTGCTCTGATCACTTCTCTTTGTTACATTGTAACTACTATAATTTAAATTAAGGTATGTATATTTTTAGACATTTTCCAGTAGGTGTACAATAGGGTTAACAACTTTTATAAGCACTGGGAAACGCTGAAATTCCTGTGATTTATTTTATGGTAATATTCACTTTATTGCAGTGATCTAGAACCCAACCCACCATATCTGAGATATGCTCACACTACTAAAGGAAAGGAGCCGTCCAAGATGGCTTTGTGCTATTCTAATTGAGGTTCTCTGACACTGCACAGAAAGATGATCTTATTGTCACTATCATCTGTTTCTCCTCCTTATTCCTGTCATTCACTGAGGTAGCCTTCAAGGCATTGTGCCTAAAGAAGTGTATTAGAATATATCCAGAGTCCTTACTTTTATCCCAAGATACATGTGAGTGCTAAGAAACACAAGTTCTGCTTTAGGTCAAGAGAAGTCTAACAGCGTAGGATCTAGAGGAATTCAGAGAGGATCTAATCCAAGGCCTATAAGTCACTAGTGTTCCCCAGCAAGGGCTCGCTGCCTGATGCACATAGAAGCCAATACTATGGAACAGGCTTTTGAGAGAAAAACTTTATTCCAAGGTGGAGTGGCAAGAACATACGAGGCGGCTCTCAAATCTGTCTTCTCAATCCAGAGTTTGGGGTAAAATTAAAGGGTTTAGGGGAATTGCAAACTTGGAAGCTAATTGGCTAGTCTTGAATTAGTTCATGTAAGCTATTCATGTTGGTATAAGCCATATTTTCCGTTTCAATACCCCCATCTCTCTTTGTACATTCTTCAATCTTGTGGGAAATCATCCTCAATTTGGTTAATGATTCTCAAATTCTGTACAAAATGATGATCCCAGGTCTCAAATCTTTGTACCAACCAGATTGGTGTGTTATATAAGCATTGACAAGGTTGGATTAATTGGTATTTAAGAAAGGTAATTATCAGATTTAACTTCCTTCACATGTCTCTTTATAGGCTATTGCTTTAAGTTTGGAGTTTTGGTGCCTGGGTGGACTTTTTACTACTATTGAGTCAGCTGTCTTGGCTCTTCCTGGCCCAAACTGAGCTCTGCAGTTGATTGACCAATTTCTTCCACTGTAGTGCTCAAAATACTTTACATCTTGGCAAGCAAACACAGCCTGGACCAACTGCCTTAACCAATGCTTGCTGCCTATTTCCAGCCTTCATAGATTGCAGCTGACATCAACCAGCACTCTTATCAGCAACTTGAGGTCTCTGGATGAGGCCGAAATGTTGGCTTCCCCTGGAAAACCCTTGCATTCATAGGAGCTGTAGGAAAGTCATCAAGGCTTGTCTATCTGTGGCTCAGAGCACTTTGTTCCTTTCTAGGAAGAAAAAAGCAAACTAGAGGTATCTCCCTTAATTTAGGACCCAATTCCATCTCCTAGTTTGGTTTCTGGGAAGACTTGGCTGTATGACTTCTCTGGAGAAGCCACTAAAAGGAATAGACAATCTCAAAGGTGACCAGCTTGGATCTGAGAGTTCACTTAAAGAACCCTTAAAAGTTTTCCATTAGAGGTGGCTGTCCAACTGTAGCTTGAGAGTTACACATGCTACCCAACTTTGAAGGAATCTGTCCCACCAGTTCCAAGACTGGAGCCCGTTTGGTCAGAGGCTCCTAATATTTCCGCCCCGCCATGTGCTGAGGGCGAGCTTGTCTACTGAAAAGGTCCTATGGAATTTCAGGCTCTGTCTCACTCTCCACCTTGAAAAACATGCCATGAGGAGGATGGTGGAAGATGAATTGCATCACATTGAAGAAAGTGAAAGAGGAAGCTGTCTTAAACTCAGTTATAGCTGAGTTTCAGAGAGAAATTCAGGCGCACACATACTTAACACCAATTGCCTCACCTCCTTTCTGAGCATGTTGTGGTTTAATCTTTCTGGTAGGTGACCAAAACATTTTAGCCCTCCAGCAGAGATCACAGACAAGCAAATCTAGATGTTTGGGCAATTTCCAGGTGGAATACATTCACCTCAAGCCTCTATGTAGCCCGTGGCCTTAACATCACAACCAGTGGCTGTTTCTCCTGGTAAAATTTCATTTTTAACATCACACACACATACACACACACACAAACATAAAAGCAGTTCAAGCTAACTCTCTGCTATTCTGGTTGATATAGAAGAGGACTAGAATTTTTAGGGAGGAAACACCAGAATGTGTCCAATTGTATAAAATTCCTTTAACCCAGGCTCAAGGTACATTCTTCTGGAGGTGGGGAAGAATTTTCCTGCTTTACACTCCCTCATTTTATCTTTATACCCTCACCACAACAAGGTAATCAGGGCTGGTTTCATTAAGAATACACTCATGTGAAATTAAAAGGATCATAAGTGACTACTACAGACAACTATATGCAAATAAAATGGACAAACTAGAAGAAATGGACAGATTCTTGAGGTACAACCTTCCAAGACTGAAACAGAAAGAAATAGAGAATGTGAACAGACTGATCACAAGAATTGAAATTGAAACAGTGATTTAAAAATTTCCAATAAAAAGTCCAGGACCAGATGCTTTCACAGGTGAATTTTATCAAACAGTTAGAGAAGAGTTAGTACCTATCCATCTCAAACTCTTTAAAAAAAATTGCAGAGGAAGGATTACTCCCAAGCTCATTCTATGAGGCCCCCATCAACCTGACAGAAAAATGGGAGAACCACCAAAAAAAAAAAAAAAAAGGAAAATTACAGGCCAATATCACTGAGGAACATAGATGCAAAAATCCTCAACAAAATACTAACAAACCAAAAAGGACAGTCTCTTCAATAAGTGGTGCTATGAAAACTGGACAGCTACATGGAAAAGAATGAAATTAGAACATTCTCTAATACCATACACAAAATAAACTCAAAATGGATCAAAGACCGAAATGTAAAGCCAGACACTATAAAACTCTCAGAGGTAAACCTAGGAAGAACACTCTTTGACATAAATTGCAGCAGTATTTTTTTTTCTTTTAGCAATATGATTTTTGACCCACCTCATAATCAAAATAAAAAGAAAAATAAATAGGTGGCATCTAATTAAAATTAAAAGCTTCCAAAAAGCAAAAGAAACCATAAACAAAAAGAAAGCTCATAGAATGAGAGAAAATATTTGCAAAAAACAAGGGATTAATATGCAAACTATATAAAAGGTTCATACACTCTGTCAAATAAACAATCCAATCATTAATGGGCAGCAGATATAAATAAATACTCCTTCAAAGAAGAAATACAGATGGCCAAATAGCACAAGAAAAGATGCTCAACATCACTAATTATCAGAAAAATGCAAATCAAAACTACAATGAGGTATCACCTCACACCAGCCAGAATGGTCATCATCCCCAAATCTACAAATAATAAATGATGGAGAGTGTGGAAAAAAGGGAACAGTCTTGCACTCTCAGTGGGAATGCAAATTGACACAGCCACCATGGAGAACATTATGGAAGTTCCTTGAAAAACTAAAAATAGACTTACCATATGATCCAGCAATCCCACTCCTGGCACATATCCAGAGAAAACTATGATTCATAAATATACATGCACCCAATCTTCATTACAGCACTATTTACATTAGCTAAGACACGGAAGTAACTTAAATGTCCATCTATAGAGGAGTGAATAAAGCAGATATGGTACATATATACAATGGAATATTATTCAGCCATAAAAAAAGAATTAAATAATGCTATTTGCAGCAACATGGATGGACCTAGGGAATGTCATACTAAGTAAGACAGAGAAAGACATATATGATATCACTCATACGTGGAATCTAAATTTTTTTTTAAATGACATAAATGAACTTGTTTATAAAACAGAGACAGACTTCTAGATATCGAAAACAAGCTTGTGGTTACCATTGGAGAAATGTTGGGGGAGGGATACTTTAGGAGCTTGAGATAAACATACACAACTGTCGTGTCTGACTCCTCATGACTCCATAGATTGTAGCCCACCAGACTCCTCTGTCCATGAAATTTTCCAGGCCAAAATACTGGAGTGAGTTGACATTTCCTGTTCTAGGGGATCTTTCCAATCGAGGGATTGCACCCACTTCTCTTGTGTCTCCTCCATTGGTAGATGGATTCTTTACCACTGTGCCACCTGGGAAGCCCACATACACAACCACTATGTGTAATAGTGATAACCAAAAAGTACCTACTGTATAGCAGAGAGAACTCTACTCAATATTCTGTAATAACTTGTATGAGAAAAGAATCTGAAAATGAAGGAATATATGTGTAGGTATAACTAAATCACTTTGTTATACACCTGAAACTAACACATTATAAATCAATTGTACTACAATAAAATAAAACAGAAAAATAATTTTACCATAATATCCAGCAATCTGAATCCTGTGCATATATCCAGAGAAAACCATAATTCCAAAAATGTACAAGCACCCCAATGTTCACTACAGCCTTATTTACAATAGCCAAGATATGGAAGCAACTTAAATGTCCACCAACAGAGGAATAGATAAATATGTGGTCCATAAACACAAAGGAACATTATTCAGCCATAACAAAGAATGAAAGAATGCCATTTGCAGCAACATGGATGGACCTAGGGATTGTCATACTAAGTGAAGTAAGTCAAAGACAAACATATCCCTCATATGTGGAATCTAATTTTAAAAAGTGATAAAATGTACTTATTTACAAAACAGAAAGAATCACAGACATCGAAAGCAAAATTTTGGTTACTAAAGGGGAAACGCAGTGAGGGAAGGATAAAACAGGAGCTCGGGATAAACTCACCACTATATATATAATAGATAACCAATAGGACGTCCTGCATAGCACAGGGAATTCTAATCAATCTTCTTTGATAACCTATATGAGAAAAGAAACTGAAAATGAATGAATATATGTATATATATAACTGAATCACTTTGCTATACACCCGAAACTAAAACAACATTGTAAATCAACTTTACTTCAATAAAATTTTAAAAAATAGACTATCTGGGCATATATCTGAAGGAAACCATAATTTGAATAGGTACAAGCACCCCCATGTTCATTGCAGCACTGTTTACAATAGCCAAGACATGGAAACAACCTAAAGGTCTATCAACAGATGAATAAAGATATGATACATAAATACAATGGAAGAACACTCAGCCATAAAAAAGAATGAAATAATGCCATTTTCAGCAACATGGATGGACCTAGAGATTGTCATACTGAGTAAAGTAAGTCAGACAAAGTCAAATACCATAGTATATTGCTCATAGGTACAATCTAATTTTTCAAAACGACACAAATATAATTATTTACAAAACAGAAATACACTCACACAATTTGAAAACAGACTTATGATTACCAAAGGGGAAACTTTGGTGGGAGGGTTACATTAGAAGCTTGAGATGAACATACACACACCACCAGTATAGAAAATAGATAACCGAACAGGACCTCCTATATAGCCTAGGCAACTCTAGTCAATATTCTGTAATAACCTACATGGGAAATGAATCTGGAAAAGATTGACTATAAGTGTAACTGAATCACTTTGCTGTGTACCTGAAACTAACACAAGAATGTAAATCAACAATTCTCCAATAAATTAAAAAAAATAGAATATACAACTATAACAATACCTCTGGGCCATCACCTTAGGCATGGGGGGAAAAACCCCATCACCTCCATAAAGCAAGGTTTACAGTCCAGGAGCAAGGTGTTTTATCTCCCAATTCAGAAGACCCTTATTAAAATCAGGTTTAATAAAGTTTTGTCACAGTCGACCAAAAGCCAACTCCTATTAGCCAATCCCAACACATATAACAGTCAGACATAAACAAACAGGCAAGTAAATCCAAAGGCCTGGGACCTTAACCCAGTATTTGGAGCTCTAACCCAATCCTTTGAGTACCTCAGCAGCTCTAACCTCTTGCATTGTCCTCTTAGGGTGGGTCTCTAACCCACGGTTGTAGCCTTGGACTTTAACCATACAGAAGAAACCCCCCCAGGTGGGACTCTATCCCACACTGTTGTTGTCGTTCTTCAGTCTTCCTGTCATGTCCGACTCTTTGTGACCCCATGGACTGCAGCACGCCAGGCTTCCCTGTCCTTCACTATCTTCTGGGGTTTGCTCAAATTCAAGTCCATTGAATTGGTGATGCCATCCAACCATCTCATCCATTCTAACCCACAGTCCTGATGAGATTATTAGACCACAGACACGTTTTAACTGCATTTAGCACATGTAGCTACAGGGACATTATAATGAGTTTACTCACCCCAAAGATGTCTTATCCAGGAGCTGTTTCTTTTCTTAAAAGTGAAAGGGGCCTGAGGATCCCGGAGTGCCATGGCGAGGAAGCAGGAACCCAAGAGATGACTCTCTAGACAAACTCAGTTGAGGTGGCCACTCAGGGTTGGTGCTGAGGACCCACACTCTGCCAGGGGCTACAGTGCCTCAGGCAGATGGTCACAAGTCCTAAATCTCAACTGGGCTGCTCAAACTCACTGAACATGGGCTCACTGCCTGATGTGCACAGAAGCCAATACTTAAGGCAAGAGCTTTTGAGAAAAGAGATTTACTGCAAGGCCGACCAATGCAGAAGACAAGGTTTCAAATCTCTTCAATCCAGCAGCCTGGGTGAAATCTAAGTGAAGTGAAGTGAAAATTTCTCAGTCATGTCCAACTCTTTGCGACCCCATGGACTATACAGTCCATGGAATTCTCCAGGCCAGAATACTGGAGTGGGTAGCCTTTCCCTTTTCCAGGGGATTTTCCAAACCCAGGGATCAAACCAGGTCTCCCCCATTGCAGGCAGATTATTTACCAGCTGAGCCACAAGGGAAGTCCCTGAAATCTAAGGGGTCAGGGGAATTTCTAACTTGGAAGCTAATTGGCTAGTCTTCAATTAGTCCATTTCAGCTACTCAGGTTACTGGAAGCCAGGTTTTCCTTATTGAAGGACGTCTCATTTTGTAAAGGGCCCTTGGGCAACATTTCTCTTCTCTGAATTCTGCAGACTGAAGATCTTGCTCCGGGGGGTCATCCTGAGGTCATGCATTCCCTCTTGGACACATGCAGTTCCTTCTTTGTAAAACAGCACAAGGTGTGATTTATCAACAATCTATTTGAGAAGGTAAAACCAGTTCAAGCTGGTCAATTGTTTCACATGCTGTTTCGCTAGCCTTGTGAACTCGAGCGCATTAACCAAACTCCAAGACAAAGAAAATCACAGGGAACTAAAATGTTGCCTAGCAATGACAATCATGTAACATTCACACCAGAGGATATAACATAGAATGTGCTTGTGGTAGAATCTTTCCCAGTTGGAAACAACTCAAAGTTCTTAGAATTTTTGTTATTGACCAGTATCTTCCCTCTCATCTACCCTTTCATCTAAATAGCCAATATTTCTGCGTATTTAAGTACCAACAAAAAAAAACTAGAACTTGCCTAGAATTTGTCCAATTACACACAAGATAAAATAATCGAGTACCTTCTTAATAGAGGTCTCTGGCTCCCTCAACCCAGGGTAAAGGTCACCAGTCTGGGGGACTTTGGACTCTCTGAGGCCCTCCATCTGAGGATCTGGCCATGCCCACCACTCCCACTCTCTCTCTAGCCCACCAGGCAACTTCACTTAAAATGACCTCTCACTGATGGCTTTGCATTTTCCTAAGGCTCAAAACCTAGACAGTGTATTAAAAAACAGAGACATCACTTTGCCAACAAAGGTCACTATAGTCAAAGGTATGGGTTTTCCAGTAGTCATGTATGGATTTGAGAGTTGGACTATTACGAAGGCTGAGCGCCAAATAATTGATGCTTTCAAACTGTGGTCTTGGAGAAGACTCTTGAGAGTCCCTTGGACAGCAAGGAGATCAAGCCAGTCCATCCTCAAGGAAATCAACCCTGAATATTCATTTAAGGACTGATGCTGAATCTGAAGCTCCAATACTTTAGCCACCTGATGCAAAGAGCCGACTCGTTGGAAAACACCCTGATGCTAGGAAGGAAAGATTGAGGGCAGGAGAAGAAGGGGGTGCAGAGGATGAGATGGTTGGATGGCATCACTGACTCCATGCACATGAATTTGAGAGCCCTCTGGGATACAGTGAAGGGCAGGGGGGCCTGGTGAGCTGCAGTCCATGGGATCACAAAGAGTGGTACATGAGTTAATGACTGAACAACAACAAGGCTCCAAACTGCCTCACCGCAGGCCGTTTACACTTGCTTTCAACTCCAACTGCCTGCCCTCTTTACCCCTGCTTTTACTTCTTCTTTCAGCAGTCCCCAACCTTTTTGGCACCCGGGACTGGTTTTGTAGAAGACAATTTTTCCACAGACTTCGAGTGGGGGATGGTTTTGGGGTAATTCAAGCACATTACATTTATTGTGAACTTTATATCAAATCTAAATGCCACTGCTGATCTCAACAGGAGGTACTGGTCCAAGGACCATGGGACCCCTGCTTGTGATTCATATTTATAATATATGCCTACAACATGTCCACTACCTCCAAAGTTTCCTCCTACCCTCATTATTTATTTACTCATTTATTTTTTTGGAGGTGGGGAGGAACAAGAACAATTAATGTAACATCCACCCTTTCAGAAAATCTTTAAGTATCCAACATAGAATTGCTAACTATAAGCTCTATACTATACAATACATTTCTAGAAATTATTCATCTTATATAACTGAAAATCTGTGTCCTTTGGCAATCACTTCCTCATTACACCTCCTCCCAGGCCCTGGCAATCACCATCCTACCCTGCTTCTATCAGTTTGTCTGTTTTAGTTTCCTCTTTTAAGTGGTATCATGTATTTGTCCTTCTGTGTCTGGTTTATTTCACTCAGCACAATGTCTTCTAGGTCATCTCTGTTATTGCAAATGACAAAATTTCCTTCTTTTTAAGGCTGAATAATACTCCATTATGGGCTTTCCAGGTAGCTCAGTGGTAAATAATCTACCTGCCAATGCAGGGCACACAGGAGACTTGGGTTCGATCCCTGGATTGGTAAGATCCCCTGGAGGAGGAAATGGCAATCCACTTGTAGGAGGTAACCCATTGGAGAAGGAAATGGCATCCTCCCCTGGAGGAGGAAACAGCAACCCCCTCTAGTATTCTTGCCTGGAAAATCCCATGGACAGAGGAGCTTAGATTCCATGGGGTCGGAAAACAGTTGGACACAACTGAGAGACTGAGGACACACACACATAACACTGCATGATATGTATATACCATATATTTATCCATTCACTCATCAAAGGACATTTAGGCTGCTTCCCTGTCTTGGTTATTGTGAATCATGCTGCAACAAATATGGAAATACTGATATCTCTTGGAGAGTCTAATTTTAACTCCTTTGGATAGATACCCAGAAGTGGGTTTGATGAATTATGATTCATCAATTCAATTTTTAAATTTTTTGAGGAACCTCAATACTGTTTTTGACAGTGGCTTCACCCATTGACATTCTCACTCTCTAACAGTATAAAAGAGTTTTCTAAATGCTTTCACTTAATCAGCTTACTCTCTACTGGAGAGAGAGCAAGACAATCAACTTTTCAAATTATTGTTGTGTTAAAAACATTTAACATCAGATCTACTCTCTTAAATTTTTAGGCACACAATACAGTACTGTTAAATACAGGCACAATGTTGCACAGCAAATCTCTGGAAGTTACTCATCTTGCATAACTGAAACATTATACCAAGTGAAAAGCAACTGCTCATTTCTCCCTCCTGTGGGCCCTCTGTGTTTCTATGTGTATAAAGACTTTAGATACCTCATATAAGTGGAACCATGCAGCATTTGTCCTTCTGTGACTGGCTTATTTCATTTAGAATAATGTCCCTGTGGTTTCTCCATGTTGCCCCATATAACAATATTTCTTTCATTTTTAAGGTGAAATTATATCCCATTGTCTGTGGGACACAGACACATTTTCTTTATCCATTTATCTGTTGGTAGAGATTTGTGTTGTTACCACATCTTGGCTATTGTAAATAATGGTGCAATGAACACAGGAGTGAAGATGTCTCTTTGAGATACTGATTTCACTTCCTTTGGATGTACAATTGACCCTTGAACCATGTGGAGGTTAGAGGCACCAATCCCCCAGGCAGTCAAAAATAACTGTATATTTTTGACTCTGCCCAAACTTAACTACTAATAACCTACTGTTGACCGGAAGCTGTACTGATAACCAGTCATTGCATATTTTGTATGCTATCAGTATTTTCTACTTTATTCTTACAATAAATTAAGGTAGAGAAACTAAAATGTTATTAAGAAAATCATAAGAGAAAATATATTCACAGTACTGTATTTAGCAATACTGTAAGTTTACAGCATCCATTTATAAGAATTGTCTGTAGGAACCTACATCTATATTGTCTTACATGACACAAAAGACTATAGATACAAAACACTAAATATCAAAAATGAAAACATAATGTGAAAAGAAATTCATATTTAGTTTCAGGTATAATGAATGATTCAAGCTTTGATAATGAAGAGGCAGCAATATGACTGCTCTATAGTAGCCTAGTGTAATCAATAGGATTGCTTCATGGTTGCCAAGCATATATAGTAATGAATGAATCACTAAAAATTTTTATAGCATACACTATTATGGTAATACTTATAATACAGTACTGAAAACATTGTTACTTTAAGAGAAAACACTTACCTGTGATGACAGGCTGATGTGCAGTTTAACCATTGACAAGAAAGAGGTGGGACACTGCAGTAATATAATTCTTTAAAAGTAAAGTTATGAAACAGTAATAAAATGAATAATTATTAGTTTTATAGTAAATATCCTCACCTTCTGCCTATGTAATGGTAGACTATCCACTTCAATACAAGTCTTGTATGCGATGTTCTACATGACGAATACTTAGCTGGTGGTGATGATGAAGGTGATGATGAAACAGAAGCATCTCATACAGTCCTTGCCTACAGTTATTAGCTCTTAGCACAAAGACACTCACACACATACTCAAGAGATAAGTTTATTACCTGTACGGCATGATGATTATTTACTGCTCATTGAGTGGAAGTGGGTCATCATGAAGGTCTTCATTCCCGTCACCTTCATGCTGAGTAGGCTGAGGAGGAGGAGGGGTTGACCTTGATGAGTGGCAGAGATGGAAGAACAGAGGAGGTGGAAAGGGAGGCTGGAGAAGCAGGCACACTCAGTGTACCTGTATGGAAACACATTGTAATTTCTCTCCAAAGATATTGCTTTTTCATTTTGTTAAACATTTTTCTATGTATTATCAGTCCTCCTTCCACTATTTGCTTTCATTTCAGTGCCCGTATCATAGAAGGGTCCATGCCATACAAGAGTCAAAAGCAGTCTTGAGTACTCAGAATGCTTATGCCAGATTGTCTAATGTCAATTTCTTTTCTGGTACTGCTTCTTCTATGTCTTATTCTTCATCATCCAGCTCCGGTTTGGAACCAATCATGTCCATCAAGTTGTATTCTGTTAATTCCTCTGCTGTAATGTCTGTTAGCCCTTGGATTGTTCCAAGATCCATATTTTGGGATTCTTCACCCCCTCCCACCTTTTCATGCTATATCCACAGTCTCTTTCATGATTTCCTTGACTGACTCTGTCACAAATCCTGTGAAGGCACGCACAACACCTGGACAGTTTTCTTTAGCAGTAATTTATTGTTTGGGCTTTCATGGGCTTTTTTTGTGTGTGTGTGACAACAATCACATCTTCAGTCGTTTAATCCTTCCAGACTTCATGATGTTCTATCAGGGTTCTCTTCCATAGCATTGACAATCATTTCCATAGAGTACCATGTGTAATGAGCTTTAAAGGTCCTTTTGACCCTCTGATCTATAGGCTTACTTAGAGATGTTGTGTTTAGGGGAAAGGAAACACTTTGACACCTTCGGTGTTGAACTCACGGGGTTCTGGGTGGCCAAGGGCATTGTCCAACATCAAAAGAATTTTAAAAGGCAGTCAATAACCGGCAAGGTACTTCCTGAATTCAGGGATGAAGAACTGATGAAATCAATCCTCCCAAAGGTTCCTGCTGTCTGGCCTTGTTGTACAACCAAAAGACTGGCAGATGGTGTTTATCATTTCCCTTGAAGGCTTAGGGTTAGCAGCTCTATAGGTAAGGGAAGTCCTGATCATTTGCACAAAACCCTGATGGCATTTGCACAAAATCATAGAATTAGCCTCTCTGTCTCAAATCTTGGATCTCACTTCCGTTCCTTACCAATGCATGTACTCTGTGGCATTTCCCCCAGAATAGGGCACTTTCATCTGCATTAAAACCTGTCCAGACAGATCTGTTTTCTCCTCAGTGATTTTTTTTTTAATTTTCTTGGAGTACAGTTGATTTACAATATTGTGTTAGTTTCAGGTGTACTGCAAAGTGATTCAGTGATATATATATACATATATCCATTCTTTTAAAGAATCTTTTCTCATATAAGTTATCACAGAATATTGAGTGTCCTCCTCTATACAGTAGATCCTTGTTGGTTATCTACCTTATACACAGTAGTGTGTATATGTTCATCCCAAGCTCCTGATTTATCCCTCCCTACCATGTTTCCTCTTTGGCAACCATAAGTTAATTTTTGAGATCTGTTCAGTCAGTTTCTATTTTGTAAATAAGTTCCTTTGTATCAATTTTTTTAAAAAAAATTATATTTCCACATATGAGTGATGTGATATTTGTCTTTGACTTCACTTAATATGAAAATCTCAAGGATGTGCATTGTCTCCACTTTTATTCAACATGGTTTCAGAAGTCCTAGCTGTGGTAATCCGGAGAAGGCAATGGCACCCCACTCCAGTACTCTTGCCTGGAAAATCCCATGGATGGAGGAGCCTGGTAGGCTGCAGTCCATGGGGTCGCTAAGAGTCAGATACGACTGAGCGACTTCACTTTCACTTTTCCCTTTCATCCACTGGAGAAGGAAATGGCAACCCACTCCAGTGTTTTTGCCTGGAGAATCCCAGGGACGGCGGAGCCCGGTGGCCTGCTGCTTATGGGGTCGCACAGAGTCAGACACGACTGAAGCGACTTAGCAGCAGCAGCAGCAGCTGTGGTAATCAGAGAAGAGAAGAAATAAAAGGAATCCAGGTGGAAAACCACTAAAACTGGCACTGTTTGCAGATGGCATGATACTAGACATAGAAAAGCCTAAAGATGCTACCAGAAAACTACTAGAGCTCATCAATGAATTGGTAAATTTGCAGGATACAAGATGAACACCCAGTGATTTTGTTAATGGCATCTGGGAACGCATCTGTTGCCTGTTGATTTCACAAAAGCTGCTTCTCCTATTATTTTGATATTTTAAGTCAAACCTCTTTCTAAAATTATCAGACCATCCTTTACTGGCATAAAATTCTCCAGCTTTAGATCCTTCACCCACTTTTGCTGTAGGTTGTCATAATGATTTTGCTTTTTCTTCAATCATATTAAAGTCTATAGATATGCCTTGCTTATAGCAATCCTGCACCCACATACAAGCTATATTTTCAATACAAGATAAAAAGGTATTTCACAAAAAGCACAAGGTTTTCGTACCTGCTGGTGTAGCTGCAGTGATGGCTTCATAAATTTCCTGTTCTTTTTCTTACAGTAGTCCTTATGCTGGATTCATTCATCTTGAAATGGTGGCAACCACAACTGAAGACCCAAACTGTGGTACATAACAAGCAACTCAACTTTTTGTATAAAGTCATGACTTCTCTCTCCTTCTTGTGAGCACTTCCAGCACCACCAGGGGCACTTGATCTGGGTCCTATGGTGTTATTCAAGGCTTATGGTATTGTACTAAACACAATCAGAAATACCCATGGACCATCAGTGATCACTTTGAGATCACAGTATACTATAGAAATTGCTCATCAGGAATGAATAGTGCTATTTATGGTCCATAAGTGTGTGTGTGTGCGTGTGTGTGTGTGTGTGCATAACTTTCGATAAATTTAATCCTTTTACATTTGTGTATATTTTATGGTAGTGATAAAATAGACTAGTATCTACATAAATTACATAAATTTTATGCATTCATGACACCTTTTTCTTAATTTTTTTATATTTCTAGGCCATGTGAGTCCCCTGTGAGTTTTTTCAAGTCATCTCAAATCTCTGAATAGTTTTTCAATGTATTTATTGAAAAAAATTCATCTATAAGTTGACCTGCACAGTTCAATCTTGTGTTGTTCAAGGGTCAACTGCATACTCAGAAGTGGAAATGCTGAGTCGTATGTTAGTTACAGTTGTAATTTTCTGAGGAACCTCCACACTGTTTTCCATAGTGTCTGTGCCAATTTATATTCCCAGCAACTATGTACAAAGGTTCCCTTTTCTCAACACCCTTGTCAACACTTGTTATCACTTGGCTTTTTGATAATAGCTCTCCCAACAGGTATGAGGTGATCTCTTATTGTGGTGTGGATTATCATCTCCCTGATGATTAGTGTGATGCTGAGCCCCTTTTCACGTAGCTGTTGGCCATTTGTATGTCTTCTTTGGAAAATATTTAGGTTCTTTGCTCATTTTTATGTTATTTTTAATTAATTAGTCTGCTATTGAGTTGTATGACTTCCTTTTATGATTTAGATATTAATTTACCAGATATATGACTTGAAAATATTTTCTCCTATTTCACCTTTTCATTTTGTTGACCGTATCCATTGCTATACAGAATCTTCTAATTTGATGTAGTCCAACTTATTTTTGTTTTCATGCTTGGGTTTCTGCTGTCAAATTAAAACCAATGAACAAAACACAAAAAAACACCCAGAACATTGCCAAGACCAATGACAAGGAGATTTCCCCCATGTTTTCTTCTAAGAGTTTTATGATTTCTGGTCTCATTTTTAAGTCTTGAATCCATTTTGCATTTTTTTTAGTAAGATGTAAGATAAGACTCCAGTTTTACTCTTTTCATGCAGATATACAATTTTCTCAACACTGTTTGTTGATTGAGGATGTATGTTTTTTCCGTTGTGTATTCTTAGTGCTTTTGTCAAAGATTACATGCCTATATATACATGTGTTTATTTCTAGGATCTATTCTGTTCCGTTGGTCTGTGTGTCTATGTTTATGCTGGTATCACACTGTCTTGTACTATAGTTCAAATCAAGAAGTGCCATGCTTCCACCTTTGCTCCTCTTTGTCAAGATTACTTTGTCTATTCAAGGTCTTCTGTGGTTTCATATGAATTTTAGCATTTCTATTTCTCTGGAAAATTCCACTAGAATTATGACACACATTACATTAAATTTGTAGATCACTTTGGGTAGTATGAATATTTTAACAGTGTGAATTCTTCCAGTCCATATACTTGGGACATCTTTTTATTTGTGTCTTTTCCACTTCTTCCATCAATGTCATGTTGCTTTTAGTGTATAGCTCTTTTACTTCATTCGTTAAATTTATTCCTAAGTATTTTACTCTTTTTGATGTTTTTGAAATAGAACTGTTTTCTTAAATTCTTTTTCAGATAGTTTGTTGTTAGTGTTTAGAAACACAACTCATTTTTGTGTGTTATTTTGTGTCCTGCACCTTTCTTGAATTCATTTCTTAGTTCTAACATTTTCCTGGACACTCAGAACATTCACCCCACTCTCACTTTCCCCCACCAAGAAAGGTCACAATTTCTCTTGTAAACTCTGCCAGCCTGAGACAGGGCCTGATGACAATAAAGTCAAATTGCTGTTCTTACCCATTTCAAGTGCAGCTGATCTAAGTTATATGCTTACCTGCGGTACTGCAATTTCTTAATTGCATTCTAGACCTTCTATGAAGGTATTTTTTTACTTTTACAATTTTAAAATCTGGGTTGCTGTAGGGAAAGGGGCTGGGAATTCCTATTCCACTGTATTGCAGATGCCACTCAGTCAATATCCTTTTATTTTCTGATACCAACAATTTTACTCAGTGTTCTTTCACATTGGCAAGAAAATCCCAATTCTCTTGACATGTCTTGTTCTGAACAACAAAAGGAGATCCAAGGATTTCTGATTCATTATACAAAATACCAAAACCTTTATACTTATACTGAAATACAGCAATAAATGGGATATACTTTGTTCATAAACACAGATATGGATGTCAAATAAATCTTCAATTATAAGGAAGAGTATTTTAAGAGAATCAGAAAGAAAGCCCTAAACAGGAAAAGATACATCTCCCAGTTACTGAGGTCAAGCAAGAACAAAAAAAGACATAAAATGTGTTCCATTCAGCTCCACCTTGGCACTCAGCTACTTGGAATACTTACTTCTCTTTTCAATCACAAGATGAAAGATCTGCCCTGGATGTCACTATGTAGGAGGAGCTGGAAGACTTGGTTCTGGAACGTGCCCTGCCCATGGCAGTAGCGCTCTCTCTTTCTCAGCTCTCAAGGCCTCTCTCTACCTCATCCTATGATGGAATTCAGGACCTCCGAGGGCTGACAGCAGGAAGTGGATGCTACAGAACCCCAGTGGTTCTGGGTGGCTATTTCTTTCACTTCATTTCAAGGGGCTTCACATATATATCTGACAATTCCTTCTGTGACCTGAGATTGCCCTCCTTAGACCTAAGGTCTCAAACCCTGACAACTATACTGTGAGAACACAGTGAGGAGATGTTTAGCTTGAGAGCCCTGCCTGGAGTCTTCTTACACCTAATATTCTGGGGTGCTGCTTTCCTCAGTCCAGATGTATGGGTGTCCTCCTATAGGCCCTTCCCCCTTAGATTAGAGGCTTCTTGGGAAATGCCACATCCCTAAAAAGCCCCGATCAGTTTCCCTACTCCAAACCTTGCAGAGAAGGAGTCCCTGTCCTAGGAGTGATGAGAGATGGGAAAATCCATGGCATAAATAAGGGGGTCCAGGTAGAGACCTGTGAGGGAAACAAAACGTGGTAACCTGTCCCTTCTCACTTTCAGCCAGACTTCTCAGGGAACCTCTGTTCTAATAAATAAACTTTATATTTTAGATCTAATAGATATGTCTTTATACAAAGAAATGGCTGTGAGATGATTATTTTTGAATCCTGATCTTTTGAGCTTATCTGAATCTTTAAAGCTTTCAGATCTTTTAAGCTTATCTGAGACGTAATATGGATGGATAGATGATCCTATTGTCAGCGATAATATCTTTTTCCTCTCTTCATATGTCACATATATTTTGCTTTTATTATTATTATTGCTCTGGCTATGTATTACAATATAATAGTTGGACATGAGAGTCCCTCTTCTTATTGCTTCAGATACATTTCACAGTAATGAGAATAAAAAGGGAATTAAGGGCATAAGGTCAGCTCAGGCTTGCAGGAGTGAGAGGGTGAGCTTTAGACTAACTCAGATCAAGGGCCTACGACCATCACTGTCACTTACCAGCCATGGGAAATTTGTCACGTTATTAAACTGAGAGTGCCTCAGATTTTTAACTGTGAATGGAGTGTGCCAAGCCCGGTCTGGAAGGACTGGTGGCCTTGGTACTAACTGTGAAGTATCTGCCACAGTGCCTGGCAGGCACCATATCCCTCCCTTTTCATGACTGGTGGCTGCACTTTCCAACAAATATCTGACCTTCCTTGTGCCTGATACAGGGCTTCCCTGGTGGCTCAATGGTAGAGTATTCGCCTGTGGTACAGGAACTGCAGGAGACATAGATTTGATCCCTGTGTCGGGAAATCCCCTGGAGGAGGAAACGGCAACCCACTTCAGAATTCTTTCCTGGAAAATTTCATGGACAGAGGGGCCTCGTGGGCTACAGTCTATGGTGCCACAAAAGTGTCAGACACGACTTAGCAATTCAGTAACAACAAAAAGGCATGATATAAAGAAGTTAGGGAGAGCGCTGACAGCCATGCCCCAATCTTCTACAACTGACATCAAAGGGTAGGGCATGACTCTCTTTTGTCCCCTCTGTTCAGGGATGGGTAGACCCCTCAGTCTCCACTTGGGCTCCACAATTTGACTTCTGGTGGGGCCTGGGGAATTCCCTCCTTCTTGATCTCAGTCCTATCTCCTTATAGTAAGACCCATACCCCCCTGCGAGCCTGGAGGAAGAAATAAGGGTGGCTTTATACAGCCATGCCTGCCAATAGTCTCACAAGAATGAAAGCTCTGGAAGCTGGATGAGGATGACAGTCGGTTCCTCTCAGGGTCCCAAATCAGGGTCCCAAATTTGACTCTCAGCCAAGCCCAAGATTCCCCCTTGTTGACATGGGACCACCACCATGAGAACAAAATGCTAACTTTCCTGTTACTCCTTGGTCAGAACTGAAGGGGCCCTTGGCCTGACAACTCTGCCTGGGGCCTTCTAGCCTGACAGTAGGGAGGATTCTGTGTGGACATCCTGGTATGTGTGTTCCCACATTCTTTACCATCCTCAATCTGACTTGGAAATAACCTGGAAATAGTCTGTGAATTGCCTTAAGTCTTCTCCAATCAGGCCCACAATTCCCTGAGGCTCTCAAGGTAGAAGTGGAATTTGCCTCATGGGTCACCCAGCCTGTGGTCTTCCAAGGCTAACGGTAGTGGAAGAGGGACTAAGTGTAGCCCTGTCAGCTGTGGGTTGAGAGGCTTCCATGTCCACAACCTGGGTCTTCACTTTGACTCTGCACCCTTCCTGGGGCTCTATTCTCTGCTGATCTGAGGCTGAGGGCTCGGCTGATTCCCAATGTCCCCACCTTCCCGGGACCTGAGCTGAAAGCATTAACCACAGCAGCCTGGATTGTTCTTGACTTTATGGGCTTGCCAATGAGGACGGGTCTTTACAGGTTGCTACTGTTGTGGCTGGGTCTTTCCATCACCCTCATTCAGGTTGCTGCTGCTGCTGCTGCTGCTAAGTCGCTTCAGTCGTGTCCGATTCTGTGTGACCCCATAGACGGCAGCCCACCAGGCTCTGCCGTCCCTGGGATTCTCCAGGCAAGAATACTGGAGTGGGTTGCCATTTCCTTCTCCAGTGCATGAAAGGGAAAAGTGGAAGTGAAGTCGCTCAGTCGTGTCCGACTCTTAGCGACCCCATGGACTGTAGCCTACCAGGCTCCTCCGTCCATGGGATTTTCCAGGCAAGAGTACTGGAGTGGGGTGCCATTGCCTTCTCCGTCATTCAGGTTAATCACCGTCAATACTGAGAGATTGATCCTCACTCCTATCCAACCTCGGAACTCTGCCCCAAGACCAAGTTTCTTAGGTCTCTGAGAAGCCTGAAGAAAAAGCAAGGCTATGCTTTGCCTAACAGTTCTGAGATCCTCTGTGTCTGAGAGCAGTCGGGAGTGCTGTTCCAGTGACCACTCCCCCCTTTTCTGGGGTGTTGCTCTCCTCAATCCTCCTACATGGGGTCCTCATCTTGCTTTCTCTGTCTTGAACTAAATGCTTCTGGGGAAATTATACATCTCTGTAAACTCTTGAGCCATGTTTGCTTTGCAGTGCTACAATGGGTCCTTGTCCTAGGAGTGATCGGAGATGGAGAAGCTATAGCCCAAAGCAGCAGTCCCAGGACAGGTGGTCAGCTGTCAGGGAAAAAAAGTACATCAATCTATCTCATCAGCCAGGTGAAGATTCTCATGTTATTGCTCTTCTGATAGATACACTTTCTACAGACAAGAGACTGTAAGCATGATATGGAGAGCCCTTGGTCTTCAGAGGTTATCTAACATGGCCAACGTACATGCTTATACTGGCACCGAATACTGTCTCATTTATCTGTGGGTAATGAATAAGGGATATGTATTTTTTGTTAAATATATTTGGTATTCTTACTGCTCTGGCTACACGTTCTGATCCAGTAGCTTGAGCACAAGGGCATTCTTTTTTATCACGTAGAACAAATTTTGAAGTATTGAGAAAAACCCTGAAATAAAATATACAGGGTAGGGACTTTCCTGGTGGTCCAGGGGCTAGGACTCCAGGCTCCCAATGCAAGGGGCCCAGGTTCTATCCCTGGTCAGGGAAGTAGACCCCATGTGCCACAACTAAGAGCCAGCACAGCCAAGTAAATAAGAAAAAGGAAATGAAATATCAAATGTCAAAAGTACTTGTTAAAAAAAAAAAAGGGTATGTCTTGGGGTGGGGGGGTGAAAACAGTATGAGTGCTACAGCAGTTTTTAGAGCAGAAGTCTAGTCCCAGCTCTGTTATTTACCAGCCTGAAGTATTTCAGCAAAAATCAAACACTATCTCTCTGAGCCTCGGGCTCTCCATTGTGAACTGTGTTTGATAAGCCCTGTCTTGTTGGACTGGTGGACTATATGTATTTACAGAAAGCATCTGTCATGGCGCCTAACTCTACTGAGACATTAGCGGCAATGGCAATTACTATGATTATCTTGACCTCAGATAATCAGCTGGGATTACGTCAGCTGGTATTCTTTTTTTTTTTTTTTTGCATCTAAGAGATATCAGGTACTATGCAGCATTCCAACTGAAGGAAAAAAAAATACCCAACCTCCCAAATCTAGCAAAAATTCTGCCTAGCAATGAAAACAAAGTAATATGTTGTTTCCAACCCCCACTTTACCCTCTTTTATTTTTCTTCTTGAGGTAGAGAGCATCTCAGCCTCTTCCGTAGAATGACAGCTTCTCTGAGAGACTATAATTGAATGGGCAGAGGCTGGGATATTGTTGACTGAATATCACCAGTATAAGCATGAAGACTTCTTAAGAGCAGATGCTCAATTAATGTTTGTGTAAAAGAAGAACCACGAATACATTATTTGTGATAATTTATATTCTCAAACATTCTTGAAAAACATAAGCAGATCCAGGCATATAACTTTATTTACCTTTACAAAAAGGGAGACTAAACAGAGGAAAGCAAACCAAAAACTGACTTTCAGCTATAGCTCTATTTATGTATCCACGTTCTGAGCCTCTCTTAGTGTGCTGTCTTACACATTTCTAAGCATATTCTTATCCATATTCTCATCCTGGATCACAAGTGATTTAAGGATTTCCAATATGTATTTCAAAAAACAAAACTCTTACTCCTAAATTTGACAAACAGCAAATAGTGTGTACCCATGTAATTAATATACGTCTATCATTAAACTAAATAAAGTTTCTGTTGAAAAAAGTAATATTGAAAAATTTGGGGGGAAGTCAACAAGTTATTGATGCATATTAGGAACACAGGTTGACAGGCTTTTCCAACCACAAAGTGAAGAGCGGGCTTCAGACCACACTAGGGGCGAGATGAACGGCTGGATGTGGCCCTGGAGTGGGCACTGGCCAAGGCAGAAGTGCTAGCACTGGCCGAGGCAGTAGGACCAGGCCTGGCTGAGGCAGAAAGGCCAGCACTGGTCGAGGCAGAAGGGCCAGGCCTGGGTGCAGCAGAAGGGCCAGGCCTGGCCGTGGCAGACATTTCAGCCTTGGCCGAGGCCGAATTGCCAGCCCTGGCTGCAACAGAATTGCCAGGTCTGGCCGAGGCAGGATGGCCAGCCCGGGCCGAGGCAGAAGGCCCAGCCCTGGTCGAGGCAGAAGGGCCATCACTGGCCGTAGCAGACATGCCAGCCCTGGCCAAGGCCAAAGTGCCAGGCTTGCCTGAGGTACAAGGGCCAGCACTGGCCGTGGCAGACATGTCAGCCCTGGCCGAGGCCAAAGTGCCAGGCCTGGCTGAGGCAGAAGGGCCAGCCCTGGCTGCAGCAGAAGTGCCACGTCTGGCCAAGGCAGGATGGCCAGCCCGGGCCGAGGCAGAAGGGCCAGCACTGGCCGTGGCAGACATGTCAGCCCTGGCTGAGGCTGAAGTGCCAGGCCTGGCTGAAGCAGAAGGGCCAGAAATGGCCGAGGCAGAAGGGTCAGCACTGGCCGAGGCAGAAGGGCCAGCACTAGCTGCAGCTCTGGCTCCAGTGCTCTCTACCTCCTCTCTCCAAGTCTCCTTGAAATGGAGCAGTAAGGCATCGGGGACTGAATCGTTGACCTTGGTCAAAAACTGCAGGACTTTCATCTTGTTGGTTTCTGTGAGTGCTTTAGGACCCCACAGGAACTCATAGCGAGGGGGATCGCTGCCGGACACCTGGCAGTACTCCAGGAATCCTTCCCGCACCAGATCTTCTGTGATGAGCTTCCTGGTGTCTCCAAAGATGAAGTGACTTCTTCCATCATAGACGCCCAGCATATTCAGGAACTTCCAGATCTCTTCTTCAGAGGCGCGGTGGCCATTCAGGTAGATGACACCCAGCAGAGGCATCAGAAGACCATTCTTCGGCAGCCCCCAGTCACCTCTCATAGACTCACTGTCGCTGAAATCTAGGTTGCTCACCAGGGTATACGACTGACTGTTGGGCCTGACTTCCTTCAGCACCAGGCCAAACACGAACTCCATGTGCTCAGAGGCCCTGCTGAGGATCTCAGGGAATTGCTCCCTGTACCTTCTGTGGACAGCCTTCAGCATTTCAGACCTCTTAATGAGCTCCCTCTCCTGATACTTATACAGCATGTACTCCACCAATATCTCTGATTTCTTGGTCAGAAGATCTGTGTGAGAGCTCTCAGCAGCAGCTGAGGTCTGGGAGGAATTTTCACCTTCCTGACCTTGGCCCTCGGCACCTACACCAGATCTTGAGAGTGCTGTGGCACCTACACCAGATCTTTTGCGTATAGCACCCGCAGCAGCACTGGTGGTGCCTTGGGCTCCCTGAGGCCCCTTGGGGGTGCCAGCAGCAGAAGAGCTAGAGGGAGCACTCTCTGAATCAGGAGGGGAGGAAGAGGTGGTCTCTTCTCCCCCAGATGTGGTGGTCTGATCATGAAGACCCTGGGTCTCAGCCCGGGCCTGGCGATGTTTCTCATGAGCACGAGCCTTACTCTTCTGCCCACGGGGCATGACGGCTGTGGTCAGGGACCGCAGGGAGGAGTCTGGGTCAACAGACAGGGGATTGGTGCACCTGGAGGAAGGAGAATGAGGTGACATGAGCACCTTACAACAGGGAGATTCCACCTTGGCTTCATCAAAGGCCGCCTCTGCAGGTGTCCTTGAGGACACTGCCCAAGAAACCCAAAAGGTTCCTGTTTTCCTGCTCAGCCTGTCCCCACAGAATCCCACAGAGGAAGAACAGAGGCCTTACTTTTCCTCTGCGCCCTCTCATCCCTGCTTTGGATTTACTCAGGTGACAGCAGGTGCTGGCAGTGTGGTCCTTTCAGCTCATTTTCAGTATTATCACATCAGGTCCTGGTGGAGCCTGGGCACCCTTCCTTCTGCTACTCTGATGTTGACATTTTAGACCTCCACATGATCCAGAAGCAAGTGAAGGGATGCCTCAGTCCACCTCTCTCCCAGGGGATACCCAGTGCTGAGAGCTCAGTAGGGTCTTTTCTACCCTGAGTTCACTGAGATCATCATTCATGGTCCTTACCATGGCTCCTTAAAATGTTGGGCACTATTATCCATTTGCTAACTGGTGGCTGCACCTTCAGACTAGACATCTCCCCTCCCCTAGACTTGGTATAAAACAGTAAAGCAGATGTTCAACCTCACAGCCCATCCCTGAAATTTCCTGGGCTGAAATCCATGGGTGGGGATGTAAACTCTGAGTCCTCACTCAGGTTCTTCAACTAAGCTCCTGGTAGAGAACCTCCTCTTTATCCTGAACTGATGCCTGTGTGATAGTAAAAGCCAAACACTGTGTCCCAACAGGAGGAAGTGAAGATGACCTCATCTTACCAAACACGGTCTCCTAAGAATGGAAGCTGTTGCAGGCAGGTTGATGTCCCTGTGGTCCCATTCAAGATCCCAATTCAAAGTCTAAAAAATTTTTTTGCTTCTCTTTTCTTCTATATGTCTTTTTTTAAAACAAATTTATTTATTTTTAATTGAAGGATAATACCTTTACAATATTGTGTTATTTTCTGCCCCACTGAATCAGCCATAGATGTACTGTATGTCCCCTCCCTCTTGAAACTCTCTCCCACCTCCCACCCCATCCCACCCCTCTTAAGCTGTCACAGCACTGGCTTTGAGCTCCCTGAGTCATAAAATTAATTCCCACTGGTTATCTACATATGATAATATTTATGTTTCCAAAGTTACTCTCTCAATCTGCCCCTGCCTCTCCTTCCCCGACTGTATCCACGAGTGTGTTCTCTATGTCTGCATCTCCAGGCTGCCCTGCAAATAGGTTCATCAGTACCACCTTTCTGGATTCCATATATATGCATTAATATATGATATTGACTTTCTTCTTTCTGACTTAATTCACTCTGCATAAAAAACTAGGAATAAAACTACCACATGAGCCAAGAGTCCCACTACTGGGCATATACCCTGAGGAAACTAACTGAAAAAGACACTTGTACTCCAATGTTCACTGCAGCACTATCTACACTAGTCAGGACATAAAAGCAACCAAGGTCTACATTTGACTCATGACAGGGTCTAAGATTTCTCCCTCTGCTGACCACTCCCTTAGCTGACCAGTCCTTAGCCCACAGTGGCGACCAACATGTATTCTTGAGGTCTTCCAGGGATGACGACAGTGAGGATTTGGTCCGAATGATGTGGTGTGGAACATCCCCACAGCCCCTGAGGTTCTCACCATGACCCCTCGCAAACCTGAAACCCTTCCCTGCCAACCTGAGGCTGCCCCTTTTGACCTGGTCGCTCACTTCCCTGAGATGTCCCGCGAAGTGTCTTGTCAAAACGCCCGATTCTCCCAGGCCTGAAAATAGGGCCGGCGCTTTATGCGGCCCCGTTTATTAAGGAAGGGGCCCCCATCCTCACTCAGCGTCACAACCATGAATCGTGTTAGGGACTAGCTCCCTTTGTTGAACTGGTTTTATTCTGTTAGGGCAAGGCTCTCATTTCCCCAGGACCACCTCCAGTGGACAACAGGGGGCACTACAATCGGCCAGTACCACCCAGGGCCTCCTAGAGCTGAATGCAGGGGGGCCGCTCAGTTTGGCCCCCATGCGGTGTCGAAGTCTGCTCATCAGCCCTCAGGGCCGTTATCTAGTTCCTAGAGCTCCTCTGGGGGTAGAATCCGGGCCTACTCCCACAGACCAACGCCTTAGCCTGAGACACGCTAGACCGCATTCAGCCGATAGCACTGAAGGGCCCACAAGAGCCATATCACAGGGGTGGGACGTGGATGGGTCACTTTCATTACTGGGAGGGTTGGGAAAGTCCCTTCAGCTACATTCAGGTCCTCACCTTGGTTCCGGACGAGTCCTAGACACAGTCTCCGCCAAACGGTCGCTGCGGCTGTCGGTTGAGCGTCTCACCTTCGAAGCGGAAGTGGAAGGGAGCTGCGTAAGGTCCTACGTGAGATCTCCCAGGGATGACGGCAAGGGCACGGCACTACGGGAGCCCCGGTAGCTCAATATTCATCCGTCCTTGGGTCCTACTTGTGCAGTGTATCAGAGCCCGGGATGCCTCTATCTATGAACCCGAGTCCTCCAGCTCCCAAACAAAGCCCTCGCCTCCCTGAGTCCCTAGTGAGGGGAGTCAGGGCACTGCTCTGAGCATCTCTACTTGTCAGGAGGGGCGACACTCTGTAAGCCTCCCTCTTTGGGGGAGAGATCCTCTCATTAGCACTGATCGTACTCACCTTAAGTCTGGTTATGGTCAAGATGACACCCCTCTGCAGATCTGGAGCCCGATCCTGCTAGAGAAGGCCTTGCCTTCCCTGAGATCACACAGGTGGAAATGAAGGGACCACTCAGATGTAGCTCTTTGGGTCTCTGAGGGCTAAGAATTTACAGAATGCTGTTTGGCTCCCTCTCCAGGGGTCCCCTCTAACACTCACCATTGTCATCTGAGGTCCTGCTTAGGCTCAGGTTCACCCACCCATGAAACTAGGATGATCCTATTAGACAGAGGCCTCACCTCACTGAGAATTTCCAGACTGAAATCAACCTGACATCTGTCTCCAGAGCTTCCTGGGCAACACAGCATCAGTGATTTTCCAGGGCCTCCTTTGATGCAGTGTATGCTACCCTGAGTCCACTTTCAGGTCCTCATATTGACACATGATAAATCCTGTAACTCCACTCTCTGCTTTATGACGCTTCTTGTCTTACATTAAGGTCCTAGTCTCCTGAGAATTCCAAGTTGGAAGTCAGGGTGATCCTCATGTGATCCTAGTCCATAAGGGCGTCTGAGGACAGTGGGGATGCAGCTCGAGTCCTTCTGGGTTCCTCTTGCTCAGCATCCTCACTACATCTACCATAGCCTGGGACTGCTCCTTCTACTGATTTAAGATTCCTCTTCTTAGTCTTTGGGTGACCCCCATATTCAGGGGTGATTGTCTCCTCAGCCCTCCTTCATGGAGGTTCCCATATCAGCTTATGTCACTTGATTAAAGGCTTCCTGGGAAATGCATATTCCTACGAACACTTGAGCAGCTATCCTCTAGCAAATCTTGGAGAAAACACGTCTCAGTTCCAAAAGTGATGTCAGATTAGAAAAATGCAGCAGAAATCAAGGAACTCAGGACAGATGTTATGCTATCAGAGAAAAAGAGTTGATATATTCCTGCTCTTCAGCCAGATTTTGGGTGTGTGTTTAGTTGTTCAGTTATGTCCTACTCTTTGCAACCCCATGGACTGTAGCCTGCCAGGCTCTTCTGTCCATGGGGATTCTCCCGGCAAGAATCCTGGAGTGGGTTGCTCTCCTCCAGGGGATGTACCAAACCCAGGAATCGAACCCAGGACTTCCACATTGCAGGTGGATTCTTTACTTTCTAAGCCAACAGATTTAGGGTAGTTCTAAAATCTTTACTTTCAGGATCCTCCTGTTGGTCTAGTGATAAGACTCTGTGCTCCCAATGCAGGGGGCCTGGGTTCGATCCCTGGTCAGGTAACTGGATCTCACATACCAGAACTAATAGTTCATGTGCCACAACTACAACTTTCACATGCCACAACTAAAGAGCCTGCATGTGGCAACAAAGATCCTGAGTGTCACAGCTAAGACTCAGAGCAGCCAAAAATAAATAAAAATAAATATTTTTAATTAAAAAAATGAAGTATTTACTTTCTACATAGAAGGATAGCACCTGATAATCCTGTAAGCCCTTAAGGGTGTCTGAATTTGCACATGCATATGATCATATGGTTTCTGAGCATTATCTCTTTCTCTCCTTTACCTCTCCTTAATTATTTTGGTTATATGTTATGTGGCAATATTGATGGTAGGAGAGTTTGGGGGGAGAGTGGCTACATGTATATGTATGAGTGAGTCCCTTCAATGTTCACCTGAAACTGTCACAATATTGTTAATCCCCAAGCAAAAAATAAAAGTTCAAATTATAAAAAACAAAACTGTGCTTCCAGTGCAAGGGGTGTGAGTTCAAACCCTGGTTGTGGAGTTAAGATCCCATGTTTCACATAGCAATCAATCAGTCAACAAAATACCATCACAGGAAAAAGTGATGGGGATCCATGAAAGAAATAATTGATAAGGTAGATTTCATTCCCTTTAAACTTCTGCTCTGTAAAAATATATCATCAAGAGAACAAGAAGATGAGAGATAGTCTGGGGTAAAATATTAGCAAAAGATGTATCTGATGAAGACTCAAGCCTAAAATATACAAAGAACTCTTAAAATTAATAAGAAGAAAACATCTAATAAAAAATGGACAAAAGATATGAATAGATACCTCACCAAGGAAGATATACAGATGGCAACAAGCATATGAAAAGATGATCCACATCATATACCATTAGGGAACTGCAAATTAAAAAAACAAGCAGATACCATGACATGCCTTTTAGAATGGCCAGCATCCAAAGGGCTGACAACACCAAATGCTAGTAAGGATATGAATCAACAAGAATTCACATTCCTTGGTGGTGGTGATGCAAAATGGTAGAGCCACTTTGGAAGACAGTTTCCAAGTTTCTTAGTAAACTATACATATTCAACACTGCTGGTAGGAATGTAAATTGGTACAGCCACTATGGAAAACAGTATCGAGGTTCCTCAAAAAATCAAAAATAACACATAATATTCTCTGCAGTTCCTACTACTAATCAGGACCTTGAAGAGAACTCTGCATTCCCATGTTCATTGCAGCACTACTCACAATAGCCAAGAGAGGGAAGTAGCCTGAGTGTCCAGGGACAGATGAATGGATAAAGATGATGTAAAATATACATACAATGGAATATCATTCAGCCTTAAAAGAAGCTAACCTTTCCAGTTATGAAAGCATGGATATAACTAGAGGACTTTATGCTACAGTGAAATAAGCCAGACACAGAAGGAAAAATACTGCATGTCACTTATATGAGGAATCTAAAATGGTCAAAGTCAAAGAAGCAGAGAATAGAGTGGTAGTTGGCAGAGGCTATGGGAGGATGGATGGGAAGGGACTGTAGACTTAAAAAACATTCACAACCTAAAAGTTGATGGTTATGTTCTGTTTGGCAGAAAGGTTTAGGACTTCTACCCAGGAGGCAGCATCTTGAGCAACCCTGAGAGAACTGCTCTGAGGAAGGGAGGGGAGGAGCCAGGTTATATAGAAGTTTTGCAACAAAGGGCAGGTAGTCTGAATATCAAAAGATTATCATAAATGAAGGAAAACCAGATAACCCAAGTTAAGGAATTTAGCACTTTTCATTGCATGGGAAGATGCAAGAATCTGGGCTCACTGAAGTCATTCCTTTGATATGCACCTCACTTATCTGTATCCTGTTGTTTTATGTCTTGTGTTCCCTCAAGGCTCACCATCTGTGGGGGCTGCAACTGTTGATAACTGACAGTGTTTTTCACTGATATGGCAGGCAGTATTCCAATTCTCAGTATTAGTCAAAAGTTACAAAGTTTAATTATACAAAATATAATATAGAGCTTAAGGTTAAGAATACTATATTGTACACTCTCTAAGAGGGCAAATACTGTGGTAAGTGTTCTTATCACACACAGAAAACATAAAGGGTGAGAAGGCAACTGTTAGAATGGTCATCATCAAAAAATCTACAAACAATAAATGCTGGAGAGGGTGTAGAGAAAAGGGAACATTCTTGCATTGTTGGTGGGAATGTAAATTGATACAGCCTCTATGGAGAACAGTATGGAGATTCCTTAAAAATTAGGAATAAAACTACCACATGACCCAACAATCCCACTATTGGGCATATACCCTTAAGAAGCCATAACTGAATAAGACACATGTACTCCAATGTTAATTGCAGCACCATTTACAATAGCTAGAACATAGAAGCAACTTAGATGTCAATTGACAGATGAATGGATAAAGAAGCCATGGTACATATATATATATATACAACAGAATACTACTAAGCAATAAAAAGGAACACATTTGAGTCAGTTCTAATGTGCTCGATGAACCTAGAGCCTATTATACCGAGTGAAGTAAGTCAGAAGGAGAAATATAAATATCGCATACTGATGCATACATATGCAATCTTGAGAGATGATACCAATGAATGTATTTGCAGGTCAGGAATGGAGACGCAGACGTAGAGCTCAAACCACTGCTCTGTGATAACCAAGAGGGGTGGGAAGGAGTGGAAGGTGGGAGGGAGGTGCAAGTGGAAGGGGAAATATGTATACCTATGGCTGATTCGTGTTGGTGTATGGCAGAAACCAACACAATATTGTAAAGCAACTATACTCCAATTAAAAATAAACTTAAAAAAGGGTGAGAGGGAAATTTTGGAGGTAATGGATATGTTTATGGCATAAACTGCAGTGGTAGTTTCACAGTAGACTTAACTCCAAACTCATCAATTTGTATACATTAAATATGTACAGGTTATTGTATGTCAATCACACCTCAATAAATTGCTTTTAACAAACTTAACATATTCTTGGGCTTTCAAGGTGCTCAATGGTAAAGAGTCCATCTGCATTGCAGGAGACATGGGTTCGATCCCTGAGTTGGGAAGATTCCCTGGAAAAGGAAATGGTAACCCACTCCAGTATTTGTGTCTGGGAAATCCCATGGATAGAGGAGCCTCGTGGGCTATAGTCCATGAGGTTGCAAAGAGTTGGACATGCCTGAGCAACTAAACAACAAACATACGCTTATCCTACGATCTAGTGGTCATGCTCCTTGGTGTTTAGCCAGACGAGATGGAAACTTACATCCACACAAAAACCTGCATGCAGTTGTTTATACCAGCTTAACTCATATTTTCCAAAACTTAAAAAGCAACAAAAGTGTCCTTTCGCAGGTAACAGGATAAGTAACGGAATACTGTTCAGTGATAAAAATGAATAAGTTTCCAAACGCTGAAGACACATGGAGGAACCTTAGATGTGTATTACTAAGTGAAAGAAACTAATGTGAAAAGGCTACACACTGCATGATTCCAACTACATGACTCCTGGAAAAAAGTAGAACTACAGAAACAGTAGTAACACCCAAAAAAGATATCCTTTTCATTATAGGGGACTGGAATGCAAAAGTAGGAAGTCAAGAAACACCTGGAGTAACAGGCAAATTTGGCCTTGGAGTACAGAATGAAGCAGGGCAAAGGCTAATAGAGTTCTGCAAGGAGAACGCACTGGTCATAGCAAACACCCTCTTCCAACAACACAAGAGAAGAGTCTACACATAGACATCACCAGATAGTCGACACCGAAATCAGATTGATTATATTCTTTGCAGCCAAAGTTGGAGAAGCTCTTTACAGTCAGCAAAAACAAGACTTGGAGCTGACTGTGGCTCCAATCATGAACTCCTTATTGCCAAATTCAGACTGAAATTTAAGAAAGTGGAGAAAACCAACCACTAGACCATTCAGGTATGACCTAAATCAAATCCCTTATGATTATACAGTGGAAGTGACAAATAAATTTAAGGGACTAGATCTGACAGAGTGCCTGATGAACTATGGACGGAGGTTTGTGACATTGTACAGGAGACAGGGATCAAGACCATCCCCAAGAAAAAGAAATGCAAAAAAGCAAAATGGCTGTCTGAGAAGGCCTTAAAAATAGCTGTGAAAAAAAGGGAAGCAAAAAGCAAAGGAGAAAAGGAAAAATATATCCATTTGAATGCAAAGTTCCAAAGAATAGCAAGGAGAGATGAGAAAGCCTTCCTCAGCGATCAATGCAAAGAAATAGAGGAAAACAATAGAATGGGAAAGACTAGAGATCTCTTCAAGAAAATTAGAGATACCAAGGGAACATTTCATGCAAATACGGGCTCAATAAAGGACAGAAAATGTAGGGAGCTAACAGAAGCAGAAGATATTAAGAAGAGGTGGCAAGAATACATAGAAGACCTGTACAAAAAAGATCTTCACAACCTAGATAATCACAATGGTGTGATCACTCACCTAGAGCCAGACATCCTGGAATGTGAAGTCGAGTGGGCCTTAGAAAGCATCACTATGAACAAAGCTAGTGGAGGTGATGGAATTCCAGTTAAGCTATTTCAAATCCTGAAAGATGATGCTGTGAAAGTGCTGCACTCGATATGCCAGCAAATTTGGCAAACTCAGCAGTGGCCACAGAACTGGAAAAGTTCAGTTTTCATTCCAATCCCAAATAAAGGCAATGCCAAAGAATGCTCAAACTACCACACAATTGCACTCATCTCACATGCTAGTAAAGTAAAGCTTAAAATTCTCCAAGTCAGGCTTCAGCAATGCCGGAACCGTGAACTTCCAGATGTTCAAACTGGTTTTAGAAAAGGCACAGGAACCAGAGATCAAATTGCCAACATCGACTGGATCATTGAAAAAGCAAGAGAGTTCCAGAAGTAAATCTACCTCTGCTTTATTTACTATGCCAAAGCCTTTGACTGTGTGGATCACAATAAAATGTGGAAAATTCTGAAAGAGGTGGGAATACCAGACCACCTGACCTGCCTCTTGAGAAACCTGTATGCAGGTCAGGAAGCAACACTTAGAACTGGACATGGAACAACAGACTGGTTCCAAATTGGAAACGGAGTACGTCAAGGCTGTATACTGTCACCTTGCTTACTTAACTTATATGCAGAGTACATCATGAGAAACACTGGGCTGGAGGAAGCACAAGCTGGAATCAAGACTGCTAGGAGAAATATCAATAACCTCAGATATGCAGATGACACCACCCTTATGGCAGAAAGTGAAGAGGAAATAAAGAGCCTCTTGATGAAAGTGAAAGAGGAGAGCGAAAAAGTTGGCTTAAAGCTCAACATTCAGAAAACTAAGATCGTGGCATCTGGTCCCCTCACTTCATGGCAAATAGATGGGGAAACAGTGGAAACAGTGGCTGACTTTATTTGGGGGGGCTGCAAAATCACTGCTGATGGTGATTGCAGCCATGAAATTAAAAGACACTTACTCCTTAGAAGGAAGGTTATGACCCACCTAGATAGCATATTGAAAAGCAGAGACATTACTTTGTCAACAAATGTCCGTCTAGCAAAGGCTATGGTTTTTCCAGTAGTCATGTATGGATGTGAGAGTTGGACTATAAAGAAAGCTGAGAGCCAAAGACTTGATGCTTTTGAACTGTGGTGTTGGAGCAGAGTTTTTGAGAGTCCCTTGGACTGCAAGGAGACCCAACCAGTCCATCCTAAAGGAGATCAATCCTGGGTGTTCTTTGGAAGGACTGATGTTGAAGCTGAAACTCCAATACTCTGGCCACCTGATGCGAAGAGTTGACTCATTGGAAAAGACCCTGATGCTGGGAAAGATTGAGGGCAGGAGGAGAAGGGGATGAAAGAGGATGAGATGGTTGGATGGCATCACCGACTCAATGGACATGGGTTTGGGTGGACTCTGGGAGTTGGTGATGGACAGGGAGGCCTGGTGTGCTACGGTTCATGGGGTTGCAAAGAGTTGGGACATGACTGAGCAACTGAACTGAACTGAACGGAAACAGTAAAAAGACCAATGCTTGGTGGGCGTGTGGGGGTGGGGGTGGGCGGAAGGAGGGATCAACAGAGCACAGAGAGGTTTTACTGTTTTGAAGCTGCTCTGTATGACCCTATAGGGGTGGATGCTGTTGTTTCGTCGCTCAGTTATGTCCGATTCTTTGCGACCTCACAGATTGCAGCCTGCCTGGCTCCTCTGTTTATGGGATTTCTCAAGCAAGAACACTGGGATGAGTTGCCTTGTCTTCTCCAGGTGATCTTCCCATCCAGCGATTGAACCCCTGTCTCCTGCATGGGCAGGTGGATTCTTTACCACTGACCCACCAGGGAAGCTCATAAGGCTGGATACAAGTCATCATCCATTTGTCTATACTCACAGAGGGTACAATACCAAGAATGAAGGTAAGGCAAGTAAGTGTGCTAGGTCAAGACTTTGTTTGCTAAAGTAGCTTCCTAAATTGTAGCAAACAGCCCACTCTGCTGGGGAACATTGTCTATCCAAAAGTGGGTGGGCCCCTCAATGCCCAGCTTGATTTGGATGCGGGCAGGACCCAAGGCTCCCCTCTTTGTGGATCTGAGAACATTTCTTCAGAGAAAGGCTCTCACTTCCTGAGATCCAAAGGGATGTGAGGGGTGGCATCGCTGGACCACACCTGCCATGCCATGAGTGACAACTGCTTCAGGCAGGTTGAGAACGCATATGATGGTGATCCCACTGGGGGTGCTGACTCCATACCCTAAATCTGACTCAGGTGAAGGCCTCAGAGTACCCCCTCTGCTGACCTGAGACCTCTGCCTCAAAGCAAGCTCATCACTTTTCTGTTACCCCTGAGAAGGATATGAGGCAATCTCTTTCTGACATTTACAAGGATCTGCCATGGCAACAGGGAAGATTCCGTGAGGTCTCTGCTGATATGGGCTTGGCAGGGCTGCTCTCCTTCCTCTTGGCACACCTTAGAAATGTTTCTCTCTACTGACCTGAGCTGGCCAACCTCAGATAAAGGTCTGCTGACCTGGTCACCCTCTTAGGCGGGAGTCACAAGTCCCTGAGAACCCTGAAGGGTAAGTGAGCGAATTGCTCAGGCTGAGAACTTTGCCTGGGGCATGTTGCTCTCCCCAGTCCACCTGTAAGGGCCTCCTCCTCCTGGCTCCTGTTTCTTTATTAAAAGTCTTCCTGGGCAAGGCCACATCCTGGCAACCTCTTGACCCGTTTCCCTATTGAAAACCCTTCAGAGATCGGGTTCCCATTCCAGGAGTGATGTGCAATATGGAAGTTGTAAGGCAAGGCAGGATGGATGTGCTGACAAAAGATAAAACACCTTCATCTACCCCTTCTCTTTACTAGCCACACTTCACCTTTTGTGTATCTTCTCTTTCGAACAGTTTTAACTTCCAAATGCAAGGGGCTGTCCAGCATGATTTTCTGGGTCCCTGATCATTTGGGTTCTCTGACTTTGGATATGTAGATGATTATATTGTCACTAAATATTACCTTTCGCTGCTTTATTCAGACTTCTCAATTATTTTGATATGCTTATTGCTGTGGTTACATATTTCCATCCAGTGTTTTGGGCACAGAGTTCTCCTTTTTATCACCTGACATACATGTTGGACCAGTCAATAAGAAGTAAGGTGAATGAAGGAACACAAAGTTGGCCTCAGGCTAGGAGGAATGGCAAAGTGTGGGCATCAGACTTATTTAGGCCAGGAGTCTACTTCCAACCCTGTCATTTAAGAACTGTGTGAAACTGAATACATTACCAAACTCTGCAAGCCTTAGTTTCTTCATCTGTGAAATGGGCTTGAGAAGGTCTGTCTTGGGGACTGAGAATAATGCCTGTAAATTGCCTGGCCCATTTCCTGGCCTGGCCAGAGACTGTCAAGGATGCCAGTCCTTACTGTGATCAATTTGTCCCCTGGAGTTTCAGCCCACTACACCACTACACTGTGATGCAATTTTCAACTCAGGAGATGTCAAAGAATAAGCAGGGGTCTAGGGCAAAGAACCCCTATCAGGCAAAATCCCGGTTAGCAAGAAAACCAGTATATCCCAGTTAAGAGTATGTCACTGAAGGTCACCATGAGATAGACATCCTCAGTGGATGTAACACAAAGGTCCAAAATGTTTCAAGGGCCCCAAACTTACCTATCTCTCAGTTGCCCTTTTTTATAAACCACTCCCACTTTCATTCATTTAACTGCCCACAAGCCTATTGTTTGCCAAATTATAGTCACGATAACTTGATTAGAATGATTATTTTTTTTTTAGTGGCGTGGGCTCTGGCTCCCCTAGAGAGGGCAGAGTGCACCAGTCCAGCGGCTTCAAGGCATAATCCCACCTCAGGGGACTGCCACCCTGATTTCTCAGAAACTCCGTGGAGAGAAGGCAATGTGAATAACACATCTAATCTGCCCAGTGTTTACCTGTACTGGAACAAGAGCAGAGGACACATTCCATGCCAGCCTCACGTGATTTCTCTCTGATTTCCTCAAAATCCCAAAGCACAGGCAGACTCAGAAAATACTGCAAGTTTGGTTTCCAACCCCCAAAGGAAATTCAATATCACAATTGAGTCACAAGAAATTTTTGGTTTCCCAGTGTTTTCATAAAATTTATGTTTATACTATACTGTAGGCTATTAAGTGGGCAATAGCATTATGCCTCAGAACAATATAGATATCTTAATTAAAAACACCTCTTTGCTAAAACAAATGCTAATCATTATCTGAGCCTTCAGTGAGTCCCTTTTTTGCTGCTGATGGTGTGAACATTGCAAGAGTTATCAAAATGTGACACAGACATGAAGTGAGCAAATGGTGTTGGAAACATGGAGCCGAAGGCTTGTGGGAAGCACGTTGACACCAACTTTCAATTTGTTAAAGAAAAAGAATAAAGAAAAGAAAAACAGTATCTGTGAAATACAACAAAGCAAAGTGCAACAGAGTGAAGTGTGCCTTTAACTGTTAAGGGCAGTTTCCCATCCCAGGCTTTGTCTTTATGGGGCCTACCATGTGAGAACCTGGTCCCTGGTCAGGATTACCACAGCCTCATCCAGCCCACGATGCACTCAACTTATAAATACTTCCCACTGAAGGACTTATATTTTCCCAAGGCCCACCATTGCCTTGCATCAGGGAATCCACATTTGACTGCTGTCATGTCACCATTTTCTTTACATGACAGCTGCTTCTTGGCTCTAAATTTTATGGTCAGTGGCTAGATCTTTTTCTCAGCTCTCCAAGTACTAGCATGGAGCCTACTATGAGCAGAGGCTCAGTTCATGATTGGTGAATAAATGAGCCTGTGAGCATGAGGTTGAAATTATTAGAATTTAACATTCTGAATTAACTAGGCATATACTGTTTATAAATTTGTAATACACAGAGTACAAGGCATGAGGAAACCAAATACTGACCATCTTACTTTTCCTCTATTTCTTGATCCCGCATATTTTACTGCTTAACTTTTTTGTATTTTCAAGGAAATAACATATTGCAATGCCATGTTATCTTTCACTGGCTTATTAAATAAGATGGAAGCTTCCCCACTTGCTTTACACAACAGAAAAACTCTTATCCTTAAGACCAATAAAAAATGGTTAAGTGTGACTGATGAATTTGTACACATATATGCTAGATAAGCTTTCATTTAGGAGCAACATTTGAAAGTAGAAAGAACATAAAAACACAGATTTATCTCTCAATTCCCCATTCAGAACAGGATCACCAAGGTATTTTACACTGTGAACCCTCAGTGAAATCCAGTCCTATACTTCTTGGAACACTGAATACTCTCTTCAGCCACAAAGTGCAGAATTTGCCTAAGCTTCACTAGATGTGGAAGGAACTGCTAGAGGAACACTGGGACATCCACTGGCTTGGGCCCTCTCTTCCTCATCTTTCAACGCCTCGTCATACCGAGAGTGGAAGGCACTGGGGTCCAAATGATTAATCCTGGCCAGGAACTCCAGAACTTTCATCTTGCTCGTTTCAGCATGTGCTCTTGAACCCCACAGGAACTCATAGCATGCTGGATCACTGTCGGGCACTTGCCGATATTCCAAATACTTCAGCTGCACCAAATCTTGGGTGATGAGCTTCTTGGGCTCTCCAAATATGAAGTGCTTCTTCCCAGCATAGATCTTCATCTTATTCAGGAAATCCCAGATGTCTTTCTCTGTGGCGCAGTTGCCCTTCATGAAGATCACACCCAGAAGATTCATCAGAAGACCGGTCTTGGGAAAACCCCTGCCACGGTGCACGATCCCGTTGCGAGGGAGATTCATCTTGCTGACAAGGACATAAGAATGCTTGGCAGTGTTGTCTTTCTTCACGTCAATACCAAATACCACCTCTATGCTGTCAGAAGCTCTTTTGAGGATCTTGAGGAATTGATTTTGGTACTTTTTATCGATGATCTTCAGCATATTCGCTTTCCTAATGGGCTTTTTCATCTTATACATGCGTAACAGGAACTGCACCAACAGATTCGTCGGCTTGGTTAGTGAGCGTTTTCCAGACGGCACATTGAAGGCAGGGGCCTGAGAGGAGTTTTGCATTTTCTCAATTTCCTCAGTGGCTCTTTTGGATGATTTTCTGGGAGAAACACCTGCAGGCACAGTGGTGGTGGCCAGGGCCTCCTGAGGACTCTTGAGATGGTTACCAGACCTAGCACCGGGCTTTCCCTTAGCATCAACTCTGGGACCAGGATTGGAGGAAGAGGAGAGTGCTTCCATCGTGGTGGTAGTGACCTGAGCGCCCCTCAGATCCTGGGTGCCATGCCGAGCCTGGCGGTGTTTCTCACGGGTGCGGGGCTTACCCTTCTTACGCCGAGGCATGGTGACTGTGGTCAGGGACCACAGGCAGGAGTGCAGGTAGAACAGCACGTGATCTGGGCAGAGAGGAGAGAGGATGAGAGGATGTGAGCGCCTGTGGCAGGGAGGCACCACTTTGCCTTTAAGAAGGCCCGCTCTGCAGGTTTCCACACAGGCAATGCTCTGTGAACCCAAAGGACTCCTATTCTGATCACCCTGTACTCTGAAACCTCTGTCGAAATAATTAAGGTGAGACTCAGGCTGTAGCCTGCAAGTCCTGCCAGCTGCCTCCTGAGGCAGAGGAGCAATGGGCCAGTCTAAGTCCTTGTGGACAACCCCCTCCATTCTGGAGGGTGTAGGTCCTCTCGGTTCATATTCTGGACAATCTATCACCTTTTGGCAGGTGCAGGGCCCCCTCCTCTGTGTGGCTCACCTAGAGCCAGACATCCTGGAATGTGAAGTCAAGTGGGCCTTAGAAAGCATCACTACAAACAAAGCTAGTGGAGGTGATGGAATTCCAGTTGAGCTATTTCAAATCCTCAAAGGTGATGCTGTGAAAGTGCTGCACTCGATATGCCAGCAAATATGGAAAACTCAGCAGTGGCCACAGGACTGGAAAAGGTCAGTTTTCGTTCCAATCCCAAAGAAAGGCAATGCTAAAGAATGCTCAAACTACCGCACAGTTGCACTCATCTCACACACTAGGAAAGTAATGCTCAAAATTCTCCAAGCCAGGCTTCAGCAATACGTGAACCGTGAACTTCCAGATGTTCAAGCTTGTTTTAGAAAAGGCAGAGGAACCAGAGATCAAATTGCCAACATCCGCTGGATCATTGAAAAAGCAAGAGAGTTCCAGAAAAACATCTATTTCTGCTTTCTTGACTATGCCAAAGCCTTTGACTGTGTGGATCACAAGAAACTGTGGAAAATTCTGAAAGAGATGGGAATACCAGACCATCTGACCTGTCCCTTGAGAAACCTGTATGCAGGTCAGGAAGCAACAGTTAGAACTGGACATGGAACAACAGACTGGTTCCAAATAGGAAAAGGAGTACGTCAAGGCTGTATATTGTCAACCTGCTTACTTAACTTCTATGCAGAGTACATCATGAGAAATGCTGGACTGGAAGAAACACAAGTTGGAACCCAGATTGCTGGGAGAAATATCAATAACCTCAGATATGCAGATGACACCACCCTTATGGCAGAAAGTGGAGAAGAACTAAAGAGCCTCTTGATGAAAGTGAAAGAGGAGAGTGAAAAAGTTGGCTTAAAGCTCAACGTTCAGAAAACTAAGATCATGGCATCTGGTCCCATCATTTCATGGCAAATAGATGGGGAAACAGTGGAAACAGTGTCAGACTTTATTTTTTGGGGCTCCAAAATCACTGCTGATGGTGAATGCAGCCATGAAATTAAAAGACGCTTACTCCTTGGAAGGAAGGTTATGGCCAACCTAGATAGCATATTGAAAAGCAGAGACATGTCTGTCTAGTCAAGGCTATGGTTTTTCCAGTGGTCATGTATGGATGTGAGAGTTGGACGGTGAAGAAAGCTGAGTGCCGAAGAATTAATGCTTTTGAACTGTGGTGTTGGAGAAGACTCTTGAGAGTCCCTTGGACTGCAAGGAGATCCAATCAATCCATCCTAAAAGAGATCAATCCTGGGTGTTCATTGGAAGGACTGATGTTGAGGCTGAAACTCCAATACTTTGGCCACCTCATGCGAAGAGTTGACTCATTGGAAAAAACCCTAATGCTGGGTAGGATTGGGGGCAGGAGGAGAAGGGGACGACAGAGGATGAGATGGTTGGATGGCATCACCAACTCGATGGACATGGGTTTGGGTAGACTCCAGGAGTTGGTGATGGACAGGGAGGCCTGGCGTGCTGCAATTCATGGGGTCGCAAAGAGTCGGACACGACTGAGCGACTGAACTGACTGAACTGAAGCTTATACCCCAAAGCCCGGTCCTCATCTTCCTATGATACCTTAAGAATAGAAGGGGTGCCTCAGATCAGAATCCCTGGCCGGGGGCACCCACAGCAGTCAGCTCTAGGGAACTCTGTCCTGGGCTCACTGGGGTTCTCAGTCCTCTTTCAGGGTCCTTTCAGCCTTGGCTCTAGGTAGAGCCTGGGACACCCATGTCTGCTGCCCTGGTGTACCTCCTCTCAGACAAAGGCTCTCACCCATCCCATACCATCAGAAAGCAAGGAGGGTTCACATACACCTGACTTCCACGCCTCGTCTCAGTGCTGTGAGCCAGGAAGGGGGTGGGGGGTGGTGCGGAGGGCACTCTCTATTGATTCCCCTGTTGGAGGGTGAGTGCTATCAACATTGTTCTTGCGGGGTCCTCATGCTGACTCCTCTGAAGCCCTGGGCCTCCTCCCTTGGCAGAATTGAGGCCATTTACTTAATTCAACACCCTCATTTCTCTGAACTCTCCAGACAGAAGTGAGAAGACTGCTCATCTTCACCATACTCTAGGTTTCTACAAGGAAAAAGGGGCGGAATTTACGAGAACTTAAGTTTAGAGTCGGTGTTTGCCTTGGTCCTTGCTCAGGTCTGGGTAGAACTCAGGACTCCTCCCACCAATAACCTGGGTAGTTCAGCCTCAGAGCAAAGTCCTCAATTCCCCGAGTCCCTGGAGGGGCAAAGTCAGGGTACTACATACGTGACTACCCTCTCACCAGAGCCTCCCAGATACGCAGGCACTCTGCTTTGTGATACCACCCCTAAATGGGGAGGGGCCCCTAATCAGTACTTCGGGCGCTCACTTCACTGCAGTCAGAACCGAGGTGTCTCCCATCTGCAAGCAGTGGCTACTCCTGAGACCAAAGCCCTCCTGTCCCTGAGACTTCCCGGGCCGAATTCAGTTTGGTGGCTCTGCCGGGGCTTCCCAGGGCTTACAGCAGCAGTGAGACTTGGTGCGGCCCTCTTTGTTATGGGCTGAGTGGCCCCCTGCCTCAGTCCCAGCTCAGTCTTCACCTCGAATCTGGACCAGCACTGGGAATCCACCCTCCGCTGGCCAGAGGCCAAGCCCTCAAACTTAAGTCCTTACTTCCTGGAAACTGTAGATAGGAAGTGAGGATGACTCATATCTGGCCATGGTGCTCAGGGTCTCAGCTGATAGGAGGGGAAGTGTGTGAAGGCCGAGGGGCGGGGGTGAGTGGGTGTGTTTCTATGGTCCTCATTCAGAGTCCCCTTCTTCATCTATCAGACCTGACACTCCTCCCTTACCTAAACTGTGTCCACAAGCCTACAAACAAAGCTTAACCTCCTAGAGTTCGGCAGGGGAGAAGTCTGGGAATTGAGCACATCAGTACCGCTTTGTGTCACCATCTTAACTACCCAGTGCCCCGTTTACAATAGCCTGCCCCGTTTACAATAGCCAAGACGTGGAAACCACCTACAGGTCCATGAATAAAAATGTGATTCATAAATACAATGGAATCATACTCAGCCATAAAAAAAGAATGAAATAATGTCATTTGCAGCAACTGGATGGACTTAAGAGATTTTCATAATGAATGAAGTCAGACAAAGACAAATACCATATTATATCACTCATAGGTACTATCTAATTTAAAAAAAATGACACAAATGTACTTATTTAAAATACAGAAACAGATTCTCACATTTTCAAAACAGACTTATGATTACTAAGGGGGAAACATGGGGGGAGGGATACATTAGAAATTGGGATGAACATATACAAACCAGCAATACATAAAGTAGATAACTGAAAAGGACCTCCTATATAGCATAGGCAACTCTACTCCATATTCTGTAATAACCTATATGGAAAAGAATCTGGAAAAGATTGAATATATATGTAACTGAATCACTTTGCTGTGCACCTGAAACTAACAAGATTGTAAATCAGCAATTCTCCAGTAAAAGTTTTTTTTTTTTTAAAGGATATCTATCTGTAACAATACCTACAGGCAATCACCTTAGGCATGAGTAAAAAACTCCATCACCTCCATAAAGCAAGGTTTCTAGCCCAGGAGCAAAGTGTTTATCTCCCGATTCAGAGGACCCTCATTAATATCAGGTTTAATAAATTTTGTCACAGTCATCCAATAGCCAATCCCAACACATACAACAGTCAGACATAGTTAAACATAGGCAAATAAATTCAAAGACCTGGGACCTTAATGTAGTGTTCGGGGCTCTAACCCAATCACTGAATACCTCAGCAGCTCTAACCTGTTTCACTGTCCCCTAGGAGGGTCCCTAACCAACCCCTCATCCTAGCCCTTGGATTTTATCCAGACGGGAGAAACTCCTCGAGGCGGGACCCTAACCCACAGTGTTGTTGTCGTTGTTCAGTTGCTCAGGTGTGTCTGACTCTTTGCCACCCCATAGACTATAACATGCCAGGCTTCCCTGTCCTTCACTAACTCCTGGGGTTTGCTCAAACTCATTTCCACTGAGTCGGTGATGCCATCCAACAGTCCAATCCTCTCTAACCCACAGTCCTGATGAGATTATTAGACTACAGGCACATTCTAACTACATATAGCACATTTAGTTATAGGAACATTATAATGACTACTTACCCCAAAGATATATGATCCAGGAGCTATTTCTTTTCTTAAAAGTGAAAGGAGCCAAAGAAGCCCAAGGAGCCCAGATTGCCATGGCTAGGAAACAGGAACCTGAAAGCCAACTTTCTAGACAAACTCAGTCGAGGTGGCCACTCAGTGTTGGTGCTGAGAACCCACCAGGGGCTACAGTGCATCAAGCAGATGGTCACAAGTGCTAAATCTCAACTGGGCTGCCCAAACTCACTGAACATGGGCTCACTGACAGATGCGCACAGAAGCCAATACTTATGGCAAGAGCTTTTGAGCAAAGAGCTTTACTGCAAGGCCGACCAGTGCAGGAGGCAAGGTTTCAAATCTCTCTTCAATCCAGCAGCCTGGGTGAAATCTAAGGGGTCACGGGAATTTCTAACTTGGAAGCTAATTGGCTAGTCTTGAATTAGTCCATATGAGCTACTCAGATTACTGGAAGCCAGGTTTTCCTTAGTGAAGGACTACTCACTTTGTAAATGGCCCTTGGGGCAACATTTCTCTTCTCTGAGTTCTGCAGACTGAAGATCTTGGCTCCAGGGTCTTCCTGAGGTCATGTGTTCCTTCTTGGAAACATGCAGTTCTTTCTTTGTAAAATGACTCAAGGTGTGATTAATCAACAATCTCTTTAAGGAGGCAAAAGCAGTTTAAGCTGGTCAATTGTTTCAAATGCCCTTTCACTAGCCTTCTGAACTCCAGCGTATTAACCAAACTCCAAAACAAAGAAAATCACATTGAACTAAAATGCTGCCTAGCAAGGACAATCATGTAATAGTCACACCAGAGGATATAACATAGAATGTGCTTGAGGGAGAATCTTTCCCAGTTGGAAACAACTCACAAAGTCTTTAGAATTTTTGTCATTGACCAGTATCTTCCCTCCTAGCTACCCTTGCATCTAAATAACCAATATTTTCACGTAGTTAACTACCAACAAAAAACCTAGAACTTGCCTCGAATTTGCCCAGTTACACACAAGATAAAATAATTGAGTACTTTCTTAATGGAAAGGTCTCTGGCTCCCTCAACCCAGGATAAATGTCACCAGTACAGGAGACTTTGGACTCTCTGAGGCCCTCCATCTGAGGATCTGGTCATGCCCACCACTCCCACTGTCTCCCTAGCCCACCAGGCAACTTTACTTAAAATGACTTCTCACTGAAGGCTCTGCATTTTCCTAAGGCTCCAAAACTAGACACTGTATTAAAAAACAGAGACATGATTTTGCCAACAAAGGTCCCTATAGTCAAATCTATGGTTTTTCCAGTAGTCATGTACAAATGTGAGAGTTGGACTATAAAGAAACGTGTTTCGAAGAATTGATGCTTTCTAACTGTGGTCTTGCAGAAGACTCTTGAGAGTCCCTTGGACAGCAAGGAGATCAAGCCAGTCCATCCTCAAGGAATCAATCCTGAATATTCATTGGAAGGACTGATGCTGAAGTTGAAGCTCCAATACTTTGGCCACCTGATGCAAAGAGCCGACTCGTTGGAAAACACCCTGATGTTAGGAAGGAAAGATTTGGGGTAGGAGGAAAAGCGGGCAGCAGAGGATGAGATGGTGTAATGGCATCAGTGACAATGCACTTGAGTTTCAGAAAACTCTGGGATATAGCAAAGGGCAGGGATGCCTGGTGAGCTGCAGCCCATGGGGTCACAAAGAGTGGGACATGACTTAATGACTGAACAACAACAAGGCTCCAAACTGCCTCACCGCAGGCTGTTTACACTTGCTTTCAACTCCAACTGCCTGCCCTCTTTACCCCTGCTTTTACTTCTTCTTTCAGCAGTCCCCAACCTTTTTGGCACTAGGGACTGGTTTTGTAGAAGACAATTTTTCCACAGACTGGGAGTGGGGGATGGTTTTGGGATAATTCAAGCACATTACATTTATTGTGAACTTTATTTCAAACCTAAATGTCGCTGCTGATCTCACAGGAGGTACTGGTTGGAGGCCTGAAGTTTGGGGACCCGTGCTTTTGATCACAGAGAGTTTCTCACCATCTTTTCATATAATAGTACCTCATAGACTCTAAAATTCAATATACAGGGGCTAGATCTTGTTTTGGAGGTTGCCGTTGTTCCATTTTTTAAAAAAACATCCACAGTACTAGTAAGCCTACCAAAAACCTCATTCTCAGAACTTCCCTGTTGGTCCAGGGTTTAAGACTCCCTGCTCCCAATGCAGGAGGCATGGGTGGGTTCGATCCCTGGTTGGGGATGGTCCAGCATGCTTCACAGCCAAAAGAAAAAAAAGAGCTCCTTCTCAAATAATAATTGGGAAATAAACAAGAGAATAAGCATGTGGCCTAATCTACCAGAATTTATCTTACATTCCTAAACAATACAAGCATATACAAGCATATAACTTTAATTTTTAGAAGAAAAAGCACAAGAAGGATTTAGGTAAACCAAAAATTAACAATCTTTTCCTTATTTATACTCTTTCAGCCTTTATTGATTAAATATAAAGTGCCTACTGTACCCTTTGCACTATGCTCAGATTACAACCCCAAATAAGACCAAATATCTGCTCTTTTAAAAAAAACACTTTGTTGAGATATGGTTATCATATAAAAAAGCTGTACTCATTTCACATATACAACTCAATGTTTGGAAATAAATATACACTTCTGAACCATCGCTCAGATCATGAATTCCTTATTGCCAAATTCAGACTGAAATTGAAGAAAGTGGAGAAAACCACTACACCACTCAGGTATGACCTAAATCAAATCCCTTATGATTATACAGTGGAAGTGACAAATAGATTTAAGGGACTAGATCTGATAGACAGAGTGCCTGATGAACCATGGACAGAGGTTCGTGACACTGTACAGGAGACAGGGATCAAGACCATCCCCAAGAAAAAGAAATGCAAAAAAGCAAAATGGCTGTCTGAGGAGGCCTTACAAATAGCTGGGAAAAGAAGAGAAGCAAAAAGCAAAGGAGAAAAGGAAAGATATTTCCATCTGAATGCAGAGTTCCAAAGGATAGCAAGGAGAGATAAGAAAGCCTTCCTCAGCGATCAATGCAAAGAAATAGAGGAAAACAACAGAATGGGAAAGACTAGAGATCTCTTCAAGAAAATTAGAGATACCAAGGGAACATTTCATGCAAAGATGGGCTTGATAAAGGACAGAAATGGTATGGACCTAACAGAAGCAGAAGATATTAAGAAGAAATGGCAAGAATACACAGAAGAACTGTACAAAAAAGATCTTCACGACCCAGATAATCACGATGGTGTGATCACTCACCTAGAGCCAGACATCCTGGAATGTGAAGTCAAGTGGGCCTTAGAAAGCATCACTATGAACAAAGCTAGTGGAGATGATGGAATTCCAGTTGAGCTATTTCAAATCCTGAAAGATGATGCTGTGAAAGTGCTGCACTCGAAATGCCAGCAAATCTGGAAAACTCAGCAGTGGCCACAGGACTGGAAAATGTCAGTTTTCATTCCAATCCCAAAGAAAGGCAATGCCAAAGAATGTTCCAACTACCACACAGTTGCACTCATCTCACACACTAGTAAAGTAATGCTCAAAATTCTCCAAACCAGGCTTCAGCAATACGTGAACCGTGAACTTCCAGATGTTCAAGCTGGTTTTAGAAAAGGCAGAGGAACCAGAGATCAAATTGTCAACATCTGCTGGATCATCAAAAAAGCAAGAGAGTTCCAGAAAAAACATCTATTTCTGCTTTCTTGACTATGCCAAAGCCTTTGACTGTGTGGATCACAATAAACTGTGGAAAATTCTGAAAGAGATGGGAATACCAGACCATCTGACCTGTCTCTTGAGAAACCTCTATGCAGGTGAGGAAGCAACAGTTAGAACTGGACATGGAACAACAGAGTGGTTCCAAATAGGAAAAGGAGCACATCAAGGCTGTATATTGTCACCCTGCTTATTTAACTTCTATGCAGAGTACATCATGAGAAACGCTGGGCTGAAAGAAACACAAGCTGGAATCCAGATTGCCGGGAGAAATATCAATAACCTCAGATATGCAGGTGACACCACCCTTATGGCAGAAAGTGAAGAAGAACTAAAAAGCCTCTTGATGAAAGTGAAAGAGGAGAGTGAAAAAGTTGTCTTAAAGCTCAACGTTCAGAAAACTAAGATCGTGGCATCTGGTCCCATCACTTCATGGCAAATAGATGGGGAAACAGTGGCAACAGTGTCAGACTTTATTTTTGGGGGCTCCAAAATCACTGCATATGGTGACTGCAGCCATGAAATTAAAAGACGCTTACTCCTTGGAAGGAAGGTTATGACCAACCTAGATAGCATATTGAAAAAGCAGAGAGATTACTCTGCCAACAAAGGGTCCGTCTAGTCAAGGCTATGGTTTTTCCAGTGGTCATGTATGGATGTGAGAGTTGGACAGTGAAGAAAGCTGAGCACCGCAGAATTGATGCTTTTGAACTGTGGTGTTGGAGAAGACTCTTGAGAGTCCCTTGGACTGCAAGGAGATCCAATCAATCCATTCTAAAGGAGTTCAGTCCTGGGTGTTCATTGGAAGGACTGATGTTGAGGCTGAAACTCCAATACTTTGGCCACCTCATGCAAAGAGTTGACTCATTGGTCAAGACCCTAATGCTGGGAAGGATTGGGGGCAGGAGGAGAAGGGGACGACAGAGCATGAGATGGTTGGATGGCATGACTGGTTCAATGGACATGGGTTTTGGTATACTCCGGGAGTTGGTGATGGACAGGGAGGCCTGGTGTGCTGCGATTCATGGGGTCGCAAAGAGTCGGACACGACTGAGCGACTGAACTGAAACAGAAAAAGATACATCTCCCAGTGACTGAGGTCAAGCAAGAACAAAAAAAGACATAAAATGTGTTCCCTTCAGCTCCACCTTAGCACTCAGCTACTTGGAATACTTCTCTTTTCAATCACAAGATGAAAGATCTGCCCTGGATGACACTATGTGGGAGGAGCTGGCAGACTTGGTTCTGGAATGTGCCCTGCCCATGGCAGTAGTGCTCTCTCTTTCTCAGCTCTCAAGGCCTCTCTCTACATCATCCTATGATGGAATTCAGGACCTCCGAGGGCTGACAGCAGGAAGCAGATGCTACAGAACCCCAGTGGTTCTGGGTGGCTATTTCTTTCATTTCATTTCAAGGGGCTTCACATATATATCTGACAATTCCTTCTGTGACCTGAGACTGCCCTCCTTAGACCTAAGGTCTCAAACCCTGACAACTGTACTGTGACAACATAGCAAGGAGATGTTCAGCTTGAGAGCCCTGCCTGGAGCCTTCTTACACCTAATATTCTGGGGTGTTGCTTTCCTCAGTCCAGGTGCACGGTGTCCTCCTATAGGCCCTTCCCCCTTATATTAGAGGCTTCTTAGGAAATGCCACATCCCTGAAAAGCCCCGATCAGTTTCCCTACTCCAAACCTTGCAGAGAAGGAGTCCCTGTCCTAGGAGTGATGAGAGATGGGAAAATCCATGGCATAAATAAGGGGGTCCAGGTAGAGACCTGTGAGGGAAACAAAACGTGGTAACCTGTCCCTTCTCACTTTCAGCCAGACTTCTCAGGGAACCTCTGTTCTAATAAATAAACTTTATATTTTAGATCTAATAGATATGTCTTTGTTCAAAGAAATGGCTGTGAGATGACTTTTTTTTTGAATCCTGATCTTTTGAGCTTATCTGAATCTTTAAAGCTTTCAGATCTTTTAAGCTTATCTGAGATGTAATATGGATGGATAGATGATCCTATTATCAGCAAACATTATTGCTTTGTTTCCTCTCTTCAAATGTCACATTTATTTTCAGTTCAGTTCAGTCGCTCAGTGGTGTCTGACTCTTTGCGACCCCATGAGCTTCAGCATGCCAGGCCTCTCTGTCCAACGTCAATATCCGGAGCCCTCCCAAACTCATGTCCATTGAGTCAGTGATGTCATCCAACCATCTCATCCTCTGTCATCCCCTTCTGCTCCTGCCCTCAATCTTACCCAGCATCAGGGTCTTTTCAAATGAGTCAGCTCTTTGCATCAGGTGGCCCAAGTATTGGAGTTTCAGCTTCAACATTAGTCCTTCCAATGAACACCCAGGACTGATTTCCTTTAGGATGGACTGGTTGGATCTCCTTGCAGTCCAAGGGACTCTCAAGAGTCTTCTCCAACACCACAGTTCAAAAGCATCAATTCTTCGGCACTCAGCTTTCTTTATAGTCCAACTCTCACATCCATACATGACTACTGGAAAAAACCATAGCTTTGACTAGACGGACCTTTGTCAGAGATCCTCTCTTTTCTCCTGAACTGATGCCTGTGTGATAGTAAAAGCCAACCACCCTGTGTCCCAACAGGAGGAAGTGAAGATGACCTCATCTTACCAAAACACGGTCTCCTAAGAACAAAAGCTGTTGCAGGCAGGTTGATGTTCCTGTGATCCCACACAAGATCCCAATTCAAAGTCTAAAATATGCTTTTTTGCTTCTCTTTTCTTCTATATGTTTTTTTAAAAATAAATTTATTTTTAATTGGAGGATAATACCTTTACAATATTGTGTTATTTTCTGCCCCACATCAATATGAATCAGCCATAGGTATATTGTATATCCCCTCCCTCTTGAAACTCTCTCCCACCTCCCACCCCATCCCACCCCTCTTAAGCTGTCACAGCACTGGCTTTGAGCTCCCTGAGTCATAAAACTAATGCCCACTGGTTATTTATGTTACATATGGTAATGTGTACGTTTTCAATGTTACTCTCTCAATCTGCCCCTCCCTCTCCTTCCCCCACTGTGTCCACGAGTGTGTTCTCTATGTCTGCATCTCCAGGCTGCCCTGCAAATAGGTTCATCAGTACCACCTTTCTGGATTCCATATACATACATTAATACATGATATTGGCTTTCCTCTTTCTTGCTTAATTCACTTTGCATAAAAAACTAGGAATAAAACTACCACATGAGCCAACAATCCCACTACTGGGTATATACCCCGAGGAAACAGTAACTGAAAGAGACACTTGTACTCATGTTCACTGCAGCACTATTTACAATAGCCAGGACATAGAAGCAACCAAGGTCTACATTTGACTCATGACAGGGTCTAAGATTTCTCCCTCTGCTGACCACTGCCCTCAGACTAAGACCCTTACTTCCCCATTAGCCTGCAGTGGGAACTGACATGTATCCTTGAGGTCTCCCAGGGATGACAACACGGAGAATGTGTCTGAATGACGTGGTGTGGAACATCCCCACAGCCCCTGAGGTTCTCACCATGACCCCTCGCAAACCTGAAACCCTTCCCTGCCAACCTGAGGCTGCCCCTTTTGACCTGGTAGCTCACTTCGCTGAGATGTCCCGGGAAGTGTCTTGTCAAAACGCCCCATTCTCTCAGGCCTGAAAACAGGGCTGGTGCTTTATGCGGCCCCGTTTATTAAGGAAGGGGCCCCCATCCTCACTCAGCGTCACAACCATGAATCGTGTTGGGGACTAGCTCCCTTTGTTGAACTAGTTTTATTGTTAGGGCAAGGCTCTCACTTCCCCAGGACCACCTCCAGCGGACAACAGGGGGCAACTACAATCGGCCAGTTCCACACGGGGCCTCCTAGAGCTGAATGCAGGGGGGCCGCTCAGTTTGGCCCCCATGTGGTGTCGAAGTCTGCTCATCAGCCCTCAGGGCCGTTATCTAGTTCCTAGAGCTCCTCTGGGGGTAGAATCCGGGCCTACTCCCACAGACCAACGCCTTAGCCTGAGACACGCTAGACCGCATTCAGCCGATAGCACTGAGGGGCCCACAAGAGCCATATCACAGGGGTGGGACGTGGATGGGTCACTTTCATTACTGGGAGGGTTGGGAAAGTCCCTTCAGCTACATTCAGGTCCTCACCTTGGTTCCGGACGAGTCCTGGACACTAAGTCTCCGCCAAACGGTCACTGCGGCTGTCGGTTGAGCGTCTCACCTTCGAAGAGGAAGTGGAAGGGAGCTGCGTAAGGTCCTACGTGAGATCTCCCAGGGATGACGGCAAGGGCACGGCACTACGGGAGCCCCGGTAGCTCAATATTCATCCGTCCCTGGGTCCTACTTGTGCAGTGTATCAGAGCCCGGGATGCCTCCATCTATGAACCCGAGTCCTCCAGCTCCCAAACAAAGCCCTCGCCTCCCTGAGTCCCTAGTGAGGGGAGTCAGGGCACTGCTCTGAGCATCTCTACTTGTCAGGAGGGGCGCCACTCTGTGAGCCTCCCTCTTTGGGGGAGAGACCCTCTCATTAGTACTGATGGTCCTCACCTTAAGGCCGATTATGGTCAAGATTGACCACTCTGCAGAACGGGGGTCCGATCTTGCTAGAGGAGGCCTTGCCCTCCCTGAGATCACACAGGTGGAATGAGGGTCACTCAGAAGTAGCTCTTCTGGGTCTCTCAGGGCTAAGAATTTACTGAATTCTATTTGTCTCCCTCTGGTTTTTGGAGGTCTCCTGTTAATACTGTCTTTGACTCTTGTTAAGGCCTGGGTTTTCTCTCTGCAGATCTGTGGCTGTCCCACCAGTCCAGGATCCTCATCTCCATAAGACTCTCTAGGGAGACTGAGGGGGTTCCTCTACCTCAAACATCTGTCCTGGGCATCTCAGGGCTGACAGCATTGGGGAATTCGTGGGGCTTCTCTGTTCTGGGGTAAGTGCTTCCATTATTCTTGTTCAGATTCTGGTCGGATACCTGACCAGGCCAGGGACTCTACTCTCTGCTCTTCTGGGGCCCTCCAACTGGAAGCCAGGATTAGCCACATCGAGCCAGGACTGTTTTGGACTTCTAAGGGTTGATAGCCTGAGCCAGACTTCACAGAAAACCCCACTGTTCTGACTTGGTCCTTCCATCATTCCTCATTCAGGGTCCCCACCTTCATATCTGTCAAAGACTGGCATTCTTTCTGCTTACCTCTTTCTGTTGTTCTTAGGCCAAGGCTGTTAAGTCCCTGAGAAACCTGAAGAATACGTGAGGGTGTGCTCAGCCTGCCAGCTCTCTCTGGGGCTAAGTCCGATAGCAGATGGCAAACTGTCTAGGTGTGACTCCCCTGTATTCTGGGGTCTTGGTCCTCCACGCCCTCTGACATTGAGACCCTCCTCTTGGCTCTTTCCTCTTGGGTTAAAGGCTTCCTGAGAAATGCCTCATTCCTGCAACACGGAGCAGTGTCCTTACCACAAACTTTGGTCCCTGTCTTAGGAGTGATGTGAGATGGAGAAGGTGAAGCATAAGGCAGGAGTTCCATACAAGTGGTATTCTGTCTTGTGGGAAAAATATACTCATATTTTCCTTCTCTTCACCAGCCAGACTTAGATTCTGATGTAAATTCTGTTCTGAGAGATTTATATTTTATGGGGAAGGGACTGTCCAGCATGATTTTCTGAGCCTCTTATCTTTTGAGCTAGCTGACATTGCATATTTAGATGATCATTTTGTCACTGAGTACTAGCTTTCTTTTCTTTATTCATATCTGTCATTTATTTTGGTACTCACATTGCTCTGGGAAAGTATTCCAATCCAGTAGTATAAGCACGGATTTGTTTTTTAATTGCCTGAGTTGCATTTTTAGGAAGAAAAGAAAACTGAATATAAGAAACACAAGGTGGGCCTCAGACTGGAAGAGCTGGAGTAATGTGGGCTCTTGACTGGGCCCTTGACTAATCCCGACCTGGATCAAATTTCAAATCTGTCCCTTAACAGCCATATGAATTAGGGCACATGACAACTCTGTGAGCACCAGGCTCTGCATCTGTGAAGTGAGTTTGATAAAAGCTCTGTCTTGTAGAACTGGTGGGATGTAGTTAAAATGTGTTAAGTATCTGGCACATTGACTGGCCTGTGTTGAGACTTCAACATGGCATTTATTACTGTGATTAATTTGGACCCCGATGATATAATTCAGTCTGTGTTTTTTTTTTTTTTTAACTCTGGCAGAAGCCAGAAAATATGTAGCATCCTAGAACCAAGGAAATCCAGGGGCTTCCCTGGTAGTCCAGTAACAAAGACTCCATGCTCCCAATGCAGGGGACCTGGGTTCAAAACCCTGGTCAGGGAACTAGATCCCACATGCCACAACTAAGAGTTTGCATGCTGAAACTAAAGATACTGCATGATGCAACGAAGATTGAAGATCCCACATGCCACAAGTAAGATCTGGCACAGCCAAATAAATAAATAATAAATGAATATGTTTTTTAAAATAAATAAAATCCGATCACTCAAAATGCTGATTAGCAAGAAACACTACGTAATATTTCCCTATCACATGATAAATTATTCAATATGGGTATAAGATACACATCCCCAGTTAGATGCAACACAAATCCCCTAAATCTGTGTCAAGGATCACCAACTTCCCTCTCTATGAAAAGTCCTTCCATCTAATCTACCTTGTTTTCATTAATTTAATCCTCAGCTAAAACCTAGAACATACAGGGTTTGGCAAATTATACACAATAACTAATTTAAATGCCAGTCTGATGTTGAGGGCTCTGACCCTCCCCACCCAGTGCAAAGGTGCCCAGTGGCTTCTTACCATCTTGCCTCAAAGGAGAATAACACTTATTTCTCAGAAACTCCCTGGAAACGATGTGAATGAAACATCTAATTTGCATACTGTGTTCACCTGCTCTGAGACAAGAGCACAGGACACGTCCCATCCCTCTCACTGTGATACACTTATGAATATTAGGCTCAGAACAGTCACCAGGGGGTTGATCTTATGCATGCATGCACTTTACATAAGCCTCACATCTTAGGTGAGGTCCAGTTTTCTGAGAAGGACACAGGAGTTTCCCACTTCCTTCACATCCACCCCAAAGACCAGCTCCATATGCTCAGAGGCTTTTCTAGGGATCCCAGGAAATGAAGTGCTCCTTATCATTTTTTCTGATATTCACCATGTCTGAATTTGTGAGGGTCTCTTTCATTTGATAACTGAGCCCGAGGAAAATCACCAACAAAACCACTTTCTAATCGAAAGTGTGTTTGGATAACTTCTTAGCGTCTGGCAAAGCTGCGTGATTCTCTGACTTTGTTCCTCTGCTTGACCACTGGAATCCTCAGCTGATATGCTTGATGAGGTGCCTATGAACACTCCTGATGCTGAGTCTTTGGGTCTCCTGGTGGTCCTGAAAGCATTGCTCATATGTGTTGCACCATTGGTTCTCATACTGAGGCATGATGGCTCTTGTTGGTACCAGTAAGCAAGAGTGTAGGTAGGAGGAATGGCAATGGGACATCAAAGGCTAAGGAAGAGGGGGAAGGTGGAAGTGGTACCAGCTGGTAAACTCAACTTTGCTTGCTCTGATGAAGGCCAACTCCACCAGAATTTTTCTAAGTGTGGTATTCTAAGGCCTCCACGGGTCTCCTGGCCTGTTTGTCCCATAAGCACTTGAAGAAACTGAGAAGGCATTTGACAGCTCCACCAGCCAACCCAACTGGAGACTTCTCAGGGCTCACAGTGGGCTTCTCTGATGGCTCAAATGGTAAAGAAACTGTCTGCAATGAAGGAGACCCGGGTTTAATCCCTGGGTTGGGAAGATGCCCTGGAGAAGGGAATGGCAACCCAGGCAGTACTCTTGCCTGGAGAATTCCATGGACAGAGGAGCCTGATGGGCTACGGTCCATGGGATCACAAAAAATTAGACACGACTGAGCGACTAACTGTTTCTTTCACTTTCAGGGCTCACAGTAGGGTGGGCAGAATTGGGCTCTCGTAAGTGCACCTGTATTACAGTGAGTGGTCCCCCCAGTCCTCACTCGGGGTCCTCACTGTGACTCCTAGCAGTTACCGGGACACTCACTGTACTGACCCGAGGCCATCTCCCTTCAGACCAAGGCCTTCATCTTTCTGAAACTCCAACAAGGAAGTGAGGGAGGCACACCTCATATGGTCACCTCCATCTGGGTCCTCCCAAGGTTGACAGTGTGGCCTTGACTCTGGGGGACACCCTCTCTTTGGGGGTAGGTAGTCCTTCACTGCTCATGCTGGTTGCTCACCCTGACTCCTGACAGAGTATGGAATTCCTCCCTCTGCCTAACAGGGTCATCCCTTCAGACTTCACTTCCTTGGGTTGTCTGAGGAGAAAATAACACTGGACAAAGAAATATAGGACCTATTTTTTCATTAACAGGATGTCTGGCAAATTGACCTGTGGGCAGTGAGGGTCCTTAGCTTGAAACTCTGTCTGGGCCTCCCAGGTCTCACAGCAGGGCTGGAGCAGGCCTCTGAAGTTCCTCCCTTCTGGAGCTATATTATTCTCAGTTCATATGGGAGATATTTAGAGAAATCATGGTACGTGGTGAAAAGCAGGTTTGAGGATGTACCAGGGACCTATTGCGACTTCCTTGGTGGCTCAGACGGTAAAGCGTCTGCCTACAATGTGGGAGACCCAGGTTCAATCCCTGGGTCTGGAAGATCTCCTGGAGAAGGAAATGGAAACCCACTCCAGTATTCTTGCCTGGAAAATCCCATGGACGGAGGAGCCTGGTAGGCTATAGTCAGTCCGTGGGGTCACAAAGAGTAGGACACGACTGAGTGACTTCACTTTCTTTCTTTCTTTCTTTCTTCCTTTCTTTACTTTCAGGGACCTATTGGGGAGGGAATGACAGCAATGATGGATGGAACATCATACTGTGCCAGCCTGTCTTGCTGAGACATTGTTACAGGGAATCAAATGTACCCCCTAAACAGTGCTAGAGTGGTGCTGACATCAGTATTTTCAAAAACAGGGCCTGTGAAATAGTATTAGGTGCTATTCATAAAACAGGCAAATCATTAAAACAAAGTTAAGTTCTAGTTTTGTTTTCACTGCAAGACTTCCCAAACCTCTCAATATGCCAATATGTACCGAGAAACTCCAAGAAGGATAATATAGCGTGATGAGTTTTCTTAACATATTTGATTATCAAAACATGTCCTCCTGCCATTTTTTTTTTCATACTGATTCTCAGGACTTTGGCACTGAACATTTTGGAGGTGCTGTCTGCAATCTTCCTGGCAGATCTTCAGCTTATGTTTTTCTGCTATTTTCAGTGACAGTGTAGTGGCCCTTGGATGGGGCAAGAAATACAGGCCAGGGACATTTTCAAAACAAAATAGCTGCTTTAGTGCCAATAAAGATGATATCTAAGACACAAGGAGCTTAATAAGTGACATGAAATATTAACTCTGTATATTTTCCAGAATTTCAAACCACATCCAAAACTTGCTTGACATATTTGATCACTAAGAGACATACTCTAAGGGTCATATGTTAACTATGCTCAGTTGTTCAGTGATGTCTGACTCTCTGCAGCCCCATGGACTATAGACCACCAGGATCTGTCCATGGGATTTCCCAGGCAAGAATACTGGAGTGGGTTGCCATTTCCTCTTCCAGGGGATCTTCCTGACCCAAGAATCGAACCTTTGTCTCTTGCATTTTCAAAGGATTTCAAACAAAAGAGAAACAAGGTGGTGGTTCAAGATAGCTGACATTAAAAAAAAACAGCATTGCATATGAGTAACATATTTAGAGCTATATTAATGCATCTCCTGGATAATTTTAGTATTCATTAGCGTCTTCTTTCAGTGGAACAAAACTCATGACTGTCGTTAATCTATTGTTTTAGTTATGTACTAGCTAATTAATAAAGATATTAAATAGAACCATTTCTGAAATCTGTGCCTCTGGCATATATTTTAGCAAGGCCTCTTAAATAGGATTTTAGTATTTTAATATTTCCCTCTATGACATTTGGATATATATATGATTTTATAATATTATAAAATCATTCATCAATGAACTGAAACAAGGCTTTGTGACTTTATTAAAGTTCTCTTCATTTGGAAGCACCTCTTTAGGTATCACTGATACTGGGAGACAACTTCAAGTTTTATAATTATGTGCTACCATATACCATTCTTTCCTCATAGAGCATGCAACCCAGATCAAAATAAAAACATCTCCATCAATGTTTAAGTGGATTATCAGCTTTTCAAATCCCAGTTTAGTTTTAGAAAAATCATTCTTAGGTTTCTGCTGATTTTTCCATCTTGTTATAAACATCTATCCCAGAATATTAATGTTTCAATTGATCATTAATAGAGAGGGAGGGAAATAGGGACAGCACAAAGGAAAACAACAATATAATCTCCACTACTCAGAGGCATCAGCTGTCATCAAACCTTTCTTCCTATTTGTTATCAGGCAGTTTTGAAAGACTGAAAAAATCTCAGCTTGGCAATACACAAACCACCTAGCGAACAATGGCAGAATTCTACCACCTAGTTAGTTCCTTTCAGTTTGAAGATGGCTAAAGAAACAGTCCCCAGAAAAAGATTGCTGCACTTCAAATTATTCCTCCCTATGTTTTGTCATCCAATGACTATGACTGCTTTGATTATGGCAGGGTTTTCCTTAAGCCATCGACAATGATTTTTCTTTGAAAAGAAGAATCCTACAGAGACAATAGCTTGAAAATTGCATATGCTATTCAGAGAGCAACAATAAAGGGAAACAAAAATCCAGTATCAGGATTTGAACTTCAGGCTTTGTCAATGATGGACATGAGGAATGTAATATAGAATGCAGAATATAATTTTTATTCAGACTTTAATATCTACTAAACACTCAATGACCAAGGGGCCTATATTTGTTAGATTTATTTAATGAGTTGGATTGAATGTGACATTTGTGACTGAAAGCAAGAGGTCTAGATCAAGTGTCTGTGATCCAAAGAGGTGGGGCTTTAAGTTCTGGATTTTATCAAATGTGCTGCTGCTGCTGCTAAGTCACTTCAGTCGTGTCCGACTCTGTGCGACCCCATAGATGGCAGCCCACCTGGCTCCACCATCCCTGGGATTCTCCAGGCAAGAACACTGGAGTGGGTTGCCATTTCCTTCTCCAATGCATGAAAGGAAAAAGGGAAAGTGAAGTCTCTCAGTCGTGTTCGACTCTTAGCGACCCCATAGACTGCAGCCTACCAGGCCCCTCCGTCCATGGGATTATCCAGGCAAGAGCACTGGAGTGGGGTGCCATTGCCTTCTCCGTATCAAATGTGCATTCAGGTCCAAATTGATAGAACCAAGACTTCCCTGGCTTTCAGCTCTTTGCTGAAGATGAACACATAGGTAAGCTATTTAAAGAACAAAATGGAGCCCACATGAAGAGTAATGACAAAAAATACTAAGTAGTCAATATCCAGAACAATATCAAATGATCAATGAAGGATACTAAGATATTGTTTTAGTCGCTCAGTTGTGTCCAATTCTTTTGTGACCTCATGGACTGTAGCCCTGCCAGGCTCCTCTGTCCATGGGATTCTCCAGGCAAGAATACTGGAGTGGGTTGCCATTTCCTCCTCCAGGGGATCTTCCCTACCCGGGGATCAAACCCACGTCTCTTGCATCTCCTGCATTGGCAGGTGGATTCTTTACTGCTGAGCCACCAATATAAATAAATAGATGTTGAAATTAAAGCAGCACTGTTTTAATTAGGGCTCTGTTTAAATTAAAGGAGAGTTTTGTTGAATTCAGAGTCTATTCACATGTTTAGAATGCATAGTCATGCTGCAGAGACTCACACAAATGATGTAGGGAAAACAGAGTTTGTGTGCTGGAGGGAGTGGGATGGGAAGTGGGAACATTGGAAGTAAACAAAACGACAAGACACTGGGGGAGTGGTGGGTTCTTTCCAGTCTCTCAGCATTAGTTGAGGAAACGCAGTGGGCAACAGAAATTGCAAGTTCTTAAAAAGAATGGGTTCCATTTTTGCCTTAATCAAAATCACTTGGGAAGTTGATTCAGAATACACATTTCCAGGCCCACTATTACTGCTGAATCAAGAGCAACCCTGGAATCTGGATTTTAAAATAAGTCTCAAGTGATTCTGAGGAGAAGCCACACTGTTACCCACATTGATGTCTTGTTAGCACTTCATTTTTTAAATTTTATTTATTTTTAAATTTTAGTTGGAGGCTAATTACTTTACAATATTGTAGTGGTTTTTTGCAGTGTAGTACACTCTCAAAATGACTTACCCAATGAGTTTTTTTTAAACACTGAATTTTCTTAGTTGAGAAAAGTATATATACTTGTGCTATTTAATATATTAACCATTAGTCACATGTGACTATTTAAATTTAAATGAATGAAAATAAAATTTTAAATTCAGTTCTTTAGCTGCACTATCCATTTTGAAGTATTCAGTAGTTACAAGTGAAAGTTGCTCAGTCATGTCTGACTCTTTGCGAACCCATGGACTATACAGTCCATGGTATTCTCCAGGCCAGAATACTGGAGCAGGTAGCCTTTCCGTCCTCCGGGGATCTTCCTAACCCAGGGATCAAACCCAGGTCCCCGCATAGCAGGCGGATTCTTTACCAGCTGAGCCAAAAGGGAAGCCCAAGAATACTGGAGTGGGTAGCCTATCCCTTCTCCAGGGGCAGTAGTTATATAGGGCTCTTATATTGGACAGCACAGATATAGAACATGTCCATTTATGTAGAAAATGCTGATCTGCTTGAATTGTTTCCCCTTTCCCCTCCCCGCTTCCTTCCTCCCTCCCTCTCGTTCCTCTGTCTCTGATACAGAAGCATTTCATTGCTCTAAAAAATTCCCTATGCTCCAACTATTCATCCTCTCCCCTTTCTTCAACATCAGGCAACCACTGATCTTTCTCTTGTTTCCATAGTTTTGTCTTTTCCAGAATGTTATATAGTTGTAATTACACAGTATGTAGCCTTTTCAGATTGGTTTCTTCTTTTTAAATTAAAAACAATTTTTTCTTGTCCCACCACACAGCATGTGGGATCTTAGTTCCCTGACCAGGGATCAAACCCAGGCCACATGCAGTGGAAGTACAGAGTCTTAACCACTGGACCACTGGGGAATTCTCTCAGATTGGCTTCTTTCAGGTGACACTATGCTTGTAAGTTTCCACTATGTTTTTTCCTGGCTTTATACCTCATTTCTTGTTATCATAGAATAACATTCTATTGCGTGACTGCATCACAATTTGTTTTTCCATTCACCTACTGAAAAACATCTTGGTTGCCTCCAATTTGACATTTAAAAGTAAATCTTCCATAAATACTCCTGTGCAGGTTTTTATGTGAACATAATTAACAATGCATTTGTATAAGTCCCAAAGAGCATGAACGCTGAAATAAGGCAAGACTATGTTTAGCTTCGTAAGAAATTTTCAAACTGTCTTCCAAAGTGGCTATACCATTTTACATCTCCACCAGCAATGAAGTAGAATTGCTGTTGCTCCATATCCTCACCAGCATTAGATGTCATTAGAGGTTTGGATGTTGGCCATGCTAGTACGTATGTAGTAGTATATCACTGATATTTTAATTTATAATTCTCTAATAACATATGATGTGGAGCTTCTTTTCATATGTGCCATATTTGCCATCTGTATGTTTACTTTGATAAACTGTCCTGCTGCTGCTGCTGCTAAGTCGCTTCAGCTGTGTCCGACTCTGTGTGACCCCATAGATGGCAGCCCACCAGGCTCCCCTGTCCCTGGGATTTTCCAGGCAAGAACACTGGAGTGGGTTGCCATTTCCTTCTCCAATGCATGAAAGTGAAAAGTGAAAGTGAAGTTGCTCAGTCGTGTCTGACTCATAGCGACCCCATGGACGGCAGCCTACCAGGCTCCCATCCATGGGATTTTCTAGGCAAGAGTACTAGAGTGGCTTGCCATTGCCTTCTCCGAATAAACTGTCCACCAGCTTTTAAATTGGGTTGTGCATTTGTTGTTGTTGTTGAGGTTTAAGAGTTCTTTATGTGTTGTGGATACAGGTCCTTTATCAGATGTGTTTTTGCAAATATTTTCTCCCTGGGTATGGCTTGTCTTTGCATTATCTTAACAGAGTATCTTTTGCAGAGCAAAAGTTTTTCACTTTAATGACATCCAACCTAGCTATTTTTTCTTTCATGGAGCATACTTTTAGCATTGTATCTATTTTTTTAACTTTTTTAAAAATTAGTTTATTTATCTATTTTTTCTATGGGAGAGGGTGAGGGCGGGAGGATATGGGAGAATGACATTGAAGCATGTAAATTAGCATTATACCTAAAGACTCATTGCCAAACTCAGGGTTACCTAGATTTTCTCTTCTATCATCTCCTAGAAGTTTTATATTTTTGCATTTTACATTTTGGTCTATGATTCATTTTGAGTCAATTTTCATAAAAGATGCAAGATCAGTGTCTAGATTAATTTTCCTGAATGTGAATCTGCAGCTGTTAAGCCCCATTTGTTGAAAAGACTATTCTTTTCCACTAGATTGCCTTTGCTCCTTTGTCAACAATTAGTTGCTTATATTTGTATGGGTCTATTTCTGGGCTCTTTGGTCCATTGAATTGATTTGTCTATGCCTTTAACAATATCACATTGTCATGATTACTGTGGCTTTAGAGTAAGTCTTGAATTAGAGGATTTTCAGTCCCCCAATTGTGTTCTTTTAGAGTGTTGAATTGGTTATTCTGGATCTTTTGCCTTTCCATATAAACTTTACGACCAGTTTGTTGATATCCACAAAGTAAATTGCTGGAATTTTAATTGGAATTGAGTTGAATCTATAGATTATGTTAGGGATAACTAACACCTTAACAGTATCAAGTCATCCTGTACAAGAACATGGAATATCTCTCCATTTATTTAGACCTTTGACTTCTTTCATCAGTTTTCCTTATGTAGAACCTTATAAAATTTTATTAGATTTATACCTAAGTATTTTAATTTTTTGCTGCTAACATAAATGATATTATGCTTTTTATTGTTAAATTCCAAATGTATATTGCTGACATATAGGAAAGTAACAGACTCACATATATTAACCTTGGACTTTGCACCCTTGCAACAATTGCTTATTAGTTTCAAATAGGGTTTTTGGTTAATTTTTTTGACATTTTGTATATGGACAATAATATCACCTGCAAACAAATAGAGTTTATTCCCTTCTTCTCAATCTGTACACATTTTCCTTACTCTTTTATCTTTTTTAGTACATTAGATAGGACTTCCAGATGTTCAAGCTAGATTTAGAAAAGGCAGAGGAACCAGAGATCAAATTGCCAACATCCGCTGGATCATTGAAAAAGCAAGAGAGTTCCAGAAAAACATCTATTTCTGCTTTCTTGACTATGCCAAAGCCTTTGACTGTGTGGATCACAAGAAACTGTGGAAAATTCTTAGAGATGGGAATAGCAGACCACCTGACCTGTCTCTTGAGAAACCTGTACGCAGGTCAGGAAGCAACAGTTAGAACTGGACATGGAACAACAGAAAGGTTCCAAATAGGAAAAGGAGTACGTCAAGGCTGTATATTGTCACCCTGCTTATTTAACTTCTATGCAGAGTACATCATGAGAAATGCTGGGCTGGAAGAAACACAAGCTGGAATCAAGATTGCCGGGAGAAATATCAATAACCTCAGATATGCAGATGACACCACCCTTATGGCAGAAAGTGAAGAACTAAAGAGCCTCTTGATGAAAGTGAAAGGGGAGAGTGAAAAAGTTGGCTTAAAGCTCAACGTTCAGAAAACTAAGATCATGGCATCTGGTCCCATCACTTCATGGAAAATAGATGGGGAAACAGTGGAAACAGTGTCAGACTTTATTTTTTTGGGCTCCAAAATCACTGCTGATGGTGATTGCAGCCATGAAATTAAAAGACGATTACTCCTTAGAAGGAAAGTTATGACCAACCTAGATAGCACATTGAAAAGCAGAGACATGTCTGTCGACCCCAAATAGCCAAAGCAATCTTGAAAAAGAAAAACAGAGCTAGAGGAATCAGGTTCCCTGACTTCAGATATGCTACAAAGCTACAGTCATCAAAACAGTATGATACTGGCACAAGAACAGAGATATAGATCAATGGAACAGGATAGAAAACCCAGAAATAAGCCCATGCACCTATGGTCAATTAATTTATGACAAAGGAGTCAGGGCTACGCAGTGTTGGAAAGACAGTCTCTTCAACGGATGGTGCTGGGAAAACTGGACAGTCACATGTAGAATGAAATTAGATCATTCCTTAACTCCATACACAGAAATGGGCTCAAAATAGATTAAAGACCTAAATGTTAGACCAGATACTATAAAACTCTTGGAGGAAAACAAGGCAGAACACTCTCTGATATAAATCACAGCAACATCTTTTTTAATCCATCTCCCTGAATAATGGAAATAAAAGCAAAAATAAACAAATGGGACCTACTTAAACTCAAAAGTTTTTACACAGCAAAGGAAACAATAAACAAAACAAAATGACAACCCACAGATTGGGTGAAAATATTTGCAAATGATGTGACTGATAAGGGATTAGTCTCCAAAATTTATGAACAGCTTATGACGTTTAATAGTATCAAAACAAACAACCCACTCAAAAAATGGGCAGACACCTGAATAGACATTTCTCTAAAGAGGACATACAGATGGCCAATAGGCACATGAAAAGATGTTCAAAGTTGCTAGCTATTAGAACAATGCAAATCAAAACTACAATGAGATATCACCTCACACCAGTCAGAATGGCTATCATCAAAAAATCCATAAATAACGAATGCTGGAGAGGGTGTGGAGAAAAGGGAACCCACTTGCACTGTTGGTGGGAATGTAAATTGGTACAGCCACTATGGAGAACAATATGGAGGTTCCTTAAAACACTAAAGTTAGAACTACCATATGACCCTGCAATCCCACTCCTGGGCTATATATACTGAGAAAAACATGGCCCAAAAAGATACATGCACCCCAATGCTCATTGCAGCACTGTTTACAATGGCCAAGACATGGAAACAACCTAAATGCTCATGGACAGAGGAATGGATAAAGAAGATGTGGTACATGTATACAATGGAATATTATTCTGCCATTAAAAAGAATGAAATAAGGCCATTTGCAGCAACACGGATGGACCTAGAGAGTGTCAGACCAAGCGGAGTAAGTTAGACAGAGAAGGAGAAGCATCATATGACATCCCTTATATGTGGAATCTAAAAAGAAATGATACTAATGAACTTATTTAAAAAACAGAGAGACTCACAGACTTTGAAAACAAACTCATAGTGGCAGGGGGGAAGGGATAGTGAAGGACTTTGGGAAGGTCATGTACACACTGCTATATTTAAAATGGATAACCAGCAAATAACTATTGTAAAGCACATGGAACTCTGTCCAATATTAAATGCCACTCTGGATGGGAGGGGGGTAAGGGGGAGGATGGATACATGTATATGTATGGCTGAGTCCCTTCACTATTCACCTGAAACTATCACAACATTGTTAATTGGCTATACCCCAACACAAAATGTTTTTGGTGTTAAAATTTGTTTTTTATTAAAAAAATACTGAAACCATTTGGGCCTGGTGTTTTTTGTTTTGGAAGGTTATTAATTACTGATTTCAATTTCTTTTTTTTTTAAATAAATTTATTTATTTTAGTTGGGGGCTAATTACTTTACAATATTGTAATAGTTTTTGCCATACATTGACATGAATCAGCCATGGGTTTACATGTGTTTGGGTCATCCCAATGCCCCAGCCCTGAGCATTTGTCTCATGCATCGAACATGGAATGGTGTTCTGTTTCACATATGATAATATACATGTTTCAATGCTATTGTCCCAGAACACCCCACCCTCACCTTCTCCCTCAGAGTCCATAAGACTGTTCTATGCATCTGTGTCTCTTATTCTGTCTCATATACAGGGTTACCGTTACCATCTTTCAAATTCCATATATACGCATTAGTATACTGTATTGGTGTTTTTCTTTCTGGCTTACTTCACTCTGTATAACGGGCTCCAGTTTCATCCATCTCAATAGAACCGATTCAAATGTATTTTTTTAATGGCTGAGTAATATTCCATTGTGTATATGTACCACAGCTTCCTTATCCATTCGTCTGCTGATGGACATCTAGGTTGCTTCCATGTCCTGGCTATTGTAAACAGTCCTTGCATTCCTATACACCAATAATGAGAAAACAGAAAGAGAAATTAAGGAAACAATACCATTCACCATTGCAACAAAAAGAATAAAATACTTAGGAATATATCTACCTAAAGAAACAAAAGACTTATATACAGAAAACTATAAAACACTGATGAAAGAAATCAAAGAGGACACAAACAGATGGAGAAATATACCGTGTTCATGGATTGGAAGAATTAATATAGTGAAAATGAGTATACTACCCAAAGCAATTTATAGATTCAATGCAATCCCTATCAAGCTACCAATGGTATTTTTCACAGAACTAGAACAAATCATTTCACAATTTGTATGGAAATATAAGAAACCTCGAATAGCCAAAGCAATCTTGAGAAAGAAGAATGGAACTGGAGGAATCAACCTGCCTGACTTCAAGCTCTACTACAAAGCAACAGTCATCAAGACAGTGTGGTACTGGCACAAAGATAGAAATATAGATCAATGGAACAAAATAGAAATCCCAGAGATAAACCCACGCACCTATGGACACCTTATCTTCGACAAAGGAGGCAAGAGTATACAATGGAGAAAAGACAATCTCTTTAACAAGTGGTGCTGGGAAAACTGGACAACCACTTGTAAAAGAATGAAACTAGAACACTTCCTAACACCATACACAAAAATAAACTCAAAATGGATTAAAGATCTAAACGTAAGACCAGAAACTATACAACTCCTAGAGGAAAACATAGGCAAAACACTCTCCGACATAAATCACAGCAAGATCCTCCATGACCCACCTCCCAGAATATTGGAAATAAAAGCAAAAATAAACAAATGGGACCTAATTAAAATTAAAAGCTTTTGCACAACAAAGGAAACTATGAGCAAGGTGAAAAGACAGCCTTCAGAATGGGGGGAAAATAATAGCAAACGAAGCAACAGACAAACAATTAATCTCAAAAAATATACAAGCAACTCCTGCAGCTGAATTCCAGAAAAATAAATGACCCAATCAAAAAATGGGCCAAAGAACTAAACAGACATTTCTCCAAAGAAGACATACAGATGGCTAAACAAACACATGAAAAGATGCTCAACATCACTCATTATTAGAGAAATGCAAATCAAAACCACAATGAGGTACCATTACACACCAGTCAGAATGGCTGCTATCCAAAAGTCTACAAGCAATAAATGCTGGAGAGGGGGTGTGGGGAAAAGGGAACCCTCTTACACTGTTGGTGGGAATGCAAACTAGTACAGCCACTATGGAGAACAGTGTGGAGATTCCTTAAAAAACTGGGAATAGAACTGCCATATGACCCAGCAATCCCACTGCTGGGCATACACACCGAGAAAACCAGAATTGAAAGAGACGCGTGTACCCCAATGATTTAGATTTCTTTAATGGTTATAGATTTACTCAGATTATCTATTTCCCCTTGTGTGAGTTTTGGCAGATTTTGTCTTTCTAAGAATTGGTCCATTTCATCTTTTATCAAATTAGTGGTTGTTGAGTTCTTCAAAATATAGTTGACCCTTGAGCAACATGGGGGTTAGGGACACTGATTCATTGTGCAGTAAGAAATTCATGCACAACTTTATAGTAGGCCCTCCACATACATGGTTCTGCATCCAAAATTCAATCAACTGTGCATCATGTAGTGCTGTTGTATTTACTGGAAAAAATTTTGCATGGTTCAAACCAGTGTCATTCAAGGGTCAACTGTATTTTTTAATTATCATTTTACTGTCCATGGGATCAGTAGTGCTGGTTTCTCTTTCATTTCTGACACCAGTAATTTGTGTCTCCTCTCTTTATTTTCATTTATTTATTTATTTTTACCCTAACCAGCCTTGATTTTAATGGCAGAGCCCTGGTACCTGGAAGCACCTCACATAGCCTCTCAGTGGAGTGGGAAAGGGCAGGGAACTGGAACTCAGAGGCTCACATCTTAGACAAGGGCTGACGGTGACCCTAGGGAGAGGCTACATGGCCGTGGAGGGTCCCTTAGTGCAGGTTTTCAGCCATGAACATGCCCCTGGCCCTGCGCAGGATGGAGGCATTGGCAGCATCACAGAGGTGCTCCTTGGATGGGATCTCCAGTATGGCTGGAATGCAGTGCCAGAGGGCATCAAGTGCGTGCCTGCACCATCTCTGCAATGTACTGGTTGATAAGGATGCTGCTGATGTCATCCCAGTTTAGAAACTGCCGGAAAGTGTCTTCAGTTTCACCGATGGTAGTTATCTTTCTCCATCACCAGGAAATTTGGGTGGCGGTTCTTGTTAAGCACCCCTATGCCACCCAGCAGGAAACCAGTCACGGTGTCCTCATCTCTCATCACTGCCATTAGCTTCCCCTTCCCCGCCATCCTCATAGTCATCAATACTTTAAACATTTTACCTTATTCTCTTTTTGTTTGGATGGTTTCTGAAGGTAAGTCCAGTTGAATTGTTCTTATTCCTCTATAGGCAAGGCATTATTTTCTCTGGCTTCTTTCAAGATTTTCTTTTTATCTTTGATTTTTTTGCAGTTCGAATATGATATGCTTACATATCGATTTGGGGGGTATTTATCCTGTTTGTTGTGCTCTGAGCTTCCTGGATCTGTGGATTGGTGTCTGTCTTATATTTTTGGAAAATTCTCAGCCTTTAAAACTTCAGATATTTCTTCTGTTCCTTTCTCTCTTTCTGCTCCTTTCAGTATTGATATTACATATATGTACCCTTTTTGTATCTGTCCCACAGTCCTTGAACATTCTGCTCAGTCTTTTTCATTCTTTTCTGTTTGTTTCTCAGTTTTGAAACCTTCTATTGATATATCCTTAAGTTAACTGATTCTTTACTTTATGAATCCATCAAACACATTCATCATTTCTGTTACAGTGTTTTTGATTTCTAGCATTTTCTTTTGATTCTTTCTTAAAGTTCCATCTCTCTTACCTTCCCTATCTTTTCTTGCATTTGTCTACTGTTCCCTTGAGAACGCTTAGCATATTAATCATAGTTATTTTAAATTCTCAGTCTGATAATTCCAAACTCTCTGCCACATCTGAGTCTGGTTCTGATGCTTCCTTTGTTCATTCAGATTGTGCTTTTTGTCTTCTTGTATGACTTGTGATTTTTAAAAATTGAAAGCCAAACATGATGTATTGGGTAAAAGGATTTGAAGGAGTGTGAGGTTTAAACTTATCTGACTAGGAAGGGGTAGGCTGTGTACACTTTTTGCTGTAATTGTGATGTCAGAAGCTAAAATTTCCTCTAGTGTTATGGCTTTTTCTCTCTTTGTCTCTCCAGTTTGGAGGGCAGGAGTTTGCCAAGGAGCTCCCTTCTCTGAATGAATACAAGAATTGTTGATTTTTTCCTTGAGAACGGTTGTTTTCTTGTTGTGAGTACTTCTAAGCTCTTTACATGTCAGACCTAAAACTGGAAGTCAGAAAATCTCTTAAGAGCAGACTTTCTATTCTGACTTAACAAGTGGATTTCAGTTGCAACCTTTTTAGGTGGGAGGGGACTTGGCCTTAAATTTTCAATTTAATTCCTACTATCTGTATTCTCCAACATATTGTTGATTGTAGGTTTCGGCTTGCTGCTGTTGAGTTCTAGATTGCCAATGGCACATGTTAATTTTTGAAGAACATATTTTGACTTTTAAGCCATGATAAATTATTCTGAAAATTCGCTCCCTTCCAAGTCCCCCAGTATTTGGCAGCATCAGCTACCTCGGCATTGGAGACAAATGACTGAGCCTCTGAATTTCCAATCAGCTTTTTAGTTCCTTTGGTCTTAATCATGACCATATATCCAAGATTTATTTAATGAAGGTCTGAAAGCTCTTGCTTCCATTTGAAGTTGCAATATCCAGGCATTTGGGATATTTGGGGCTTCCCCGATGGGTCAGCAGGTAAAGAATCCACCTGCAATGCAGGAGACATAGGAAATGTAGGTTCAATCCCTGAATCGAGAAGATCCCCTGGAGGAGGAAATGGCAACCCACTCCAGTATTCTTGCCTGGGAAATCCCATGGACAGAGAAGCCTGGTGGGCTACAGTCCATGGGGTTGCAGAGAATCAGACACAACTGGAGCAACTTAGCACACAGGCATTTGGGATAAAATGGGAAATCATTTTTTAGCCTGGATTGCTCTATTCTGTTGTGTTGGTAAATAGTTTCTGCCTCATGGTAAGAGGTCTTTGCTGTGGAATGAATTGTGTACCCCTAAAGTCATATGCTGAAGCATGACAACACCCCCCCCACCCCCTGCCATGAGACTGCTTAAAGGCCTTTAAGGAGGTGAGAAAGGTCAAATGAGGTCATCAGGGTGGAGCTCTAATCTGATTGAACTGGTGACTTTATAAAAAAGGAAGAAACTCTAGAGATTCACCTCATCTCATCTCATCCCATACCCCCACCCACCCCACCAGCAAGAAGGTAGCCTTCTGCAAGACAGCAAGAGCCCTCACTAGACACTGAACTTGCCAGAACTTTGGTCATGGACTTCTCAGCCTCCAAAAACTGTGAGAAAATAAATATCTGTTGTTTAAGTCACCCAGTATATGGCCCTAGAAGACCAAGACAGTCCTTTGTTGACTAATGTAACTGGGTTTACTGAGAAGTTTCAGCTTGGTGGAATCTGAAAACAAAGTGGCTGCAGTGTTGCCAGTTAGTGTACTGTCTTCTCTAGGGGACTGTTGAATCTCCCTTTCCAGTACAGGAATATGATCTCATGAAGATTCCCTAGTTTTGTGGCCACTTTGGGGTGTTAAAATTTGGTTTGAATTAAAGCATTAACTTCCAAGTTTTTAAAAAATCTCATCTCCTTTCCCTATCTTCAGCTGAGGCTTGAGTGGTGGTCATGACTATGGGGTTTGAGATGAAAGGTGTTGGCAGGGTCTGGCTCTGAGACACCTCCTTCTTTTTTTTTTAAAAAAAAAAAAAAGAATTATTTTTGGCAACACCATGCCATATGTGGGATCTTAGTTCCCTGACTAGGGATCAAACCTGGATCCCCTGCATTGAAACCATGGGATCTTAACCACTGGACCACCAGGGAAGTCCCCTTCCTCTCTCTTTAAAGCTTAATCCTCACTGTGGCTATTCCAGCTTCTCTCATGTTGACAGGCTGAAGATGCCCTCTTTGTGACAATGCCTAAATATTGATCTGCTTGTTGGACATACATCAAGGTTCTTCATGAGTCTCTAAGAAGCCTTACTCCTCTGCTGCTCTCTGACAGAAGAGGCCCCCATGTAGCAGAACATCCTATCACCTCTTGTTGCTGAGGTTCCTCATCTGATAGCCAGCCTCCTTGATTGGGCTATTAGCAAAACTGCTCTAGCCAGGTAATCCTGGCCATGACCACTGGAAATTCCTACATTTCTTCATGCCAAAAGGAGGGGATTCAGGCTGCTCTATTGCCTCCCTGTCTCTTCAGCCATCCATCTGTGCTTAACCCTCTCCTTCCTTCTAACATAAGCATGCAAATGAAACTCTACATTATTTTTAAGATTTTAATATATATTCAAAGAAATCTTCAGGAATAATGAAGACTCCTTAAAACGGAGACCTCTTAATGACCTGGTGGACTCATTTTTGTAAATATTACCTTATCCTCTAATTCTTAAATTGTTATTCAACATCCACAGGATAAATTTTTTGCTTCATTCAATAATATTTTCTGAGCATACAAGGTGTGCAAGGCACATAGATAAAAATGTCCAAGACTGTTCCTACCTTCAAGATAGCTAAGGAGGGGCTTCCCTGGTAGCTCAGTGGTGAAAAATCTGCCTGCCAATGCAGGAGACACAGGTTCAAACCCCGATCCAGGAGGATCTCACATGCCACTGAGCAGCTAAGTCTGTGGGCCACAACTATGGAGCCTGTGCTGTAGATGCTGGGAGCCACAACTACAGAGCCCATATGCCTAAAGACTGTGCTCTGCAATAAGAGAAGCCTGTGCACAATGAAGAGTAGCCCCTGCTTGTCACAAATAGAGAAAAGCTCACACAGCAACAAAAACCTAACACAGTCAAAAATAAATAAGGTAAATTATTTTAAAAAAGATATCTAAGGAGAGCTAAAACAGATACATAAATATTTTTAATCTCAAGGGAAAAGATGATAGGTGAAGAGAATGTTCAGTTCAGAAAAATTGATTTTATAGCCACTGGAAAGAGAGTTTCCTATTCAGTTCAGTTCAGTCACTCAGACATGTCCGACTCTTTGCAACCCCGTGAACCGCAGCACTCCAGGCCTCCCTGTCCATCACCAACTCCCAGAGTTTACCCAAACTTATGCCCATTGAGTCGGTGATGCCATCCAACCATCTCATCCTCTGTTGTTTCCTTCTCCTCCTGCCCTCAATCTTTCCCAGCATCAGGGTCTTTTCCAATGAGTCAACTCTTCACATGAGGTGGCCAAAGTATTGGAGTTTCAGCTTCAACATCAGTCCTTCCAATGAACACCCAGCACTGATCTCCTTTAGGATGGACTGATTGGATCTCCTTGCAGTCCAAGGGACTCTCAAGAGTCTTCTCCAACACCACAGTTCAAAAGCATAAATTCTTCGGCACTCAGCCTTCTTTATAGTCCAACTCTCACATCCATACGTGACTACTAGAAAAACCATAGCTTTGACTAGACAGACCTTTGTTGGCAAAGTAACGTCTCTGCTTTTTAATATGCTGCCTAGGTTGGTCATAGCTTTTCTTCCAAGGAGCAAGTGTCTTTGAACTTCATGGCTGTAGTCATCATCTGCAGTGATTTTGGAGCCCCCAAAATAAAGTCTCTCAGTGTTTTTCATTGTTTCCCCACCTATTTGCCTATCTGCATGGGACCAGATGCCATGATGTTCATTTTTCGAATGTTGAGTTTTAAGCCAGTTTTCTCACTCTCCTCTCATTTCAGTTTCATCAAGAGGCTCTTTAATTCTTCTTTGCTTTCTGCTGCATAGCAGGGACAATATACAGCCTTGATGTACTTCCTTTCCCAATTTGGAAACCAGTCTGTTGTTACATGCAGTTCTAATCTGACCTGCATACAGTTCAGGAGGAATCAGGTGGATATCTTTGCACTCAGTTTGTTGTGATCTACATAGTCAAGGACTTTGGCATAATCAATAAAACAGAAGTAGCATGTTTTTCTGGAACTCTCTTGCTGCTTTTTCAATTTGATCTCTAGTTCCTCTGACTTTTCTAAATCCAGCTTGAACATCTGGAAGTTCATGGTTCACATACTGTTGAATCCTGGCTTGGAGAATTTTGAGCATTACTTTGCTAGCATGTGAGATGAGTGCAACTGTGTGGTAGTTGGAACATTCTTTGGCATTGCCTTTCTTTGGGATTGGAATGAAAACTGACCTTTTCCAGTCCTGAGGCCACTGCTGACGTTTTCAAATTTGCTGGCATATTGAGTGCAGCACTTTCACAGTATCAGCTTTTAGGATGTGAAACAGCTCTACTGGAATTCCATCACCTCCACTAGCTTTGTTCATAGTGATGTTTCCTAAGGCTCACTTGACTTCACATTCCAGGATGTCTGGCTCTAGGTGAGTGATCACACCATCCTGGTTATCTGGGTCATGAAGATCTTTTTTGTATAGTTCTTCTGTGTATTCTTGCCACCTCTTCTTAATATCTTCTGTTTCTGTTAGGTCCATACCATTTCTGTCCTTTATCGAGCCCATCTTTGCATGAAATGTTCCCTTGGTATCTCTAATTTTCTTGAAGGGATCTCTAGTCTTTCCCATTCTATTGTTTTCTTTTATTTCTTTGCATTGCTCACTGAGGAAAGCTTTATCTCTCTTCGCTATTCTTTGGAACTCTGCATTCAGATGGGTATAGCTTTCCTTTTCTCCTTTGCCTTTCACTTCTCTTCTTTTCTCAGCTATTTGTAAGGCCTCCTCGGACAACCATTTTGCCTTTTTGCATTTCTTTTTCTTTGGGATGGTCTTGATCACTGCCTCCTGTACAATGTCAAAAACCTCTGCCCATAGTTCTTCAGGCACTCTATCATCTCTAAACCCTTGAATCTATTTGTCACTTACACTATATAATCGTAAGGGATTTGATTTAGGTCATACCTGAACAGTCTAGTGGTTTTCCCTACTTTTTCCAATTTAAGTCTGAATTTTGCAATAAGGAGTTCACGATCTGAGCCACAGTTAGCTCCTGGTCTTGTTTTTGCTGACTGTTTTTGCCATGATTAAGATGGCAGAATAGAAGGACGTGTGCTCATCTTCTCCTGCGAGAACTCCAAAATTGCAACTAGCTGCTAAACAAGCATCGACAGGAGAATGTTGGATCCCACCAAAACAAGGTACCCCATGTCCAGGGGCAAAGGAGTAGCCCCAGCAAGATGGTAGGAGAGGCGAAGAGAGTGTTAAGAAAATTAAAAAATGAATAAATAACTCTATTTTGATTTATCCAGGGAAGACTTAGACAACAGGACATTTGAACTGGGTAGGAGCTGTATATTCAGAAAAAGAAAAGATATTCTAGATTATAAAACAAAAACATACAAAGAAAAGCACTGAAATGGAAAAAACATTTGAAATTTTTTGGGGAAAGATACATATATATATTATATATATAATATACATATTAGCTTATATATATTATATATATAACCTATATCTATATATACATCTCTTTCTATATCTATATATCTATCTCTCTCTCTATATATATATATAATATATATATATATAATATATATATTTCATGTTAAAGTAAATACTGGAAATAGAAAGATACAGAAATAAAAAGAAGGCATGAAGGAGTGACAAGGAACTTATTAAGCAGTTGGGGTTTTAAACCTTTAAGCAGGTTTGTGTAGCACTTTGCACATGTTTTAGCAATGTGACTGCTAAATTCCAATTAATAGTCATCAGAATAAAGAGTTTTGAAAGTAGCATTACATCTTTTAGGGGCTTCCCTGGTGGCTCAGTGGTAAGGAATCCCTCTGCAATGCAGGAGACAAGGGTTTGATCCCTGGGTCAGGAAGATTCTCTAGAGAAAGAAATGGTAACCCACTCCAGTATTCTTGTCTGGGAAATCCCATCGACAGAGGAGCCTGTTGGGCTATGGTCCATGGAGTCCATAGAGTCAGACACGACTGAGCAACTAACAATTTTACATCTTTTTATTTTTTTCTCAGTTGAGCAACTATTCACTATGTATGTCTAACCACCATGAGAAATACAAAAATTGTAACATAATCTCACCCTAGTAAATTTTATCTTTCCTTTTTCCTGATTTGTTTTGTTTTTCCATAGATAGCAAAATAATTGATACTAAGGAGCCTAATTCAATGATAATTTATTATTAGCCACACCCCCTACTGTTACTGTTCTTCTCACTCCTTTCATTAAGAAAATGTAAGAATAATTTCTGACATCATGTTAACCTGAGTTCTTACTACTGGAACAGAAAGGTTTTATTTTGGCTCTTTTGTCATTGAGAGCCAAAAATGAAGATAAACTAGGTATAAGAAAGTAGGTAAAATAAGGCCCCTTTAGTACAGAGATTTTAATTTTAGAAAAATCCCCTTACATCAGCTATTCCAGATTAATTGTTATAACCTTTCCTGCTGATCACCTTGGTCAAGGCATGTTTAGACAAACTTTAAGGCAAAGAGAGCCTTGTTAGAACAGTCCATCCTTCAGCAGATGGTAAACACATGCTATTTAACAATATCCGTGCTACCTGTAGATGTCACTATACCCTCATAATTCTTCTCAGTGACCTATTCCTTCTCCTCCACACCCCCCACCTCAGAGTTACAGGAATGAATATTTGAAGAGATGTTGAATTTCTGTTTTCTAAACAGAGCATTGAAAGGTGAGGTTTCTTGGAATGTAAAATACAAAATTGCAAATCAAGCAATCTCAGAGAAACAGACAGACAGACAAACGTACACATACACGCATACGCACACACACACATACACCAAAAGAAGTACTTTCAAAGGTAGATAATTATATTTACCACCTATGTTTCATTAATCACTTGAACAACCTTTCAGGTTAGAAATAAGATCAAAGCAAGAATGTGACTATTACCTTTCTTTTCTTCTCTATTTACAAATGATCTATAAAATCTTAGCCTAAAATTAAACAAAATCATGTTTCAACAACAGTTCTCTCATCAGATTTTAGAGGAGTTGAATAAAATGGATTTCTTTTTTAAAAAAAAAAGTGAAAATGATGCTTTCGTGGATTAATTAATTGCAGAAGAAATATTTTTTTAAAAAAAGATGCCTAGTTTTAAGAATAGGTATTTTTGCTTTGGCAGCTTTTGCCTGAAAACTGGAACTGGCCAAAACTCAAGAACTAGGCATGAGTGATTTGTTGTCCTCTTTGCACACAACTGTGTGACACATCAGTTAACATCCAGGCTTGGAAGCTGTATAAAACATTCATGAGAGCAGTATAGGAATTTCAGGGGAGCCGAGTACTCAGTTACATTACCTGAAGTAGAACATGAATATCTAAAGATCAGGAAATGAATGGGCATGGATGTTAAGACTTTGGTAGTTTTCACCCTGGGCATCCAAACGCTAGGCCCAGTATTTTGTTTATTGGGCAGTCATGTCCCCTTTCATTAATTTAGGCCTAGGGATCACTTTATCACAGCTTGTAGCATATCAAAGTGTTCAGGTAGGAAAAGGAGATACTCGGAAGTGATTTAGGTGTCTTACAAGGCCTAGAAGGTCATCCTTAGCATAACTACAAAAGTCAGGTCTCCTGCAGTGAGAGAAATGTGGCTGGAACTGAAGCAGCAAATGATCTCAGCTTTCAAAAGGCAATGAGACTTGGAGAAAGGGAGCTCCAGTTAATTAAAATCAGCTTTTCAGGTAGGAATGTGAATGTCCAGTTATCCTCTGGTTGATGCCGACTGCCAAAGGGCACAGCCCCCAAAATTTCCACTGGATCAACAGGAGGATTATGGAGTCATATTCTTCTACACATAAGCCCAGAAGAGAGAAAAAAAATCAAAGAAGAGAGAAAAACAAAAGTCATGTAGTTGGAATGACCATGGGTGGAAAAGTAAGAAAATAAAAATGAAGTGGGGTATGTAGAATGGAAAAGTCTGAAATAAATCCTATAGATGGGTATGGATTCAGACAAAAGTCAATAATAGCACGGTATAATTAGAGTCAAGGGTAGCCACTGCCAATGCTATGAGGCCTTGCATTGTAGCTATTTGTAAATATGCTTTGTACTCCTTGTTAGCAATTCCTTAGAGGGCTAAAACAGAATCTCACTCATCTTGGATCCCCTATAGCACCCTAGCAATTCATCTGGCACCTAGTGGATTCTCAAAAACTGTTTATTTATTAAATAAACTGAAAGTGAATGCTATCCAGTGGAAAAAAACAAATAGAATGTGGTAGTTCTTGGATGCTGTCAATAAAAAAAGAATAGGATGTCAAAAACTAGTTTGAATATCTCAATTTAGAGGTTGTGAAAAAGTTGGTACTTTTGTCCGATACTTGGAATGCAGAAGGGAGATTCAATTTGTGTATGAGAGATTCAATTCCTTTGAGAATGTATGGGGATGGTCCACATTTGAAGGAGGAATATAAAATAAACTGGGCTTAAATCTAACTGGTTCGACTAGAACACTTTCTAACACCATACACAAAAATAAACTCAAAATGGATTAAAGATCTAAACGTAAGACAGAAACTATAAAACTCCTAGAGGAAAACATAGGCAAAACACTCTCCGACATAAATCACAGCAGGATCCTCTATGACCCACCTCCCAGAATATTGGAAATAAAAGCAAAAATAAACAAATGGGACCTAATTAAACTTAAAAGCTTTTGCACAACGAAGGAAACTATAAGCAAGGTGAAAAGACAGTCTTCAGAATGGACATACAGAGAAAATAATAGCAAATGAAACAACAAGTTTCATCCAGCACTGTTTATAACAGCCAGGACATGGAAAGCAACCTAGGACGAATGGAAAAGCCTTGACTAGATGGACCTTTGTTGGCAAAGTAATGTCTCTGCTTTTTAACATGCTGTCTAGGTTGGTCATAACTTTCCTTCCAAGGAGTAAGCGTCTTTTAATTTCATGGCTGCAATCACTATCTGCAGTGATGTTGGAGCCCAGAAAAATAAAATCAGCCACTGTTTCCATTGTTTTCCCATCCATTTGCCATGAAGTGATGGGACCGGATGCCATGATCTTAGTTTTCTGAATGTTGAGCTTTAAGCCAACTTTTTCACTCTCCTCTTTCACTTTCATCAAGAAGCTCTTTAGTTCTTCCTCACTTTCTGCCATGAGGGTGGTGTCATCTGCATATCTGAGCTTATTGATATTTCTCCCAGCAATCTTGATTCCAGCTTGTGCTTCCTTCAGCCCAGCGTTTCTCATGATGTACTCTGCATGTAAGTTAAATAAGTAGGGTGACAATATACAGCCTTGATGTACTCCTTTTCCTATTTGGAACCAGTCTGTTGTTCCATGTCTTCATAACCCTATATTCGAGACAGCAAGAGACACAGATGTATAGAACAGTATTTTGGACTCTGTGGGAGAAGGCGAGGTGGGATGATTTGAGAGAATATCATTGAAACATGTATATTACCATATGTGAAACAGATCCCCAGTCCAGGTTCAATGCATGAGACAGGGTAGTCAGGGCTGGTGCACTGGGATGACCCAGAGGGATGGGATGGGGAGGGAGGTCGGAGAGGGGTTCAGGATGGGGAGCACATGTACACCCATGGCTCATTCATGTCAGTGTATGGCAAAAACCACTACAATATTATAAAGTAATTAGCCTCCAATTAAAATAAATAAATTAAAAAAATCTAACTGGTTCGAAACATAAGATGTTAGGAAAGAAGCTGGAGATGCAGATTGGGGATTCCTAGGTGGAGAGACAGAGAAGGCAATGGCAACTCACTCCAGTACTCTTGCCTGGAGAATCCCATGGACAGAGGAGCCTGGTGAGCTGCAGTCTATGTAGTCACGAAGAGTTGGACATGACTGAGCGACTTCACTTTCACTTTTTACTTTCAGGCATTGGAGAAGGAAATCTCAGCCCACTCCAGTGTTCTTGCCTGGAGAATCCCAGGGACGGCAGAGCCCGGTGGGCTGCTGTATATGGGGTTGCACAGAGTCAGACACGATTGACGTGACTTAGCAGCAGCAGCAGCAGGTGGAGAGAACAGATTTAAATCTTCGGAATGAATGAGTCCCCTGAGGAAATGTGTATAACATATTATGTATATGAAGGTCAAAAACTAAAGATTTTAGGATATCTGGAAACAGCAGGTGGGAGAAGAAGGTGGAATCTGAGCCAGCCAAAGAGAAAATAGTGTTATACTAGCTGAGAAAAGAAAATAATCAAAAAGGAAACCATACTACTACAGTAATAAACAACATATAATAAAGAATTTACATGGGTAACTTAAAAATGGCAAACAAACCCTTTACTAATTTTTTCCAACAGGTCTTAGGTTGCCTAAGAGAGCTGCCTTACTGTGATATATTACATTTGTTAAGTTAGATATTTTGATAGTTCCCCCAGGAAGGAGTTGGGGGGAGAGGTTAGTGGGATAAGTGGTGAGGAAATGGAAACCACATATATAGACAGAGTATGTAAATGAAAGATCTCTGAATAGATGGATTATGTAAGGTCAAGGTATAAGATTCATTTTTTTCTTAACAGACCCATCACAAGCACGGAAATCGACACTGTAATCAGAAATCTTCCAGCAAACAAAAGCCCAGGACCAGACGGCTTCACAGCGGAATTCTACCAAAAATTTAGAGAAGAGCTAACACCTATCCTACTCAAACTCTTCCAGAGAATTGCAGAAGATGGTAAACTTCCAAACTCATTCTATGAGGCCACCATCACCCTAATTCCAAAACCAGACAAAGATGTCACAAAAAAAAGAAAACTACAGCCAATATCACTGATGAACATAGATGCAAAAATCCTTAATAAAATTCTAGCAAACAGAATCCAACATCATATTAAAAAGATCATACATCATGACCAAGTGGGCTTTATCCCAGGAATGCAAGGTTTCTTTAACATCCGCAAATCAATCAATGTAATTCACCACATTAACAAATTGAAAGATAAGAACAATATGATTATCTCAATAGATGCAGAAAAAGCCTTTGACAAAATTCAACATCCATTTATGATAAAAACTCTCCAGAAAGCAGGAATAGAAGGAACATACCTCAACATAATAAAAGCTATATATGACAAACCCACAGCAAACATTATCCTCAATGGTGAAAAACTGAAAGCATTTCCCCTAAAGTCAGGAACAAGGCAAGGATGCCCACTTTCACCACTACTATTCAACATAGTTTTGGAAGTTTTGGCCACAGCAATCAGAGCGGAAAAAGAAATAAAAGGAATACAGATAGGAAAAGAAGAAGTAAAACTCTCACTGTTTGCAGATGACATGATCCTCTACATAGAAAACCCTAAAGATTCTACCAGAAAACTACTAGAGCTAATCAATGAATATAGTAATGTTGCAGGATACAAAATTAACACACAGAAATCCCTTGCATTCCTATACACCAATAATGAGAAAACAGAAAGAGAAATTAAGGAAACAATACCATTCACCATTGCAACAAAAAGAATAAAATACTTAGGAATATTTCTACCTAAAGAAACAAAAGACTTATATATAGAAAACTATAAAACACTGATGAAAGAAATCAAAGAGGACACAAACAGATGGAGAAATATACCGTGTTCATGGATTGGAAGAATTAATATAGTGAAAATGAGTATACTACCCAAAGCAATCTACAGATTCAATGCAATCCCTATCAAACTACCAATGATATTTTTCACAGAACTAGAACAAATCATTTCACAATTTGTATGGAAGTATAAGAAACCTCGAATAGCCAAAGCAATCTTGAGAAAGAAGAATGGAACTGGAGGAATCAACCTGCCTGACTTCAAGCTCTACTACAAAGCCACAGTCATCAAGACAGTGTGGTACTGGCACAAGGATAGAAATATAGATCAATGGAACAAAATAGAAAGCCCAGAGATAAACCCACGCACCTATGGGCACCTTATCTTCGACAAAGGAGGCAAGAGTATACAATGGAGAAAAGACAATCTCTTTAACAAGTGGTGCTGGGAAAACTGGGCAACCACTTGTAAAAGAATGAAACTAGAACACTTCCTAACACCATACACAAAAATAAACTCAAAATGGATTAAAGATCTAAATGTAAGACCAGAAACTATAAAACTCCTAGAGGAAAACATAGGCAAAACACTCTCCGACATAAATCACAGCAGGATCCTCCATGACCCACCCCCCAGAATATTGGAAATAAAAGCAAAAATAAACAAATGGGACCTAATCAAAATTAAAAGCTTTTGCACAACAAAGGAAACTATAAGCAAGGTGAAAAGACAGCCTTCAGAATGGGAGAAAATAATAGCAAACGAAGCAACAGACAAACAATTAATCTCAAAAATATACAAGCAACTCCTGCAGCTGAATTCCAGAAAAATAAACGACCCAATCAAAAAATGGGCCAAAGAACTAAACAGACATTTCTCCAAAGAAGACATACAGATGGCTAACAAACACATGAAAAGATGCTCAACATCACTCATTATTAGAGAAATGCAAATCAAAACCACAATGAGGTACCATTACACACCAGTCAGAATGGCCGCTATCCAAAAGTCTACAAGCAATAAATGCTGGAGAGGGTGTGGAGAAAAGGGAACCCTCTTACACTGTTGGTGGGAATGCAAACTAGTACAGCCACTATGGAGAACAGTGTGGAGATTCCTTAAAAAACTGGGAATAGAACTGCCATATGACCCAGCAATCCCACTGCTAGGCATATACACCGAGGAAACCAGAATTGAAAGAGACGCGTGTACCCCAATGTTCATCGCAGCACTGTTTACAATAGCCAGGACATGGAAGCAACCTAGATGTCCATCGGCAGACGAATGGATAAGGAAGCTGTGGTACATATACACAATGGAATATTACTCAGCCATTAAAAAGAATACATTTGAATCCGTTCTATTGAGATGGATGAAACTGGAGCCCATTATACAGAGTGAAGTGAGCCAGAAAGAAAAGCACCAATACAGTATACTAATGCATGTATATGGAATTTGAAATATGGTAATGGTAACCCTATATGTGAGACAGAATAAGAGACACAGATGCATAGAACAGTCCTGTGGACTCTGAGGGAGAAGGTGAGGGGTTGGACGTTCTGGGACAATAACATTGAAACATGTATATTGTCATATGTGAAGCAGAACACCATTCCATGTTCTATGCATGGGACGGATGCTCAGGGATGGAGCGTTGGGATGACAGAGAGGGATGGGAGGGGGAGGGAGGTGGGGAGGAGGGTTTGGGAGGGGGGAGCACATGTGAAATCCATGGCTGATTCATGTCGATGTATGGCAAAAACTACTACAATATTGTAAAGTAATTAGCCCCCAACTAAAATAATAAAAAAAATAAATAAATAAATAAAATAAAATAAAATAAACCCAACTGGAAAAAAAAAAAAAAAAAAGATTCATTTTTTTTTCCCACTCCACAGTCCTTTGCCTTCTCCATGGACGACTGAACCAGAACTGAAACTATACTAACTTCATATGTGGAGAACTAAGAGAAGGAAGATATAGCGCTAAAACATGTATCCATGATTTTTACATTAAGAGAAGACAGATATTTATTTAGTTCAAAGGTTTTTATACCTCATTTTTTTGTGTGTGGGGGGGAGTATAGTATGGGCTGTTCTAAGTCTTTTGAAAACTATGCTCCCCAACCGCCAGCCACCCAGAGGAAAGTGCACATTGACACTGAAACTTAATTGAAATCAGGGAAGATCTACAAATCCCTTCCAAAGAGCCCAGTGTAAGAAGCCCTAATGTAGCAAACAGCCTGTGAATTCCTTGACCTGACACTTAAATTGAGAAGACAATAACAGGATGAGGAGTCCTGAGTCCTAGTTTCACTTCTCCCAGTTCAACTGTGTTATCATGAAAAAAATACTATGATTTTCCTAAAAGTCATGAGTCTAAATTATCTTTTATGTCCCTTTTAGTTAAACCTGTTACATGCTATGTTTCTACTTAAAAAGCCAGTAAAGAACATGATCACTGAATTAATTCTTTTCTATTTGTATTCCTAATTTTATCCTTAAGTTTCTTTTCACAAAAAGCAACAGACCATTTTACAGATTATGAGATATATATTTCACTTTATGCTTACCAAATATTTAGAAGACAGGTGCTAATTGCATTCTAACCCCCATGTGAACACCAGCTGCTCCTAAATAACATGTTAGTCTGCATGTAACTTTAATCCACATCCTGATTATCTTGGAGGAAAAGGAAAGAAGTGTCATCTGGTTGTCTTTTCAAAAAAACACTTTCAAAGTTTCTAGAACCTTCTTAAGAGGCATCTGGGGCAAATATAGTTTATGGAACTAGTGAGACTGGATGCTTATCTGTATAAGCATCTGCAAAGGGAATATTGAAGTTATTAGAGTTAATTCTAATGAGGAGTCTGAATTTTTAGACTGCATTTCAAAAAATGGGGAGAAATATTCGAATGTTGAAAGTCAACAGCAGAAGACTCTTATTTCTAAACTCTATTTCAAAAGCCCAAAAAGGATCACATAACAATGGGTTTAAAAATACTAAGGCATGAAGTTGAACTACATTAGAGAACCAGGAGAATTGTACCCCTGCACTGCTACTTGATTTTAAAACTCACCATAATTGCTTGCAAAAGGCTGAGGCAGCAGTCATGTAATGGTACTGCAGAGACAGCAAATAATAACCATCTAGAAGATCTAAAAAAAAAAAAAAAAAAATTTACTGAATTAGATCCAACAAGTATTTAAAAGCCCATGTTCTTGATATAAAAAATATTCAGCTCTTTTCAGTACATCTCACAAGCTGCTCTGGAATGTGCAGCTGTTTTTTGTCCCTATAGAGCTTCAGCATGGTGGATGAAGACAACTATCTTATTTGCGAAGTCTGGAGCTTCAGACAAGAAAACAAAATTGAGACTGGCACATGGCATTATGGAATCCTCTCAACCTCACCTGCAGTTTCAGAATTTTAGCTGCACAATATGAGATCCTTAGTAGTTTAAATATCAATTTATGTACAAAGACTTCAAAGAAATTCTTCCCTATCTTTTGTTTAGTTTATTCATTCGTTCATTCATTCCATTTATAAGCATTTATTGAGGAGCAACCATATGCCCAAACTGATGCTTTGAATACAAAGATAATTAGATAAAATCCTGTGTTCAAGATGCTCAGAGTCTAGTTAGGGAGGTAGACAAGCAAAGAAATAAAGGATTATATGATGAATTCTAAGGGAGTCACAAAGAGGGAGAATCTAACTCGGCCTGGGTGGGTTGATCTGATTCAGAATCAATCATTAGTTCAGTGATTGAACAGAGCATGGCGCAAATTCAAGACAAAGGTATTTTGGAAAATGTTTGGCATTCCTACCTCTTGTCTTTGCTCTTTTTTTTTTCATTAGCACTGTATAATAATTATTTCTTTTCATGTCTGTTTTTCCCACTAGATGTCTTAAGGGCAGTTCTGGTTTCTTTACCATCTTTTATTCCCAGGTCCTATCACTGTAACAGGAAATCAATAAATATTAAAGAATAAATGAACAACAAAGTAGAAAGAAATTATCATAATTTAGCCTATAAATCATCAATCTATCTAATCTACTCTTCTATCTGTGCTGTGCTTAGTTGTTCCATCGTGTCTGACTCTTTGCGACCCCATGGACTGTAGCCCGTCAGGCTGCTCTGTCCATGGGGATTCTCCAGGTAAGAATACTGGAGTGGGTTGCCATGCCCTCCTCCAGGGGATGTTCTCAACCCAGTGACCGAACCTGGGTCTCCCACATTGCAGGCCAATTCTTTACTGTCTGAGCCACCAGGGAAGTTACCTATGTCTGACTGGAGCATCTGAATTCAAGCAGAAGTATCATATAAGATTTCTCCTTTTGGTATTTTTAAATTATACACTAAATTTCTGTCATTGAACAGCTCTTTTCTTTCTTACCAACTATTAAGGAGAGTCTCTAATTTTATAATAAAGAATCGTGACATAGTGGGAAAATGTCATTGAATCTTGAACAGTATTGACAAAAACTTTTGAATATGGATATAATATATATATGAAAACAGTACTGTGGAATTCTGAACACAAATTTTCATTCTTAAAACACTGTCTAACAATAAGAATATTCTATTTATAGGAAAGATTCCAACTGTGACATGGAAGACATGGGTGACAGAGTTTGGTACTCTGAGAAATTGATGATGCAACCCCATGTGGAATGGCAAGAACATCAGAAAAGGAGACAGAGCTTTTAAATTTTTAATTGGAAGGGACAAAGGCAATTTCTCTTTCCCCAGTGGAACTGCTAAAGTGAAATGGATAGAATGATTTAGGAAGAAGTACCAGGCAGCAAGTCTTCAAACAAAGATGAGGCAAGTGGCTCTCTCCGTGTATGTGGTTAGTAGAGTTGGAAGGAAATCAGACTTTCAACCTTGTGTAAGCTACTGTAGATTAAAAGAGGCAGTGGTTACCATAGACTCAGATATAGAGGTTGGAAAGGAGGTGGAGTAGGGCAGGCGGAGTGTCAAAGTGCCTGTCTAAGGATTGTGACACTTGAGCAATAATACCAGGCCATAGCTGCTGCTCAGGATCAACAGCAACAGTGAAGCCAGCCATCAGAGACTCCTGCATGGTGTGTCAGCTTTATTCTAAGGCTGAGGCCACAGGCATTCTGGTTACTACCGTAAGTTAGAATGCTATTTACTATACAAAGGGGCTACTAAGGCCAATCCCTCTTGGCACTGAGAGAGGAACCAAAAATAATATGATGGTATAGGGGAGCTAAGTCATTAAAATAGTGGGAGTTCATTAAGAAAGGACTGTGAGTCAGGATACTGCTGGCCCTACACCCAGATTCCTTCCTTCCTTAACTTGTGTGCCCCTATGTCCCATGTTCTGTGTGCTTTGTTTTTGATGGCTCTCACCTGAGACATTCTTCAAAGCACTGCATGCTGAAAGCCAGAAGTACCTTTGAACTTATGCCCCATACCAGCCCCTGAGCCAATGACTGACTATCAGACTATCAGACTATGTCATTTCTCACATTATGGGATGTTGAACTCTTGAGTTATGATGCAGGCTCCAGAGCTTGCTATGGGATCAGACTGAGTGGGACACATTACCTGAAATCACACCTTTGTTTGGCTTCGCCTCTTCTGGTCTCTCCATGCCCTTTTTGAGTTTCTCTCAGGACCACTCCCTAAATAAACCAGCTGCACCTAAATCTTTACCTTAGGGTTTACATTCAGGAAACTTCAGAAAATTGATTTTATAGTCACTGGAAAGAGAGTTTCCTGTTCAGTTCAGTTCAGTCACTGAGTCGTGTCCGACTCTTTGTGACCCCATGAATCACAGCATTCCAGGCCTCCCTGTCCATCACCAACTCCCAGAGTTTACCCAAACTCATGTCCATTGAATCAGTGATGCCATCCAACCATCTCATCCTCTGTCATCCCCTTCTCCTCCTGCCCTCAATCTTTCCCAGCATCAGGGTCTTTTCCAATGAGTCAACTCTTCACATGAGGTGGCCAAAGTATTGGAGTTTCAGCTTCAACATCAGTCCTTCCAATGAACACCCAGGACTGATCTCCTTTAGGATGGACTGGTTGGATCTCCTTGCAGTCCAAGGGACTCTCAAGAGTCTTCTCCAACACCACAGTTCAAAAGCATCAATTCTTATGCATTCAGCTTTCTTTATAGTCCAACTCTCACATCCATACATGACTACTGGAAAAACCATAGCCTTGACTAGACGGACCTTTATCTCTTTAGAATTCGAACACAGAATTAGGAATAAAATATGATGGGAGCACAAGAAAAGGACACTGAAGTCTTCCTGGGGAATCCCAGAGGACTTGATAGGGAAGGTGATGTTAAAAGACAGTTTTGAAATGTACAAAGGAGTTTTCCAGATGAGAGGAGAAAGATATATTTTGTCTTTAAATCCATCATCAATGGTGAAAATAATATTAACTAATATATTTGTGGGCTTCCGTGATGGCTCAGATGGTAAAGAATCCACCTGCAATGCAGCAGACCTAGGTTCGATCCCTGGGTTGGGAAGATCCCCTGGAGGAGGGCATGGCAACCCACTCCAGTGTTCTTGCCTGGAGAATCCCCATGAACAGAGGAGCCTGGTGGGCTACAGTCCATGGGGTCGCAAAGAGTTGGACACGACTGAGCAACTAAGCACAGCACGATATCTATTTGTAGTGTGGTATTAAGTTCCTAGTACTGCAGTAAGAATATTACATCTTTATATGAACGTATAGTGATTCTCTTCATTGTACAGCAGAAATCAACACAATGTTGTAAAGTAACTATACTCCAGTTTTAAAAAAAAAAAAAACAGTGAGTAAAAATTAAAAGAAAATAAATATTATACTGGATATGTTTTTCAAAAAAAGAATATTACATTTTTGCCTTACTCATTCATTACAATGAACATATGGAGCCTATATATAATTGTGATGAGAAATGAGGAATCTAAAAGGTATAGTAATTTGTTCAAATTATATAAGAAGTCAACTCCAGATCTTGGATTTGAACACAGGTAATCTGACTTTAGCACTCACTTGACTTTTGATCACTTTGCTCTATTGCCTTCTTGGTAAACAACATTAAAATAAGAACTGTTTTCAATCTTCTTTCCTCTACAGTGTCAAGGTTACATTTTTCTTTTTCTTCCTGATCCCTTTTAAGCCAAGTCATGATGAAAATAATGTTTAATTCATATGTGGTTCTCTGTGTTAATGTTTAGAATGTTATGGAAAGAAAAAAGGAAAATAAAAAGTGTGTCTGACTTTTAGGGGTCTGTCATTTGTAACAGAAGTAGAAAGAAAGTGTCCTTAAATTTTTTAAAGGGAATCGTATTTCAGGACAGGATCAATGGGAAGGATGGCTGTAAAAGTTGGCGAGAGATCTCTGAACTTGGAAGGCCAGAGTTCTTACACTTAAATATGATCTAAGATGATACTGGAGGCAGAATACTGACAGGTCAATAGAAGCCTTGAAAGACTTTTCATTATTATTACTCTGAAATCTCATACTTTTCTAGTCTAGCTTGATTATTTCATGGTAACAGTAATTAATCCCTATTTTTAAAGCAATTAAGCATAGATTAAAATCTTATTTGGAATATCCTTTTCATCTTATTTCTGTATAATTGGAGAAACTACATCATTAGACTTGTGTTGATATTTATAGGTACCCCATTGCCCCTTATTTATAAAGCCCATTTTGTCGCCCTAACTTCTATCATCTTTCATCCCTTAACCCTGTGATGATTTTCTTTAGTTACTTGACACTATATCTATTTCTGTGGTTATATGTGTATTCCTCACTAGAATAGAAACTCAATTAAGAAGGGGGATTTTGTCTTGTTCTTCAATATGTCTCTAGCATGTTGAGAAGTGACTGGTATATGTAAGGTATTCAAATGAATAAAATTAATGTTGTGCCCAAGGATAATGTGAAACATTAGGAAAGGAAATGCTATGCTTCCTTAAAACTTACCCTCAATCCTTTATTTTAACAAGTTTTATTACTATTTTTAGATTTTTATTATTTTGTAATGAGCCAATAGAAAAAGTGAAAGATTACTTATATTCTGGGGATTATTAGTGAGACATGTTTGTACATCCTACCCATAATGACAGCAAGGCAAGGTTTGGATTTTGCTTCCATAAGGATCAGAATAAGTTTAACTTGTATGCTTATTCTTAAAGCCCTCTATGAAGGATGCAGTTCTATGTAGAGTTGGGGCTCTGTCTTGCTGTTGCCTATTAATCATGTGATTACAGATGAGTGTAGGCTATATATGATGATACCTTTGAAGACTGAAAATTAAGGAATTATCATGGTAGCGATGCTCTGGAGCTTAAAACAGGCCAAAATACTTTGAAAAATAGGACTTGGGATTGAACTGATGCCAGAAGTTGTGATAAATAGAAATGCAGACAGAGATAGGTTGGCAATATTTATCTTCAGTGACTTCTGTGCTAGTGGATTCTGAAATATGAGGTATATAAATGAAAAGAAACTAAATAAAAAATTGGTATTTAACTAGTAAGTCAACATTTATTCTTATTTTTATAATTTAATTGCGGCTTGTCTTAAAGAATATTTTTGTTGTCATATGTGTCCATAAAAGTGGTGATTCAGTTGTATTTAACTAAATAATAAGTTACCAAGAGAGCCTCTATAAACATAATCTATAAATTTGGAAGTTCTATACACATGATAAAATTTTGGTAGGCTTAAATATATTCATCTCATCCTAAAAGGATTAGAGTGTGTGAGCTATGTTAAGTATTTGCTTTTGGTAACAAGTCAATTCTCTTGTTATATGACCAGATATTTACTACTTGTATAATGTCTGATGATGTTCAGCATCTTTTCCTATTCATTCATTTGTCTGTTCATTCATTCATCACTCAACAAAAATCTGTGAGTGCCTATTATGTGTCAGGTTTTGCATGAAGCACTAGAGATACATTATGTCAGACACAGTCCCTGCTCTCCAGTAGCCACATTCTAGGGGCAGAGACAGACACCTGAGCAAGTACACTGAAAGGCTGTGGTGTATTTGCATCGTGTCAACTTAGCCAAGTCAAAACTATGTTTCTCAGAATTTCCTTCTCTTCAGAGGTCCAGATTAGTGTGGACTACAAAGTACATATTGTAGGAAACCATAAACAAAATGAAAAGACAACCTACAGACTGGGAGAAAATACTTGCAAATGATGCGACCAACAAAGGATTAATTTCCAAAATATACAAACAGCTGATGCAACTAATATAAATTTAAATAAAAAACCCAATCAAAAAATAGGCTGAAAACCTAAACAGACATTTCTCCAAAGAAGACATACAGATGGTCAAGAGACACATGAAAGGATGTTCAACATCTTTATTAGAGAGATGCAAATGAAAACTACACTTAGATATCACCTCACACCAGTCAGAATGGCCATCATCAAAAAATCCACATACAATAAAGGTTGGAGAGGGTATGGAGAGAAGCGAACCATCCTACACTGTTGGTGGGAATGTAAATTGGTACAGACACTATGGAGAACAATATGGACGTTCATTAAAAACTAAAACAGAGCTACCATATCATCCTGCAATCCCACTCCTGCATATATCTGGAGAAAAACATGATCCAAAAGGATACATGCACCCCAATGTTCACTGAAGCACTGTTTACAATAGATAAGACATGGAAGCAACCTTAATGCCCATCGACAGAGGGATGGATAAAGAAGATATGGTACACACAGACAATGGAATATTACTCAGCCATTAAAAACAATGAAATAATAATAATGGATCTAGATACTGTCATACTGAGTGAAGTGGGTCAGACAGAGAAGGAGAAATATTGTATGACATCCCTTATACATGGCATCTAAAGATACAAATGAGCTTACTTACAAAACAGAAAGAGACTCACAGACTTAGAGAACAAACTTATGGTCGCCAGGGGAAGGATGAGGGGAAAGGATAGTTAGGGAATTTGGGATAGACATGTACACACTGCTATATTTAAAATAGACAACCACAAAGACCTATTGTATAGCCCAGGGAACTTTGCTCAATGTTACCTGGCAGCCTGGATGGGAGGGGAGTTTGGGGGAGAATGGATACATGTATATGTATGACTGAGTCCCCATTTGCTGTTCACCTGAAACTATCACAACATTGTTAAACAGCTACACTCTAATAAAAAATAAAAAGTTTATATATATATATACATAAAAGAAACTCTACAAGTAACAAATGCCAGAGAGGGTGTAAAGAAAAGGGAATCCTCCTACACTGTTGTGTTGGTGGGAATGTAAGTTGGTGCAGCCACTCTGGAGAACAGTATGAAGGTTCCTTAAAAAACTAAAAACAGAGCTACCATATGATCCAGCAATCCCACTCCTGAGCATACATATGGAAAAGATGAAAACTCCAATTAGAAAAGATACACACACCCAAATTTTTATTGAAGCACTATTTAATATAAATATATATATACACACACACATATATATAAATATATATACACACACATATATTAGCCATAAAAAGAATGAAATATTGCCTTTTGCAGCAACATGGATGGACCTAGAGATCATACTAAGTGAAGTAAGTCAGACAGAGAAAGACAAACCCATATGATATCGCTCATATGTACAGTTAAGTTCAGTTCAGTTGCTCAGTCATGTCTGACTCTTTGCAACCCCATGAATTGCAGCATGCCAGGCCTCCCTGTCCACCACCAACACCGGGAGTTTACCCAAACTCATGTCCATCAAGTCGGTGATGCCATCCAACCATCTCATCCTCTGTCATCCCCTTCTCCTCCTGCCCTCAATCCTTCCCAGCATCAGGGTCTTTTCCAATGAGTCAACTTTTCACATGAGGTGGCCAAAGTATAGGAGTTTCAACTTCAACATCAGTCCTTCCAATGAACACCCAGGACTGATCTCCTTTAGGATGGACTGGTTGGATCTCTTTGCAGTCCAAGGGACTCTCAAGAGTCTTCTCCAACACCACAGTTCAAAAGCACCAATTCTTCGGAGATCAGCTTTCTTCACAGTCCAACACTCACATCCATACATGACTACTGGCAAAACCTTAGTCTTGACTAGACAGACCTTTGTTGGCAAAGTAATGTCTCTGGTTTTTAACATGCTATCTAGGTTGCTCATAACTTTCCTTCCAAGGAGTAAGCATCTTTTAATTTCATGGTTGCAATCACCATCTGCAGTGATTTTGGAGCCCAAAAAAATAAAGTCTGCCATTTCCACTGTTTTGCCATCTCTTTTCCATGAAGTGATGGGACCAGATGCCATGATCTTAGTTTTCTGAATATTGAGCTTTAAGCCAACTTTTTCACTTTCCTCAAGAAGCTTTTTAGTTCCTCTTCACTTTCTGCCATAAGGGTGACGTCATCTGCATATCTGAGGTTATTGACATTTCTCCCGGCAATCTTGATTCCAGCTTGTGCTTCTTCCAGCGCAGCGTTTCTCATGATAAGTTTCTGCATAGAAGTTAATTAAGCAGGGTGATAATATACAGCCTTGAAGTACTCCTTTTCATATTTGGAACCAGTCTGTTGTTCCATGTCCAGTTCTAACTGTTGCTTCCTCACCTGCATAAAGATTTCTCAAGAGGCAGGTCAGGTGGACTGATATTCCCATCTCTTTCAGAATTTTCCACAGTTTATTGTGATCCACACAGTCAAAGGCTTTGGCATAGTCAATAAAGCAGAAATAGATGTTTTTCTGGAACTTGATTGCTTTTTTCAATGATCCAGCAGATGTTGGCAATTCGATCTCTGGTTCTCCCTTTTCTAAATCCAGCTTGAACATCTGGAAGTTCACGGTTCATGTACTGTTGATGCCTGGCTTGGAGAATTTTGAGCATTACTTTGCTAGTGTGTGAGATGAGTGCAGTTGTGTGGTAGTTTGAGCATTCTCTGGCATTGCCTTTCTTTGGGATTGGAATGAAAACATAAGGACTTCATGATCTGAGCCACATTCAGCTCCCTCTTGCTGTGTTGTTGGAAGATTTCGGTATTGACCATTTGCTATGTGTTGTTGGAAGAGGGTGCTATGACCAGTGTGTTCTCTTGGCAAAACTCTATTAGCCTTTGTCATACTTCATTCTGTACTCCAAGGCCAAATTTGCCTGTTACTCCAGGTGTTTCTTGACTTCCTACTTTTGCATTCCAGTCCCCTATAATGAAAAGAACATCTTTTTTGGGTGTTAGTTCTAGAAGGTCTTGTAGGTCTTCATAGGATTGTTCAACTTCAGCTTCTTCAGCATTACTGGTCGGGGCATAGACTTGGATTACTGTGATACTGAATGGGTTTCCTTGGAAACGAACAGAGATCATTCTGTTGTTTTTGAGATTGCATCCAAGTACTGCATTTCGGACTCTTTTGTTGACTATGATGGCTACTCCATTTCTTCTAAGGGATTGTTGCCCACAGTAGTAGATATGATGATCATCTGAGTTAAATTCACCCATTCCAGTCCATTTTAGTTTGCTGATTCCTAAAATGTCAATGTTCACTCTTGCCATCTCCTGTTTGACCCCTTCCAATTGCCTTGATTCATCAACTTAACATTCCAGGTTCCTATGCAATATTGCTCTTTACAGCATCAGACTTTACTTCTATCACCAGTCACATCCACAGCTGGGTGTTGGTTTTCTTTGGCTCCATCTCTCATTCTTTTTGGAGTTATTTCTCCACTGATCTCCAGTAGCATATTGGACACCTACTGACCTTGGGAGTTCATCTTTCAGTGTCCTATGTCTTTGCCTTTTCATACTGTTCAACCTAATAAATCAACTAACTCAACTATACTTCAATTAAAAAATATTACATGCTCTCTAGAGAGTTGTTACAATGCTCAAATAAAATAACATAGGCAAAAAAAAAAAAGAGATACATATTGTGTGAGATTTAGAAGGCAGAATTAAAGGAGCTGCCATCTTCATTTTTCCTTGAAAGGTTCATGTAGGACAGGAGGCTCTGCTGCAGCTCAGTTAAGCTTCTCTGTGAGCTCCCAGGATGGGTATGGGCCAGAGTTCTTCCAGCTTCTCCTTCAACTTCTCTGACTCTTTGGCCAGAGGGATGTTTAGCTGTTTGATGGTGAGTACCAGCTTCTCCTGCAGGGCACCCCCATTGTCAAAGTTGGAATCTTGAGGCAGTGAGAAACCACCCTAGGTTCTAGTAAGTTCTCATTAGCTCAAGCTCCGTTTTGCAGATTCCAGTTTCTCCTTGCTTCTCCAATATCTTCACTTTTGACTGACTTCTCTGCAGATTTCAAGCTCCCGACAGAAAAATACACAAACTGTTTAATCTGCTCCCCACTAAAATCATGGAAAGCAGAGTCTCTTTGTGAAATCCTTTGTCATCTGACTCTATTCCCATCTTTCTATTTTTCTCTGCTCTCCCTTCTGGGGTTTCTTATCTTATTGAACACTGATAGAAACACAGGCATATATACTGAGAAGGATAAGAAGAAACAGAGGTGAATGAGTAATTTTTCCTGAAAAGGGAAGAATAGTCAGGGTAAGGAAGGGGAAGATTTCATTAAGAAAAATATTTGAGGTGGGCTAGAAGAATGAATGGGAGTTTGTTAAGTGAAAACTAGGGAGAAATTGATTCTACCAGACAGGAAATACCATGGATAAAAACACAAAGTTGGGAATCATAGAGCTTATTATGGTGATGATGAGATAATAATATTTGAGTGTGGGTTGCTGGGAAGCAGAGGGAGAGGTATGATAGCAGAAAGAGAGAGGGAGGGGTGAGCAGAAAAAAAAGGTAAATCAAATTTTGAAGAACTATATAGCAGAGATATAAGGGAGGTATTAACAAAGTTCACTGAGAAAAGGAAATAATCAGATCTCATACATATAAACTATTTAGTCAAATACACTAAACTTAAGGGACATAAATTCTATTTGCCTTCCTCACCACCCTTTATGTTCAATAAAGTCTCAATAAATATTTTATGATGATGAAACTCCTTACATTTACTTATGCAAATACCACCATCCAGCTTCCTTCTCAATAAAAATACTCTGAAAAGTAGAAAGTGATATTTAGCTCCATAAAGCAATGTGTCCATAATAGATACTTATTTTAAATAATTTCAAATGTATATGAAATGACATAGACCTGTGGTTCCCAAATTGTGTGTCAAGGTGTCACAGGGCAACACAGTAAACTTACAGGCACACCACAGTATAGTTTAAAATTTCAAGGTAAACTCAGTAACACCTGTGGACTACCAGGCAGACTACATTCATTTTGACGATGTTATATCTTTGCAAAGCTGGCATTCTGGTAACTGTGATAAAAAGCAAGGGCTGTGCAAAAATCAAAGTGCAACAGGAGATGCTCATCGTAGTGTCCGACTGGATTCCAAGGTTTGAGAAGCTGTACAGTGACCAACAAATACATATATCCCATTGGTAAATAATTGTGATTATTTGAAGTTAATTTTTTTCAATTTGTAAATATTATGAAGTTTAAATATTATTCCAAACAGCTACTAAGTTGTTAGGATGTTAATACTCATTAAGTTCTTTGGACCAACTGCTTAGTAAATGGAATTAAGTTTTTGGGGGTGGGAGGGCTAGGGAGCCATGAAAAATTACTGAGAAACTAATGGTGCCATGAGCCAAGAAAAGTTAGGAACCTCTGTTTACAAAGGCTTTCAACTTTATAATAAGGAAGTGAGAGCAATGAGTGTACCCATTTCTGGAGATAAATATAACTCACCTCAGACTCTTTTGGACTTTTATAGAAATGCCTGGCACAAAATAAAAACCAATGGAAAATTTAAAAAAGGCTACAAAACTGCAAAATATGTGTGGTATAAGACAAAGTTAGGGCAAACATTTCAAACTGATCCTTGTGGGATTCAACATTTGGCCTAAAGTTGCTATTGTATTCCATAATTGCAGCATCCTATAGGGGCATGAATATTTCTCTGCTTGCCTAGCTTTTGATAGTAACTCTAGCTGTGAGCCCCTTATGTCACATTTTCCTTGGAGCAGAAGCCATGTGGAGAAGGAATATAGAGGATTTCAACAATTCAATGCACTGATTTTCTACATTGGCAAAGTGAAGCGCATTACTGAAAAACTGCAAGTAACCAAAGCAGCCGTTCGACTTCCCATCTGATACAAGAAGAGAGAAAAAGGAGAGAGTCTGCATGACCATTTCCTACACTAAGAAATAATGATTTCATTTCTAGTCTTTTGCCTTCCGACAAGCATGAACCTTCTGTTCATCATGACTGGAATTCCAGATATCTCTTATTTTCAATAATGTTGTTAGTTTCTATATGAGTAATGATGCTCATTTGCATTAGTTTTCTTCTGTTTGCATTTCTTGATTGTGTTCACTTGAAGGGGTGGAAGGAAGCTGTTAATTTTTAATGATATTCTACTATAATAAAAAGAATACCTATTTGCTTACTATGTGCCAGGCAGTTTTCTAAGTATATTATAAACATAGGTATTTAATCTTAATTGCAACACTGTGGTGTGTGTATTATTTTTATCCCTGTTTTATGGATGAGGAAACTGAGGTATAGAAAGTTTATGGAGTTTTACCAAGGTGACTCATCTAGTAGATGACAGAACTAGTTTTGTTTCACAGTTGACTGATACCTGGACCACCATCTCAACTATTTTGCTAAATTGATTCCCTGCTGTGCCAGAATTTGGTAAACATTTTAAGAAAGTTATGTTGTTTAAGCCTCACAATATTCCAGAGGTTCAGAGATGCAAAGTAATGTCTCAAGAGTTCTGGGATAGCCAAATGTTCAAATCAAAGTTCTGTCTCCCAATTCTGTGCCGTTTTGCCTATATCAGTAGTTTCTGAAATGGGGTGAGTTAAACCATAAGAAGACACCAATATTCGTTCACTTTTACTTCAAAATCACAAGCTCATATGGTTCTGCTTTCAACAACATGATCCATGGAGACCAGCAGGGACACAATATTAGAATCCTATTAATGTCCACTTCTAACTTAAAATGAAGAGTAAATTCGGCTTTATGAAGTTTTTAATTTTTTTATTGATAACACGCCCTTCTTGCAAGTTAGAGTGTCCTGCCCAGATAGTGAGGTCCCTGAGGGACCAGTTGTAGTTCTACATTGTAGAAAAGTGGAGAGAGGCAACTACATTACTTTGTTTCCTTTCTATACCTTGTGCCTTTCAGTGATGTAATCAACTTTTCAAGTTATTGTATATTACCAATATGATTAATTACCTAAACTATGATCTTTAAATAACAAAACATTTACAATACTTTTGTAGTGAGGTGGGAAATGACCATGAAATTTACTAGTGACATTTTCAGAAATATTGAGGGGCTTCCCTGGTGGCTCAGACTGTAAAGAATCTGCAAGCAATGCATGAGACCTGGGTTCTATCCCTGAGTTGGGAAGATCCCCTGGAGGAGGGCGTGACTATCCACTCCAGTATTCTTGCCTAGAGAATCCCCAACGACAGAAGAGCCTGGCGGGCTACAGCCCATGGGGTTGGCCAAGAGTCAGATAGGACTGAGCGACTAAGCACAGCACAGGTTGTTCAGACCATCCTCTGAATGAAAACAAACTAAAGATGTCAAAGTGCTGTTAAGAGAATATAAAATTACTGAACAAAAATCTAAGGGTACATGGGAATCCAGAATGACAGACACAACACTGAATTTTCTTTTATTCGAGGCATTTATCAGTACTAGCTAACTTGAGTTTTTCTTTAAATAACTCAATAGGGAAAAGGGGGTAGAAACCACAAATTCTGGTGCCCATCTTCGTTGGGAATTATAGTGGACATTCTTTTTATATTGAACTGGGACCATTTTACTCAGGGTAAGAGTAAATCTGCTTCCCTCATGCCAGTCCCACAACTGTTGGCTCACCCGCCCCTCACTTCAGAATTTTAAGGACGTGATTTCACTATCCTCTGGCTTGTGTTTTTTTATGAGCAGTCAGCTGTCATTTATATCTTTGTTCACCTGTACTTTTTCTCTGGCTGCTTTCAAGATCCTATCATGATTTCTAATTTTGAATAATTTCACTATGAAGTACACTGGTGTTTAATATTTCTCATCCTTGAGGTTCATTGAGATCCTTCGATCTGTGGTTTATAGTTTTGCTGCTGTTAATCAAATTTGGAAGAATTTTGTGTGTTACTTTTTAAAATGTTTCTCCCATCCATTTCCCTCATCCTTGTGGACTCCAATTACATACATATTTGGCCACTTGTAGCTGTCCATAGCTCACTGATGCTCTGTGTATTATTTTTCAGTCCTTTTCCTCTATGTGTTTAATTTTGGATACTGTCTACTGCTAAGTCTTCAAGATTACTGATCTTTTCTCCTGCATCAAGTGCTTAATCTGCTATTAATTCCATCTAATGTGTTTTTCACCTAAAAATCATTTTTTTCATCTCTAGATGTTCAATTTTAGAGTTTTTAAAATATATTCCATTTCTCTCCTTAACATGCTAATGCTCTGCTCTACCTTCTTAACATATGCAATACAGTTATCATCATTTTAAATGTCCTTGTCTATCAATTCTGTCATCATTGTCATTTCTGTTTCCTGTTTCCAATGGTTGATTTTTCTCATTATGAGATACATTTTTTTCTGATTTTTTTCAAGTCTAATAATTTTTTTTATTGGATACGGACATTGTAATTTTACCCTCTTGTGAGCTGGAAGAAGGTAAATATTCTTGAGGTTTGTTTTTTCTGGAGCATAGTTAAATTACATCAAAAGGGTTTTATTAAGTTTTATTTCAAAACTTTGTTAGGTGAAACCAGACAACTGTTAATTCTGGGGCTGATTTTCCTCCCCTAATAAGGTACTAATTAATCTTGAATACTCTACCTGATGCCTTAGAAATAAGGTTTTTCCACTGTTCTGGTGGCACATGAACTATTCTGGGCCCTGATGGCCCTTTCCCTTGCCTTGGGTATTTTCTCACACGCATACGTGCACCTGTGTTCAGTTGATGAGTGGAGGTCATCTGTATGTCTGACCCTCTGTAGGTCTCTGGAGCTCTCTTCAGCAGTTATCTCCTATTACTCACCCTGCAAACTCTAAACACCTTGACCTCCCTGCATTTGCAGGGCACTCAAAGCTGGTACCCTGGGACAGCCCAGAGGGATGGGGTGGGGAGGGAGGTAGGAGGGGGTTTCAGGATGGGGGGACACATGTGCACCCACTGCTGATTCATGTCAATGTATGGCAAAAACTACCACAATACTGTAAAGTAATTAACATCCAATTAAAATAAATAAATTCATTTTTTAAAAAATTTTGAAAAAACAACAAAAACCCTGATGTCTTCTCAACTAAGAAGGAACAGAGGCTCTGTTTGGGCTGCACCTCTCCACACTGAGGCCTTGAAACTTTCTCCAGGCAGTGAGTTTGGACTCTCTCATTTACTTCCCTTCCCTCAGAGATCGCCTTGCTGAGCTACCTGTCCCACAATGTCTGAAAACTGTTGTTTGATATATTTCTTCAGTAATTTAGATGTTGAAGTAGGGAGGGTAAATTGCCCATAAGCATAAGCTTAAATATCTTATTATATTTTCTTAAAACTCATAATTTTGAAAATATCAACAAGGAACAGATAACCTATTAAAAAAAAAACAAACAACCTAACAGGTTACAGATAATAATCAAGTATGCATCCCAGTAAAGAAAAATAGTATAACCAAGTTTAAGAAGTGCATGAACAAGTTCCCAGCACACACGACCAAAGAGAAAATTAGCAAACTATTAGTAATTCAGAAGAAATTATAGATGCAGGATCCACTTGCAGGACAGAGTTTCTATTTACGTGTAAAATATGAAAAAAGAAGGACATGGAAGCTTGTGTGTGTAAGTTTAACATCTATTTAATTACAATGTCAAGAAGAGAGAAGGAAAAGAATGTGGTACAGGCATTACATGAAAATTTAAAGACTGAAAAAGATTCCAGAACAGAATGAAGACATCATTCTACAGACTTAAAACTGATGAATTTCTCAAGGGATAAATACTGAAATTCACAATTAGACACATCAGAGTAGAAACGCGGAACTATAAAGACAAAGGGGAAATATTAAGAGCAACATATTAAAAGTGAAAGTTGCTCAGTCATGTCCGACTGTTTGCAACCCCAGGACTATACAGTCCATGGAATTCTCCAGGCCAGAATACTGGAGTGGGTAGCCTTTCCCTTCTCCAGGGGATCTTCCCAATCCGGGATTGAACCCAGGTCTCCTGCATTGCAGGTGAATTCTTTACCAGCTGAGCCACAGGGAAGCCCCAATATATTAAAAGGACCATCAAATACATAACAGAATGACTTCTATTGAGAAAACAGAGACAAGAAAATATTTTTACTATAAAGAGAAAATAACTGCTAAACCTACTATAGAACTGTATCCAGAGAAAATAACTTTAAGGATGAGGGTTAAATAAAGGCATTTTCAAACCAAAACAATAAAACAAATAAATACACACGGGAGAGTTTATCAACAGCAGATCCTAATTTCCTAGACAGATTCTAAGAAAATTACTTCAAAGCATAGAAACGTAACCATAGACAGAAGTTCTAAGATATAAAAATAATGAAAACTGCAAAAAGTGGTAAATGTGTGGTTAAATAATAAATGATGACTAAATAAAGTCATAATAAATAACTATGTCTGTGTCTCGTATAAATACAAATTAGAACTAAAATACAGGCAAATAATGTGTTAGGAAGGGTATTAGTGTAACTAAGTTGTTTTATACTACTCAAATTTCCTAGAAGGAAGGAGAAAAGCACTGATCTGTTTCACAATTTGATGCAATTGGTATATTACTGTCATTTCTGGGTAACAAATAACAGAACAGAAACACACTGCATAATTCTCAAGCAAGTTAATGAAAAGCAAGGAAAAAATAAAGATATTAACACACATCCCCAAAAGATAGTGAGAGAGAAACAAATGAAAAATAGGTGGGAAAGATATAAGGTACAAAAAAGATAAGTATATCCAATCCCATCTCCCAAAATTGACATTGAATTAGATATACTAGCTGCACTACTTAAAAAGACAACGATTGTCAGACAAGAAAAATAACTGAACTCAATTATATGTTTTTTAAAATAATTCATCTAAACAAGTTTTTGAAAGGTTGAAAATAAAATAATAAAAAATAAATTAGCATGCAAATATCAAATTCAAGAAACCCTATTATCTGTATTAATATTGCATGAAAGATTTTTAAAGTAAAGTCATATTCCATTAAGGGTCACATCTTTATAATAAAAGAATTACTCATGACAAAATTATAAAAATAATTTTGTATATAACTTAATAATATAGATTCAAAACATATAAAGCAAAAATCAACAGGCAAGAGAAAATAAGCAAGAATACAATCAGTGAAAAAATTTTAAATGTATTTAAAAAATCATAAAGAGAAAAACACCAAGAACATAGACAATTATGAATAGCAAATTTGAACTAATAGAAATATATAGCACTTATACTCAATAGCTGCAGAGCATTCATTCTTTTCAAACACAAATAAAAAACATTTTTGAAAAACTGACCATTTTGTTTCCTAATTTTTTCATCAGTTTTAAAGGTTCGACACCACACAAGGTATGCAATTAAACAAGAGATCTTTAATAACAGTTACCGCAACAAAACCAAAATATTCCCGTATGTCCTAAATCCACTAATCCAAGAAGAAAACTATAACAGAATTTAGACAATATTTTGAGGTAACGATAATTAACAGTTAAAACCAACCCAGGCAAGGTGAACTGAAGATGGGAAATATATAATTTTAAATGTGTGTATTATAAAAGATTATTAATGAACGAGACATATATACAAAGAATTTAGAGAACAGCAAAATGAACTCAAAGAAAATATGAAAAAAAGAGGAAAAGAAAAGAAAATGATGGAACAGAAAACACACATAAAACACAGTATCAATGAAATTAAAGTTTGGTTCTTAAACTGACAAAGCTCTGGAAAGCTTGACCAAGGAAACAAGAGATAAGGCAAAAATGAACAATATCTATCCAAATCACACATTATCCCTTCAAGATAAAGGCAAAGTATTAATAATATGTAAGAGAACAACTATTTTTTTTGAGGAAAAAAACATGGTATGGAGAGATTATTTTGATAGTGAATATTCGGAAAATTTTCCTTTGATACATGTGGGGGGTTGCTTATAATTATGTTACTTATAAAAATATTCATATATCCATGCTTTAAAAATTTTCAGCAGAAACTATGACTATTTGGTAGATAGAATTTAAAATAGCATTATGGTCAATAAGTGGAAACTAATATTTTGATTTCACCAGCACAACCAATGATCTCATTTGGGTTTCAACAACTTTGTGAAACATATTTTTCTGTTCAATACATGGCAATGCCATCTCCCACTTCCTCTCCATTACGACAACAAAAATGTTCCCAGATATTGCTGGATGTCCACAAGGGACAAAACCACCCCTAGCTGAGAACAACCAAACTATAATAATGTTGGTTTCAGCACTGTTTCTAAAAATTAAAAATTATATAAACATTCCCCAATAGAAATGGATTAACAAATTATTACAAATTCACAAAGTGGCAGACCATTCAGTCTTTAAAAAATAATTTACAGAGAATATGCAGTGATGAGGAAGACATTTCCCATATAATGTTACATAACATTAGTTTTTATAACGTGTGTATATATACTGAAAAACAAAACTTCATGGGCAAATGTAAACTGTAAACAGTACTTCTCTCTTTGGGTGAAGTCAAAATGATATTTTTTTCTTTGTCTATGTTTTAAAAAATTCTGCAGGAACAGTGCACTGCTTTTATAGTAAGAATCCAAACAGTGTTTTGTTATTACCTTTTAAAACCATAACTTGAAAGGTAATTTCCCAAAAATATGACCAGAGAAAGAGCTGCTTTGAGGTAGGATATCAATTTGCAGTTCCAATCAAATCATATTAACAAGATAGCTGCTCACAGTATCTAATCATCAGTTCAGTTCAGTCGCTCAGTCATGTCCGAATCTTTGCGACCCCATGGACTGCAGCACGCCAGGCCTCCCTGTCCATCACCAACTCCCGGAATCCACCCAAACTCATGTCCATTGAGTCGGTGATGCCATCCAACCATCTCATCCCCTGTTGTCTCCTTCTCCTCCCGCCTTCAAACTTTCCCAGCATAAGGGTCTTTTCAAATGAGTAAGTTCTTTGCATCAGGTGGCCAAAGTGCTGGAGTTTCAGCTTCAGCATCAGTCCTTACAGTGAATATTCAGGACTGATTTCCTTTAGGATGGACTGGTTGGATCTCCTTGCAGTCCAAGGGACTCTCAAGAGTCTTCTCCAACACCACAGTTCAAAAGAATCAATTCTTCGGCGCTCAGCTTTCTTTAGAGTCCAACTCTCACATCCATACATGTCTACTGGAAAAACCATAGCTTTGACTAGATGGACCTTTGTTGGCAAAGTAATGTCTCTGCTTTTTAATATGTTAAGTCGGTCATAACTTTTCTTCCAAGGGGCAAGTGTCTTTTAATTTCATGGCTGCAGTCACCATCTGCAGTGATTTTGGACAAAATGTGGTCCACTGGAGAAGGGAATGGCAAACCACTTCAGTATTATTGCCTTGAGAACCCCATGAACAGTATCTAATCATAAACTGCCCTTAACTGGAGATGATACTCTGGAAGGTATGAATTTTTAGTGAACCACATCAGGTTACACAGGTTGCCCACCTCCCTGCTTTCCTGCCTTCCTGTCCATGTTCCTTCCTCCTTTCCTTCCTTTTTTAAAAGAAAAAAACTGTCTAATACCTTCTTGTTTCTTTTACATTTTCTTGTTTCTGAAAAATTTAAAGCACAAGAGTCTCATTCACTAGGGTTTTATTCTCCCAACAGCTAAAAGTGAAAAGGTGAGCAAACTGAGAACTTAAAAAAATTATCAGCAGGTCTATTTTCCCTTGAACCTGAACACCTGTGAAGAGTTCATACTTATACCTAGAACAAGACCAAACCTAACATGGGATATGAATCAGATAATATCCAAGCTAATTTGCATTTACAGCAAAATTGATTCCTTGGTTGAAATTCTATTTTTTTCCCTGCCTTTCAGATATTTTGCAAACATTCATTCATATATTTTCTTTTCTAAATTTTGCAACCAGGGGTTTCCCTGGTGGCTCAGTAGTAAAGAATTCGCCTGCCAATGCAGGAGACATGGGTCCAGCCCCTGACTGGGCGAGATCCCACATGCCTCGGAGCAACTAAGCCCTTGTGTCACAACTACCGAGCCAGTGGTCTAGAGCCTGGGAGTCGCAGCTACTGAAACCCTCATGCCCCTGGAGCCCAAGTTCTGCAACAAGAGAAGCCACTGCAATGAGAAGCCCTCACACACTGCAACTAGAGAGTAGCCCCTGCTCTCTTCAACTAGAGAAGGCCAGAGCAGCAATGAAGACACAACACAGTCATAGAAAAATAAATAAACAAATAATTCTTTAAAAATAAATGCATTTTGCAGCCAGATCATAAGAGCAGAATCCATTATTCACTCTTGACTGTATTTAGCAATGACTGGATCCGTGTTTCTTTCAAAGGCTCACAATCACTGCTAACTGCATTCTAAGAGCCCTGGTGGGTCTCTTTTAATCATCGTGATTTTTCAGGTGACCACCTTCTGAGCCTTTATTTGCCACAACTTCCTCGAGGTTTGCTTAAATAGCACCAGTTCTAACAGCCCCTCAAGATGACTATTGGCTATTTAATTACAAGTTGAAAATTTGAGCCTGTTAGGATGAAGTAAAGAGCAACAATTTCCTCACCTGTATCTCCAAGAGACACACAAACCTTTAAATGTTGTGTGAGAGGCCGCCACATAAGTACAATATATACTGCTTTGAAAGTCACAGCCACCCCCAAAGACACTTAAATCAAACTGCAGTAACATCTGGTTTTCTATAAATCAAAACCTTGGACACTATGTTTAAAGGACCATTTGCCTTTTAAAAGGAAAACCTTAATGAAGGAAATAGAGTGATTTTAAAAATTGTGGGCTTCATGTGGAAACACTCCCCTGATAACATCCTCATATGTTTATTCTTATGACATATCTTTTCAGCCTAGGATATGCTAACCTATTTGGGATACTTTTCAAATCTCTTTCCTTTGGAGCACTAGCAAGATGACTCTCTTGATACTTAGCAAAAGGCGATAGATCGGGGCTTGAACTGGGGTAGACTTACTTTACCTTTATCAGTAATGTGCAAATTTACCTTATTGCTGAAATATTATCACTGTCTACCATAACAAGCTTCCCTCATCTTCAAACAGATCATTTAACAAAGTAAAAAAAAAAAAAAGAAACAACCAAACTTTTGCCCATGACAGACTATGTGGTATGATTATTACTGAAATTTACTGCAACAGACTCGATTTTATTTTCTGCCTACTTTTTTTTAAAGTGGCCTACCTCTAATGCCTATTAAAAAGTTACAAACTTATCGCTTAAATATTTTTCTATATTTCACCTTCACCTTTGAGAAGCTACCAGGAAAATCTGTAGCTCCGTAGTTGTCTTGGTTGTTAATGAGCAGTTACTTGGACACTCTCCTTAGCACAGCACATTTTGATAGTGCTTTTGATGGTGGTGGTGAGTTATAGAACACATGAGTAAGGAGAAGAAGGTCCCCACTTTGACAGTGTTGTTCCAGAGACATCTAAGGAGTGACAATAGAAAGGCACACGGCAGCTCTGGAGCTATTTCTTGCCCTAGTATAAAACCACTGAACGAATATGTTAGAAGACTGTTCACCTTCTTGCTCCATTTTTCTCTTTCTTGGTTCATTTTATTTTCACAGTATAAGAGAGATGGGGGACTGAAAACAAAAGGAAAAATGAACAGGAGGCAATGGCATCATAGGTAACAGTGTGTACATTGCTCTCTTTGAATGCACTTCTTGCAAGTGGATGGCTTATTAAACAGTGATTTCCAAAATTAATTGTGCACACATCATCTGCAGATCTTGGTAAAATGTACATTCTGATGCTATGAGTCTGGAGTGGGGCCTGAGATTCTGCATTCCTAGTAAGTGCCCAAGTGCTGCTGCTTCCCTGGGATTGCCCTTCAAATAGCAAAGCTATATAGGACTTCAACCCATTAGAGTCTGAATCCTGTGTGTGTGTGTGTGTTAGTCACTCAGTCTTATCTGACTCTTTGTGACCCCAAGGACTGTAACCCCGACAGGCTCCTCTGTCCATGGGATTTTCCAGTAAGAATACTGGAGTGGGTTGCCATTCCCTTCTCCAGAGGATCTTCCCGATCCAGGGATCAAACCGGGGTCTCCCACATTGGAGACAGATTGTTTATCACTGAGCCATCAGGAAAGCCCCAGAGTCTGAATCCTATCTAATGTCAAACCATTCAGTACAGCATCTGCTCCGCCCCCTTATACTGAAAATAAAAAACACAAAATCATAGGCTGAATAAGTCCCAAATCAAGGCACATTTAACAAATATGCTCTCACGTTTCATTTACAACTCATTTAATCATAGTAAAAACTTCCAGGGCTAGGGAATATTACCCCCTGTTTCCTGGGAGAGGAGAATGAGGAACAGAAGTGTTAAGGAGTCTGCCCAAAGTCACATGCCTGGAAAGTGATGGAACATTTGGCACTGAGGTTTCATATCTTCTTATCCAGCTGCTTTGCACAGCATTTTATATGAGTACAAAGGCTTTCATACTCATGAACACGTTTGATCCTCATGATATATGCCCTGTGAGAAAAGTATGATAGACCTTATTATCCTTATTTTGTCGATGGGGAAAGTAAGGCTGGGAAGATTAAACAGCATGGCAAGGTCCCATGGCTAATTAGCAACAGAACTAGAGCTGTCACTGAGTCCTTCTGAACCCCCGTCCTCTTTTCTCTTTTATCATTATCATGCTACTCAAGAGTAATCAATTTGTAAACTAGAAAGAAACAACAACAACAACTAGGAATATGCTTCAGAAATTTCCAATAGGAAAAAATTAGCATTATTTAAGATAAACTTATTAAAATAACTTTGAAGTGGGGGATACGAGCATTCAGCTTTCATTTCACTTTCAAAGCTCTCAAGACATACATTTCCAGTGTTTCCTAAATCTATGGTGACATCCCAGGTGAGAGGGTAATGAGGGGGTACAGATCATACCCTTTCGAGATTAAACCTAAATCATTTTTGTGATTACCTTATTTTCATTCTCATACTTTATATTAAAATATGAATTACTTTTCTTGATTTTACAGGTCTATCCTGGGTGGCTGGAAGTAAAACTCTTTTCAAGGGAATCTGCTTCTTTTGTCTTAACAAAAATAATATCCGTTTTACTCCACAGATATTTTAATTCCTGTATCTTCAATCTTTCTCTAAACTGATTCTTTTCTAGCAGTACTTAAACCTAAGCATCTTCCTCCCATGGGCTTAGTGGTAGAGAATCTGCTGCCAATGCGGAGACACAGACTCAATCCTGGGTCAGGAAGATCCCCTGGAGGAGGGCATGGCGACCCACTCCGGTATTCTTGCCTGGGAAATCCCATGGACAGAGGAGCCTGGCGGGCTACAGTTCATGGGGTTGAAATGAGTCGGACACGACCTAGTGACTAAACAATAACAACAACAATCTTCTTCCCATAATTTAAAATAAAAGACTCCTTTTAACCTACATGTTATTAATATACCACTCGACTTCTTTCCTTTTCTCCAGAGACAAGCATGTTTAAAGATCTGTCTATATACACTTCTCTCTGCTTCTCTGTTATACTCCTCAGCCCACTATAGTTCTGCTTCAGCCCTCATCACTCCAAAAAGCACTAAAAATTACCTACATGTTAGTTAACTCCATCATTGGAAGGACTGATGCTGAAGCTGAAGCTCTAATACTTTGGCCACCTGATGCGAAGAGCCGACTCATTAGAAAAGATCCTGATGCTGGGCAAGATTGAAGGCAAGAGGAGAAGGGGATGACAGAGGACGAGATGGTTGGATGGTATCACTGACTTAATGGAAATGAGTTTGAGCAAGCTCTGGGAGATGGTGAAAGACAGGGAAGCCTGGAGTGCTGCAGTCCATGGGGTTGCAAAGAGTTGGACACGACTGAGCAACTGAACAACAACAATGGGCCCGCTTGACTTTCCAGGAGCATTTGATGGGTTTATGGCTCCTTTTCTTTGTAAAATGCTCTCCATCCACCCCTACCCCTAGCTTGTGAAGCCAAGGCTTGTAAAGCTTAGTTTCCTCTTTTATTTTTTCTCAGCTTCCACTGTACATCCTTTTTTCTATGTCCAGTCCTCATTAATTTGACAGATGTTTATTGAGCCATGCTCTGTTCTTTGTATTATACTAGGTGCTGGGAATAAAATTGTAATTAAAACATATGTTGTCTCTACTCTCCTGGAATTTACATTCTAACAGGGAAAGGCCCAATGAGTCAAGAAGTCAGGGAACGCTTCTCCAAGAGAATGATGATTTAACTGAAATCTAAAGGGCTACCCAGGTGGCGTAGTGGTAAAGAATTTGCAAGCCAATGCAGGATAAGCAGGAGATGGGGGTTTAATTCCTGGGTCAAGAAGATCCCCTGAAGTAGTAAATGGCAACCCACTTAAGTATTCTTGCCTAGAAAATTCCATGGACAGAGGATCCTGGCAGGCTACAGTCTATGGGGTCGCAGAGAGTTATATGTCACTGAATACAAGCATGAAAGAGTGAAAAGGAATTGATCAGGCAATGAGAAAAGGAAAGAACATTATGCACATGGAATGTATGAAGAAATGCTTTGCATCATGAGGAGCAAGTGTCACAGGTTTAGGCTGGAAACGTTGGTAGAAACATGTGAAGGATTTTGCTTTCTTCTGTAGGAAGCACTGAAAAGTGGCAGAAGGAAGTGATCAGATCTGCATTTCTGATTGACATGGAAGATGACTCTGGCTATAATATAGTAAAAACTGGAGGATGTAATAGTGGATCTGGGCAGATCTCTGAGAGGCAACCGCAGTGATCCAGCCTATAGATGATTATTGTTTCATGTAGGCTGATGGCAGAAGGTTGAGAGGACAAAGTGTTGGATTAGATAAGAGGAATGAGGAAGACTGAAAAAGTAGCTCTTGGGATAAAATATCATTGAATCATTTGTGTGGGGGTAGATTAGGGGGTTCTAGACAGTTTTCGAGACAAACAGTAGTGCAGGAAAATGGACACCATTTCCATTTCAAGGAAAAAGGACAAAGAATGGTGAGGATACTGGTAAATTTGTAGGTTTTGAGACAGGAAGGTGTTCCCATCCCAAAATTTCTGTATTTGACACGAAGAGAAAGGTAAATTTAACTCCTGACATTGAAGAAGATCACAATGAGGTGGTAAGTTTAGTAAAGTATAAAAAGTTGGAAATTGCGTTTGAAAATGAGGATGGACAAATTTTGGAAAATTCCTGGCCAGGGCTTCTTTGTTGGCTCAGTGGTAAAGAATCCACCTGCCAATGCAGGAGACACAGATTAGATTTCTGATCTGGGAATATTCCACATGCCACTGAGCAACTAAGCTCGTGAGCTGCAACTATTGAGCCTGTGCTCTAGAGCCTGGAAGTTGCAACTATTGAGCCTGCATGCCACAACTATTGAAGCCCCTGTGCACTAGAGCCTGTGCTCTGCAACAAGAGAAGCCACTGCAGTCAGAAACCTGTACACCAAAGCTAGAGAGTAGACGTTGCTCACTGAAACTAGAGAAAAGCCGCCTGCAGCAACAAAGACCCAGTGCAACCAAAAATAAAGAAAGAAATAAAAGTATTCAAAAAAAGGAAAGAAAAGAAAAGAAAAGAAAACTGCCTGGCTAATGGGTTTCTGATTCCAAAGATGAAAGTAAATTCTTCATCAATGAAAATCCTTGTCATATCATGCAGAAAACCATTGCTCGCTCCATTCTTTTGAAAACTCTAAGTGGATTTTAGGAGAAACACTGGGGTAAAGGAAAATATGATAACATTTTTCTTTCTCTGCTATAATGAGGCCGGCAGCTAGGGAAGAATGGCATACATATGCCAAACATTAGAATGTTTACATTGATTCAGTGGTCTGGAACCACATAAATATTGAGTTGGCCAAAATGTTCATTTGGGTTTTTCTATAACATCTTAGAGAAAAACCTGAATGAACATTTTGGCCAGCCCAACAGAAGTTCCAAAATGTTTGCATAAATGAATTTTCCTAAGAAGGCAGTTGAGCACTGCCAGAAGTTAAGTAGATGAGATCTGGCAGAAATTCACAACCACCACCTTAACAGTGAAGGGTAAGTTCTGAAGGTGAGGGGGAGCTCTGGGAATGAGTTTTGCTGCTGAGTTCAAGAGCAATCAAAATGTTCCTAGTCAAATCCTGGAAGTCATCCCATGAAAAAAGCATGAGGGCCAAGGGTAGGTGTGACCACATCAGTTATTTGGCACAGGGGCAGGGATATTTGCTACAAAAAGTGGAGGGCTCTCATAAATCATCACACACACAGAAGAATCGATTTAGGGACAACACTCCTCACAACTCTTATTCTCTTCTTCTCTCTGGTTGTCAAAGTATTGACATGTCTGTTATCTACCCTTCCCCTAACATGCTACTTGGCTTCTCATTGCAACTAGGGCAATCTACTGATCTCCAGGGGTCAAAGAGGTGATGCAGGAGGGATCTGCCCACCTGGCTAGGGAGAACCAATTGGAATTGTATGGAGAGGGATCAATAAAACTTCAACACTGAGTGAAGGGAAAGAGACGGCACATGAAAAGATGCAATGGGAGAACAAAATTTTGAGAGCATTCAGTTCAGTCGCTCAGTCATGTCCGACTGTTTGTGACCCCGTGAACTGCAGCACGCGAGGCCTCCCTGTCCATCACCAACCCTGGAGTCGACTCAAACTCATGTTCATCGAGTCAGTGATGCCATCCAGCCATCTCATCCTCTGTCGTCCCCTTCTCCTCCTGACCCCAATCCTTCCCAGTATCAGGGTCTTTTTCAATGAATCAACTCTTTGCATGAGATGGCCAAAGTATTGGGGTTTCAGCTTCAACATCAGTCCTTCCAATGAACACCCAGGACTGATCTCCTTTAGGATGGACTGGTTGGATCTCCTTGCAGTCCAAGGGACTCTCAAGAGTCTTCTCCAGCACCACAGTTCAAAAGCATCAATTCTTCGGCGCTTAGCTTTCTTTACAGTCTAACTCTCACATCCATACATGACCACTGGAAAAACCTTAGTCTTGACTAGACAGACCTTTGTTGGCAAAGTAATGTCTCCGCTTTTTAATATGCTGTCTATGTTGGTCATAACTTTCCTTCCAAGGAGTAAGCGTCTTTTAATTTCATGGCTGCAGTCACCATCTGCAGTGATTTTGGAGCCCAGAAAAATAAAGTCAGCCACTGTTTCCACTGTTTCCCCATCTATTTCCCATGAAGTGATGGGACCAGATGCCATGATCTTAGTTTTCTGAATGTTGAGCTTTAAGCCAGCTTTTTCACTTTCCTCTTTCACTTTCATCAAGAGGGTTTTTAGTTCCTCTTCACTTTCTGCCATAAGTGTGGTGTCATCTACATATCTGAGGTTATTGATATTTCTCCCAGCAATCTTGATTCCATTAGTTACAGAAAAACAAGCAAAGAGAAAGCATATGATATTTGTTCAGAGTACTGTTTAAGAAAATATGACTACCTGAAGTAAGAGCTAGGACACAAGATATGGTAAGAAAGAAAGGAAGTGGAAATCAAAAGAATGTTAGCTATAAAGCTTAGTAGAGAAATGGAAATTATTTAGTGTATTAAAAACCTGTACTGGAAACAGTAACAAGGAAACTTGACTACAAAATCATTAAGGTAGAAGAAAACTTGAGTATTTGCCATCAAGTAGAGAGGAAATGTAAAGAGATAAAAAAAATTATGAGAAATTATAAATGTGGAGGCCAGAGGGTAGAGATTCAGCAACGAAGATAATCATATTTTTGAAGAGCATATCAGAAGAAATGGAACAGAAACAGTAACAAAAGATGTAATAAGAGAAAATTTTTCTTACCAAAACAAAGACTTGGATTTTTAGATAAAAAATGAGAACAAAATAAATGTTTGGAAAATTTCCTAAACTATATAATTGTCACAACTTGGAAAAGAAATAAAAATAATATTGACTGCATTTCATTTTAGGTATTATGCTTTGATCCAGTATGTATTGTTATGTATGAACTGGCACCAAATCAAACATTCATTGGTTGGTAACACCTGACGATAAAAATTTCTTCATTTTTAAGTATAAACTTTGATTCTCTGTGTAAACTAGAACGAAAGGGGCAACAACAATTGTGATCTTGCTTATCTCAGCATGATTTATGAATAAGTTAATGAAACAAAAAAAGTCCTTCTTTTGGTTGTAAAAGCCTTTTGCTATTGTAGTTCAGCTTATATATTTTGGATGAGGCTTTAATCCAGAACTTGACAATGAGGTCATTCTTGTTAATCCATCAACCAACTGAGAAGTTGGCAACAGCAAATAAATAGTGGTTTGAGATGCATAACTAACATAATATGCATCCCTTGGGTACTGTATGTATCTAATGGAAGAACATCAAGATATTAAAAAGATTCTACTCAGCAACACAATTAGAGGGAATTAGCCATGTGGGTAACTTTCTTCTTTGTCCTCTATTTCTAACAAAGAGGCCTTGGATCATTGCTTAAGTGCTTCTGCTCAATTAGGCTAGTCTGTGAAGAGGTCAGAAAATAGTATAAAAATACTTTGCTTCATTACTATGGTTAAATTAGGAGTCACTTGGGAAAACTGTCTAAGTACACAGATTTTTTCAAAAGACAGGTTCTTGATGTTTTCAGCTTTCATTTGGTTATGCTGTGGTAAAAATCAACCCCTAATTCTCAGTGTCTTATGTCTAATGTTTGCTTTTCGCTTATGTTACACTTGGGCTGTGGCGACAGAGGCTCTGTTCCACGTGTCTTCTTCCTTCTAGGACCCCTTCTGAAGAATCAGCATGTATTCTCATAGAACATGTATTTCTCATTTCAGAGAGGAAAAGGAAGGACTGAAGCACACAAAGGTTTTCTTTCTGCTTCTACTTAGTTGTAACGTATAACCAGTTCATTGGCATTATATTGGGCAAATCAAGGTATGTGCCCAAACCTTACATCCATGGGGAAAGAACACATACCTTTCTCATTGGACATTTCTGAAAACCTCATGGGAATGGGCAGGGATGTATATTCCTCTAATAGACAGGGAGATAAAATTGGTAAATCCATAACATTTGGCAAAAGCAAATGCAAGAATGATCAAAGGCCTGAATAATGAAACAAGAAGAAAAGTGAAAGTGAAAGTCGCTCAGTCGTGTCCGACTCTTTGCGACCCCATGGACTATACAATCCATGGAATTCTCCAGGCCAGAATACTGGAGTGGGTAGCCTTTCCCTTCTCCAGGGGATGTTCCCAACCCAGGGATGGAACCCAGGCCTCCTGCATTGCAGGCGGTAAAGAATCCTAAGATCAAACTCTCCTCTACTGAAAAATAATACATTGGATGAAAAATGCAACTATGTATTTTCTATAGAATGACAAAGGAAACAAAGTCAGAAGGATTACAGGGACTGGTAAACCTCTGTTGTGCAAATTTTGGCCAAAACAGTTCTATAGAATCAGATAAAATAGAACACATTTTATCATGCCAATTAGGCAGTGGAGACCAAAGATAAATGATCAACTCATTAGATGTTCAAAAAACATGTACTAAATTCAACATCTGTTTTTGATAATGACTATTAGTAAATTAAAACTAGAAAGATCCCACCACAGCACGATAGTTTATATGTCTCAAACCAAGAGCTAACAACATATTAAATATTGAACACAGCCCCAAGCCCACTAAAGTCAGAGACAAGATTAAGGATGTCTTCTGTCTCCACTGTATTGTAATTTTCTTCCAGAATATCTATCCGCTGCTAATACAATAAGAGAAAGAAATGAGGTGTAAGTACTAGAAAGGTGGGGACAGAATTACTATTTGAAGAAAATATCTATGTAGAAATTTAAGAGAAGAAACTTCTCAAAACTCTTAGAATAACAATAAATCTCAACAAAGCATCTGACTTCAAAATAATTGTATAAAATTAATACAACTTCTAGAAAACAATAAAAATTAGTTAAAATATAATAAACAAGTTCCTTTATTAACAATATGGTCTGAGTACCCACTGTACCCACAACCAACTAGATTCTCTCTATTAATGTGAACACACATAAGGATCCAGTCACTAGAACATCTCAGGAGCTGAGACACACAACAGAGAGAAGGAAATTTGTATACACCAAAAGGCAGAAAGGGGAGAGGAAAAGCAGAAATGAAGACTCAGGCAGAGAAGGTGAATTGGAGGAGCTGAGTCACTTATATAGTACACTGGTAGAGCTGCTTTGCCATTCTATTTGGTCAGTAGTCTGTTTCTAGAAGGCCTGATTGGAAAAGTTGTGAACATGTGGAAATAGAACTAAAAACAGAAGGTATTCTGACTGTAGAACCATGTCTTACAACCTGATATTGTCAAACATAGAGACCATTTGCAATAGCAACACAAAATATTAAACACCAAGTAAAATATCTACCAATAAAAGGTCTATTTAAAGAAAATGACAATACTTTAAATTCAAGAATAATTGAACAAATGGAGAATTATATATCAAAGCAGAGAAAGTTCAATATTCAAAGATGTCAACTGGACAAAAAATAATTTATGACTTTAAAATGCAATTTTAATCAAAATATCAATGAGGTATTTAGAAATGTGACAAAACTGTTTTCAATTTCCTCTGAAAAGTTCTAATAGATGTGCTACTCTCAGGAATATATATTAAAGAAACACTCAGATGCAAGACATATGCATGGGGATTTTAATCATGACATACTTTATAATAGTAAAATCTGAAAATATTTAATATGTGCAAATAGATTATGGTATATCCATATTAAGGGACATAACTAAGTCATTACAATGCTGTAAAAAATATTTAGTTACATTGCAAAATGTTAATAATATATTTAAAATTAAAATTAAAGAGGTCTATATATAAAGTACACATTAAAAAAACTATCCATCTATTGGGGTATTTATCACTCAAGTTTACAGTCCAAAGTATAAGGCTGGTGATTAGATTGCAGGTATTTTTATTTTATAATTTGCATATTTTTGAATTTTCTAAAATGTCTTTAGTGAAAACAGTTTACGATAAAATAATATGTTATTATAATGTTACAAAAAAAAACCAAGTCAGCAACAAGAGCCTGATAAACAGAGCATAGCAAATAGGTAGAGCTGAATGAGTGTTTTAGAATGAATGGCCAAAATAATTCTGAAAAAAACACTTGTGCTGATAGATGGTGAAATTCATGCTACAAATGTAACATTTTAAATTCACAATAATTTACCAGAGAAATGAATGCAAAAGCAATCAGTTAATTGAAATAAGATAAAGAGCTCAGCAACAAACCCAATATAAAATTAGTATGTGAAACATGTAAATTTTCCAGTAAAAATATTCAGTGAAGGAATGGACTGCTATTTCCTGAATTGTTCTGAGACACTGGTTAAAATTTAGGTGGAGAAGATAAAAAAGAATTCCATATCCTACATCAGGAAGCACCATAAACAAATTTAATAGGAAAAGATAGCTAAAAAAATTTTGCAACAGGTTTAACTACCTTAAGGTACACAGGTTTGATTTTTTTGGAGGTGGAGGAAGAAAAGAAAAATACACTGCTTACAAAAATTGGTTATTGGTCTATCGGTCTTAGGACATCCATAAACAACTCACAGTGGAAAAAAAATACAAGTAGGTCATGATAATATATTATTAAATCAAAGGAATGAAAGTTGTAAAAATACCTAATTTATGCCTCTGAAAGGGTTTTTTTTTTAAATTGGTAACTCTATTATATACGGTGAATCATTTATGGGATTAAAATGGCTATACTTTTCTGGGAAGTAACTGGTCTGTGTGTATTAAAAGCTTAAAGTAGGACTTAATGATTCAAGTTCTAGGAATTTGAAAGAATCAAAGAGTCAAATCAAGATCTAAGGACAAGTGTGTTCATTATGGTGCTACTTATAAGAGCGAAAAAAAAAAAGGGAAGCAACCTTAAATTATTAACATAGGGAATAAACCTAAAACATTACTAAGTTATTTCTAATATATACACTAGTATAAAAACCACATTTTAGAAGAGTATTAACTAGAGTGAAACATGCCTACACTATATTATCAAGTATATTTTTTGGATTATAAAATAATACCTACAATATAAACCAAATTTCTTTGAGGAAAAAATTGCATTTTGTGTACCTAAGAAAAATCTATTAAAACAACTAGATACCAAAATGTTACTATTTATCTCTAGCTAGTAGGGCTACGGGGTTTTTTAAATGTTCTCTTTCATTCAGTTCAGGTCAGTTCAGTCGTTCAGCCGTGTCCAACTCTTTGCGACCCCGTGAAACGCAGCACGCCAGGCCTCCCTGTCCATCACCAACTCCCTGAGTCCACCCAAACCCATGTCCATCGAGTCGGTGATGCCATCCAACCATCTCATCCTCTGTCATCCCCTTCTCCTCCTGCCTTCAATCTTTCCCAGCATCAGGGTCTTTTCCAATGACTCAACTCTTCACATGAGGTGGCCAAAGTATTGGAGTTTCAGCTTCAATATCAGTCCTTCCAATGAACACCCAGGACTGATCTCCTTTAGGATGGACTGGTTGGATCTCCTTGCAGTCCAAGGGACTCTCAAGAGTCTTCTCCAACACCACAGTTCAAAACCATCAATTCTTTGGCGCTCGGCTTTCTTCACAGTCCAACTCTCACACCCATACATGACTAATGGAAAAACCATAGCCTTGACTAGATAGACCTTTGTTGGCAAAGGAATATCTCTGCTTCTTAATACGCTATCTAGGTTGGTCATAACTTTCCTTCCAAGGAGTAAGCGTCTTTTAATTTCGTGGCTGCAGTCACCATCTGCAGTGATTTTGCAGCCCAGAAAAATAAAGTCAGCCACTGTTTCCCCATCTATCTGAAATTAAGTGATGGGACTGCATGCCATGATCTTAGTTTTCTGAATGTTGAGCTTTAAACCAACTTTTTCACTCGCCTCTTTCACTTTCATCAAGAGGCTCTTTAGTTCTTCTCCACTTTCTGCCATAAGGGTGGTGTCATCTGCATATCTGAGGTTACTGATATTTCTCCCGGCAATCTTGATTCCAGCTTGTGCTTCTTCCAGCCCAGCGTTTCTCATGATGTACTCTGCATAGAAGTTAAATAAGCAGGGTGATGATATACAGCCTTGACGTACTACTTTCCCGATTTGGAACCAGTCTGTTGTTCCATGTCCAGTTCTAACTGTTGCTTCCTGACCTGCAAACAGGTTTCTCAAGAGGCAGGTCAGATGGTCTGGTATTCCCATCTCTTTCAGGATTTTCCACAGTTTCTTGTGATCCACACAGTCAAAGGCTTTGGCATAGTCAATAAAGCAGAAATAGATGTTTTTCTGGAACTCTCTTGCTTTTTTGATGATCCATCGGATGTTGGCAATTTGATCTCTGGTTCCTAAGCCTTTTCTAAAACCAGCTTGAACATCTGGAAGTTCACAGTTCACGTATTGCTGAAGCCTGGTTTGGAGAATTTTAAGCATTACTTTACTAGCTTGTGCTGCTGCTGCTGCTAAGTCGCTTCAGTCGTGTCTGACTCTGTGCGACCCCATAGATGGCAGCCCACCAGGCTCCCCTGTCCCTGGGATTCTCCAGGCAAGAACACTGGAGTGGGTTGTCATTTCCTTCTCTAATGCGTGAAAGTGAAAAGTGAAAGTGAAGTCGCTCAGTCGTGTCTGACTCTTAGCGACCCCATGGACTGCAGCCCACCAGGCTCCTCTGTCCATGGGATTCTCCAGGCAAGAGTACTGTAGTGGGGTGCCATTGCCTTCTCAACTAGCGTGTGAGATGAGTGTTTGTGTGGTAGTTTGAGCATTCTTTGGCATTGCCTTTCTTTGGGATTGGAATGAAAACTGACCTTTTCCAGTCCTGTGGCCACTGCTGAGTTTTCCATATTTGCTGGCATATTGGGTGCAGCACTTTCACAGCATCATCTTTCAGGATTTGAAATAGTTCAACTGGAATTCCATCACCTCCACTAGCTTTGTTTGTAGTGATGCTTCCTAAGGCCCACTTGACTTCACATTCCAGGATGTCTGGCTCTAGGTGAGTCATCACACCATTGTGATTGTCTGGGTCCTGAAGAACTTTTTTTGTACAATTCTTCTGTGTATTCTTGCCACCTCTTCTTAATATCTTCTGCTTCTGTTAGGTCCCTACCATTTCTGTCCTTTATTGACCCCATCTTTGCATGAAATGTTCCCTTGGTATCTCTAAAGTCTTTCCCATTCTATTGTTTTCCTCTATTTCTTTGCATTGATCGCTGAGGAAGGCTTTCTTATCTCTCCTTGCTATTCTTTGGAACTCTGCATTCAAATGGGTATTTCTTTCATTTTCTCCTTTGCTTTTCACTTCCCTTCTTTTCACAGCTATTTGTAAGGCCTCCTCAGACAGCCATTTTGCTTTTTGGCATTTCTTTTTCTTGGGGATGGTCTTGATTCCCGTCTCCTGTAAAATGTCACGAACCTCCATCCATAGTTCATCAGGTATTCTGTCTATCAGATCTAGTCCTTTAAATCTATTTCTCAATTCTACTGTATAGTCATAAGGGATTTGATTTAGGTCATACCTGAATCGTCTAGTGGTTTTCTCCACTTTCTTCAATTTCAGTCTGAATTTGGCAATAAGAAGTTCATGATCTGAGCCACAGTCAGCTCCCGGTCTTGTTTTTGCTGACTGTATAGAGCTTCTCCATCTTTGGCTGCAAAGAATATAATCAATCTGATTTTGGTGTTCATTCAATTATGTCTATATCAAATTTTCTTTAAATATTATTTACATTCATAATATAAACTACTTATTATATTTCTCATTTCAGGGAATTTCTACCGTATTCACTTTTTTTTTTCATGAAGCATTCTCTCTTCCCCTTCACACCCTACTTTATTTGGTTATGTTTTTTTACAGACTGTTTCAAGGTCCATTAAAATCTATCATCTTTTTAATTGTAAGCTGCCCAAGTGTGAAGGCTATGCAAAGTCTGTGGCTTGAACTCCATCACTTTGTGTATAAATTGTACATACTCAAAAAACTTAGGTTGAATGTATGAAGATTGCAAAGAACAGGGACTGCATACTGATCATTCTGGCACCAAGTAAACTAAAGAAGCTGATTCTTTGTGGCTAAATTGAGTCAGTTTGAGGAAATGTACCACCCTGAATCCTGGGAAAATGGGTTATCCCTTCATTTATGTTCCCAGAACATCCAGTACATTGTGCTTTATAAAGATTACAATATTAGTTTTTATGACTGTCTTTCTTGAGTCAGTGACTTCTCACCTATCTTATATGTCCTCATATCTGTAGTGTCTAGGGACATCTGCCCTATCCTAGGTGTTCAGTAAATACTTCTGTTTTGAAACTGCTTTACTGAGGTATGATTTACAGACAAAAAGCTGTACCTATTCATTGTAGATGAGTTTGGAGATAACTCTACCCAGGAGAATCCCATGGACCTAGGAGCCCGGTGGGCTACAGTCTATAGGGTCACAAAGAGTCAGATATGACTGAAGCGACTTAGCACACGTGCATGCATACATACTTAAAACCATCATCATAACCTATGCCATAAACACGTGAAGTGAAAGTTGCTTAGTTGTGTCCGACTTTTTGTGACCCCATGGACATACAGTTCATGGAATTCTCCAGGCCAGAATACTGGAGTGGGTAGCCTTTCCCTTCTCCAGGGGATCTTCCCAACCCAGGGGTCGAACCCAGGTCTCCCACATTGCAGGTGGATTCTTTACCAGCTGAGCCACAAGGAAAGCCCAAGAATACTGGAGTGGGTAGCCTATCTCTTCTCCAGTGGATCTTACTGACCCAGGAATCAAATTGGGGTCTCCTGCTCTGCAGGCAGATTCTTCACCAAGTGAGCTATCAGGGAAGCCCATCCCATAAACATATCACCTGCAAAACCTTCCTTCCACTCTCTTAATTTCTTATTTTTTATTAGTGATAAGAACATTTAACATAAGATCTACTCTCTCAGTAAATTTTTAACTAGATGATGCAGTACTGTTAACTACAAGCTCTATGCTATACAGTAGATGTCTAGGACTTATTCACCTTGCATAACTGAAACTTTGTACCCTATGACTAATAAATCCTTATTAATTCCTCCCCCCAGCCCCTGGCAACCACCATTCGACTCTCTGATTCTATGACTTTGACTATTTTAAATTTCTCATATTAGTGCAGTTATGTAGTATTTGTCCTCCTGTGTCTGCCTTCTTTATTTAGCATAATGTCCTCCAGGTTGATTCATGGTGTCAAAAGTCGCAGGATTTTCTTCTTTTGAAAGTCCATTGCATGTATATACCACACTGTCTTTATCCATCTGTCCACTGACAGATGCTTATGTTGCTTCCATGTCTTGGCTGTTATGACTAATGCTTCCATGAACATGTGAGTGCAAGAACCTCATAAAGATCCTAACTTCAATTTCTTGGGATGTATACCTAGAAGTGGGATTGCTGGATCAACTGGTAGACTTATTTTTCATATTTTTTTTGAACTCTATATTGTTTTTTGTAGTGGCTGTACCAGTTTACATTCCAATCAACAGTGTATAAGTTTCCCTTTTCTCCACATCCTCAACAACACTTACATGTTTTTTTAATGAGTCATCCTAATATACATGAGGTGTATTTCACCACACTAAATGTATTTTAAAGGAATGAACAGATTGAACTGTGAAAAGACTATGGAAAATGGAGGCAGTGTTACAGCAAAGTAGAAAGGATCCTGGGGTGGTAAGATTTGTTTGTCTTCTTCTATAAATTAGTCATAGGACCTTTTATAAGTCACCTCCCTTTTTCTCTGTTAAAAGAAGCATTTGGATTAGATGATTTTTAAAGTTCCTTTCAACTTTGACAATCTGGAATCCTAACAATGGGTTTAACATCACTGGATATTAAGATGGATCCTGGGCTTAGGCTTAGATTTTTCTATTTACTTTTTAAGCTTTCCTTTCCTACAGTGGTATTTTCCCCTGTCTTAGGACCCAAACATTCCATCTGTCTAACCTGTAGCAAATGAAGTTGATATTTTACACTGGGAATAGCAAAATGCTCTGATACGTAGTTCTCAAATATTGAAGGAGTGCAGCCAAGGCAAAGCAAGCATACAAACACTTAGTGGAGACAGTCCGCAAAATCCTATCAGTTCTTTAGGGAAGCAGTGTACAAAGACAATACACTCTTCTCCCAGTCACAGAAAAGTACATTTTTCCAGTAACAGGCAAACTTGAAATATAACTTCTATTGGCAAATGTAACTTTCATGACTATCTGCATATCACAAAAAATCAACACTTTCTCAAGGTAAAATGCAATGTGTAATAAGCTCTCACATTAGCAAATATCATTTTTCCCCCACTGAAATGTCAAGGATAAATGTGCTGAAGTTTTCCACAATCCAGATGTCCTTGAAAACCTTGGCTGTGGCTGACTGCAGAGAGGCAACCAATGCAAAGCAAACAATGGCTGAAGTACATAATATTATTGAAAGCATCATAAACCTAAATCATTCCAGTTTCAGTAAAATTTTCCTCAATCAAATTATGTGTTTTTCCAGTAAATTCTTTTCCCTGAATCAAGAGAGGAAATAAAATCATCCTTGATGTTCAGGTCACTGGTGAGAATGTTACGCTCCTCGGCCTCAAACTGGCCTTCCATTAAATTAGACCAAGTCCCCAAGATAATTTCTACTAGAACCACATTTTGAAGTTTAAAAAAGGCAATGCAAGTTTTTGATAACAGCCCTCAAGATATCTAATAGTGTGATTAAATAGATGCTATTTTAAAATATAGCTACTTTTCTATGCAATAAAAACATCTTTTTGTAAGAATATGAAATTGCTGAGTTAAGATGAGGCAGAGAGGATTTGAAAAGGTTTAGTTAGTAAATGTTAGAAATTGGCTTAATATTTAAAATAACTTACTGCAATATTCTTCCATAAATTCATATTTAAATATGTAAATACAATTAAAGAATAGGATCAGATGTTGGCATTTGTGTACTTCTATCTATCATGCTTTCTATTGCTGTTCTCTGTGTGTATGTCCCACGTGCGTGTATGCACACACACCTGCAATCATTCCTTGAGTATATCATTCTACGACACAGCTTCTTTCGTGTCTTTTTAAAAATATATTTCTTTCTTTGAGTATGTATATTTGGCTCTATTCCCCAGGATTTTTCTTCTTTTTTCCTACCTCCAACTCCTATCTTTCTTCCTTATTTGGTCATAATATAAATCATGCAAACTATGGCCTAGGGGCCTAATCCAGTCCATTGCCTGCTTTTGTGAATAAGGTTTCATTGGAGCCTGGCCATTCCCAATGTGTTTATGTATTATCTAGATGTGCTTTTGCACTCCAGAGACAGAGCTGAATGTTTGCAGCAGATGCAATAAGATATGGCCTGTAAAACTGGAAATATTTACCATGTAGTCCTTTACAGAAAAAAGTAATGACTCTTGATGTAGGTGATAAGAATACCTTTCAAGAGTTTCTATTATTGGAGATATAATGAAGGGATGTGAGCAACAGGGAAGTTTCCAAAGAAAAGCTTCCTCCCAGTATTTCCTAAAAGGAAGCACTGTTTTTGCGTATTGAAAGAGGTTGCCTTAAGGCAACTCCTCTTAAGTTCCTGGTAAGATATATCTCAGAGTTGTATTCATTCTTATAAGAAGAAATTTATTCCATCAATTAAATTGCAAGCTGTGTGAGAGCTGGAATCCTTGTTACTGTTGTTATTTTCCACTGCACCATTGTTAGAAAGGGCTAAGAAGAGCTCCTGCCTTGTTTCCTGTACGTTTGAGGGCCTGCTTTAGTCCTCTACGGACTATGGCCCTGCCAAGGGTGAGCAGTCCACTTGGAACTCAAGTCTTTCTCAACTAATTCTAGACCACACTTCAGCTTCCAAGGTGTGTGTGTTGGTTGCTCAGTCGTGTCCAACTCTTTTAACCCATGGACTGTTGCCTGCCAGGCTCCTCTATCCATGGGATTTTCCAGGCAAGAATACTGGAGTGAGTTGCCATTTCCTTCTCCATACAAGGTGTATATGGGTTTTTTTTTATTGGTCATATGCCTTTTAGGGTGGAAATGCTGCTGGTGTGTGCACCCCTGGGTCTGAGAATTGGCTAAGAAGTGGCTGTTTGCAGAGGAGGTACGTAGAAGGAGGATGGAGGTTGGACATGTGGGCTGAGTGTTTACGTGACTACGTATGTGACCCCTTTTGGAACAGAGCCAAGGTGAGGAGAGGGAAAGGGGGTTGGGCTGGAGACCAGTCGTTTCCTTACTGTACAAGGTACGACGACAGAACATACATTATTTTTCTGCTAGCTTAATTTACAGCTTTCTCTGGAACCCACAAACTTTAGATATGGCTTAGCCTATCAGATTGCCTTATTAAATAAAGGGAGTTAAAGTAACTTGGTGGATTGATTTGCAGTTTGAAACTGTGGAATGTTCTAAAAGTATTGTACTTATATTTATTATATAATTTTATATAGAACTTAGAAGTCTTTCTAGTTGCTGCAAAGTATTTAATGTACTTATTATGTAAATGTGTCAATATATAATACGTAATATACTATAAATCAAAATAACTATGATGGTTAGCACACTTAATCTTTCATTAAAATTAATAACAGTGTTTATTTAAAATGCCATCAGAAATACTTCAACCACCTTGGTGCCTAGCTCCATTGCCCCAAAAACTACCAAGAGATTTTCGTTCAGTTATATGGCACCTGGCATTAGCTGAACTGTTCTGTTTATGCATTATATTTGTTGGCATTGGCCCCGCATGACTGTACCTATATTCAGTTGCTTCTCTGACTAAGCAGTTGTTATAGTTGGATTTTTTTTTCTCTTGGGGAGAGATAAAAGGTGTTTGGAGGCCCTTCCTGGGAAAATATGACCCTAAAATACTCCAAGGTAGAAGCTCAATTCCCAGAGGCCAACCAATATTCCCCACCTATGCACAGCCATACACAGAGTTCTCCCAGATATAAGCCTAAGGAAATTTCAAAGGCTTTCCCACATGTCTACTATTGCTGAGGGAAAATCAAGATCATTTTTTGCTAAAAGATTGTTTTCTAATTGTCTGAAACATACAACCTGTGACCACTTGTGATCGTAAGTGTTTATCTCTCTGCTACTTTTGACATTTCACCTTTGGTAAACAACTTGAAGAGTACATGGGACTTTCCCCCTGAAGTCTAACATATGACCACTGTGGCACAGGGTACACACAGAAGTCCAAAGTTTCATGAATACGTTATTTGATTCTTCTTCAAAGTGGAACTTAAGGACCTCAGCAAGCTTGCAAAAAGGAACATTTATAGAGAAAGCAATCCTCTTTATGCAAATTTTTTTGTGGTAATGTTGCCCAGGTAGATCCAAAGAGCTAATGCACCTTCTGAAGGGTCCAACTTACTACTAGCGAGGTGCTCAGGAACTGGGGAGTAAAGAGCCCAATATCAGCCAGCCCAATTAAGTCAGCATATCCACAGCAAATCATACATGCTTGCTTATGTAACTCCTGTAATGCCTATGAGTCCTTCTGTTCAGAGAACTCACAGCTTAGAGGATGAACAGAACAACTTACATCTTAGATATTTGGTTTTCAAGCTTTATTCTTAAAATACTCATTTCTTTAGTCCTGACAAAATAGCTGCACTAGGTAGCATGTACAAATCTCATCTTTCAGATGTGGAATAATTTGCAAATTAGGCTTCTGCTTCTCGCCCTATGATTGAACATAATGGCTATCATCTCAATTGTTGTTGATATAGACAGCACGAAAAAAAGTCCTAGGGTAAATAAAAATTAATTAATTTAAAAGCCCACCTCCTGCATTATTCAAAGTGGGGCCACTGTCTTGATTTTCTGCTACTTTTCATGGAAAAGTTGTTGCACGTTTAAATTGGAGCACACTGAATAAAGAAGCCCTGAAGTCATAGGAAAATAATAAAATACTGCTGCTGCAGCTAAGTCGCTTCAGTCGTGTCCAACTCTGTGCGACCCCATAGACAGCAGCCCACCAGGTTCCCCCATCCCTGGGATTCTCCAGGCAAGAACACTGGAGTGGGTTGTCATTTCCTTCTCCAGTGCATGAAAGTGAAAAGTGAAAGGGAAGTCGCTCAGTCATGTCTGACTACTAGCAACCCCATGGACTGCAGCCCACCAGGCTCCTCCGTCCATGGGATTTTCCAGGCAAGAGTACTGGAGTGGGGTGCCATTGCTAAACCTAACTAAAAGTATTAAAAAAAGGTTCTTCATGAAGAGAGGAATAGTGGGCCCTGGTTGAACTTAACACAACAGTGGAAGGGATATAATTGGTATATTTTTTAAAATATTTGTTTTTGAACTTGTAACTGTATTATATATTCAAAAATTAAATTCAAAAATTAAACAAAGAAAAGCAGTTGATCCTCTTCAAAAACATGAAAAACTCTAACCTACCACTTAAAAGAATTAGAAAAATAAGAACAAACTCAGGTATAAGCAGGAGGAAGAAAATAGTAAAGATCACAGAAGAAATAAGTCAAATAGAAATTTTTTTTAAGATAGAAAAAAAATCAATAAAATCAAGAGCTGGTTCTTTGAAAGGGTAAATGAAATTGACAAACTTCTGGCCAGGCTCACCAAGAAGAAGAGAGAGGACCCCAAAAAACAAAATAAAAATTAAAAAGGAAAAATAACAACTGATAACTCAGAAATACAAAAAAAAAACTGTAAGAGAATACTAGCAATAATTATAAGCCAACAAATTATACAACCTAGAAGAAATGGACAAATTTCTAGAAACATACAGCCCACTAAAACTGAATCAAGAAGAAGTAGATAATTTGAATAAACTGATCAGTAGACAGGTCGTCCCTTGTGGCTCAGCTGGTAAAGAATCAACCTGCAATGCAGCAGACCTGGGTTTGATCCCTGGGTTGGGAAGATCCCCTGGAGAAGGGAAAGGCTGCCCACTCCAGTATTCTAGCCTGGAGAATTCCACGGACTACAGTCCATGGGGTCACAAAGAGTTGAGTCAGTAGATGTGAAACAGAATCAAAAATTTCCTACAAACAAAAGCCCAGGACCAGATGGCATCAGAGGGGAATTCTACCAAACATACAAAAAAGAACTTACACCAATTCTTCTCAAATTCTTCCAAAAACTGAAGAGGAGGGGATACTCCCAAAGATATTCTATGAAGCCATCATCACCCTGATACCAAAACTGGACAACACCAACAAGAAAAAATTACAGGCCAATGTATTTGATGAATATAGATGCAAAAATTCTCAACAAAATATTAGGGTACCGAATCCAACAACACATAAAAAAGACCACACACCACAACCAAATGTGATTCAACCGAGGGTCACAAGAATGGCTCAACTATGCAAATCAATGTGATACACTAAATCAACAAAAGACAAAAACCACACAGTCTTCTCCATAGGTACAAAAAAAGCATTTGATAAAATTAAACATCCATTTACGATAAAAAAAAAAAACCAACTCTTACAAAAGTGGGTATAGAGGGAACATATCTCAACATAAAAGTTATGGGATAAACCCACAGCCAGTATAATATTTAATAGTGAAAAACTAAAAGCTTTCCCATTAAAATCTGGAAGAAGACAAGGATACCCACTCTCACCACTTCTATTTAACATAGTATTGGAAGTTCTAGTGACAACAGTTAGATAAGAGAAAGAAATAAAATCTATCCAAAGTGAAGAGGTAAAACTGTCATTATATGCAGATGATATGATACTCTATATTGAAAATCCTATAGACTCCATACAAAAAAATATTAGAATAAACAAATGCAGTAAGGTAGCAGAATACAGGATTTACATACAGAAATCAATTGTTTTTCTTTACACTGACAATGAAACATAAGAAAGGGTATGTAAAAAACAATCCCTTTTAAAATCACATCAGAAAATACTTAGAAATAAAACTGATCAAGGAAGTGAAACATTTATATGCTGAGAACTATAAAACACTAATAAAGGAACCTGAAGATGATTCAAAGAAATGGAAAGGTATCCAATGCTTTGGGGTTGGAAGAATTAATATTGTTAAAATGGTCATACTACTCAAAGCAATCTACAGATTTAATGTGATCCCTATCAAATTACCCCTGACATTTTTCAGAGAACTAGGAGAAATAATCCTAAAATTTATATAGAACCATAAAAGGCCCTAGAAATTGCAAAGAGTAATCCCTAAGGAAAAAAAGCACAAAGCAGGAGGCATAATTCTCCTAAATTTCAGACAATACTACAAAGCTACAGTAATCAAATTGCATGACACTGGCACAAAAACAGAAACATGGATCAATGGAACAATACAGAGTCCATAAATAAAGCCACACATCCACAGTCAATTAATCTTGGACAAAGGAGGCAAGAATATACAATGGAGGAAGGACAGTCTCTTCAGCAAGTGGTGACTGGGAAAGTTGCACAGTCACATGTATATCAATAAAATTAGAACACACCCCGGCATCATACACAAAAATAAACTCAAAATGGCTTAAAAGACTTTGTAGAAGACATGATACCATAAGAGAAAGTAGGCAAAACATTTTCTGATATAAATCATAGCAATGTTTTCTTAGGTCAGTCTCCCAAGGCTACAGAAATAAAAGCAAAAACAAACAAATGGGACTAAACTTTGCAGCTTTTGCACAGCGAAGAAAACCATAAACAAAATGAAAAGACAACTTACTGAGAGAAAATACTTGCAAATGATGTGACCAACAAGGGATTAATTTCTAAAATATAAAAACAGCTCATACAACTCAATATCAAAAGATAAACAACCTAATCAAAAAATGGGCAGAAGACCTAAATAGACATTTCTTCAAAGAAGACATCCAGATGGCTAATAGGCAAAAAAAAATGCTCATCATTGCTAATTATTAGAGAAAAGTAAATCAAAACTACAATGAGGTTGTACCTCATACTGGTCACAATGGCCATCATTTAAAAGTCTACAAATAACAAGTGGTGGAGAGGGTGTGGAGAAAAGGGAACCCTCCTACACTGTTAGTGGGAATGTAAATTGGTGCAGCCACTATGGAGCACAGTATGGAGGTATAACTTATAAAACTAACAATAGAGGTGCTGTATGATTCAGCAATCCCACTCCTGGGCATAGGTCTGGACAAAACTATAAATTAAAAAGATACAGGCACCCCTGTGTTTATAGCAGCACTATTTTCAGTAGCTAAGACATGGAAATCATCTAAATGTCTATTGACAGATGAATGAATAAAGAAGATGTGATACACACACACCCAATGGAATATTGCTCAGTCATAAAAAAGAATAAATGATGTCATTTGCAGCAACATGGAAGGACCTAGAGATTATTATACTAAGTGAAGTAAGTCAGAAAAAACAAATGCCATATAGTATCACTTTTATGTGGCATGTAAAAAATGACACAAATGAGCTTCCAAGAAACAGAAACAGACTCACAGGCATAGGAAACAGACTTGTGGTTGCCAGAGGGTAGATGGAGTAGGAGAGGGATGAATTGGGAGTTTGGGAGTAGCAGATGCAAACTATTATATATAGGATGGATAAACAACAAGGTCCTCCTGGATAGCACAGGCAAATATTAATGTATTTGATATTCTATAACAAACCATAATGGAAAAAATATAACTGAATCATTTTGCTGTACAGAAGAAATTAACACAACATTGTGAATCAAATATACTTCAATAAAATAAATTATAAAAAAAATAAGAAAAATAAAGTGTTGGTGAGGAATTAAAGTGGAATTCTCATACATTATAGGTGGGAGTGTGAAATCATTCAACCATTTTACAAAACTGTTTGGCAAGATCTCCTAAAGTGAGTATATGCATATCCAATGATCCAGAAATTCTGCATATGTGCACCAAAGACATGTACCAGCATGTTCATAACAACTCTGTTTATTATAAACTTTTGTTTAGAATTGTTTAGAAATCAGAAATATTCATCTAGAGTTGAGTGGATAAATGAATTGTGGAACGTTCATACAATGGAATATCATAATACATGAAAATGAACAATCTATAACTGTATATAGCAAAATGGAATAGATGAATCTCACATGTAAAAGAATCCAGATATAGTGCATACATGATTGATTCAGTTGATGTGAAATTAAAAAAAATAAAAACTAAACAAATAAATAACAGGGAAAAAAAACCTGACATATATAGTTACAAGTAAAGATGTCAATTCCACATGCTGGTTCCATGTGTTGTGTGTTGAGCTTGTGAAAAATGCATCAAATTTTGGTATGTATACTTTCCTACATAAAAATTATTTGTAAAACACAGTGGCACCTAGAAGTGTGTGGTCCAGGGCGTAAAGAGTTACTTCAGCTCAAGCAGAGTGAATTTGTCAAAGCAATTCATAGTTTCCTAAAGCTGTAGAACATATAGTTATAGAATGTGACAAATATTACTTTTTGTTTGGAGCATCAACTATAATTCAAGATCCAGTCAGAGCTCAATGAACTGTGAGCAAGGTTTCACAGGATTGTGGCACAGTTGCTTCTGGAAACCCATAAGCATAAATTCACAAGTTTATTGCTCAGTAAGTGCCCACTCCATCGTGCATTGAAATGATCCCTGTTAGGCTGGTTTTGAAAAGCACCCTTTAAAAAGGAGAGGGGGATGGCATGGAAACAGAGCTTGCCAAAACTGAGTCATCAACAGCTCAAAGGTCAGAATTTTGGAGCTGACAGTACTAGTAAAGTGAAAAAGCCTATTGAGAAGAAAAACTTAAGCCCCAATCTTGATGAGGCCTGTACTCATACCTCAGACCACCTGAAGATGTCTGAATTATTGTCAGAGACACTGAAGCTCATGAACTACACGCCTAAGAGCTTTACCCATGCCTTAGCACGCCCATGGAGAAATCATGGCTTGTCTCCTCCATATGTTTGATGTTCAGCCAACCAAACAGAAAGCAAAAGGGAGGCTATCAGGTTCACTGGAAAGACAGAACATATGTCATTCATCACTTTCATTATTTCCAACACTGTTTCCCAATGAATAAGCAGTTGGGGCAGAAATGTTGACAGAAACATGACTAAGTGGTCAGGGGTTTGGCAAGATTGGCCCAACACCACCATGTGGTGTCCAGTATGGTAGTCACTAGCCACATCTAGGAGAAGGCAATGGCACCCCACTCCGGTACTCTTGCCTGGAGAATCCCATGGACTGAGGAGACTGGTAGGCTGCAGCCCATGGGGTCACTATGAGTCAGACACGACTGAGTGATTTCACTTTCACTTTCTACTTTCATGCACTGGAAAAGGAAATGGCAACCCACTCCAGTGTTCTTGCCTGGAGAATCCCAGGGACGGAGGAGCCTGGTGGGCTGCCATCTACGGGGTCGCACAGAGTCGGACATGACTGAAGCGACTTAGCAGCAGCAGCAGCCACATGTACCTATGTAAATCTCAGTAGCATTCGCCACATTTCAGTTACCATACTGGATATCACAGATTACAGAATATTTTCATCTTGCAGGGAGTTCCGTTTGACAATGCTGCCTTAGACCAAAGGTCAGAAAACTAAGTCTCATGGGCTAAATCCAGTCTGCCACCTGTTTTTGTAAATAAAGTTTTTTTTTTTTTTGAAACATTCATTTACGCATTACCTCTGGCTCCTTTTGTGCTAGAATGGCACAATTGGGTAGTTGTGATGGAGACGAGCCACAAAGCCTAAAATGTTTAGTTATATGGCCCTTTTTAGATCATGTTTGTTGATATTTGCTTTTAATCATGCCTGTTTAATTTGCATATAAATGCTCAAAGACTCCATGGAAATGCAGAGGCATTCAATTCTTTCACTCAAGAAACCACAAGATCATTCCTTCAGACTCCAAAGAGTAACTAGAAATGTGGATTAAGGGAACTACTTGACTCCTTAAACGTCTGCCTAGTTACTAGCAGGGGTCAATTCCCTGGAGAAGAAACTCAGTTCCATCATGAGCACTTACTTGGTCCCCAACATCATGCTTAGTGTGGAGGGAAGCAGGAGTAACCCAAATCTGCCCCCAGTGCACTTTCTGTTCATTTGGAATACAGAGCAAATTGTTTGCCTACAGTTTTCAGCCTATGACAATCAGAGTGCTTAGAGATATGCTATTCTGTAAGCATATTAACAACCTCAGATTTGTGGATGATACCTCTGTAATGGCAGAAAGTGAAGAAGAACTAGAGAGTCTCTTGATGAAGGTGCAGGAGGAGAGTGAAAAAGCTGGCTTAAAATTCAATATCAGTAAAACTAAGATCATGGTATCTGGTCCCATCACTTCATGGCAAATAGAAGGGGAAAAGGTAGAAGCAATGATGGATTTTTCTCTTCTTGGACTCTAAAATCACTGCGAACGGTGATTGCAGCCATGAAAATTAGAAGACGATTGCTTCTTGGCAGGAAAGCTATGACAAACCTAGCAAGTGTGTTAAAAAGCAAAGATATCACTTTGCCAACAAAGGTCCGTCTAGTCAAGGCTATGGTCTTTCCAGTAGTCATGAGAGCTGGACCATAAAGAAGGCTGAGTGCTGAAGAATTGATGCTTTTGAACTGTGGTGTTGGAGAAGACTTTTGAGAGTCCCTTGAACAGCAAGGAGGTCAGATCAGTCAATTTTAAAGGAAATCAACCCTGAATACTCATTGGAAGGACTGATGCTGGAGTTCCAATACTGTGGCCACCTGAGAAGAACAGCCGACTCATTGGAAAATACTGTGATGCTGGCAAAGATTGAAGGCAGAAGAGAGCAACAGAGGATGAGACGGTTGGATGGCATCACCAATTCAATGGACATGAACTTGGGCAAACTCGAGGAGATGGTGAAGGACAGGGAAGCCTGGTGTGCTGCACTCCATGGGGTTGTGAAGAGGTGGACATGATTTGGCAACTGAACAATACTCTGTTAGTGCACATTTATCAAAATGGACCCAGAGATGAGGCTTTCATGCATACATGGTACTGGAGTAGACATGGGAGTGGTCACAGCATCCCTTCCCCCTAGATTGATGCACGCCTGAAGGTGGTAGGATCTTAGTTTAGGTTCCCCAGGAAATGATGCCAAGATGAGGATATAAGTGATTGTAGTCTGCTAGGTGATCCTGGAACAGGACTGGGAAAATGAGACGGGGAAAGGAAGGAAGGAAGCCAAGACAGGTTGTGTTAGTGAGCATATTACCGCTGTGGGCAAGCGTGGCTGAATCCCGCTGGGGACCTCTGGAGATGTTGCAGAGCACATCTGTGGGTTCTCCCACCCCAGGAGCAAGCAAGCAGGGGTATTTATCATCCAATTCCTGTTTGCAGTGGTTGAGGGCTGTTCCCAAAGACATCAAATCCACACCTTCCTCTCCCCCTGCCCACAGACCTCAGGCCTGTCTTGTTTCTGCAGTCAAAGAAAGCACTCAGGAAGAGAGTCACAGGTCCTGGCAGCCTCTGGGGTGCTCTGTCCGCACTGAAGTGAATCAGAATCTCCCAGGAAGTGGAAGGAGGCTGCACTGACCCCTTCAAGATTAGACGGCCCTGTCGGTTTCCTGTTAATTCCAGCTGCCTGGCCCTGACACACTGCTGGCAGTAGCAGAAGAAAGGGTAGCTGCAACCTCTTTACTGATCACATCTATCTTGTTTATCACTAGATGCCCAGCAGAAGGCCAGGGGTACAGTAGGTGCTTCATATACCTTTATGAATCCAATGAATAATTGAACATTTGTTGTAGATTTTCTCAAAAATAATTGAGCATATTTGTTTGGAAAATGTTTCTTAAAGGGATATAACTGCAGCTGGCTGGATTTTGTTTAATAACTACGCTATACAAAATGTATCACATTACTTTTCTTGGCCAAGTTTAAAATAAATTTGATTGTCAGCTCCCATCTGGCTGCTGATCTATGGTCCAAGCCTGACTTGAAGAGGTCCTCTAGATCCAGGAGTTTTGCTAGTATCAGTACCCCAATTTCTCACTTCCAGACTCTGAGTTATGTAATTCTGCTGGCATGCTGTACATACATGGTGGGCAGGTCTTGATGCTTGCAGAACACAGAGCTCAAACCACTGATCCCTTCCTGGTCCAGACTAATCCCATTCCTCCAGGGTTGGCTACTTCCCTCTCAGGTCATCCCTCCATCCAGACCCTTCAAGCTCAAGCATATTTGCATCAGAGATTTTGGCCCAAAGGGAGGATTATCTTCAAAGAACACAAATGGTCCCAAGGCAAGGTCTGGGTATGTTCTTGGAATGAAGAAAAGGAAATATGCCAAAGGAACAACACACACATAGTAGGAGCTCAGTAAATTATCGTTGTTACAGCTTGTTCTCTCTAGAAGCATATCCCAGGCGGAGGTCAGGGTACAAGATATTTACTAATGATCCACTCGTGAGGGAAAGGGTGGGGGGAAGCATGATTGAGCAGAAGGAAAAGTTGGACTGACATTGTGCAGATCCCACAAAGCCTTGGCCAATCTAGCAATGCTCTGCAATGAGCACCGCCTATGAGAACTGAGGCCAAAATGGCAGAGACTTCATACTCCCATCTTGCTCACTCACACTGATGTCTGCCTTGGGCGAGGTTGCTCTAGGCATCTGAGCACACTCTTCACAGTCTCTCCTTGAAGGGAGATTTACGTGGCACATTTCCAGGCCTACCACAATCTTGCTGCAGAAAGATGAACAGTTCTGTTCCCTAAATAGATGGCTATATAAGCTAAGAATATCTTTTCAATATACAATGCTTCATATTTTTAAAAGATTTTTCACATCACAATATCCCATCTGGATTCTCACATGTAAGGCAAATAGTAGTTATCACCATTTTACAGATGAGAATGTAACTCAGACATGGTCATTGGCTTGTGGTCAAATGGCAGAAATGGGCCTCAAAGTTAGCACTAGTCCTCTGGGTTAAAGCCTGTCTCCCACTTGTTTTTGGCAATAGTTTCTTTGGGTCCATGTCAGTGGTTTATGTATTGTTTCTGGCTGCCTTCTTGCTCTAATGTCACAGTTGAGTAGCTGTTGCAGAGACTGTCTGGCCCATAAAGCCTAAAATGTTTAGTATCTGGTCCTTTACAAGCACTGTTCCATCCTTCTTTCTGTTCTATACCGTCCCTTATTTAACTCTGAAACATGGATGAAATGAGACCATAGTCTCAGGCAGCCCCAGGAAAGCTGGTAAGGAATATGAGTCTAGTGTAAATGGACAAGCCTACACAGTGTGAGAGGCTGAGGCTGTGGGCAAGTGAAGGGAACACGTCTGTCTGTCCAGAAGTGACACTTGCTATTCAGCTTCTTCCATGCAGACCTACAAGTCAAGTCATGCCAAATTTTCCTCTTTTGCAAAACATGTTACATTTTAAAAACAAGTTGTGTTTTTTTTAAGTCTACTTATTTTAATTGGACGCTAATTACTTTACAATATTGTAGTGGCTTTGCCATACATTGACATGAATCAGTTGTGTTTTTAGTGGGATATATAACAGATTTAAGTGTCAACTAGAAACAAAAGAACAATCTATGAGGGCCCCTGTTGATGCATCTGTGGGACATTTCCCTCATTGCTGTGCTATGAAGATCCTGAGAGGATGAATCAAACCAGCTGCACAGAAGAAAAGGAGAAACAGTCCTGAGAGCTGAGATGTCCCCACTGAACATAACACACAGGTTTATAAGCAGAATATATACATGCAGTGTACATAAACAATGATCAAATGGAGCCACAAAGGGAAGGACACTCTGCAACAGGAAAGTCACCAAACTACCCTCTCTTCTGTTTAACATGTACTTCTGCAACAAGAGCTCTAGCATGGCTTTAATTTTCCTGCCTCTTAGATAAAAGTTACCATAATACCAAGTTACCAAGCATTCCCACTTTCTGACAGTATCCGGTCCAGAAATGGCCTTGCCTCTTTGAAACCTCCTTAGAATCACCCAGCACAAGGCAGATTTCTCATGGCTCTTCTGGTATGTGTTCTTATGAGCTACAACAAGTTAAGTATGGCAGGTGGTCCATGGCTGGTGAGTTGCAACTAAAGATAAGGAAAGGCTTCATGAAGTTTGCATTTGAGGTTGTTTAAAAATGCGCTAGTCAATGAGGATATATGGAAGAAATGGGAATGGAGTGAGGCACAGACACAGATAATGAGAGTAGAGGACAGGATTCATTAGGTGATGGTATGCTGTGCTTAGTTGCTCAATCCTGTCTGACTCTTTGCAACCCCATGGGCTGTAGCCCGCCAGGCTCATCTGTCCTTGAGATTCTCTAGGCAAGAATAATGGAGTGAGTTGCCATGCCCTCTTCCAGGGGATCTTCCCAACCCAGGGATCAAACCCAGGTCTACCACATTGCAGCTGGATTCTTTACTATCCAAGCCACCAGGAAAGCCCCATAATATGTCAAGAATTCAGGCCACAAGTAGGTAGAGTAATAGAGAAAGCTATAGGGCGGGGGATCATACTGCAAAAAGCTTTGTCTTCCAGGTCAAGGATATTGACAAGCCATGGGGAGCCCCTGAAAGTTTTTGAAAAGAGTGGGCCACTCAGAGATGTGCATTAGGCCATTAGGATTTCTTTGAATATCTCTGTGGGCAAATCCACAGTGGAGTACTTTCTGGAGATTGAAAAATCTCTTAGCCCCTCTTGGAAGTAGCAGCAAGAGAGGGGACTTGGCTTAACCAAAAACAAACAAAAAAGCTTTCATGAAAATCCAGCTGCTAGTAATAATTGAATATTTCCTCTTTTGATCCGTGTTGTTTTGGTGAGCCCCAGAATAGCAGTTTAAAGTGTTTAATTGGTTTTTCCCTGTTCAATTTTATTAAGCTGTCCTGGGCTCTTGAGTCAGCAAACAGCATTTTTTTTTTTTAAAGCTGAGCTTGCTTTCTCTAGGTTTTCTTCCAGTATATTTGGCTTACTTTCTCATATCTGATGCTGAACACTCAGCAGCTGCTGGACATGCAGGAATAAAAGAAAAGAGGTCTCAGTAATGGTATGTGAAGTTTTCTATTTTGCCTGAGAATATGTGCAGCTCAAAGAAAAACAGTGTGAACAAGTTTCCCTCTGCTGTTGGACAATATGCCCAATAATTAACTTATTGTGAGTGCCTGAGGGTATCACCATCTTCCACAGCATGCAGTGATAGAAAAACCAGCAGGCAGGGGCTCAGGAGAGCCAGACAATTTCACTGTGCTGCTACTGACCAGCTGTGTGATCATGCGGGTGATGATTTTGACGACTGACATCCCAACATCCATTCCTTCTCAGTGATTACTCCCGATCAAATGATTCCTCCCAACCCTCGTTGCATGGCACAATCACCTCTGCCACTTGCTAATACTTCACATACGATTAATGACACACAGGCAAGGAGGAGGGCCTCCGGTCTGAGTGAACCGTTTACATCACTCCATTGTTGGTGATGGATCAGTGAGAATTGATAGCAGAGGAAAACTAATTCTTTTTGAGTGCTTACTGCATCAGTTAGCCTTTGCTACATAGCAAACCACCCTACAACTCAGTGACTTTAATCTGCAACTTAACTCATGTGGGCTTGCACAGTTGTCTGTGATCAGCCTGGGGGATGATTGGTGACTCACTGACCTAGGATGGCCTCATTTATCTATCTACCTGTTGGCCAGGGCTACAGAAGCAATGTATTTCTTTTCTCCAGCGGGCTACCCTACCTAGGCGGCTTCATCCAAGAGCGGTGTTCAACAGCAACAAGTGCCTTTCAAGTTTCTGCCAGTGTCATGCCCGGGATCATTTCAACAGTCAGAGCAAGTCATGTGGCTGGGCCCAGAGTCACTGTGGAAGGAGGGTTTGGTTCCAAGGAGGCTTGTACAAATTGGTGCTTAGTCCCTCGGTCATGTCTAACTTTTTGCAACCCCATGGACTGTAGCCCACCAGTCCATGGGATTTTCCAGGCAAGAATATTGCAGTGGGTTGCCATTCCCTTCTCCAGGGGACCTTCCTGACCCAGGGATTGAACCCACGTCACCTGCATCCCCTGCAGTGGTGCACAGATTCTTTATCACTGAGTCACCTGGGACACCCTTGAACAAATTAGTAGCTACTATATTCACTATGAGGACTTTAATGTGGGCTCAGTGGTAGAGAATCCACCTGCAATGCAGGAGACACATGATGTGGGTTCAATCCCTGGATCGGAAAGATCCTCTGGAAAATGAAATGGCAACCCACTCCAGTATTCCTGCTTGGAGAATCCCACGGACTGAGGAGCCTGGCGGGCTACAATCCATAGGGTTGCAAAGAGTCAGGTGTGACTGAGCACACATGAGTACATATTCACCATGTGCCAGAAAATGTTCTAAGTCATGCAACACAATAACTGCTTCAGTCTTCCCCAAACTCGGTGAGGCAGGCAAAATATATTCATTTCATTTTACAGGTGAGGACAATGAGACACAAAGGGGTTAAATAATTTGCCGAAGTCAGGTTATAAAGCTGCTAAGTAGCAGCATTGTTATGTGAACACAGTCAGTCTGGATGTAGATTTCATGCTCAGGCTCACAGCACATATAACTGAGGGGCGTAAGGGAAACCATTCCTCACCGTTAAGAAGGAGATACAGGATGAGACACTTTCATTCTTTTTCTGGACGTTGTCACATGTGGATGTGAGGCCTAGTGTTGGCGCAGTCATCTTGCTGATACCCAGAGCCAAGGAAGATTCCAACAGTCAGAGTCCTAATAGCTGTGGGGAAGCCCGCCCTGTTTCTTCTTACATGAGATGATGAAACTCCTTATTGTATAAATCAGGGTGAGTGAGGGACTTCCCTGGCTACCCAGTGGTTAAGACTCTATGTTGTCAATACAGGGGGCATGGGTTCAATTCCTGATTGGGAAATTAGGACCCTGCATATGGCATGGCCAAAAGATAAAAAACGTATTTTTAAAAATCAGGGTTATTGAAGCTTTTCTGTTATTGGCCATTTGAAGCATTATAATGTTTCCAAGCTAAGTCACATACCTCTCCAGGCCTTAATTTCTTCATGCATAAAATATAAGACTTGAATTAGATGATTGCTGAAGTTGTTCCCACTATTAGCATTTATGATTTTAATGACACTGTCCCTAAGGGCAGCAATTTGGTTGCTGATTATGGCAGAGGGTCTATACACGAGCAAAAAACTTAAACACTGGTAAATATTTAGCTTTTTTTTTTTGTTATTAGTTTCATACTGCCGCTGTAACAAAGTACTACCAACTTAGTGGTTGAAAACGCCTCAAATGTATTATCTTCCTGTTCTGTAGTTTGGACATTTAACACAGATTTCAATGGGTTAAGCGTGAGGTGTTGCCAGGAACTGTACTCCTCTCTAGGGAAGAATCTGTTAACTTGTCTTTTCCAGCTTTAGAGACTGCTGGCAGTCCTAGTCTTGTGGCCCTCTCCCTTCACCCTTTGAAGTCAGCAAAGGCAGATTGAGTTCTCCTCACATCACATCTCTTGCACCCTTCTGTCATTACATTTCTCTCTGACAACAGCCCACAAAATTTATTTTTTCTGTTTTGAGGGAGGGGCTTATTTTGATGAGATTGGGGCCACTGGAGAATCCAGTAAAAATCTTCTCATCACAAGGTCTTTAGCAAACTCTTAACCACATCTTCAAAGTCCCTTTTCAACATTTAAGGCAACACATTTATTTTCTGGGCATCAGAACATGGACATCTCTGGAGGGAGGGGCATTATTTTGCCCACCACAGTTGTCTTGGCAAATGAGGTCTTAAAACTTTTAGCTTTATAACTCAGCCTCATTCTCACTCTAAAATTGTCTTAACATGCTTATATCCCAATAGTAAAGAATTACCTTGTACCAGATGAAAAACCTTTGCTGTTGACACAAGCAAATCCTTGCCTTCATTGGAAAGATTAACAAGAAGGTGGGTCATTGGCCACAGAAAAAATATGGGTAAAAGAAATAAAGACGTTCTTGGACACTGGCTTCTGTCCTGACAAGATGCTGAACTCTTTATCAATCAGAAAAGGCCCTAAAAAAATCTGCCGCTATTCTCCACTGTGGTTTTGACATCTCAGTTCACCCAAGGGACTCAGCTATTTCAACAAAGTGAATGTGCCCCTCTGCTCAAAGAACCTAAAAGCAAAGCCAGGTTCACGCACACAGAAAAAGAAATAAAATTCTTGGTATGCCATTTATTGGGGAAAAAATGGCTTCCAGGACTTTAAAGGGCTCTTACTATCCTCCTCAAAGCAAATGGACAGTAAAAAAAAACAATCAGTATATTTCCGCCACAAGATGGCCTTTATAGTAATACAGTATATATTAAGAGACTCTACTGGTTCATATTTTTGAGCCAAGTCATTGACAAGAAACGCAAAACAAGATCTATGGGGAAACTCGAAGAAATGTGTTTTCTAAACAGAGCACTATAAAGAAATTATCATTAAGGTAAGTGGAACTGCGAGAGGTAAGGGAATACTGATAGTCATCAGGTTAATAATTATCACAAATTGTTAATGGAGACTGTTTCAATAGGAACCCGAAGATGTCAGAGCAGAAACAGAGCTCTAATGCCACCTAGAGGTGGCTTTTCAAAAGTCTTTCAGCTGTCGGCTGAGTATTCTGCTCATTCTATTTTTCACATAACTTTGTAAGCCATATGTAATTAGTTGGACGAAGCTACTTAAACCAAACTTTCACAGAAATTCATATTTTCCTACAGGTAAAATTTCCCTCTCTCCTAGGTAGGAGAGTTTGGAGTATTAGGTTTTCACAAAATCAGACAAAAAATAGCTGTTGGCTGCTTCTGGTGTTGTGGTCTTAGATTAGGCCATCTCTGGGAGACCAAAAGCCTCCATGGATAAATACGTCTGTGTGATTTTGACCAAAACCAAACAATTCAGGATTTCCTGACCAGGACCAGAAGTCCATAAAGCTTCCCTATATTGTCAAGAAATGAAACACTGTGTGGACTGGTGTTAGGCCAACTAATTTCCACCATGGACATCATATTGAGCGACAAAGTCGGACCTAAATGACTTTACAAATCATCTGATATTACAAAGGCAAATTTTCTGAGAATTACTGGAAAGATTGACATTGCTTTAGCTGAAAATCCAGTGACTTGAGGTCTATTTTCAAAAATTTAACACTTATTCCTTCCAAAGTAAAATGCATGTTCTTAAGCTTGCAACTGATGCTATTTATTACAGGTGGGAGAGTAATCTAATGAAAAGAACATTGGGTTCTGGGGGGGGGCGGTGCAGTTCTACAATTGCCTATTTCTGGACTTGTTACTCGATGTAGTAGCTTTAAACTGTGCCAGTTTATCTGAGCTGGAATGGCATTTCCAGTCATTTCTCCAGGTTACAGTTGGCCGCAGGAGAAATTTGCATGAGATGTAGGAGGTGAAAGTGAGGCAGCAGGCAGGGTGCTCTGAAGGTGAGTGCAGGGCCCGAGCTCTCCTGCAACGCACGCACACGCAGTCGGCACCAATAGCCACTAGCTCCCAGCTCCTTCGGCTCCTGCCACATCTTGCCCTTCAGTTTCTCCAAGTCTTAGGCCAGGAATATGTGCTGCTCAAGGGCACATGTCTCCTTTTTCAGTTTACCTGTATCATCAAGGTTGCAGGTGGTGAGACCAACACAGGTTCCAGTCTGTCACGGTTTGTTTTTGAAGGTTCCAGTTTGTCCTCATGCTCCTGTACCTCAGGTCAAGCTTTGCTCTCTGACTGCTGGTTCTGCTGACCCACTGTGACTTCAGACTCACCATCAGACATGAAAGCAAAAGCTTTATATAGACTCCTCTACCAACTCTCAAAATTGCCCATGATCTTGTGCGTACATGCTCTGTCATGTCCAACTCTTTGCAACCCTATGGACTAAACCCACCAGGTTCCTCTGTCCATGGGATTTCCCAGGCAAGAATATTGGAGTGGGTTGCCATTTCCTCCTCCAGGGAATCTTCCCTGCCAGGGATCGAACCCATGTTTCTTGCATCTCCTTCATTGGCAGGCAGACTCTACCACCAAGCCACCTGGGAAGCTGCCCATGATCTAATCAATTTAATAAAGGCCTTATTCTATGTCACTCAGAATGGCTCTACTTCTCTTATCAAACCCTAAGTGATACAGTTGATGTTACACAGCCTCAATGAGTTCATCTGTAAAATGTAACAAGGATACTAGAAGGTATCTTAGTTCCTTTTCTCTATTAGACACCAAAAATTTTAGCTTTTGTTAACAGTCCCTCTGATAGGGATGACAAAGGTGGAAGTCCTTCAAAACTCTATTAAAAGATTTACTGAATTTATGATTTTTATTATACATTTGAGAGTGATTATTCATAAATAAGTGGTTGCCATTCTTCTCGTCATAGTAATGGCTAACACTGATTGCTTACTTAACATAGGCAGACATCATAATTTATTGACATAAGTTAATCTGACTTAATCCTAACAATAACCCTACAAAGTAGGTAGTAATCCATTCCATAGATGAGAAAAATGAGGCTAAAAAGTGACAAATCAGTCTGTAAGTGGCAGAGCTTAGATTTTAATTCAAGAGGCAAGACACAGAGCCTAGGTTCTCACGTTGTGTATAGAGAGTAACATGCCTGAACATAGCCCTGTCCTCAAGCAGCTTACCATGTAATGTGAAAAACAGTCAAATGAATTACTGTAATTCAGCAATATAATTCTATCATATTTGAGTATTTAATGGGATAGAGAAATTGGACAGGGAGGTCTAAATGAATTAAAATTGGAGCTGAAATATGAAAGACAAATTTTCTTAGAAGGAAAGGGAAGGAAGGATGTTCTAAGTCAATAAAACTGCATGAACGCAGACTTGGAGATATGAAGCAGCTTGTCACATCGACAGATATTTTGAAATACCCGGAATATTTCAGAATGGTCAGAAAAAAAAAATATGAGGGTGAAGGGAGAGAAGGGGAGAGGCACAGTCAGAGAAGGAAGAAAGGCCCAATTCCTCGCTGGTAATCTAACCATAAAGCTATTGTAATGAAAGAATTTTTTTGGAGGAGAGTGATGTGGTCCGATTTACACTTTATAAGCCTCAAGATCTTTGGCAGCAGCTTAGAGAATGGTTTTGAGTTGGAGGAGAATGGATACAGGGAAGACAGCAAACTGAGTACAAGGAATGAGGAAATGAAGATAGACACTATTCTAAATTGAGAGGCAGGGTCAGCCTGGAGACAAGGAATTGTAGCAGTCTTGTCCCCTCGTGAACATGGCCCTGTTGAGGCCTTTAGCTGTTAGCTGAGCATTCCTTGCTGTCCTGGGACCCATTACTGGAAAGTGGTAGGCATCCCTTGAGATTCCTCAAAAAATGCTGCCGATGTCAAAACTGATTGAGACACAATAATCTTGAACTTGAAGAACTTTTTGGTGCACTGGCAGGTGAACCAACATTTTCCCTTTGAACTCTTCCATAGGACATTAAGGATCTTAACTACTGAGAATCAGTTCTTAGAACGAGAAGGCCACATAGTATAGTGGATAGTGTTGTGGGCAAGTAGGTGTGGCTCCAATTCCTGAGTCCACCATTCACCTCCACCAGGGAGGGATACTGGTGAAGATATTTAACTTAGCTGAATCTTAACTTTCTAATCTAATAAGTCATATCTGCAGCATTATAAAAAGGGTGAAATCAGCTACCACATATAAAATAGTGAGCTCATTGCCTTGCCCATAAAAAGTTATCAATAAATGTTAATCTACCCTTCCTTCTTTTTCTTCCTATTTCTATGGCCCTATCCATATGTGGTAAATGATAGTTATGTGTCAATATCATACAAACACATGCAAGAAGGAGCCTAACCTTACTGGGTGCCAAAAGTGTAATGATGGTGCTAAATATTCCACAATGATTGTTTCAAGTTGTAGAAGGATTTGTGATTGTTCTAATTTTCATGGGAAATAAGAATATAAATTCTCTGTCACCTGAATAAAATCTTCCACGCTTAGTCATGTTAAGACTGAAATAAAAGCCAGAGAAGAATCAGGACTTTCGGTTTAAACTAGGACTGATTTTGAAATCAAAGGCTAAAATCTCGGGATAATGTACTGAAACACACAGTCTATATTTTAATTATAGGACTCATATTTAGTCTTCTTTTCTTTTAAATATTCCCGTAATGTTAAAAGTCAGAACTGGTTTTTATAAAGTCATATTAAAAAATATTCAGCTCACTGTGCCCTTGATGTAACAAATCCAAAACCCTTCTGGCCATGTTGGTGGTCTCTGAGCTCCTCAGGACTAAAATTGACAGCTGAACTCTGCTCAAGGGAGCAATGGGGAGATTAATGTTACTTTGCATTTTTCCCAATCACGGCATTTCTATTAGACTCATAATAATTGACCCTTGTGTGTGGATCCTCCACTTGGGAATCACTGAAGAATTAGTAGCTCATAAAATGGCACCTGCTCAATCGTCCCTTAACAACAAGTGCAATAAAAATTGCCCAAATTCATAAATTTGATAGAAAATGCTGCCATAATGATTATAATGGATCTCCTTAGGTCTGTGGTATTTTATCTGCTGCCCTATGAGATTTTTTTTCATTTTCCTTTCATTTCCTTAACTGAAAATATTTCAAAAGTTTGATGTAAAGCCATAAAATAAAGCCATTTGGTATTAAGTCAATCTTCCCTCTTAACCCACACTACAGTGACTAGGCATTTTAATTAGTGCAAATCTCTTTTGTCCATGAGTAATTTTAATGAGTGCTTTGGCTGTGCTGTTCTATATGGCTTTAAGCTTGCATATTTTTATCCTAAATTTTGCTTTCATCCCTAACTGAAATCTCGTTGATTTTCAAATGAGAACAGAAGTATCTTGGGGCCATTTTGCTAAGTTACTCAATGAGTTTGGGTTCCTGAGGGAAAGCACTGTGGTAGAGGGAACTGCTTGTGTTCAAAATACAATTAGTCACATAGCAAGTTCCAAATAATAGTGGCGTCATGGGCTTATCCTTTTTTAGATGAGTACTTTCACCTTACTTCATTGTTTTTCTTCTAATTATAGCAAGAAAGAGACAGGTCAAAAGACATGTGCACCAAAAGACATGTACAAGAATGTACAATAGCAGCACTATTTGTAATAGTTCCAAACTGGGAATGGCCGAGGTACCTATCAATAGTAAAAGGGTAACTATATCACTGCATATTCATGCAATGAAATACTATAGAGCAGTGAGAATGGATAAACTATAACTACTCATAAGTGCCAGGATAAATATCACTGACAAAATGCTGGATAGAATAGCCAAAGCAATCTTGAGAAAGAAAAACTGAGCTGGAGGAATCAACCTTCCTGACTATACCACAGACTATACTACAAAGGTACAGTCATCAAGACAGTATGGTACTGGCACAAAAACAGAAATACAGACCAATAGAACAAGATAGAAAGATAGAAAGCCCAGAGATAAACTCATGCACCTATGGGCACCTGAAAAAAGGTGGCAAGAATATACAATGGAGAAAAGACAGCCTCTTCAATAAATGGTGATGAGAAAACTGGGCAGTTATGTGTAAAAGAATGAAACTGGAACACTTTCTAACATCATACACAAAAATAAACTCAAAATGGATTGAAGATCTAAATGTAAAGCCAGAAACTATAATGTTCTTATAGGAAAACAAAGGCAGTACACTCTTTGACATAAATCACAGCAAGAATCTCTCTGATCCACCTCCTAGATTAACGGAAATAAAAGCAAAAATAAACAAATGGAACCTAGTAAAACTTAAAAGCTTTTGCACAAGAAAGCCAACTATCAACAAGATGAAAAGACAGGCCTCAGAATGGGAGAATTAACTGAAAATGAAGCAGATGACAAAGGATTAATCTTCAAAATATATAAGCAACTCATACAGCTCAATATCAGAAAAACAAACAACCCAATCAAAAAATGGGCAGAAGACCTAAACAGACATTTCTCCAAAGAAGACATACAGATGGCCAATAAACACATGAAAAGATGCTCAGCATTGCTCATTATTACAGAAATACAAATAAAACTTAAAATGAGGTATCAGCCTCACACCAGTCAGAATGGCCATCATCAAAAATTCTATAAACAATAAATGCTGGAGAGAATGTGGAGAAAAGGGAACCCTGTTACACTGGTGGTGAAAATTTAAACTGATATAGCCACTGTGGAAAACAGTAAGGAGATTCCTTAAAACACTAGGAATAATCTACCATATGACCCAGCAATTCCACTACTGGGCATATACCCTGAGAAAACCACAATTCTAAAAGACACATGTACCCCAATGTTCATTGCAGTGATATCTACAATAGCTAGATGTCCATTAACAGATGAATGGATAAAGAAGTTGTTGTACATTTATGCAATGGAATATTACTCAGCCATAAAAAGGAATAAGCTAGTTGTGGTAAGGTGGTTGAAGCCAGAGCCTCTTATACAGAGTGAAGTAAGTCAGAAATAGAAAAACAAGTACCATATATAAATGCATACACTTGGAATCTAGAAAAATTGTACTAATGAACCTAGTAGAGAACGGAAATATGGACTTAGCAGGGGAAGGTGAGGGTGGGATGAATTGAGAAAGTAGCATTGACATATATACACTTTCATGTGTAAAAGAGTGGGAAGTTGCTATATAACACAGGGAGCTCAGCCTGGCACTCCGTGTTAACCTAGAAGTGTGGGATGGGGGGAGGCTCAGAAGGCTCAGGTGGGAAGGGATCTTAACTGTTGTGTTGTTGTACAGCAGAAATCAAAACAAAATTGTAAAGTAGTTATCCACCAATTAAAAAATAAACAATTTTTTTAAAAAAGAAAACTATCAAAAAATGCTGGGTAAATGAAGTCTCAAAATTCTCCAAGCCAGGCTTCAACAGTACGTGAACCATGAACTTTCAGATGTTCAAGCTGGATTTAGAAAATGCAGAGAAACCAGAGATCAAATTGCCAACATCCGTTGGATCATCGAAAAACCAAGAGAGCTCCAGAAAAACATCTACTTCTGCTTTATTGACTATGCCGAAGCCTTTGACTGTGTGGATCACAACAAACTGTGGAAAATTCTTCAAGAGATGGGAATACCAGACCATCTGACCTGACTCCTAAGAAATCTGTATGCAGGTCAAGAAGCAAAAGTTAGAACTGGACATGGAACAACAGACTGGTTCCAAATCGGGAAGGGAGTACGTCAAGGCTGCATACCGTCACCCTGCTTATTTAACTTATATGCAGAGTACATCATACAAAATGCCAGGCTGGATGAAGCACAGTCTGGAATCAAGATTGCCAGGAGAAATATCAATAACCTCAGATATGCAGATGACACCACCTTTATGGCAGAAAGCGGACAAGAACTAAAGAGCCTCTTGATGAAAGTGAAAGAGGAGAGTGAAAAAGTTGGCTTAAAACTCAAAATTCAAAAAACTAAGATCATGGCATCTGGTCCCATCACTTCATGGCAAATAGATGAGGAAACAGTGGAAACAGTGAGAGATTTTATTTTGGGGGGGCTCTAAAATCACTGCAGATGGTGACTGCAGCCATGAAATTAAAAGACGCTTGCTCCTTGGAAGAAAAGTTATGACCAACCTAGACAGCATATTAAAAAGCAGAGACATTACTTTGCTTACAAAGGCCTGTCTAGTCAAAACTACGGCTTTTCCAGGAGTCATGTATGGATGTGAGAGTTGGACTATAAAGAAAGCTGAGCGCCGAAGAATTGATGCTTTTGAACCGTGGTGTTGGAGAAGACTCTGGAGAGTCCCTTGGACAGCAAGCAGATCCAGCCAGTCCATCCTAAAGGAAATCAGTCCTGAATTTTCACTGGAAGAACTGATGCTTAAGCTGAAACTCCAATCCTTTGGCCACCTGATGTGTAGAACTGACTCATTTGAAAAGACCCTGATGCTGGGAAAGATTGAAGGCAGGAGGAGAAGGGGACAACAGAGAATGAGATGGTTGGATGGCATCACCAACTTGATGGACATGAGTTTGAGCAAGCTCCAGGAGTTGGTGATGGACAGGGAGGCCTGGCGTGCTGCAGTCCACGGGGTTGCAAAGAGTCAGACATGACTGAGTAACTGAACTGAACTGAAAATGAAATCTGACACAGAAGAGTACACAGTACTTCTACAAAGTTTAAATTCAGAGAAACTCATTTATGGTGTTAGAAGTCAGGATAGTGGCTATATATCAGGAAGGAGGATTGTGACTATGTGGGTCAGTTGAGGCTTCTAGGTAATATTCTGTATCTTGATATGAGTGCTGGTTAGATATGCTCACTTTATGGAAATTCCCTGAGAAATAAACTTATAATTTGTGTACTTCTCTAAATATAAACACATTTTTTTCCAATAAAAATTAAATTGGACAGTGTAGTAGTTGCTTTTCTATTGGTGGTTTCTTGTTCATGTTGTATATGAGAAAGCATAAGAAATTCCCAGCTAAGAATAATAACCAATGAATATGGAAGTTGTTTGGGCTTACGTTTGGGCACCAGAAAACTCATCAACAAGAGTATATCAGTGAGTTTAGTCATAAAAGTGAAAATACCCCTGGCTCAATAAGCCAACAATTATACACTGAATGGCCAAGTTTATATTGCCCAAATTAGGTACCTCCCATTGCTCTATGGCAAGCAAATAAGTGTGTTAGGAAGAAATAAACTGCTGTCAATTGGGCAGGGACCTTTGCAAATATTCCTTCAAAGAGGGGTCTGCCATCTGGATAGGAGGTTTATAGCCTCATCACTGCATGAATGTCTATTAAGAGGACATATGAACATGAGACAATGAGGAAGAATAAATATGAGCATTCCGTACTCACCCAGCCAGAGTGTGAACCTCTCCACCAAGGCCGGATGCTGCAACCCTCCTCAGCTCATCAGGTAAAACTCCTACTGAAGATGAGTCCTGAGCATAAAGCACACAGCAAGGAGAGAAGTAATGTTAGCTGCCCAAAGGATGCTCAGTTTCATATAAACTAGGATAATAATGAGCCTGTTCTTAGATAATCTGTTAGAAGATTTTCCTCTATGTGGATTTAAAATAAAACACTTTTAACAGTGCCTCTTAATTTAAGAATTAAATTTGAATTGTATGTTCCACTTGAAAGGTAGAATTGTACCTGTATACTGAGGAGGGGGGAAGTAAAAACAATTCTCAACACCTCAAGGAGAATGTGTATACTCTCATTCCAGGTGTGTTATCACACTTTAAATTTCTCTTAATCATGTGGTCAACAGAGAGTGAAGGGTATTATGGAAAACATCATAGCAAGTTATACGTTGTACCCTTGAAATATATAACCTAAGCAAGTGTTTAAAGAGAAATGTAAAATGCAAAATTCCACTGTCATCTGTTCAAATGCAACTAGTAGCACCATTGGTAATCACTCCCAAATAAGGTGCAAGCAATCTATAATGCACCTTCCCAGCAGAGCATGCAGAAGGTAGTTGAAGCCACTTAGCTCAATGAAAAGTTTCAAGTTTATTTCCTTATAGCTTTCAAGTGTTTGGGGTTTCTCAGTTGTTATCACGTTTTTCCATCTCCAAAGACATCTTTTTAAAAACAGTTTAATTGCACACCGCTTGACATGTGGTGGAATCTCATTAAGTAAATATCTGGTTGAAGGAATGAATAGTTGAATGGATAAACAAAGGATACGAAGATGGATGGATGGATGGATGGATGGAAAGGTAGATGGACTAGGGAACTATGCGTTATTAAGTTCTTTCTGCAGGAGAAAAATCATTTTATACTATCTTCACGAGCATGTTTTGCAATTTATAGCAATAGAAAAATTATCTGGAAGTTTATACCCTATGATCAACATCACCCCATTTTCCTCTTCTTCAAGCTCCTAGAAACTACCATTCTATTTTCAGCTTCTATGACTTTGACTATTTCAGATTCCACATGTCTTTCTGCATCTGATTTATTTCACTTAGCATAATGTCCTCCAGGTTCTCCCATGTGGTTGCATATTAGGGACTCTTTTTTAAAGGCTGAATAATATTTTTCATTTTGTATACACTTTTTCTTTATCCATTCATCCACTGATGTACATTAAGATTGTATCCACATCTTGGCTGTTGTGAATAGTGCTGCAACGAACATGAGAGTGCAGGTATCTCCTTAAGATACTGATTTCAGTTCCTTTGGATATATACTCAGAAGTGAAATTGCTGAATCATACGGTAATCCTATTTTTAATTTTTTGAGGAACTTCCAAATTATTTGCCATTGCAGCTACAACATTTTATACTCCCACCAACAACGTACAAGTGTTCTGACTTCTCCTTATCTTTGCCAACACTTTCAGTCTCTTGGTTTTATTTTTTTGCTTGTCTGTTTGTTCTGGAGTTTGTTTTTTTAATGCTAGTCACCCTAACAGGTGTGTGGATCTCATTATAGACTTGGTTTGCATTTCCCTGGCAATTGGTGATGCTCTCATATAAGGTGTTGGTCAGTTGTATGTCATCTAAGAGGAATAATTATTTCTGAAATTATGTTATGTTCAAAACTTCTTGAAGTTACATGACTTCAGTTATGTTATCTGTAGCCCTTCCCTTTTTAGAAAAATGGGATCTTGGTGTATCTACCCATTATTCATTAGAACAACCTTGAATAAGCAGACAAATCAACATCGTCACTATTCTCAGAAACATTAGCTTTTAGAAAATGGCACATGCCTGCTATTGTGTACTTTCTATGACTGCTAATATCATTTCTAAATAAAACCATCCATGGTTGATGGGTACATTACATAAGTACAAGTTAGCAAGACTCATGTGTTAGGATCATGAAAACCTCTACCCATACATTAGAGCCCCATTTACTTCCTCAAAATCCACATTGCCTTATCCTTTCTGTTTTTAAATCAATAAGGTGGTTTCTTTATTTTTTTATTTTTACAAACATGGGGGGTTTTATCATTGCTTTGGGGCAAGTGCTGTCATAAAGTTAGTTAAGAAGGATTTTGCAGTTGGTGTTTTGTTTCTACATAAACAAGTCCACTGTCTGAAATGTCCTATCTAATTGTTTTAGATTTTTCCCCCTGTTTTCCTTGCTGCTTCACAAACATTTTGCAGCTCTAAGAAAAATCAATTACAATAGGACTCAGGTTTTCTGGTTTTGCTTGCACTAGGGAACTGTAGATTATTTAAGGTTTCAGAAAGCAGGATCAACATTGATCTTCAAGCCTTAATATAGTTACTTGTATCAATAAAATAAAATAAATGCAAAGCAATTCCAGCAACTGTAAAATACTTTTCCACAGGAACTTTTTTCTTATGAAGACATGGAGGCCCAAGTGTTCAATACACAAGCATGATAATAATTACTAGAGATGCTTAGTTCCAGTATATAATGCTTTCATTGTAAAACCTAATCCCTCAAAGACCCACCTTTAACTTCAATCTGATAATGAGATTGGGCAACCGGTGATATGTAATAAGAAGGATGTTGGCTCCCATTAGTGAGCAAACCAGACTAAACAACTGACTAGAATTAGATAAAACCTGGCAAATAAAAAGTAGTCATATTTGATTCTGTTCTTTTAAAATTATCCAGTCCTTAATTTCAGTCAATCTGCAGGAAAAGCACAATCAGAGAACCAAAGGATTATGAGGTCTCAGCACACTGCATTCAGTCCAAGAGTTAGAAAGAATTCCTCAGCACAATGTGTATATCCGCCGGGCCCTGATCAGTAAACTGATGATGTAGGAAGTCATTTTCATATTACTTTCTTTGAGATGGACTGCCAAGTCAAAATTTCAAGCAATATTTTCCTTGCCAGCTGAAAAAATAGAAGGGTGCTTTAATCTGATTGTAGCTAGTTTTTGGGTTTTTTTTATGTGCACCATTCTGCTGTTGTTTGTTATTAGTTTATGATGGATACTATTCTGCAGTTGCTATATGTGCACATATTTTCAGTGAGGAGCAACCTGACCAAGCAGATCTATTAAGGCATCATTTGTTGTTTGTGAAGGTCTACAGGATAGAAGAAGAAAGAGCAGGCATGTTCTGAAACATACCTGTGCACTGCCTCATTATATCATGTATTAAAATAGATATGATAGGGGACTTTCCTGATAGTCCAGTGGTTTAAGACTCCATGCTCCCAATGCAGGGGGCACGGGTTCCATCCCTGGTCAGGGAACCAAGACCCCACATGTCACACAGTGCAGCCTAAAAAATAAAAATAAAAAAATTTAAAACATATATGACACAGATTCTGTGAGGACCCTATTGGTAAGATAATTGGGGTATAGGCATCAACATATTAGGAAGTAAGGTATATTGATTGTTTATTGAATGAACTGCAGTTTCATAACTGCCTTTTGAATCAGTCCTCATGTTAACCCCAGGAGGTAACTATTAACCTAATTTTAAAATGTTTTATAAAAATAAAAATACAGGTAAATGAATACATTTTAATTATATATCCCCATGATTTTCCACAAACTGAACACAACTGTGAAAGTAGCAGTCAGATGAAGAAACAGAATATGATCAGCACTACAGAGGGTGCTGTCCTATTTCCTTTCCATCACAAATCCTTCCCCTTCAAGGAGACCAGTGCCCTGACTTTTAATGGTACAGATTTATTTTGCCACTTGTAGAATTTTACAATAAAAGAATCACAGAAAATGTACTTTTCTATCTCGACAGCAGGTCTGTGAGATTCACTCATAAGATTGACAGTAGTAGTCGGCAGTTCATTCTCATTGCTATCCAGGTTTTCCACTGTATGGATATGGCGTGATGTAGAGACAAGGTTTCAATAAAAGCCTAAGTTATGAAATCCACTATTCTACATATTTTAATCTCTAACAATAAAAGAAACATTACAGTTGCTAAGTATTTGCTAGTTGTTATAGGTTGCTCTCCACCCAGCATTTTCGAAAGCCTGGTCCAGTTTTCACCTTTTGTTTTAAATGTAGCAAACAATGAATTAATAGGACAATTAATCAATAAAAGAAACAGAGAAAAATGGTTGGGTAGTGTTTAATTTTTAGGACGAATACTTTATATAACCATACTTGCACTAAAAATGAGGAACTGCTATACAAAGATATAGGTCTTAGACTTCAAACTCTGTCTACAGCAATGTGTGTATATATACACATACACATATATACACCCACATATATTTTGGAGGTAATATATCCCAATTACCACAATTCACTCACAAGTCATACCTGCTTAGGGTAACTAAATTAACTGTTTCCTCACTGCTTGCATATGTAAAGCTATCTATTAGCTGATTAATTTGATAATAAAGAGATGAATAGTGACCAATGAGTCAATTCATTTAACAGTTGGATGCGTTTTCATCAAACTATTTATTGTGTACCTATCAAAACAGTCAATCCTAAAGTAAATCAGTCCTGAATATTCATTGGAAGAACTGATGCTGAAGCTCAAACTCCAATACTTTAGCCACCTGATGCAAAGAACTGATTCACTGGAAAAGACCCTGATGCTGGGAAAGAGTGAAGGCAGGAGGAGAAGGGGACAACAGAGGATTGGATGGCATCACCGACTCGATGGACATGAGTTTCAGCAAGCTCCAGGAGTTGGTGATGGACAGGGAAGCCTGGTGTGCTTGGCTTGGCTTGCAGTCCATGAGGTTGCAGAATCAGACATGACTTTGTAACTGAACAACAACTGAAAATTCAGTGTTGTGAAACAGGGATCCAAAGAGACTCAAATGAGATCGGGCTAATCAGAAGGAGATCAAGAAGAAAGGAGTATTTTGTGATGAATTATAAGAGCAAGCATTCGGATTAGTCTGGCATATGCCCAATTTACAGCTGGAGAGACGGTCATGAGCAGGAACTAGGGCCCTGCAGAAGCCTTCCCTTCTCTGGTATCCCTAGTCAGCAGCAATTTTCCTTGCTCTTATTTCCCGTAGCACTTGAATTCTGTACATAATTTAGGGCAGTTCTGCTTTGTTTACTAATTGTGTTAGAATCTTGGTTCTTTAAATAAATCATTATCTCCTTGAGGGCAGAAAATTTTCCATAGCATTCTTTGGTATTTGCGACTCATCCATTTGAGTAGCCAGAACTTATGATTTGGTCTTTAAGAGGCAACTTGTTTCCCTTAGAAACAGACCTGCTTGCGTTTCACTCTCCTGAGGCTATTAGAGAAGCTATGATGAGAATGTGAGGATACATAAAAGGTCTTAATTTCAATCATCCTGACAATGTTAGTGACTGAAGTTAAAGTGGCTTTGAGGGGCCATTTTACACATAAAAGTAATAAGTCTCACTTTGACACAATATGCTATCCTGTGTGCTTGAAATATAACAGATCGGTTTCCCCACTAATGAGAAGTTCCCACTAATGAGAAGCTATAGCATGTAAGTAGAGGAAAGATTTTCTGATAGGGTTACAAATTGGACATGCAGCCACCAAACAGGGAATAATGAAGGATGAGGGGGAAAAAAGCCAGAAACTATCCATTGCCAATAATCTGAAACAGGAGACTACAATGGAAGCTTGATTTGCATATGGTGAGTTTATTGTGGTGTATTTCTACAACCAAGGGGCTTGTGAATATTTATAATGGACTTTTCCCCAACTAATGCCAATTTAAGTTAGTAAGTATTGTAATGGTTAAACATTTTTTCTAGGATATAAAATATGCATGCTCTTTCCTTTTATAGGTATTTAATGGATTCCCTGGTGGCTCAGATGGTAAAGAATCTGCCTGCAAAGCAGGAGACCTGGGTTTGATCCCTGGGTTGGGAAGATCCCTGGAGAAGGGAATGGCAACCCACGCCAGTAGTCTTGCCTGGAGAATTCCATGGACAGAGGAGCCTGGTGGGCTACAGTCTATAGGATTGCAAAGAGTCAAACACGACTGAGTTGACTAACACTTTCACTTTTCCTTTTATAAGCCTTGGTTCATCAGTTTACTTCATCCCATTCTAATTCAGTGAAAATCAGATGAATGCTTTCTGTGGGCTAGGAGATGTGTTTAGCACTGGGGATCCACAGGAGAGTCCTGCTGGAAGAAAATATCTGCTGATTTTATTGTGTAGGATAATTACGAGAAATCACACAAACTAGTATTTTTGAAACATTTTTATAAATCTTACACTAGTATAAAAATTTAAAGTTTTTAAGAGTTTACTTTTGTTCTTATTTCTGTCTTCAGACTGTTTCAGCTAGACATGCATCTGTTAAAAAAATATTTGATTTCTGGAGGATACATTTGATTTGTGGTTTATGGGGAATCAGGTTCTCATACTGAGAAAGATGTGTTAACACAAAATAAGTATAGAATTAAATCCCAATAGTCAAGCTTTTATCAGTAACTAGTCGTCCTGTATCCATAATGTGGTTTTAAAACTGCTATGCTGAGAAAAAGTTGCATTTTTCTTCATTGCTTTTATTTCAGTTGCACACATCATTTCACACTTTTGAAGTGTTCACTAAGATGAAATCTGGCTTCACCATTTTACTGAAGTAGAAAAAGTCAAGTGACTTTGATTTCCTACTTTATGACAAATGTCTCTCAAAGGTGATCATCACAAAACACCAGTACTTCTGACTCTTTGTAATGTATTATCCTTAATTGACACTGACATTCTACAGAAGAGGTTTATGCTTTCATGATTTCCTGAAAGTAAGTTTGTCACCTGTTTGTAGGCAAAAAGTTCTTCAAATTCCTTGGGTTTTTAAAAGCTACCACCTGAAGGATAGTTTGTCAGTTATCCTTTTAACCTAGTAATGTTTAAGTTTATCACTTTCACATCTAAAATGAATTTAAAATATGCTCAGTTTTCATATAAGTAGAGAAAGCTCAAGATGAGGAACTTAAAATCACTGACTTGAAACTCACTGTTGGGGAAAAAGCCATACCCATCGAGAAAGCAATTTATCATCATTTTCAGTACCTCTAATTGCCAAATTGGGACCACTGATGCCTCACTGTAATGGTATTTTAACTTTGCCTCTTTGCCTCTGAAAGATGTAGACAAGTCTCTATCACCATAATTTCTATTATTTCTTGACAAAGATTATGTCCAAAGCCCTCTGCTAGGTACAACCGCCTTTGACTAGCACTGAGGAAGTTATATTACTCAGACAGTCCATGCTTCAGACACAAAAAGAGATAAAACTGGACTGCAAGGAGATCCAACCAGTCATCCCTAAAGTAAATTAGTCCTGAATATTCATTGGAAGGACTGATGCTGAAGCTGAAACTCCAATACTTTGGCCATCTCATGCGAAGAGCTGACTTATTGGAAAAGACCCTGATGCTGGGAAAGATTGAAGGCGGGAGGAGAAGAGGATGACAGAGGATGAGATGGTTCAATGGCATCACCAACTTGATGGACATGAGTTTGAGCAAGCTCCTGGAATTGGTGATGGACAGGGAAGCCTGGTGTGCTGCAGTCCACGGGGTCGCAAAGAACTGGACATGACCAAGCGACTGAACTGAATTAGAAGCAGCAGCTTACTTGGGATAAGCAAAGGGTTCTGTCTACCAAAAAATGTTTTTAAACAGATCAGTTCTTTCAGAATCTACTTTGACTTACATAAAACTAGTCATCAGACAGCAGATCCAACCCATCTTGGCTTTGATATTTTCCTTAAATAACCCCTCACCCTTCCAAACAGATATCAATGCTAATTTGGTCTGTTATCAGTATCACTCAGCTTGAGAGAGGGTTTTTTAAAAAAATATTTTATTTTTAATTGAAGGATAATTGCCCTACAATATCGTGTTAGTTTCTGCCAAACATCAACATGAATCAGCCATAGGTATACCTACGTACCCTCCCTCTTGAACCTCCCTTCTACCTCCCACCCCATCCCACCTCTCTAGGTTGTTACAAAGTCCCAGTTTGAGTCCCCTGAGTCACACAGCAAATTCCCACTCTTTTACATATGATAATGTATATGTTTCCATGCTACTCTCTCCATATACCCCACCCTCTCCTTCCTTCCCCCACCCCATGTTCACAAGTCTGTTCTCTATGCTGTGAGGTTGAGAGAGGGTTTTGAATGCCATTAGTTTTTCTCATTAATTCTGAATTACCTCCTGCTACAAAAGCAGAAAATCATTATGTAGGAGAGAAGATTGAGTTAAAAAACGTGTGAAGATATGTATTCCCTTAACATTTGTGAAGGGAAGATTACTGGCTTTACTTCCTGAGCATATTTAGGTACGTGTAAGTCCTGACTTGGAGACAAGCAGATGGCCTTCATGATCATTTCCCATTCTTCAGGCAGCACGGTCATCGAAAGAGATACGCACAGCTTCTGCCTCCGCTGTTGCCTCACCCAACAAAGACTTTTTTTCCCAAGTCTCTAATTTCTTCCCCAACCTCAAACCCACAACACACATGTACACCATAACCAATCTCTCTTTCTCTTACTCCCCACTCCCTTCCCACCTCTCTCTCTTTTAAAGTGTTTCCATAGAGGAAATCCAGTTACCGTGGCATCAAGGGAAGGTGTGAAAGAGTCCAAAATGTTACTATAGGCAGAATTATATCTGGGAAGAAGCAGAAAGTTATGAAAAATTTCCCTTGGGTTGATTGGCTAATTGTGGGGAAATGAGCTTTGCATTTTTAAAAGCATTCCTTAGGAACGCCACTTTTTGTCTATCCCTGATTTTTTTCAAACTTTAAACTTTTTATTTTGTATTGGGGTATAAATGATTCACAATGTTGTGGTAGTTTCAGGTGAACAGTGAAGGGACTCAGTCCTATATATACCATGGACTGTAGCCTGCCAGGCTCCTCTGTCTATAGAATTCTCCAGGCAAGAATAGTAGAGTGGGTAGTCATTCCCTTCTCCAGGGGATCTTCCTGACCCAGGGAGAGAACCCAGATCTCATACATTGCAGGCAGATTCTGTACTGTTTGAGTCACCAGGGAAGCCATATATGTATCAATTCTCCCCCAAACTCCCCTCCCATCTAGTCTGCCACATAACACTGAGCAGAGTTCCCCATGCTATACAGTAGGTTCTTGTTGGGTATCCATTTTGAATATAGCAGTGTGTACAAATTCCCTAACTATCCCTTCTCCCTGGCAACCATGTCATCACTGTTAGTTAAGAGGTCTCATTTATTCTAGATAATTAGTGGTTCTGACAACAGTGATCTTTATTTAAAATAATAATGTACTAAGAATGAACAGAAATAGTATAATTTCACGGGATTTCTTTGGGTGGGGAGAGGGGATTAGAAATCATTCTCCACCTGGGTATATCAGTTCAGTTCAGTCACTCAGTCATGTCCAACTCTTTGCAGTCCCATGGACTGCAGCACACCAGGCCTCCCTGCCCATCACCAACTCCTGGAGTTCACTCAAACTCACGTCCATTGAGTTGGTGATGCCATCCAACCATCTCATCCTCTGTCGTCCCCTTCTCCTCCCGCCTTCAATCCTTCCCAGGATCAGGGTCTTTACAAATGAGTCAGTTCTTCACATCAGGTGGCCAAGAGTTAAAAGAAAGCACCAGTTTTTTTTTTCTTGCCTTCAACAATCAGGACTTATGCAGACCTTTTATTGGTGGGATGGTTGGAGTTTAATTCATGACATTTCTTTACTCTATATACATCCATACATCATGGACCACTGTCACTGCATTGGAAGTACTTGTGGGAGGGGTGAGCTTCTTGCTCTGAAAATGGAGAAGTGGCTCCTATTGGACCGGCCTTACCATGGAAAACGACTTGAAACTCTGGACATGATAAAAGAAAAATTGACTTAAAGTCAATGGAGAATAACTAAAATCAGGCAAATTTTAAAGGAGAGTATACATTTGAAAGTAGAAAATGGAATAGGGTAAGTTTCCCCTTTTACAGCTTTTTTTTTTTTTTTTGCTGAGGGCAGGCTACAGTCAGTCCCAAGTAAGGTGACTAAAACTGGCATCTGGAAAGTACAAGAGAAATATCAAAGAGGAGACACTCAATAAAGGGAACTCCAAATTCTACATATAAACTCTATCCTGAACTTGCAGACCTCTTGCCTGAACAGCAGACCCCTGAACTATGCCTGTGCAAGACTGAGGCAAAACTAACTGAACAAAGACTTCAGCTGCTGCTCACTAAGGAGGAGACATGGTTTGGATTTCAAGTCCTGCCAAGTCAACTGCCTATTAACCCCTTTTAAAAAATCAACATTCTCTGAAATAACACAACAGAATCCACAGTCTGAACATCCCATTTTTCATAAAGTCCGGGGTACTAGACATGAACAAACAGAAAAATGTGACCCAAACTGAAGTGAAAAAGGCGATCAATGCAGATGGACCACAAGACCAGATATTATACTTAGCAGAGGTTTTATTGGACTCTCTTTATTATTTGAAACCTGATTTCTTCAGGTATTTTGGGTTTCCAGCATTTTTGTTATTCTCTGCCTTCACACACTCGTTCAGTCCATTCTGCAACTTCTTGGGAAAAGCACTTCTAAAGTTTTCTGAAGATGAGCCAATTTTTGCCCAATTCACACATCACTTCCCTCTGAATTTGGGTTGACATGATTCTGAGATGCTCCTAAGATGTCTTTGGTCTCAATAACTTGCAATTGGTGGAGGCATTCTGATGATTCTTGGAGTAAACGTGTCTGTGCTTGCAAGGCGCGGTTATCATTCATGGTATGAAATAAAAAGTTCAGGGGAACTTACGTTTTTTGTTCTTCAAGAGAGCGTCCCCAGGGGGAAGAGGTGAAACTGTTCATACCTTTGTGAAATACGGGCCAAACACAGAGTTTGTAAACTTTAGAGGGACTGTCTAAACCTTTGGAGGTGACTTCACGGGGTTTCATAGGCTTGTTGTAAACAGTCTAGGTCTTCTGACTTAAATTTGCCATATTGTTCAGCTTTTGGTCAGTAAGTTGTTGGGGGCCGCCTCTTTTTTCTTTAGAGTATATAGTCTCTCTTTACTATAAAAACAATCAATCAGCAGCAGGCACACACCAAGATCTCCCAGGAAAACGCCAAGGTTTCTCGGAGCTTGGGTCAAATATCTGGAAGGAGAACACCATCAAAGCACCATATAGTTGCTCCATGGCCAGCTGGAAAAACATTTTTATGACAACCCAGACACACCATCCATGGCTCCCAGAGGACACTGCAGCTCTCTGTCTCTGACTTCCAGTCTCCTGTGGGCCACAAGTGACCACAGAGATCTTTTGTAGAGTGTTCTGATTCTTTACCTAAACAAGCGCCTGGCAACAAGGACAGAGCCAATAGGAGGGGCTGAGAGGAAGAGGCAGCAAGGTTCTATAAAAGAGTACCCTAAGACTGCTCTGCTGCCCGAAAGAAACAGAGTCACATTACTCATACCCTGCACTTAGCATTTGGGAATGTGGAAAGAGCTGATGGTAGCCAGAGGAGGCCAGCCAATGAGTTCTGACCACACTAGGCCCCACCTGACCTTACAACAGACCTGGGTCTAAACAGACCCATGCCAACACACCCTTAAGCATGTTGGGGCATAATGGTGATAGATGCTATAGTATAGGACTCATGGGCCCACATCTTTGGGTGAGGATCATTGTCCTGATTTAAAGTTTCCTTGGGCAACAGGGAAGTCTGCCCTTGCTCAGTCTCATCAAAGATAGTAACTAAGAGAGCCGTTTTTCAGTTGTAAGGACTTGGGAAAAATCAATTGGAACTGGCGATGTCTTAATATTTCAGGATTTTCTGTGGAGCCAGTGTTTTCCTATTTAATCCCAGTGTCCTGGAAGACAATGACTCTCCTCTAGTGCTGACTCAGGGATCCCATCTCCACCCCTCATGTGGCCCTGGCTCTCTCCAGCACACGACTCCCAAGGTTGACCTGGAGACAGTCTCTACTCCACTGAGTCATCTTCAGAAGAGAGGCCTTTCTTCCTAAAAGGGAGCTGGTCCTATTTCTAGCTGAATTTGTCATCTTTTATTGTTTTTAAAACTACATCTCACTCTCCCCATATTCCTCTGGCAAACTCTACTCCTTGTCCAACACTTGGGATTACCACAGGTGACTCATTCCTAATATGTTTATTCATATTATTATTTTTCATCCCCAATAGTTTTACTAGGACCAGCTCCCTTTTAGGAAGAAAGGCCTCTCTTCTGAAGATGACTCAGTGGAGTAGAGACTGTCTCCAGGTCAACCTTGGGAGTCGTGTGCTGGAGAGAGCCAGGGCCACATGAGGGGTGGAGATGGGATCCCTGAGTCAGCACTAGAGGAGAGTCATTGTCTTCCAGGACACTGGGATTAAATAGGAAAACACTGGCTCCACAGAAAATCCTGAAATATTAAGACATCGCCAGTTCCAATTGATTTTTCCCAAGTCCTTACAACTGAAAAACGGCTCTCTTAGTTACTATCTTTGATGAGACTGAGCAAGGGCAGACTTCCCTGTTGCCCAAGGAAACTTTAAATCAGGACAATGATCCTATGAGGAATCAGTAGGCTTGTCAGCCAAATTCCACTTGTGGGCCTTAGAGGGTGCTGGGCTGCAGGTCCTCCCATGGATGTGGAGAATAGATATTCTGATCAATGAGGAGAAGGCAGGCAAATGCCTAATGTAGTGATTTTTTTAATTGAGATAACTTTGTTTTATTGGACTTTCCAAGTGGCACTAGTGGTAAAGAACCCACCTGCCAATGCAGGAGATGTAAGAGACTAGGGTTTGATCCCTGGGTTGGGAAGATCCCCTGGAGAAGAGCATGGCAACACACTCCAGTATTCTTGTCTGGAGAATCCCCATGGACAGAGGAGCCTGGCGGACTACAGTTCAATGTTATATAAGTTTGGGGTGTACAACATTATATTTCTACTTCTGTATACACTAGTGTGCTCACCACCAAAATTTTAATCTCTACCTGTCACTATACAGTACTTTCTTTACCCATATCACCTTCCTTCCCTTCCCCTCTAGTAACCACTACTCTGTTCTCTGTATCCACACGTTTGTTTTTGTTTGGTATGTTCACTTTTTTGGGGGGTTTGCTTGTTTTTTTTATATTCAACATACAAGAGAGATCATATGGTATTTGTCTTCTCTGTCTGGTTTATTTCACTCAGCATAATACCCTCAAGGTCCATGCATGTAGTCATAAATGGCAAGATTATATCCTTTTTTATGGCTAAGATAGTTTTTCCTTTTAATAATTTTAAAAGGAAATTGTCATTTTAGAGTTTATAACCTGTTTGGGAAAAGAACAAATTCAGTCACTGTTGGGATTTAAAGAGAGGGAGTGGTTAGAGAGGAGTTTAGACAGAACTCTTTCAGTTGCCAGTTACATGTATAGCATTGGAAGTAGCTTAAGTCAAAATAAGAATCTGGGGTGCAAATAGTGGAGGTTTACAGAGTGGGAGAACTGTGTGAATCAGGGGATCCCCTGGAGCCTCGAGTCAGAAGCCACTCCTAAGAGTCACTCTGTCTCCTGTTCTTGATTCAGGAAAAAAAGAAAAACCTCTGGGTGTCTGTGGGTTGGCTCTATGTTCTCAGGTTTCTATGAGTGGCAGGAACACGGCTGCCAGTGTCTCTAGTAGACAAGGAATTTAAATCAGCTATTATAGCTCTGATGAAGGTCACAGGAAGCAGCTGTGGAGGTTTTCCCAAGGAGGCCCCCACGTCTATGGGAAGTTATCAAGCACTTCCTCAACTGCCTCTCCCTGTCTTGCTTGAGAATCCGAGGCACTCATAGGACTACAGCCATCAGCAGAAGCCACAGGATTTACCAATGGCTTCTACAGCAACCGCCAACATGTACAGTTCTATTCCTTGGAAGGGGTTCTGCCAAGGGAAATCTAGAGTGGCTGCCTATGCAGTGACATCTCAGCCTGGAATCTATGGACTTGGCAAGTCAGAAGCCATTGTTCTCTGTAACACCGGGGGGTTCCTGAGGCCATCTCTGGTATCAGCAAGTAGGAGGTAATCTTGCCTCACAGCTGCAGACTGCTTAACCTTGTACCCACAGCAGGCCAGTATGGTGACTCTGTGACTGAGGATAGACAGTGGTACATACAGAGAGGTCAAAGTAGAACAAACATGGTGAGCTGATAAGATGGTGGAATAAGCAATTTAACTAGGCAGAGATTACTGAAATGTCCATGTAAGCAAGTGTGGCAGCCCATGGGTTTGCTCTCGGAGACAAGAACCACCACATAGACTGAAATCAGCTCACTGGCCTGGGCATACCCCTCCAAACCACTGATTTAGGCATGTATCAGACACCTGACCAGATCTGTGCTCGAAAGAAATCTGTCGTGTTTCCAGTGAAGAGTATCTTTGATAATCCAGTGTTTAAGACAGTGCCTAGCACACGGTGGGCACCAATATCTGTGGAATGACTAAGCCAATACTCTAGGGAAGGAAAGTGCTGTCTGAGTGAAGAGATGATGACGACAATCATGGGATCAGCATGCAGCAAGTGTTTGTGCTCTATGCCAAGCATGGAGCTAAACAATTATATGAATTATCTCACTTAATTTCCCCAGCACGCCTACGAGTTAGGTTCTATTATTGTCTTCATTTTAACATATGAGGACAGTGAGGCACAGGAAGTTTCAAGAGATGTATAATTTGTTGTTTCTGCATCCTTTTGTCTACTTGATCCACTAAAGCTGGATAATAAAGAGCATAAACTGGAATCACTGCTCCCAGAGTCTTGCATGGGCATGTACCTCCAAATGGGACTTCGCAGGTAACCATTCCACTAGGTAAGACTGGAGTCCCCTAAAACTGTGCTCAGTAACAGAAAATGGAATATTCATGAAGACACTGAATGAAAACACAAAAACCACACTCAAATAATAAACCAGCAGACAAGTTATTATACAGCAGAGCTGAGAGCTGCTGAGGTGGGGTGGGATGCTAGTGGGATGCCAGGAGAAACTCTTTTAAATGCCAGGAGAAACTCTCATAAAGAATGCTTTTGAAGCAGAAATGAAAGGACACTTCCCTGCAAAGGCATTGGAAAGAGCATAAACCAAACAGCTGAGTCACATACTACAAACTCCAGCTGCAGCTCTGAAATAAAAAGAAGCTTTCAAAGAGATGGTGGGAAAAGATAGGTCTTTTCTGTCATATCCAGTGGCAAGTTCAATCAGCAGTAATGTCACAATCAGCCACAGACTTGAGTCTAGAGGCTGAGTGGTCACCGAGGGAGCACCCCAAGGTCCTTTTTGGCACATTTTATAAACAGAATGCTAAAGCGTCGAAAACTAAACTTGGCAATAGGGAAGAGAGGACAGAGACTTAGATTTACTTGACTTGAATAATCTGTACTATCAGAGATGGCATAGATTTAGATGCTTGCATTGAAATTGACATGCGAAACTTACTGCAGTAATACGTATGACTTCAGTGTTTATTTCTGCCTTTCATACAAGAAAGGCTTTGAAGGCCGATGCAGTACAAATGTGAGGTAGCTTTAGGCAAGCATTGTCCTGTGCGGTTATAGGGTTATAAATCATTTGGCACTGGCTCTCACGCTAACCTGGGACAAATCTGATCTCTCTAATTTGGCAAAACTTCATAGTTTCACACAGCACTCTAAATCAAGGACCAATCATTTTCTTCCTGTAAAGAGCCTGTAAAGATAGTAAATAGTTAACCTTTTTGAGACTTATATTGTCTATGTTGCATATTCTTCATCGTTTCTACTTTTTTTAAACCCTTCTTTAAAGAAAGAAAGTGAAGTCGCTCAGTCGTGTCCAACTCTTTGCGACCCCATGGACTGTAGCCTACCAGTCTCCTCTGTCCATGAGATTTCCCAGGCAAGAATACTGGAGTGGGTTGTCATGCCCTTCTCCAGGACATCTTTCCAACCCAGGGATTGAACCCAGGTCTCCCACATTGTAGGCAAACGCTTCATCGTCTGAGCCACCAGGGAAGTCTAGGTCCCTTTAAAAATCTACAAAACATTCTGAGCTCAAGAGCCATATAAAAATAGGTCACTGGCTGGATTTGGTCCTCAGGATACAGTGTGTCATCCTTTTACTAAATCACTGAGGAAGTGGTTGTGTGGGTGAGAAGTGTGCATCGAGGTATGTACAATAATATACCTAATTGAAGAGACACATGCTTTCACGTACATGTTAAGTATGTGAATTTGTTTTTTTTTTCTCTTTTCCTTTAGAAAATAAATTCCTCTGGTGCAGAGACTTCACTAGTATTTTTACAGTTCTCCAAAACAGCAAGAAATGAATTCTACACAGAGCAGATCTCAATAAATACACACTGACAGACTACTATAAAGAAAATAGCCTATGTTAATAGACCATGGCTAGGGAAAATCTCAGTTTTCCTTTTTCAGAAGAAAAAATGCCAAGTTTTCTTTCTACTTAACATCTAAGGATATGTGATGTGTGTTGTTTTACTGTATGTGCACCTGGTAACACTATTATCATCATCAACATCAACATTACAATTTTAATGTCGTATTTCACATATTATGGTTTTCAAAACACTTTCTATGCATTAGCCTATATTAGTCTTGACATCAGAAATACTATGCATTTTCACAGATATTTCCATATTAAGAGAAAATATTAAACAGATTTCAAAAGCTCCAAATTTCCCGATGTCAAAATTTAACTGACTAACAACTCAAAATCTACCTACAAAATCAACACAAAATTTACTATCTAGCATGATAAAGAACAAAGCAAAGAAATATGAAAGATGTTTATTTTTTCTATGTAATTATCTGAGTATCTAATTTGATCAAGGAAAAGGACTAAAGAGCTCAGAAGACAAACTATATATAGGAACTAGAGTCTCACTAACTTTCCATTTTCTAGATCTTTTTTTTTTTTTTTTGGTCATACCTTGACTGCAGAATCTGGTTGGGTTTTTCTGCCTCCAGGCTTTATTTATTTATTATCACTGCATTGAAGGGCCATGTATTCTCATCATGCATTTTTAAAAACTACTGCTGAGACATTTTCACATTCAGTACTGTAATAAACATTTTATTATTAAACTCCAGTATGTTCTCCTTCCTTCTAAAGATACCTAAAGTTATATATCACTGGGAATAAAAATACAGTCTTATTGCTGCAGAAAGGTTTTATTTACTAGAGTTCAAAATGCCAGCATTATGAGATAAGCTATCATACAAGATGTTGACAAGAAAAGTCAATATGTACTACCCAGTTTGCGCTCCACAATTTTTTATGCTGTTACTCATAGTTGGGGCATGTGGTTCTCATAAACTTCCCTTCAAATTGCCACCTCATTACACTTATGGCTTCAAAGGCAATTTTCAAGTTTGAGAAATGAAAGGAATGGGACACAGTGATAGAACAACTCTATCTCATCATTATTCTCACTTTGTGGTAGTTCTTGGTCTTGCTCTGGTACTAACTTCACCAATGTATCTTTTTACCCAGTTCTACAGTCCAGAACTGGGTACTCTTTGGAAGGAAAGTTATGACCAACCTAGAGAGCATATTAAAAAGCAGAGACATTACTTTGCCAACAAAGGTCCGTCTGGTCAAGGCTATGTTTTTTCCAGTAGTCATGTATGGATGTGAGAGTTGGACGGTGAAGAAAGCTGAGCGCCAAAGAATTGATGTTTTTGAACTGCGGTGTTGGAGAAGACTCCTGAGAGTCCCTTGGACTGCAAGGAGATCCAACCAGTCCATCCTAAAGATCAGTCCTGGGTGTTCACCGGAAGCACTGATGTTGAAGCTGAAACTCCAATACTTTGGCCACCTCATGTGAAGAGTTGACTCATTGGAAAAGACCCTGATGCTGGGAAGGATTGGGGGCAGGAAGAGAAGGGGACGACAGAGGATGAGATGGCCGGATGGCATCACTGACTTGATGGACATGAGTTTGGGTAAACTCTAGGAGCTACTGATGGACAAGGAGGCCTGGTGTGCTGCGATTCATGGGGTCGCAAAGAGTCGAACGTGGCTGAGCAACTGAACTGAACAGTCCAGAAATTCATGTGTCTCTCTCCTTCCTTCTGTCACCAAAGGTACATAGGAAGTATGTTTGTAATATATACTTATAACCCTTTTACACAGTAGAAGTTCTCAGTTGCTTCCCAAACTACTTCTAAATACCTGTTCCTTGTTTTCAAGAGCTTTTGTAATTTTTGTTTTAAAAATTGACATACAATTGACACATAACATTATATTAGTTTCCTATACACAACAAGATGCTTAGATATCTTTATATATTGAGAAATGCTCACCACAATGAGTCTAGATGACATCCATCGCTACACAGTTACACAATTTTTTCTTGAGATGAGAACTTTCCAGATCTACTCTCTTAGCAATGTTCAAATTTGCAATATAGTGTTATTACCATGTCTGTATGCTACATCCCATGACTTAATCTTCTTTATATCTTTTAAGGACATTCACCCATTTCACCTGAGCCCCACCCCCTGCCTCTGGCAAGGTCTTTCACAACTCAGTGCTTCTTCCTATCTAAGTTAACACCTTTCTATACATAAACCTGGTAAATCTTGTAGATCTTGAAGGCAAAGTTCATTTCCTGAGAAGAGTCTCACTATCAACTGCTGATAATGGATATAGGTTGAGTTCAGAATCTGTTAGAGGAATGAGAACAAATAAACCACCAATAGTCTTTTCCCATGCCATCACCCACTTAGTACAGAGGAGGCATATCTAGGATAAACATCGATGAGATCATTCTCCCTTCCGTCTCTTCTTTTCCTTTCTAAAGGTGACCTCAGTCAGGGCTCTGGGTCCATTCCAGAAGCTGTGACTTCAGATTCTTAAGAGTGAAACATCCACAAGTCATATCATATTTTTCTTGCCATGACAACTATATAGCTTCATTTTAATGTGCCATTATGCTAACAAAGTCTCTCTTTGTTCTAACAAGTAAAAAAGGGTGAAGAACATCTTGCCACATTTATCCCCAAATAACCTTTCCACTTTGTTGGTATGATTACCTCACGGACACCTGAAGGCTTCGGGTTTATTCTTCATTTACCGGCTAAGTTAATGTGTTTTCCTTGCCCAGAATCCCTCTTCTCCTGCATGTCTTCCAGTCCTTCAGAGCCTGGCTCCACGTCAGCTCTCATGGAAACTTCAGTATCAGTTATCTATCATTGTATAACATTCACCCCAAACTTAGTGGTATCAGAAAACATTATGCCTGAGATTTTATGGGTCAGGAATCTGGGCAGGGACCACCAGGGATAGATAGTTTTCATTCCACAATAACTAGGGTCTTAGTTGGGTGGTATGAATGCCTAGAGAGGCCTGTGATGGTTCAGTTAGGGTCCTATGTCTGAGGTTTTGGCTGTGGCTGCTGGCTGGCTGTCTTCCTTATTTTTCACATCACATTTGTTGCAGCTGGAATGTCTAACAAAGCTTCTTCATTTTCATGTCTGGTGTCTCAATGGCTAGAATGCTGAGGCTAAAAATATGTTTTCATGTAGCCTTTCCATGATGATGCTGATGCTCCAATACTTTGGCCATCTGATCTAAAGAGCAGACTTATTGAAAAAGACCCTGATGCTGGGAGCCAGACATCCTGGAATGCGAAGTCAGGTGGGCCTTAGAAAGCATCATTATGAACAAAGCTAGTGGAGGTGATGGAATTCCAGTTGAGCTCTTTCAAATCCTAAAATATGATGCGTGAAAGTGCTGCACTCAATATGCCAGCAAATTTGGAAAACTCAGCAGTGGCCACAGGAATGGAAAAGGTCAGTTTTCATTCCAATCCCAAGGAAAGGCAATACCAAAGAATACTCGAACTACCACACAATTGCACTCATCTCACACACTAGCAAAGTAATGCTCAAAATTCTTCAAGCCAGGCTTCAACAGTACATGAACCATGAACTTTCAGATGTTCAAGCTGGTTTTAGAAAAGGCAGAGGAACCAGAGATCAAATTGCCAATGTCCGTTGGATCATCAGAAAAGCAAGAGTGTTCCACAAAATCCTGCTTTATTGACTATGCCAAAGACTTTGACTGTATGGATCTCAATGAACTGTGGAAAATTCTTCAACAGATGGGAGTATCAGACCACCTGACCTGCCTCCTGAGAAATCTGTATACAGGTCAAGAAGCAATAGTTAGAACTGGATATGAAACAACAGACTGGTTCCAAATCGGGAAAGGAGCATGTCAAGGCTGTATATTGTCATCCTGCTTACTTAACTTACATGTAGAGTACATCATGAGAAATGTTGGAATGGATGAAGCACAAGATGGAATCAAGATTGCTGGGAGAAATACCAATAACCTCAGATATGCAGATGACACCACCCTTATGGCAGAGAGCGGATAAGAACTAAAGAGCCTCTTGGTGAATGTGAAAGAGGAGAGTGAAAAAGTTGGCTTAAAACTCAACATTCAGAAAATGAACATCATGGCATATAGTCCCATCACTTCATGGCAAATAGATGAGGAAATAGTGGAAACAGTGGCTGACTTTATTTTTTTGGGCTCCAAAATCACTGCAGATGGTCATCGCAGCCATGAAATTAAAAGACGCTTACTCCTTGGAAGGAAAGTTATGACCAACCTAGGTAGCATATTAAAAAGCACAGACATTACTTTGCCAACAAAGGTCTGTCTAGTCAAAGGCATGGTTTTTCCAGTAGTCATGTATGGATGTGAGAGTTGGACTATAAAGAAAGCTGAGTGCCGAAGAATTGATGCTTTTGAACTGTGGTGTTGTAGAAGACTCTTGAGAGTCTCTTGGACTGCAAGGAGATCCAACCAGTCCATCCTAAAGGAAATTAGTCCTAAATATTCATTGGAAGGACTGGTGCTGAAGCTGAAACTCCAATACTTTGGCCACCTGATACGAAGAACTGACTCATTTGAAAAGACCCTGATGCTGGGAAAGATTGAAGGTTGGAGGAGAAGGGGATGACAGAGGATGAGATGGTTGGATGGCATCACCAACTCAATGGACATGAGTTTGAGTGAACTCCAGGAGTTGGTGATGGACAGGGAGGCCTGGTGTGCTGCAGTCCATGGGGTCACAAAGAGTCGGACATGACTGAGTTACTGAACTGATGCTGGGAAAGATTGAGGGCAGGAGGAGAAGAAGACAGAGGATGAGATGGTTGGATGGTATCACCAACTTAATGTACGTGAGTTTGAGAGATAGTGAAGGACAGGGAAGGCTGGTGTGCTGCAGTTGATGGGGTTGCAAAGAGTCAGACATATGAACTACAAATTGGCACTTAGCAGGAGCATTGCCAAGGACTGAACAACAAAGGCATTTGCCATCTGCCTCTAGGGAGATTGAACCCCATGCTGCTATAGCTGGTGACCTTCAACAACCCCTGAGGGAGGTCAGGGTGGAGTGAGGCACTCTGTGCTCCAGGGAATCTGGTGGGACAGGTCTTTAGATAGTTGGATGTTTTTAGGAACAGATTTTATGACCTCAATCCTTGCATCTCCTCATATCTAGGAAGCACTAAATCCCTTCATGGTGACATCAGATCCTCATGACTAACAGAAACCTTTTGTAAAATGAGAGTTTCATGGTATTGAACTCCCCCTTCACCAAAACCTTATATGTTGGCTTTCTCCCACTGCCACTTTGGAGCAGTCTCTCAGAGCTATCTGAGATGCTGCCTCCCAGGCTGCAGTCCTCATTTTGCCCCAAATAAAACTTAACTCACCACTCTCAAGTTGTACATCTTTTTTAGTCAACAGTTATGGTGACTGGCAAAGTGACCTAGAGTGGACTTCCTTCCTTCGACTGGACTCCACAAGGAATGGGAGCTTTGGTGCCAGCAGCGGCCCCTGTGCCCATCTGCCTCCTTGGGGAGTGCAGACGAATTTGGTTAAGTCTCTCCTGGTTCTCAAATCTCCCATACTGGTTGAGATTCTGAGTTTTATTTGGTGGTGGAGCAGGTTACCTGCCCCCTCCCAGTAGGAAAGATGCTGGGTGGGGCCCGGGTGAAACAACTGCGGCATATCCATTCATGGTCTGGACACTGAGTGGGGCTCAGCTGAAAGATACAGAGAAATTCCCACCCAGGCAAAAGATACTGGGTGGGGGGCTGGCTGAAAGATGCCAGGAGAATTACCCACCCAGTGGAAAGACACTGGGTAGGGGGGCTCAGTTGGGAAAAACAAATCAAGGAATAACTGGGGCTCAGCTCTGAAAGATGCCAAGGTCACACCATTGTAGGAGACTGAATGGTCTTGGCTGAGTGGTTAAGTAAGAAGCTGATCTGACACACTTTTCTTCAATTTGACTGCCATTATAGAATTTGTCAGGACAAAAGTGAGGAAAATAAATGAGAACTTTGTTCTGAAGAACAGGGACAAGACTCCTCCCGGCCGGTTTTGGTTTTCTCAGGTGACTGAGAAATTTACGGGAGTGGTGGAGGCCTAGTCCTCATACCATGTAGTGGTCCCATAGGGAAACCCATTCATTAATTAAAATACTTGCTTGTCCGGGGGTCACACATAAGAACTGGCCATTCAGCGACTTGAGAAGCCATGGTGGTCTTAGATGGCCGGAGGCAGAATCCGAGACACATAAGACAAGCTGAAACGACTCTGGGGTGACTCCTGGAGGAGTTAAGCTCACAAGCAACACATGGGCCCACTACACAAGTTCACTAGTGACTTTTATGCCTGACAAATGCAGTTTAAAATGGGAAACAGAATCTCTCAAAAACAGAAACAAAGGGGTGTCAGAAAGCCAGCCTCTGACTAACACTCCAGCCAGATTCATGTACAGTACGTGCGGAGCTCACACTTGCACGTACCTCGTTAATTGGAGAAATTATATTAAAAGAGATCTCAACCTAAAATGGCCAAATTGGGGTTCTTTTGATATTCTAAAATTGATATTTTTGCGCACACATTTAGAAAAGACCGGCCGTGCTTACTTTGACTGGTATCTAGAAGCTTCTAAAAGAGGAAATGGTAGAGTAACTTCTTTGCAGAAAATCAACAAGAAATTGCTTGAAACTATATCAAAACTAAAAAGGCTGCTAGCACTGACTTTGCCAGGTCACAGGTCTAGTGGAACCGGGAAGTCACGTTTGGCATTTATGCCTTTTGGCTTTTGATTTCTGGGGATCACTTTACCATCTTTTTGGGGCACTTCTGCCACCTGGCTTTTGATTTCTGGGCATCTCTTTGCCTTTTGTTTTATTTGGAGTGTGACTCCTGGCTGGTGAAGTTCTGGTTTGGTTTGGTTTGTTGGTTTGGTTTGAGTGCACAGATATCTGGTACAAACTGCTTAAGTTAATATGGGAATTGCTCACTCTAAGGTTCCAGACTCCACCTGGGAACCCCTTGGGAAAGAAAACAAAAACATTTTTTTTTGACTGGTCAATCTATAGCTATGACCAAGAAAAAAAATTATCTCTTTAAAAATTTTTGCCCCGAGGAAATAACTCCTTCTATACCTTTAGACCAGAGCTCTCTGGATCACTTATCTAGACTATTTCTAATTCCTGAAACCAAAAGGGAAAAAAGGGGGAATAAAGCCTTTTAAAATCTTATTCCAACCATTTTTTACAATTAGTGTGTTTTGTATTGTGATATCTGATTCATAACTAAGTTTGGAAAACAAAGCTCTAGGATCTCTTATGTCTATTTGGATATATGTGTCTGTTTTTTGGATAATATTGCTGATATCAGTTTGTAAATGAGCTGTAATCTAATTTGCCTTTAAAAAAAAGTAAGCACTTACAAATGAAATAATTCTAAATACAGGAGAAATTAACCTAAATGAATTTCAGGTTCATGTGAACTGGAAAATATTCAATATTAAATACCTGATAATTAATGTTTGTTTATTGATCTAACTAATGTAGACATGTCTAAGAGTAATTAACATTAAGCAGAATATTTTCATTGTACCTAGGTTTAATAGAAGTTAAATATTATTATATCTGTTACAAGTTTGTCAGCAAGGAAATTACCTTGAGTGAAGAAACCTCTAAAAAATGTGAATGAGATATGAGCTTTTAGATAAACTCTATCGAGAATAATTATGCTTTAGGAATGTCTGTCTAAAATAGTCTCTCCAGACTGGGGCAACTTAAATTTCTAAGGGTTGTGCTAAACTAAGTGTTGGAAGTCTAGGTCATTTCCAAATAAAATAAGATTTTGAAACATTTACTATTGAACACTAATTTTCTCTTACAGAGAAACTGAAGAGATTTAGGGTTAAAAATGAATGATGTTTGATGCCATCCTAAAATGTTCTCTCTGAGAAACCAAAGGTTTTAGAAATTATCACTGGTATTTATGCTCACCAATCTATAAAATGCTAATATAAAAGTCAGTTCTTGGTTGCTTAAGGGAAGTAGGAAGTGTGTTTTCAGTAAAGAAGGTATGAGGAATGGAACTGCATTTTGTGAAAGGAAAAGGAAGTAAGCTTGACTTACAGGTGGCTTTTTAGGTTAGAAGAACACAGTAATGGGTACAGAAAGTGATAAAGTTTGTGAAAAGTGAACCATGAGGAAAGAGTTTTGTATATGGTTAGGACTAACTTTAAAATGTGGAAAATTCTGAAACAGATGGGAATACCAGACCATCTGACCTGTCTCTTCAGAAACCTGTATGCAGGTCAGGAAGCAACAGTTAGAACTGGACATGGAACAACAGACTGGTTCCAAATAGGCAAAGGAGTACGTCAAGGCTGTATATTGTCACCGTGCTTATTTAACTTATATACAGAGTACATCATGAGAAACGCTGGGCTGGAAGAAAGACAAGCTGGAATCAAGATTGCTGCGAGAAATATCAATAACCTCAGATATGCAGATGACACCACCCTTATGGCAGAAAGTGAAGAAGAACTAAAGAGCCTCTTGATGAAGGTGAAAGAGGAGAGTGAAAAAGTTGGCTTAAAGCTCAACGTTCAGAAAACTAAGATCATGGCATTTGGTCCCATCACTTCATGGGAAATAGATGGGGAAACAGTGGAAACAGTGTCAGACTTTATTTTTTTGGGCTCCAAAATCACTGCTGATGGTGATTGCAGCCATGAAAGTAAAAGATGCTTACTCCTTGGAAGGAAGGTTATGGCCAACCTAGGTAGCATATTTAAAAGCAGAGACATTACTCTGCCAACAAAAGTCCGTCTTGTCAAGGCTATGGTTTTTCCAGTGGTCATGTATGGATGTGAGAGTTGAACGGTGAAGAAAGCTGAGTGCCGAAGAATTGATGCTTTTGAACTGTGGTGTTGGAGAAGACTCTTGAGAGTCCCTTGGACTGCAAGGAGATCCAACCAGTCCATCCTAAAAGAGATCAGTCCTGGGTGTTCATTGGAAGGACTGATGTTGAAGCTGAAACTCCAATACTTTGGCCACCTCATGCGAAGAGTTGACTCATTGGAAAAGGCCCTAATGCTGGGAAGGATTGGGGGCAGGAGGAGAAGGGGACGACAGAGGATGAGATGGTTGGATGGCATCACCGACTCGATGGACATGGGTTTGGGTAAGCTCCGGGAGTTGGTGATGGACAGGGAGGCCTGGCGTGCTGCGATTCATGGGGTCGCAAAGAGTCGGACACGACTGAGCAACTGAACTGGAACTGGAACTTTAAAATAAAGTTAATGAAGTTAACCTTAAAGTAAACTGGTGCAAAAATTTGAATTTAACTTTTCTCTCTGTTAAGATAATTTTTTCTTCAGATTCTGAACTGCCTTTGATAATAGATTTAAGTTTCTTTATCTCTTAAACGATCTGTTCTGAAATCCTTTATTGTTACTTTGGCTAAGTGAATAGCTATTGTTTCACAATGACATATAATCCTATCTGACTGAATGTTCTAAACCTTTTTGATATTTGTTGACAAAACTTCCTAAATCATTCTAGTGAAGAACTTGATTTCTGGCTAACTTTGGGATGCTTCAGAGGGCCCCTGAAACATCCCAAAGAGAGATATTACACTAATTAGGTTCATTTTGTATACAGAATTACATGGGAAGTATTGTCAAGTGAGTAATAAGTCTTGGGTTATACTGTATGGTAAATGATACTAATATAGATATCCTAGAAACTGTATGGTGTTCCTAAAATTCTGATATGTTTGGGTAAAATGTTATCAGGCAGAATTCTAGTTACTATCTCAAAATATTGTCCTAGCACAAACCAAGTTTCGCAAAATTTCTTTCTCTTCAAGAAGATTTATAGACAGGACTTTTGGATAAATACAAGTTTGTGAACTGGGTAAAGATTCAAATGGAAAAACCTGATGACTTCACAAAGGTTAACAAAAGGACTAAATAAATTGGTGAATATGCTTATAACTTTTATGGTTTCTATCTGAAAAATTATTGATTTGAATCTGTGTTTTCCAGGTGTAAGGGAAAAAAGTCTTCCCCTTAAACTAATTATGACAGTAATTTGGTTAAATTATATTTTATAAAAAAATTGAAACATCTATCTTTTCTATCTGAACCCTCCAGAAATTGGAAGCTCTGTGTTTCCATTAGCTTTATCAGATAAGTTAGGAAGGTTATCTCACTAACAGGTACAGAAATCTCAAGGAATTTTGGAGACCCTGAGAAGGGAGGAATCTACTTAGATCTGTTAGGCAAAATCTGTGGTAAGCCTTTGGCATGCCTTCCCTAGCCCTGAAACATTTTATTTTAAAAGTTCAGTCTGAGATTCTATAAAAGTCTCAGCAAAGCAAAAAAGCCTATGATCATTTATGGTTACATAAATCATCAGGCCAGGTTTATTGAGACCAGACCTATGTTACAAACAAGTCTTAATTTGGTTATATTTGGTAAAAATGATGGTGATTTTAGGGAGAAAAAGATGTTTCAATGAATGTCAAATCCCAGTTTGTTAATGGAGGTCTGTATCTACTAACACTCGTTTCCTGGATAGTTCTTTGCTGTTAGGGTGTATTAATGTAAAATTTAATTGAATTATTGAAGGACACTCTAGGGTTGTTTCTGAAGCTTATCTCAGCAATCTGTCTTTGGATGAACATCAGATGCCTCACACATGACCTACAACCAAGACTGGAAAAAAACATAATTTAAGGAACTGTCTCCAACCTGGATAGAAGAACCTTTCTATCAGGTACTCTTAACTAGCTCATGCCCAGTGAAATTGAAAGGAAATTGACTCTTGGGTTAACTCCCACTTTCAAAGGCCCCTAAGCTGGACTGTTCTATAGAGAGGCCTGCTGACCTCAAACTCACCTTAAAACAATATTCAAACAGAGGAAACTATACTACACTAGGATGAGAAGACGACGACATCAGAAGTAGACAGTGTGCCCAAGATGCTGATCTGACTCATATGATCATTTATAATGTTCTTGATTCCTTGGACCTATGCCTATCAATCAAATGTTTTATATCATGGACACGATTCTATGCTAGTTTAAAGCTCAATCCAATTGTTTGGTTGTGGCCAGTTACCTGTGTCTACTATTTCTGAGTTACCTTGGTGGATTTCTGTTCTCTAGGGTTCTGATTGGATACCCCCTAAGGAATTATTTTAGATGAGTGTTCAGTCCTGTTCTATCTTCATGATATTACTAGAAGGGATCCTCTCACCAGTCAATTAATAATATCTGCTCTGATGCTGGCCATAGAGTTAAGTTTTCTCTTAGGGTCATTCAAACTCAGAGTGAGGAGCTAAGTTTCAATAAAAAAATTAACCTCACATCTATTAAAAGGAAAACTCCCACAATTATGGGGTGGATTTACATGGTTAACACCAGGCTATGGTCATTTAAGTTTAAAAGCTCCTCTATGTTGGGAAGGGTTAAATCATAATAAAAATGGTCAACCTGGTAATTATGAGACAAGGCTGGATACTTTATGAAATATGCCTATTATTACCCTTAGAGAGAGTATTTGGTGTGGAATACCAAATGGGGTTTGTGGTACTAATTTATGGCCTTCACATCTACAGGGATGGATATGAAGGTGTAGCCTGGGATTCCCATGAACTTAAGGTCATATATGTTAACAAATTAGAGGTAACCCCAACCAATGTACCATTGGTTTGATCCCATTGGGTCAAAGATCTGTATTCTACTGGCATGACCATTTAGCAGCTTTTTTTTGGTGTGTATGTGCCTTCGCTGGTGTTAGAGGATGTAATTGGCCATATCAAAGCCTTAACAACTTTCATAAGCTTTAAATGATAGTAACCGGGCTATTAGCTTATTGAATTCTGAGATCTCTATGATGAGAAAGGCAGTGCTACACAGCTGCAAGGCCCTTGACACCTTACAGCATCTCAGGGAGATATCTGTGCTATAATTCAAAGTGAATGCTATACTTTCATACCTGATAAATCCTTTAATGTAACACATTTGATGAACCACATGAAAAATCAGATTTCTGCTTTAAGTGACCCATTCCCTAGTCTTGATGATCTTCAAAAAAAAAAAAACTGGTTTGGTGTGGGAGGCTCATGGCTAAAGTATTTACTTTTAATTCCACCAATGTTATTAACTATACCATTTGTATTTCGCTTGTTTCACAAAATTACTATTTCTTGTATTACCAAGTGTATGACTGAGCCTCCAACGAAAATAATGATGACTAGACTTGAAGCAGTTGATCAAATGTATAGATGTAAAGCTCGATTTATGATCAATGATTGTAATAGTGTAACTCTGGATATGGGAAGATGCAACAAAAGGGGAATACTTTCCTAGACCATAACTAGAAGACAGGTGTCCAGAGATCTTTGACTATTAAGACCTCGTCCAGTAATAGCACACTGAGTGGCCTATCAACAAAATCCTTCTTCAGACCTGCAGCAATGAGGGGCAAAATGGTCATGAAATGCCCCCTAAACCATGGCCAGACTTATGACCACAGGGGGCCGTGTCGACTACAAATTGGCACTAAGCAGGAGCATTGCCAAGGACTGAACAACAAGCATTTGCCATCTGCCTCTAGGGAGATTGAACCCCATGCTGCTATAGCTGGTGACCTTCAACAACCCCTGAGGGAGGTCAGGGTGGAGTGAGGCACTCTGTGCTCCAGGGAATCTGGTGGGACAGGTCTTTAGATAGTTGGATGTTTTTAGGAACAGATTTTATGACCTCAATCCTTGCATCTCCTCATATCTAGGAAGCACTAAATCCCTTCATGGTGACATCAGATCCTCATGACTAACAGAAACCTTTTGTAAAATGAGAGCTTCATGGTATTGAACTTCCCCTTCACCAAAACCTTATATGTTGACTTACCCCCACTGCCGCTTTGGAGCAGTCTCTCAGAGCTATCTGAGATGCTGCCTTCCGGGCTGCAGTCCTCATTTTGCCCCAAATAAAACTTAACTCACAGCTCTCAAGTTGTACATCTTTTTTAGTCGACAGACATGACTTAATGACTGCACAACAACAACACATCTTTCCATGAGGTTAGTTTGGACTCCCTCACAACAATGGAAGTCTCAGGATACTCAGACTTCTTTTCTGGTTCCCCCAGAGCATTAAGAATGCAAAAAGAGGCTATCCCGGTGGGCTGTGCACAGTGGTGTTTGAATGGCCATTCTTGCATCTCGGCCGGGGAGCGAGGGATAGCCTGGGCTGCGGGGTTGCAGTCAGTGCCTGGGCTGGGCGGAGGTGCCGTGATACAATGAGGCACCAGTATTTAAGAGATTATGGCATCTGAAACCCACAATGATAAAAAAAAATGCAACTTTTGTAATAATACTGAGGATCATTCCACTGATCTTCCTAGAAAAAGGACCTCTAATTTCACTAATAAGAACATGAAGGAGGTTAAAAAATATCCAAAACAGTTGGCTGCTTACTAGAACAGTTGGACAGACTGTGAAAAGCCCAGATAAACTATGTAAGGTTTATAGAAGAAAGAAAGTTCATCATCCTATTCAAAATCCTTGTTACAGAAAAAAGCAGCCCCCTAAAAGTGGGAGCTGTGTCATGGCAAATAAAGAAAATGAACTGGCTTGTGCAGGCCACCTCCTTGAAAAATTATGGCATGATAGTCGAACATATTTGATTAACTCCACTAATTCTGGTTCTTCACAGACAGAAAGCTCATCATGAAAATATAGTGGCTTTTTTCCTGAGGTTTCTCAGGACCATGAAACAATGGCACAGGTTTTATTCAGCTGGAATTTGAGATTGAATGTAGCTTTAACTTTCTGGAGAAAGAGAAGTATCAGTGAACTTGTAGCATATTTGATAAGGATAGAGGACCTTGGAGTTGTGATGGATTGCCTTCCCGTGCTCACCAAGAGTTTACAGGAAGAAAAACAGTACATCTCACTTGGCTGCTGTGTAGATTTGTTGCCTCTAGTAAAGTCACTGCTGCTGCTGCTAAGTCGCTTCAGTCGTGTCCGACTCTGTGCGACCCCATAGACGGCAGCCCGTCAGGCTCCGCCGTCCCTGGGATTCTCCAGGCAAGAACACTGGAGTGGGTTGCCATTTCCTTCTCCAATGCATGAAAGTAAAAAGTGCAAGTGAAGTTGCTCAGTCGTGTCCGACTCTTTGCGACCCCATGGACTGCAGCCCACCAGGCTCCTCCATCCATGGGAGTTTCCAGGCAAGAGTACTGGAGTGGGTTGCCATTGCCTTCTCCAAATTTGAAGAATATATAATAATTTGGTTTAAACTGGTTTCAAGCAGTCATAAAAAGGTGGTGGTCAGAACTATCATCCAAAACAGAAATTGTGAACGATAGAAAATATTCAGATTTTAAAAAAGCAATTAAGTGGGTTGTGGGAACAGGAAAACCATCTTACTTTGGTTCCCGGATATACTGGTAATATAGCCAAGGATGTAGATGCTTAATTATTACAGTTGCATTGCGAGACTTCATCTACAGCCTTTGGCTATTCAAAACATCCCTGGACTATATGATTTCCCCAAAAATACCCCATCTGAGAACTATGAAAGAAATCAAAACCACTTTTTCCTTTAAAAAAAACCGCATGATGAAACCACTAATGAAATGCTACCGAGCTACTTCACATTGAAGTGGAAGAAGATCCAAAAGGAGCAGCTTCAGCTTCAATGAGGTGAAAGTACACTATGAAGATTGTTCACCTTTGCTGTGTTTGGGATTTATATGGTTATTTAGCAACACTGTTTAAGAACTACTGGGTGTTAATGCAACCCTGCATAAGAATATAATTTATACTATGTGAAAAATAAGACAGGACTTATTACTAGGAATCACAAAGACCAATCATCATTACTTTTTTTAAAGATTGTGTTTTATAAGAAAACACTTAAATGTGTGCAGCTACTATTTTATGTTGAAAAAACTGAAAGTTTAAACCATTATAGCAAATAATCAGTACTAAAAGTTTTTTGTTGACACTGAGATACTCTGTATGCAAAATTCCTTAATTATTAATAAGCCAATGTGTATGATACCAATATCTGTTTAAGAAAAGTAAAAGCAACCATGCTTCTGGCATGATAAAATCATGGAATTAAATCAGAGGTTTTCATTCATGTAGAATGTTGTTGTTAAAACTTATTCCACACCATTCTTAAAACTTGAGAATATTTTCAGTATCTCTGATTTTTTTTTTGCCAGAATCATGTCATGTATGTATGTATGTTATTCCTACATATAAGAAAAAGATGAATCTGTATTTGTATGAATGCTTAACTGGAAATGTCTATGGAATTGACTAATTTATATTTACTTTTTATTGTATATAGATTTCTGATATTTTCAGTTCTGTATCATTTAAGTGTTCTTCATTTGAGTAAATTCAGTAAATATTTCTAAAAAAAAAAAAAGAGTGTAAAAAGGCCATCAAAATAGTGGTAGAAAATAGTTCCAATACTTATAACTTAGAAAACCTCTTATCTTGAGTATTTTTTAAAAGCCACTATAAATCCCTAAGGAAAAGAGAGACAACCCAATAGAAAAATGAGTAAGATAATTGAATGGGTACTTCACAAAACAGAATTACATAATGGCTATTATGACATGCCTTTTATAAACATATAAGAGAATTTAAGCCTCATTAATCAGGGGAATACAACGTGGACACACTATGATATCACTAGTCACCCATCAGAAAAGGTAAAGTGAAGAAGATGGAAAACACTCAGAGAATATGAGGATGTGCAGAAGCTGGAATTCTCATATACTGCTGGGGACAGATAGACCACAAGCACTGTGGGAAACAGCCTGGCCTTCCCTATGAGCTGGCAATTCAACTCCTTCAAAATAAATAACTATAGCTATACACTGCAACATGGATGACTCTCGCAGACAGAATGCAGAGCATGAAACAATCTATCCTGTATAATTCCACTTAAATATAACTGAAAAGAGTCTTCATAACTATCTATGGTATTTAAGGATTCATGAATAAGCTGAAAAGCTATAATGAAATACAAAGAATAGTTATCATAGGAGTCAGGGTAATGGTTATTTTTTGGGGGAAAGATAGTCATAGGAAAAATGAGGGTGACTTCTAGGGTCCAAGCAATATTCCATTTCTCAGACTGGCTGCTGGTTACACGGATGTTTGATGATAAACTGTTTAGCAGCACATTCATGCTGTGTGCATGCTTTAATAAGTGTGCTCTACTTGATAACTAAGAAAATTAAAAATTAAATTTGAAAAATTATTCTTGTTTTTTCTTGTGTTGTCTCCGGATGTGTGCCACATTTTATATTATTATTATTTTTTCTCTTCTGAGTATGATCTTCCCGGCTAGCTAATTGCAAGGGATTCCTGTAGGTGGGGATGGAACAGATAACATTCTAGTTTAGCTGGTTTTCCCTGCCACTCTTACCACTTGCTATAAAATCGGGTTGCCTCCTAAAAATAAGTCTTGCTCCAATGATTCTCCATGGAGCCTCAACTGCCTGCTTTCTGTGAGCTAATGGAATCCAACAAGCAGCAGGACCTGGGAGAGGGCATGGAGAAGAATCCTGCTACCACCGGGGGCTCTCATAGTCTGCATTCGGTTTTATAAAGGAAAGTAGCTTTTGCCCTGCAGCATGCATTCCCCAGTCTTGCTAAGTGTATTTTCCGTAAGTGATTTCTGAAAACTGCAGTGAGTGCAGCCACACTCACATCAGAACATACATCTTATACATGAAAAATAGACCTAGGGGTTGATTTTGTCTCAGCTGTTCCTAGCTGAACATGTGAAGTCCCTTCGCTTCCATGTGAAGTCCTTTTTACAAGACCTTTCCCAACCATTGCAAGTGCAGTTTTTATATTTAGATAATTCTGTCACGGAGAGAAATTTTCAACTTACTTTGAGAAATTTACATTTAAGAAAAATGCAAGGTATCTAACATCTAGTAACTGAGAGTATATAACCACCAACCAAGCACATGTTTTTTCCCTCTTTATATTTTCTTGCAGGTTTCTTATTGAAAAGAGGCTAAACTGAGACTTAGAAGAATTACATTTAGAACAGTTGATTGTTTTTCTTTTCAAAGAAAAACATGTTCGTTAAATCCTGATGATAGTAAAATAGCAGGTGTGAAAAAAGAAGAGAGCTAAATGTTAAGACCTTGCTCTGCATGGAGATCCTCTTGTTGCACACTATTGTCTGTTTAATCTTTTAAGTGTTCCCTAAAATAGAAAAACGTTCAATGCAAATATTGGACTGGTGGGCCACACCATTCCTTTGATTTAAAGACTCTGGGGAATAATGAGAAGAAGCTATCAGTGATGGCTATTTCTATAGCAGACTATTTGTCAGAAGCAATGTTTTACGGGAGAACAATGTCTACATGCTGCTATGAGTGGTGGTTTCTTTGACAGTGAAGTGATGATGCTTCCACAAATGGCTTTTACAAATGGTTCCTTTTAAACTTGTCTGTTTGCAGTGATTTTCACCAGTTCTACCATAAGAGGTAATTAAGGTGCAGTTCTTGACCCTGTTATATGAACTTGGTCCATATGTGAGACTAAAAACTTAAGAGTATGGGCTCTCAAGTCAGAGCAACTGGGTTTAAATTCCAAGTCAGTCACTAGCTGGCTGTGTAATAGATAGTAACTGTGGTAACTTGATCTCTGAACCTCAGTTTCCTCATCTATGAACTGAAGAAAAAGAAAGCCTATTTTATGGATCATTGAGAGCAGTTCAACTAATAACACAGGTATGTATATCTTTTACCATGGTGTCTCACACCTCGTATGTGCTCAGTCAACATTGGTTCTTATTATTTTGTCTAATATGGTTATCGTTACAATAAATTGATTCATTGTGATAAGCAAGCCCATATAACAAAGTTCAGTTCAGTTGCTCGGTCATGTCCGACTCTTTCTGACCCCATGGACTGCAGCACGCCAGGCTTCCCTGTCCATCACCAACTCCCGGAGCTTGCTCAAACTCACGTCCATTACGTCAGTGAGGCCATCCAACCATCTCATCCTCTGTTGTCCCCTTCTCCTCCCGCCTTCAATCTTTCCCAGCATCAGGGTCTTTTCCAATGAGTCGGTTCTTCCTATCAGGTGGCCAAAGTACTGGAGTTTCAGCTTCAGCATCAGTCCTTCCAATGAATATTCAGGACTAATTTCCTTTAGGATGGACTGGTTGGATCTCCTTGCAGTCCAAGAGACTCTCAAGGGTCTTCTCCAACACCACAGTTCAAAAGCATCAATTCTTCAGTGCTCAGCTTTCTTTATAGTCCAACTCTCATGTCCATACATGACTACTGGAGAAACCATAGCTTTGACTAGACAGATCTTTGTTGGCAAAGTCAACAAAATAAGACCCCCAAATGACAGCACCTTAACCCAACATGGACTGTTGGACTTAGAAGAGATCAAGCACTATGAAGGATCTGAGATTTCATCCTAATTGCAAGCTAACTGTGTCACTTGATGCAGGTTTGTGGATGTTGGCAGATGGCACAAGATTCTTGAATAAGACATAAAGGACTGATTTTTACTTTACTACTCACAGCACGGCGGGCAGCATGAGCATATTTGGATCAGTTCCCTTTGTTCCCCTCCCCGACCCCAAGCCTCCCGAGGGCAATGTGGAACCTGTCAGGTGGATGCCTGTTTGCAGTGAGTTGGCAAAACAGGAAGAATCCTGTGTTTAGGTACTTCCAATCCTTTAGAAGGGGTTGAGAGCAAACGTGCCCAAACTCTGCTCCGAGGGAGAGGTTATCTTCCCTCTTCCCCAGAGGGAGATGCCATCTCTATTGCCCAAGATTGCTGGCTTACAAACATACTGGAAAAGCGAGTCCAGAAGAAAAGCAACCAATGCCTCTACTCCAAAGATGTGCAGACACGTGAGAGAAACATGAAACACAGTCCCCTACAAAGACAAACACAGAGTGGGTTTGAAGAGGAAACAGGTGAAAAGGAGAGGGTAGAATAATGTATAATAAAGTTTTTTTCTTTGACATTCTTTTCTCCTTTCTATTGATGTATAATATACACACAGGAAGATGTGTGTATCATATTTCTACAATTCAACTTTCAAAATGGATCACAACCCAGATCAACAAAGGGCTGATCTCCTGCTCCCAGAACACCCCTTGTACTCTCTTCCCATCAATAACCACTCCCCAAGGGTTAACACTATTGAAGGGTAACTACTAACCATAGATTAGTTTTGCCTGTTTTCGAACTTAATTTAAATGGAACCATAGGATATATACTCTTTGTGACTGCTTCCCTTTGCAACTAGTTTTTTTTTTTTTACTTGACATTATTAGTGGTGGTTTGTATTTATAAATAGTATTTATCCATACTATTATATGTATTTTCTATGGCTTATTTTAATGCTGTATAATATTCCCTTATGTGGCAATATGGCATTTATCCATTCTACTGTTGATGAGCATTTGTTTAAGTCCTGGCTTTGGATTATTACAAATGTTGCTGCTATGAACATTGCAGTATGAGTCTTCTGGTGAGTATATATTTGCATTTCTGTTGGGTATATGCCTATGAGGAAAAATTCTATGCCTGAAAGTTTTGAATGGATTAAAATATGCTAATGCCAAGCCCTGCTTTTAAAATAATAATTTCTCCTGGTTCTCTATGATTTGCTCCAAAGAGTACATCTGCAGCAGCTTGAAACAACATGCCACTCTACGTCCATGATTAAAATAAAAGAGTTTTTAGAAGCCAGTTTAAATTAGACATTCTCATCGGCCTACATGTGAAGTTTTAATTAAAATACATTCACATTAAGACTCCATCAGTCGAGTGCAGCTATTCACTTTTGCTGCAAAACAAGCAAGGAGGCAAAGACAGACTTGAGGCATTTGCAGCATGCATAACCAAAAGTAGAACAGACAAAACAGAAGTGGAAGCTAATATGGAAAGAAAATGTCTGTGACAGAAAGTCCCAGTCATGCTAGAAGAGCAGCTTAAGAAGAAATTGGTATGAATATATTCCCTATATTTGGAATACTCAATTGGCTGTGTGAGCAAATAAAATGGTGTGAAAAGAGTGGGTTTACTGGTTAGATTCACTGAGCCAGGCGAAAATAGCAGGTAAAAACATTAATCCACAGAAGCAATTCCCTAAACAGTAAGATTCTATCTGCCAGAATATAGAAAAATCGGGAAGTTTAAAAGCTGTAGCCAAATCCAGAGACATGAAAGGCAAATGAGAAAGCCATAAAGGGTAGAAATCAGGCCAGGTCTCTAAGGACATCTTTAAAAAAAAAAAAAAACAACCCACAAACCACATATATTTCTTTATAGGACAAATGCAAGAAACTACAATCTGAAGCAAAAAAGTAATGCCACTTGCAAAAGATACTGAAAAGTCTACTGATAAGTGTTCATTAAATATCCAGAGAAATGGATCACACTGATGGAACTGACAGGGGAATCCAAGGAATCTATCTATTCAGCTATTCCCTTTTTAAGTTTTAATGTTTCCTCACTGCCTCACTGCATTTTGGTTCCTCTTTTGAAAAGACGTGGGGAGGAAATATTCCAAGAAAAATGAAAGAGGAGTAACTTAGGCAGAATGAATTTCAATCACCAAAAGTCAGTGATGGGAAGGCCCTTCCCAGATGGAGAAGGCTACTGGCAACTTACAAATGGGCTGGGGTGAAGGAGGAGAGAGGGGCCACACCTGATCATTTTCCCTGCAGCAGCTGCCTTAGGGACTGAACACTCACTGCCTTAGGGAATGGGGCACGTTTTAGTAGTAGTAGAAGACTCAGTGCAAATGCTGTAAAAAATCATAACCTTTAATTTTGTAATTTGTATATAATTTATGTTAACTAAATTTATGTTTACTAATATGAGTGTGCTCTAAGCAATGGTTTTCCAAATTTGGTCCCTGGACCAGCAATGTGAATATCACCTGGGAATTTGTTAGAAATGCAAACTACCAGTTGAGGCCCAGTCATCAGAGTTTCACCAAGTCCTTCAAGGGATTCTGAGTCATGCAAAAATTTGAGAGTCGCTGCTCTAAAGTACTCAAAGAATTCAGAAGAAAGAGGAAAATCAAAAGTCTCCACTCACCAGTACCCACTTCTCTGCAGGTAGCCTTGTGACCTGATTTGGAGTAAGACCTAATAAACCTTTTCTAGGCTTTAACAATATCCACATTCAAAACAGGTGAAGATATACATACATCACAAACATATTAGCAGATCTTTTTTTGCTCTTGGTACCTCTGGTTGGGATTCTGCAAGATATCAATATGTTGTCTCAGAAAAGGTGAAACCCTTTAAGGAAAGGCTCAGTCTTGTTCTGTGAATTTCAGAAGCCTGACTGTAGTGTAACCTAAAGGTGATGACTCAGAGTAAACTTCCTTTGACCCAAGGATAGATGAGATTTTCTAGGCGAAGGCAGAGGGGAGCCAAGAGGGGAACTGCTGAGAGCTTACAGACTAGAAAGTCCTGAGAAGGGGTCCTATGCCCTCAACTCCCACCCCAGCCCTCAACCAAACTCCTGGCTCAGGGGGATCAGGGTGTAGAAACCCTTGGGGTTTCTTTGTTTTGTTTTGGTTGGGGGAGCTAAGAGCTTGGTGGCTTCTAGGAGCAAAAGAGCTATCTCTATTTTCTGTCCACTCATGGGGTTTGCTACAGTCTCCAAGGATTCTCCATGCCGTTCTATGGTATGGTTGTGAAAGAAGGGTCCATGTTCTTGAGTGGGGTCCCCTAGACTCTAGAGTAGTATAGGATCTCAGAATGTCTTCCATGAGTATGAGAGTGACAAAGACATAGCACAGAGAGTGGGCACCTGCAAAGAGACGTTACTGGCAGGAATGAGTCAGGATGAACAGACCTAAGTTGCCTGGACCATAAAAATATGCCCAGGGAAAGAGTGTGGCGATTTATTGCAGTAAGAACACTTAACATGAGATCTATTCTCTTAACAATATGATCCAGTAATCCCATTTCTGGATATCTAGGCAAAAGAACTGAAACTAAGATCTCAAAGAGATATTAGCATGCTCATGTTCATTGCAGCACTATTAACAATAGCCAACACATAGAGACAATATAAATGTCCATCAATAGATGAATGGATAAACTGTAATAAGGATAATGAATATAGATAATAATGTTGTACTATTATATAACTATCTAATGTGATAAATATCACTACAATAGCAATCATTTACAATATATAAATGTATCAAAGTAACACATTGTACACCTTAACTTTACACAGTGTTATGTGTCAAATATATTCAATAAAAAACAGAAGTCAATTCATTTAAAAATTAATACAAATATTTGTGAGAAACCAAAATAGCAAATTACTACATTATGACCATCTTTGCGATTATTAATGAGTGGATAACTTTGGGACATTAAAGACCTGGGGGGAATGTGAAATATACATGCAATAGAACATTACTCAGCCTTACAAAAAAAAGGGAAATTCTGCAACGTATGACAACATGGATGATCTTTGAGAACAGTATGCTAAACTAAATAAGCTAGTCACAAAAGGATAAATATGATAAATACCACTTACATGAGGTATCAAATTCATAGACTCATAGAGCAAAATAGTGATTGCCAGGGTTTGGGGGTGGGAACTTGGAAATACTGTAGAATATTTTAAATCTGGTAAGATAAATTCTCCCCTCACTTCTTTCTTTTCGCAATGAAGTGAAGTGAAGTGAAAGTCACTCAGTCGTGTCCGATTCTTTGCGACCCCATGGACTGTATAGTCCATGGAATTCTCCAGGACAGATTACTGGAGTGTGTAGCCTTTCCCTTCTCCAGCTGATCTTCCCAACCCAGAGATCGAACCCAGGTCTCCTGCATTGCAGGCGGATTCTTTACTAGCTGAGCCACAAGGGAAGCCCTCTTTTCCAAATATCTTTGGCTATTATGTTTTAACCTTTCAAAAGAACATAAAATTTAATTTGTCATGTATTATTAAATATCTTATTAAGAATTTTGTTTGCTACTGAATCCATGTAATAATTTGGCATATTTTTGAGGCATATTTGAAAATTCAGTTTTCAAGTTGAGGTATAATTTACATACAACATTATGTTCGTTTCAGGTATATAGCATAATGCTTTGATAAATGTAAAATTCATTATCACATAGTTAAATTTTTCTTGTGATGCGAACTTTTAAGACCAACTCTCTTAGCAACTTTAAAATACAGAATACAGTATTTTAACATGCTGTACATTTACATCCTCAGAAGTTATTTAGTTTATAACTGGAAAATTGTAACTTTAGACAACCTTCACCCATTTCTACCACCCTTCACCCTGCCTCTGGCAACCATCAAACGATTCTCTGTACAGTTGGATATTTTTTAATATTCACTCTTGAATTCATCATCATAGTATGGCTCTTATTTAGATTTTCTTTTATGACTTTCAGTGTTTTTTCCTAAAATACATCTTGCACACTTCTTTTTAATCTTATTCACAGGAGATTTTTGAAAACAGTTTTTCTTGCTATTGTGAGGAGGTATTTCTTCCATAGCAATTTTTTTATTGTTAACTCAAGAAATATTTATTGATAGGTGGTATGAGCCCACTGTATTTGAAAGTGGCTATTTCTGATGCATAGCAAAACTTCGAGGACTTTGGTATTCTTATTGTATACCTGGCCACCTTTATGGGTTTCCTAATTGGTTTTATAGTTTTGTGGTTGGTTCTCTTGGATTCATAGTGTCTGTAAATTATCATAACTTTTTCTTTTCCTTGCTAATATTTTTAGTTCTTCTTACATTTTACTGTCCTATTACATTGGCTAGGCTTTCCAGAACAGTGTTGTGGAGATAATGAGAATTCTTGTCTTGTTCCTACTGATAATGAGAATGCTGTTCAAATTTCCCTGTTAACTATGATGTTTACTATAAGTTTCTGGGAGGTAGTCGTTCTCAAGTCAAGAAATTTATATTCTTAGAATTACTGAGAATTTTTATTAGGAAAGTTTTTGAATTTTATCAAAATAATTTAGCATTGTATAGAAGTAATATTATTTTCTATTTTGTTAATGTGATTAATTATATTAATATAGTTCTTAGTACAAATTATCTTTCCATTCCTGGAATTAATCCTTGGATTTAATACTCTTTCACTCTTGTAATTTTTTTTGCTCAAGTTTCATTTAAGACTTCTACATTTATTTTTGTGAGATTGGCTTATAAGGTCTTATAAGACCTGAATATCAGGGTTATGCTAGCCTAATATATTGGCAAACTTTTCTTCATTTTTTATGCGCTAACAAATTTTAAGTGGAAAAAATATTTTCTGTTCTTGATGAGATTGGTAGAATTGACCAGAGAAACTAATTGGGCTTGTTACTTTTTGAAGGATGGCTATTTTTATTACTTTCTGAATATTTTATAGCTACTTACCTTTTCAGTCTATCTTTGTCTTCTTCAGTCTGATTTGGGAATTTATATTTTTCTAAGGAATCATCCATTTTATCTGAAAGGAGCAGGAAGCTTGCTGAGGATCCTCATGATTTCCAGTGTAATAAAGAATTTTCTTGGGCCTGAAAAAGTTTAGTGCTACTCCTTCAAGGAACTGATTTTCTTTTTTCTTTCTCCCCTTCATATTTTTCCTCAGTTTGTTTCTGAAGTCCAAAAGTTGCCAGGCTCTGTTCTGCTTTTTTTTTTTCCATCCACAACTCATGCTGCAAAAATCCTCCCTTCAGCTCTTTAGAATTGCAATTTACTCTTCTTGTTCCTCAGTCATCATCCAGTCTCCTTATTCCAGAAATCCATTCACTTTTTGGACCACTTTTGTAATTCCCTTTTCTGTCTTTTCCAGTACCTGATGGCAGTGCTTGTCAAACTTTAAGGTGTATGCAATCATCTGAGGATCTTGTCAAGATGGAGATTCTGATTCAGAGGAGCTGGGCTGGACCCAAGAATCTGCAGTTTGATCAATCCTAAGTGCTGCTCTGGGTCCTTGGACCACATTTTGGGTAGCACTGAAAGGAGCCTTGAAGATCCCTTGATGTAATTTTCTCAAGGGTTAAACCAACAGATTCATAGCGGTTAAGAGACATGTGTCTTTAGTAGTGGTTAATCCAGGTCCTACTTAATGTATCATGTTGCTTTCTACCAAGTTGCCTTTAGGTCTTTGCAGATAAAGTCAAGTGAAATGAGAATATATCCCATTTACATGTAATAGCTTTTTAGTTCAACCATACACTATGTATCTCAACAAAAGGAGTTTTGTTACAGCCAATATCTTCAAGGATAACAGTAAATTTGGTATTCATGCTCCTACCCTGATGAAGGCCACTTACAGAAGAAAGCAATGCTGCTGGTGTTAAAGAGACCAGATTACCATCACCATCATCCTATCACTAGTACCATTCTCATGCTAACGCATGCTCCCCTCACTCCTGACCAATCTCTCAGTTGTTTATACACTACATTCCATTCTTCACTGTCATAAACCTGTACATGCTGGAAAGTGAAAGTTGCTCAGTCGTATCCGACTCTTCGCGACCCCATGGACTATACAGTCCATGGAATTCTCCAGGCCAGAATACTGGGGTGGGTAGCCTTTCCCTTCTCCAGGGGATCTTCCCAACCCAGGGCTCAAACCCAGGTCTCCCATATTGCAGGCTGGAGCGCCTAGCAAATAGTAAAGGATCTTTGTTGAAAATATAAAGGTAAATTTAAAAATTGAATTCTCCCTATTGTCAAAGGGAAAGTGTTGTCTTCTCCCTCTTCATTAGAGCACTCCCATGAGAAATCTAATATTTGTGATTTCTTTCTCTAACTCTTTGATATGTATGCAAATCTTTGCAAGGGCTAGGTAAACCTTATTGTCAACTTTACAACTAAGGAATGTTTTTGTTAAGGGTCTAAGAACCATCTCTTTGAAATGTAAACCTTAATGAAGACAGTGCCTCTATTTTTCTGTTACCTTGGGAATCTAGCTTAGGTGCCTCTCTCTGAGCTATAAACCATTTCCTTCTCATAGAGGTAAGAGAAATTTTAGTATTCCTTTGGATAAAAGCAATTAGCAAAAAAAAAAAAAAATGGCTGCCTCAATTACCAGGTGAACTCTGGATGAACTATGAAAGAATGCATAGCAAAGGGTGCTGTGAAGTTTTCTCATAAGAAGACAAGTTACCATTAATGTAGTGAATATGTATCTAATGGATTTTAACTGCTCGGCTATATAAAAAGATTAGGATTTCTTTCTATTCTTATCTGATTTCCTATGAAGAAGCACATTGTAATCTGACTTAATACTTTTTCAAAAAATAAATCTGTTTTCTTTCTTTTCAACATTTTGTGGAGAGGATTTTGGGGGTTGACAGGGTTTAAAATGTCCCCCAGTAAGGGAGAAAAAGGGACAGAAGCAAAAATAAACCAGAAGAGGAAGTCAGCAAAGGAAAGGGGCAAAGAGGAAAGGGAAGGAGGAAGAAGGGGATATCCACATGAAAAAAAAAAATGAATGTAGATACAGACCTTATAACCTTTACAAAAATTAACTCAAAATGGGCCAAAGACCTAAATGCAAAATGTAAAACTATAAAACTCCTAGAAGATAACAGGAGAAAATCTAAATGACTTTAGGCATGATGATGATTTTTTAGATATAACACCAAAGGCATGATCCATGAAAGACAGAGCTGATGAGATGGGCTTCATTAAAATTAAAAACCTCTGCTCTGTGAAAACAATGTCAAGAGAATGAGAAGACAAGACAGAAAATAGGGGAAACATTCATAAAGACGCATCTGAAAGAGGACTGTTATCCAAAATATACAAAACACTCTTAAAAGTAAAGAATAAAAAAGTGAACAATCCAAATATAAAACTGGGCAAAAGAACTGAATAGGTGCCTCACCAAAGATACACAGATAGCAAGTAAGTATATGAGAAGATGTTCAACATGATATATAGGGAATTGCAAATTAGAATGACACGTTATTCTACACCTACTTGAATGGCCTGAGTCTGAATATCAAATACTGTAGAGGATGTGAATCAACAGGAACTCAATCAATACATTGATTGACGGGGGGAATGCAAAATGGTATAGCCACTTCAGGAAACAGTTTGGCAGATTCTTACAAAAGTGGAAAAAAAAAAAACAAAACCTTTTACCATATGATCCTGCAATTGTGCTTCTTGGTATTTACCCAAATGAACTGAAAACATGTCCATACAAAACCCTGCACTTGACTGTTTATGGCAGCTTTATTCATAATTGCTAAAACTTGGAAGCAACCAACATGTTCCTTCAGTACAAGAATGAATAAATAAATTGTGGTATATCCAGACAATAGAATATTATTCAGTGCTAAATAGAGATGAACTCTCAAGCCACGTAAAGACATGGAAGAACCTTAAATGCTTATTACCAAGTGAAAGAAGGCAATCTGCCAAGGCTACATACTCTATGATTCCAACTGTATAACATTCTAGAAAAAACTAGAGAAGCAACAAAAAGATTAGGGGCCATCAGTGATCAGTGGGGAGAGAGGGATGAGTAAGCAGAACAAGGAGGATTTTTAGGACCATGAAACCAGTCTGTAGGATACTATAACTGTGGGTACATGTCATTATATATTTGTCCCAACCTATTAGAAAAGACCCTGATGCTGGGAAAGATTGAAGGCAGGAAGAGAAGGGGACGACAGAGGATGAGATGGTTGGATGGCATCACCGACTCAATGGACATGGGTTTGGGTGGACTCCGGGGGTTGGTGATGGACAGGGAGGCCTGGCGTGCTGCAGTCCATGGGGTCGCAAAGAGTCAGACACGACTGAGCGACTGAACTGAACTGATACAACATACAACACCAAGAATGAACCCTAATGTAAACTATGGACTTTGGGAGACTAACATGAGTCAGTGCATGTTCATACATTGTAGCTACCTTAATAAATAAAAAATATCTATTTAATCAAAATTCTAAAGCTTCACTTGGCATGAAGGATGGGAGAAAAAGTGACAGAAATGGATGTACCTTGGCTTTGAGGAGTAACTGTTTTAGTTGTAGCATGCTCATCCTAGGGAGACCAAGAGGAAAGGCCGAGCATTAGCTGTAGTCTTTATCTCCAATCTGTCTAATCAGATTTCTGATCCACTAGAGAGGACCAAGTGTGAGATAGAGCCTGAAAAACAATATGTACTGCAGAATAATAATAATAATAAGACTTTGTGCTTTTCCTTTTTTTCTTTTCCTGATACGAAATAGGAAACGACAGCATGATGATCTATATATAATGTTTACATTTGTCAACTACAAATTGGCACTTACCAAGAGCATTGCCAAGGACTGAACAACAAGCATTTGCCATCTGCCTCTAGGGAGATTGAACCCCATGCTGCTATAGCTGGTGACCTTCAACAACCCCTGAGGGAGGTCAGGGTGGAGTGAGGCATTCTGTGCTCCAGGGAATCTGGTGGGACAGGTCTTTAGATAGTTGGATGTTTTTAGGAACAAATTTTATGATCTCAATCCTTGCCTCTCCTCATATCTAGAAAAGCACTAAATTCCTTCATGGTGACATCAGACCCTCATGACCAACAAAAAATCTTTTGTAAATTGAGTGCTTCATGGTATTGAACTCCCCCTTCACCAAAACCTTATATATTGACTTCCCCCCACTGCCGCTTTGGAGCAGTCTCTCAGAGCTATCTGAGATGCTGCCTCCCGGGCTGCAGTCCTCATTTTGCCCCAAATAAAACTTAACTCACCACTCTCAAGTTGTACATCTTTTTTAGTTGACACCTTGATTTCTTTATTTAGGCATAAACAGATCATGTATGTTTTTCCTGGTTTTCAGTAAAAATGCTTTAAACAGAAATGAATGCAGTGGGGTGGGGGAGAGAGGCTCAACAGGGAAGGGATATGTGTATACTTACAGCTGATACACATTGTACTGCACACACCAACATAACACTGTAAAGCAATTATTCTCCAATTAAAAATTTTAAAAAAGAAATGAATTATGAGCTGAAACAACCCTTTATATCAAGGAATATTTTGATGCTGGAATACAAGTTTCACAGAGAAGTCTGTGATTTGAGGACTTTGACAGATAATTAGAAAGAATATCCATAATCTCTTGTTTTCTAGTAGTCAATTATTTAGTAGTAAGTAGAAATATTTTTATTTTTAAATAAAGTGTTAAATTCCTAGTCATGCCTTTAATGTTCTCTACATATGTATCTTTTAGGGGTAGAAAGAAAACTCTTTTCTCTTGTCCATGAAAGACAAATGGTCACGTATACTTAATGCCTTCTTTAGGAAGTACTGGAAGAAAATGCCCACTGTTCTCTCTACCTCACACTTGATCCTCTTTGGTGGATCAGAAACCTCTTTAGAGAGATTTGAGATAAAGACCACACCTCATGCTTGGCCTTTCCTCAGGTCTCCCTAGGGTGAGCATGCTCACAAACAAAACACAGTCATTCTTCAAAACCAAAGTGTATCCATTTATGTCACTTTTTCTCCCATTCTTCATGCCATGTGAGGCTTTAGAATTGTAATTAAATGGATATTTATTTATTGTCTTTTTCTGCCCGTGAAGAATGCAGGCTCCCTGAAGGCAACGATGGTGTCCTTTGATTGACTGTCCTTTTACTGACAGCACAGACACTAGCAAAATTCTTTACTCATACTATATGTACATAGTACAAAATCTGTTGCATGCTGGAAATAATTCTCTTATCCTATGTTTAGTCAACTCAGACTTCTGGCTTTCCCTTGAATATTCTCTAGGTTTTCCTACTGCCATGCCTTTTTTATGTTGTTTCTCCATGTAATGCTCTTTTCCATTAATTCCTACCCTTGGTCTCATTTTTTCCTTTTTGAAATCTTATTGATCCCTCAAGGTCTATCTCATTCTCAGACATCCTCAGTGATTTCTCTCCTGATAAACTCAACCAAAATGATCTACCCCTGTTAAACCTCACAATACTTTTATTTCTCTGAAATAGTTTACCATGTTTAAACTGACATTTTATTCAATTACATGCATGCTCTCTCCCTTCCTTTTGATTATAAGTTTTCTAAGGATAAGAATTATTTTTTGTGGAAGGTGAGAGGGAGGTTCAAGAGGGGACATATGTATACTTATGAATGATTTACGTTGTTGTATGGCAGAAACCAATACAACATTGTAAAGCAATTTTCCTCCAAATAAAAATAAAAGGAACTGTGTTTTAGTCATCCTTCTATCTCCGACAGCACCTGAAACTTAGTGGATGATTTGAAAATGTTCTTTTTTGTTCTGGTATTACAAGTATAACTCTATTATTTAAATTTATTTAATCCATAGATTCAATAGCAAATATATTAACTGATTACCTAAGTCACAGTCTGACTTACTTACATTACTAAGCAATAGGTATTGAGTTTTACAAACCAATAGCATGACTTACATATTTAGTAGTTCATAAAATATGATTCCTAGTATGCTTATAAGTGTTGGTTCAGCTTTCCAAGTGAAAAAGTTGGGTAACAATTTTGATATGACTATAGAGTGGCTGTACCATTAGCCTAATGATAAGAATCTTTAGATATGCAGATTTACTTTTCCAGACTACTGAAGAGCTATACTTGATATGCTATAGATTTTTATAATTTTAAAAACTTAAGAGATATATTATTTAAGATAAAAATGTGAGATAATTATGAATGAACATTTTATTTTCTCACCTGGTAAATATAAAAATGTTACTTTCAAAAAGCTGTAAGATGAAAATTCCTAACTGCTGAAGGTTTAATTTTATTAGAACATGTAGCACCAGATAATATAAGGGAGGTCTATATTCTGCTTAAAGCCCGGGACATTTGATATATTGCTCCCTGTCAGAGTAGAAGCTGGCACCCTCTGCTTACATAGGTCTATTTTACTAGCATTGTAAAACAGTACAGAGAATGGACTATGCTTGTAAAATCATTCTTCAGTCTTATTATTTGGTTCTTTTTGACAATTATACCCAATATTTTAATGCTAAGTCAATTTCAAATGCCAAAAATACAATGAATACTTGTACACATGCTTTACTACTCAAATATAGGAGTGCTTATTTCCACTAAGACCTATTCATCCAAAAAAATGATGGAAATTATTTAACTTAAGTGGATATATTATAAAATTTCAATTGATCTGTACAATGTTTGAGGCTTTTCTTCCTGAGAACTAATATCCTACAGATTGGTAAAATAACACTGGTCTGAGCCACTTGCATGTTCTCTTGCTCATCTTTTAAAACTTATAAATAGGGACCCATTTTCTCTTTTAAGGCTGGCACATTTTATGCATCCTCTTTTGACTTTCATTAAAGGCATTTTGGGCTTCCCTGGTGGCAGTGGTAAAGAACCCCCCTGTCAATGCAGGAGATGTGGGTTCGACCCCTGGGTTGTAAGATCCCCTGAAGAAGGAAATGGCTACGCACTCCAGTATTCTTGTCTGGAGAATTCCGTGGACAGAAGAGCCTGGAGGACTACTGTCAATGGGTTGCAAAGACTTGCAAAGAGTCCGACGTGACTAAGTGCCTAAACAAGAATAACAAAAGGAGTTTGTTTCCCATCTCACATAATGACACTTGTATACCCCAGCTTCTGTTGTGTTGTTTGTTTTATTCAACAAAGCTTTGCTGCTGTCGGTCTTACCTTCTCTTGTCAGGAAACACGTGGCACACAAAAATTAAAATAATTCATAGAGGGTTTATGAAGTTCCTAAGTACAAAGAATTCATTTGAGTGTAGGTGGGACCACAGGATATAGGGCAAGAATCTGAGGCTAGTAACAGTGGAGCTGTCACCACTTCTAGGGCCTAAGAAACAAGGGAGAAGTTACTGGAACCCAGAACATGAGAAAATTATGTACAGTAGGTTACCTCAAGAAGATAATTTGAGCAACAGAGCCAGTCTAAGGCAAGGTTGTAGGAAAGGATCTTGGAGAAAAAAATAACCTTTTCTCTCTCTTTCTTCTCTTCAGTCTTCCAGAGCTCCAAGTAGGTTAAAACCAACCAGAAGACAGGAGCTATAGGAGCCTTGGGGCTGTGGTCTAAGGGGATGTCAGGCAAGGAGGAGGGAAGAGAAGGGATGAGAGCACACCAGAGAGGAGGACGGCAGCTAGCCAGCACAGCTCCTGTGCTATATGGTGCTCAGGGAACACCACAACGCCTGACCTTTCACCTTCTTTATAGGCACAGCCTCAGTGGGATATACTAAAAAATACTACCTTTTTCAAGACCTGACAAACAACTTATCTCAATGAATTGACATAATTTTGTAGTGTCTAGTAATTCTCACCAGTGCTCATTTGTTGCCGGGTGCTGCTCGATTACCGGAGAGTTTCTGTTGAGGATTTTCAGCCCTCGTTGAGTCCAGACCTGTTGGAGAATTGGGGTTTTCACATTAGTTTGGGACCAAGATTTTTTTTAAAGAGAGGCACAACTAAATCTTGAATTCCTAGTCAAAGTCTACAAAACAGCCTGGCACCCATCAGTTCGACTCTATCACCTGTGCTATTTCCTCTATGGAAATCAACACCCACAAAACTGAATCAAAGATTAGCATTCCACTCTTGCAAATAGCTGGGGAAATTTTATGATGTCCAGTAATCTGTGAAATATTCTTATATTTTAATACCACGTTTGCCTGTGCATGGAGCCTTTCATGACCTGCTTTCCTTCACTCCCTGGCAGCAATCTCCTTGTAACCTTTTCCCTTTGGTCAGAAAAGGGAGGAAAGGGCCACCATGATTAGCATGCCAGTGTCAGTCAATACTCGGCTGCCAAACAGCCTCTTCATTTGAACTGATGAAAACATGGTCAGCTGAGTCAACAATAGGGACCTCAGCACTGAGAGGTCACAGCCCATGTCAGTGGAAGAAAATGGCCAACTCCACTTTCAAAAAATGTGTCACAAAATAACAACCTTCCCTAAGATAGGGACAGGGTTCACCCTCTCATGCCTTTCAGGTTCCTTGGGCAAGCCGGGTGTGCTGTCTTTTCGGATCACTCTATTATAAAATTACACTCTCCACAGACAGGTGAGATGCGCTTGAGCTATTTCACCCAAGTCAACACAGCTCACATTATAGGAACGTCTACTGTGCATCAGGCTCTGTGCTAGGTGCTAATGATAACAAGATGAATGTCACACTGCTGACAAAGATACCAAGGCAAAAACAGGCAAACACACACAAATGGTTAGTCCTTGTGGAGCTGAGAAGAAGGAAAATGCAGTCTTCACTGGAGAGATAAGAGCTGCTTGGGGCTGGATGGCTGTTGTTGTTTAGTTGCTAAGTCGTGTCTGACTCGTTGTGATATTGAAGAAGAAATAAATATGACGTTCACCAATGGAGAAGGGAGAAGAGGAACTTTCAAGCAGAAGTGACAATCAGTGCAAATATTGTGTGATTATTTACAGAGTGAAGACAGTACAAAAATCATAAAACCAGTAACTTCAGTAGGAAATGAATTACCATTAATATGTATTGGTATATTAGAAACAGAAAATGTTTTCCATTTTCTATAAATTCTGTGTCTATCACAGAGCATGGCATAGAGTAGGGATTTAATAAATGTTGAATGAAGGGTCATTAGGTGCCTTTAAAAAATGTTTTTAACTCAAGATGTAAGCACACCATAAATTTTGAAGGGACCTGTAGAACTTATAACCTTTATCAAGATGAGTTGGACTACATAGGAAATGATCATTTATTTGATAGTAAGGGAATATTGGGGGCTTCCCAGGTGCCTCAGAAGGTAAAGAATCTGTCTGCAATGCAGGAGACCTGGGTTCCACCCCTGGGTCAGGAAGATCCCCTGGAAAAGGAAATGGCAACCCACTCCAGTATTCTTATCTGGAGAATTCCATGGACAGAGGAGCCTGGCAGGCTACAGAGGAGTTGCAAAGAGTTAGACATGACTAAGCAGCTAACACTTTCACAGTCAAGGGAATATTGAGGAAACATAATAAGTTAGGATTTAAAAAAAAAACAAACAAACACTTTTTCCCTTGTATTGGAGTATAGCCAGTTAACAGTGTTGTGATAGTTTCAGATGGACAGTGAAGGGACCCAGCCATACTTATAGATGTATCCATTTTCCCCCAAATTCCCCTCTCACCCAGGCTGCCACGTAACATTGAACAGAGCTCCTTGTGCTATACAACAGGTCCTTGTTGGTTATCCGTTTGAAATAGAGCAGTGTTCACCTGTCCATCCCAAACTCAAGTTAGGATTTTTGATGTGGCAGGTTCACATCTGAAGTCTAAACATTTAGGATTAGGAAGCATCAAAATAATCTTCAAATCCCAACACATCTCATATACAACCATCCCTTTCATATGAATCAATGAGTTCTCTATGGAGCCTGGTCGAGTTTACTCTGGGATGATTTCTAGTTCTTCCCACTCTGCCTGAGGCCAGCAAATGGAGAGATTATGAAAGTTCCCTAGGAACTGTGCCTGAGCTGCACTGTCCTTGTCAGAGTCTGCTGCATGTTTGAAGAATATACCAGATATATCCTTTGATATCTGTAAACTTCCACCACAGAAACACTCATGTGTTCACGTATTGTGTTGTGTTAGGTGACCCTGTTTCTTCTTTCTGAGAAAGACACCTTTTGGAACCATAGATGCTACAGTTTAAGAGAAGCAGGTTAATGCTCTTCCACCTGACACAAACCTACCTGTCCTGATTGACAGTGGTACCAGTAAAACTTAAAGCCTCCCCTACAAAGGGAAAGAGGAGTGGCATAAACAAAAAGAATAAGCTATCAGCAATGCACTCGCTAAGAACAGCAACAAGCTTGGTATGTTTTAGAGACTGGGTAATGAGAAGGCCGGAGGAGTGAAATGAAAAGAGAACTGTTGGAAGAATGTTCAATAATGCATTTGCTCAGATCCACAGATTGGAAGCTCTCAAACACTATGGTGCGAATTAAAGATATGCCAAGCAAAGGAAATCAATTATTAACAAAGTCAAGGCAGCACAGGAATCATAAGATTAGTGACTTCAATTTTAAAGTGGAAGAAATTACAAATAAACTGTATCCATAATGTAAATAGAGGAAGCAGTTGAAATTTCATAGCTCCTACGATACCATCCCACTGAGTGCCAAAATTCCTCCAAACTGTCCTCCCACTTTCCTCCAAAAATCGTAAAGACTATGCTGCTGTTGTTGTTACATCGTAAGTTTTTAACACTTATTTTTGTATTTGAAAGCTCAAGGAAAACTCTTTATTTGAACATGTAGTAAAGTTCCTTACAATTTGATAGCATGCAAAAAGAACACATAAGGAGTCAGTTTATCATGGAAACAATTCAGCAACACGAGGTGCATGAGACAAGAAAAATTTGGGGAACTAGAGTACAGGTTCTTTAGGGATCAGGGCACAGGGACTGGGCACTTCCAGGGAGAACTGGAACAACTAAGGAGGTACATCAAGTGCCAAAGACTGTCTGAAGCAGAAAGAGGACAAATAACCATCCTGGCTTCCTCTCTTTTGCCGTGCTGTGCTAAGTCGCTTCAGGTGTGTCTGACTCTGTGCAACCCCATGGACTGTAGCCGGCCAGCCAGTTTCCTCTGCCCATGGGATTCTCCAGGCGAGAATACTGGAGTGGGTTGCCATTCCCTTTTTCAGGGGATCTTCCCAAACCCAGGGGTTGAATCCACATCTCTTCAGTCTCTTGCACTGGCAGGTGGGTTCTTTACCACTAGCACCACCTGGGAAGCCCCTTCTTCCCTTGTATGCCCCTCCAATTTCTTCTCAATGTCTTCCACTGGCTGCCCCTCTCCAGAGCCATAAGGCAAGAGGTTTTGGGGAGTGTAGTGTGCAGAAATACATAAGTGCCCTGAAATATAGGTAAGAGAAGGCAAAGAGCGAGGGTTGGATCAGTGCAAACAAGCCAATGACTAGAGAAGGGAAACTACAATGGTTTTAAAACATGTTCATAAATTCTTTGACACTTCCACTACCAAAAGTGGAGTCTAATGCCCCTCCTCCTGAATATTGCTGGCCTTAGTGACTTACTTCTAAGGAACAGAAGGTAGCAAATGTGAATGCATGAATGCATAAAAGATAGAGTTTCCGCCTTGTTCTCTCTCTTGCTCCATTCTTGGTACCCAGTTCTTTGAGGTGCAATCCTACAGAGGGAATCTAATATAGGGAATTCACTGCAAACAGTAGTTGACAGAAGACTTGAAAAATTAAACAGAGGGCAGAGAGGCAGTCTAGGGATTAGCGACAGCCAAGCAGAGATGAATAAAGAACATGTGTAGGTGGTCTGGTCACAGCCCCAGCTGAAGTTCCAGCTGACAGATGGAACTGAGGGCCAGACATGTGAGAGGGTGAACTTTCAGGTGATTCTAACCCCAGTATTCAAGACACCCCTGCTGATGCCACATGGAACAGAGATGAGCTGTCCCCAAATCGCAGATCTCTGAGCAAAAAATAAATACTGCCACTGTTAAAGCCACCAAGTGGTGTAGTGGGCTGTTAATAGCAGTGGGAAACCCCAGGAGGATCTGAGAGCAAACAAGCCAATGACTTGCACAACATCATTCTCATTTGCTCACTTCTGCTTCAGCTAACATTTGAAGGTATCGGTCAAAGCCAACCATGCTTCAATTTTATGGCCACTTTAGATATTTATTGGCCAGTGTTACTAGCAGTAAAAACAATTTTTCAACTCATTAATTCTGATTATACGTCCAAAGGAAGAATGATTGTTTTGTTGATGCTCTGGTTTATTCCTCCATTTAGAAATATTTCCATATGAAGGTGTTGACAGAGCTTGCTCTCCTCATATGAAATATAAGACCTGAAACTTTAGCTCAGTTCAGTTAAGTCACTCAGTCGTGTCTGACTCTTTGTGACCCCATGGACTGCAGCACACCAGGTCTCCCTGTCCATCACCAACTCCTGGAGTTCGCTCAAACTCATGTCCATTGAGTCGGTGACACCATCCAACCATCTCATCCTCTGTCATCCCCTTCTCCTCCCACCTTCAATCTTTCCCAGCATCAGTGTCTTTTCCAATGAGTCAGTTCTTTGCATCAGGTGGCCAAAGTATTGGAGTTTCAGCTTCAGTCCTTCCAATGAATATTCAGGACTGATTTCATTTAGAATGGACTGGTTGCATCTCCTTGCAGTCCAAGGGACTCTCAAGAGTCTTCTATAACACCACAGTCCAAAAGCATCAATTCTTTAGTTACATATGTGAAATTCAATTTACTATTATATACTATCAATTTGAAACAAAGGCCAACTTATTGACTAAGAAAATCTATTTGAAGAGAATTATTGCATATACAATTAATTTGATAATGGTTTGTGACATTTATTCTTTATTTATTTATTTTATTTGGAGGCTAATTATTTTACAATATTGTGGTGGTTTTTGCCATACATTGACATGGATCCGCCATGGTGTATATGTGTTCCCCATCCTGAACCCCCCTCTCAACTCCCTCCCCATCCCACCCCTCTGGGTCATCCCAGTGCACCAGCCCTGAGCACCCTGTCTCATGCATTGAACCTGGTCTGGCGATCTATTTCACATATGATAATATACACGATTCAATGCTATTCTCTCAAATCATCCCACCCTCACCTTCTCCCACAGAGTCCAAAAGTCTGTTCTTTACATCTGTGTCTCTTTTGCTGTCTCGCATATAGGGTCATTGTTACCATCTTTCTAAATTCCATATATATGCGTTAATATACTGTATTGGTGTTTTTCTTTCTGACTTACTTGGCTCTGTATAATAGGCTCCACTTTCAACCACCTCATTAGAAATGATTCAAACGCATTCTTTGTAATAGATGAGTAATATTCCATTGTGTATATGTACCACAGCTTTCTTATCCATTCATCTGCCGATGGACGTCTAGGTTGCTTCCTTGTCTTGGCTATTGTAAACAGTGCTATGATGAACACTGGGGTACACCTGTCTCTTTCAATTCTGGTTTCCTTGGTGTGTATGCCCAGTAGTGGGATTGCTGGGTCGTATGGAAGTTCTATTTCCAGTTTTTTAAGGAATTTTAAAGGAATCTCCACACTGTTCTCCATAGTGGCTGTACTAGTTTGCATTCCCACCAACAGTGTAAGAGGGTTCCTTTTTTTCCACACCCTCTCCAGCATTTACTGTTTGCAGACTTTTTGATAGCAGCCATTTCAACCAGCGTAAGATTGTACCTCATTTTTTGATTTGCATTTCCAAAGAAAGGAAATGCCAAAGAATGCTCAGACTACCGCACCATTGCACTCATCTCACACGCTAGTAAAGTAATGCTTAAAATTCTCCAAGCCAGGCTTCAGCAATACGTGAACCATGAATTTCCAGATGTTCAAGCTGGTTTTAGAAAAGGTAGAGGAACCAGAGATTAAATTACCAACATCCGCTGGATCATCAAAAAAGCGAGAGAGTTCCAGAAAAATATCTATTTCTACTTTATTGACTGTGCCAATGCCTTTGACTGTGTGGATCACAAGAAACTGTGGAAAATTCTGAAAGAGATGGGAATACCAGACCACCTGACCTGCCTCTTGAGAAACCTGTATGCAGGTCAGGAAGCAATAGTTAGAACTGGACATGGAACAACAGATTGGTTCCAAATAGGAAAAGGAGTACATCAAGGCTGTATATTGTCACCCTGCTTATTTGACTTATATGCAGAGTACATCATGAGAAACGCTGGGCTGGAGAAAGCACAAGCTGGAATCAAGATTGCCGGGAGAAATATCAATAACCTCAGATATGCAGATTACACCACCCTTATGGCGGAAAGTGAAGAGGAACGAAAGAGCCTCTTGATGAAAGTGAAAGAGGCTAGTGAAAAAGTTTGCTTAAAGCTCAACATTCAGAAAACTAAGATCATGGCATCTGGTCCCATCACCTCATGGCAAATAGATGGGGAAACAGTGGAAACAGTGAGAGAATTTTTTTTGGGGGGGCTCCAAAATCACTGCTGATGGTGATTGCAGCCATGAAATTAAAAGACGCTTACTCCTTGGAAGGAAAGTTATGACCAACCTAGCCAGCATACTAAGAAGCAGAGACATTACTTTGCCAACAAAGGTCCATCTAGTCAAGGCTATGGTTGTTTCCAGTGTTCACGTATGGATGTGAGAGTTGGACTGTAAAGAAAGCTGAGCACTGAAGAATTGATGCTTTTGAACTGTGGTGTTGGAGAAGACTCTTGAGAGTCCCTTGGACTGTAAGGAGATCCAACCAGTCCATCCTAAAGGAGATCAGTCCTAGGTGTTCATTGGAGGGTCTGATGTTGAAGCTGAAACTCCAATATTTTGGCCACCTGATGTGAAGAGCTGACTCATTTGAAAAGACCCTGATGCTGGGAAAGATTGAGGGCAGGAGGAGAAGGGGACAACAGAGGATGAGATGGTTGGATGACATCACCGACTCAATGGACATGAGTTTGGGTGGGCTCCGGGAGTTGGTGTTTGACATGGAGGCCTGGTGTGCTGCAGCTCATGGGGTTGCAGAGTCGGACACAACTGAGCGACTGAACTGAACTGACAATGAGTGATGTTGAGCATCTTTTCATGTGACATTTATTCTGTATGCTACCCTTTTACTGTCATCAGGAAAGGTACAGAAAAAGGAGATGAATGAGGAGAGAAAATAGAGGGCAGAGTGGAATGAGGGAGGAAAAAGTGGAAGGTGAGGGCACAGGAGAGAGAAACACACTATTGGAGAGGAAGAGTACTGATACTGATCTACTTTTACAAGCATGCTGATTCAAAGGCTTTTTCACACAATGGAAATGTTTTGTCAGTGGAAGAGAAGAAAATAAAAATAATCAGTACATTTCCCAATATGTTTTTGGAGACAGCAGATTCAGGATGGTTTGCTGGAAAACAGACCAGCAGGAGATCAGACTATGCCACTAACAAGTCATATGACAGTCAGGTCACTTATTGTCTTTGTTCTTGTTAGTTTCTTAATGGAAAAAAAAAAAACATGCACTATACCAGATGGTTTCTAAAGTTTGTAAGTTTCAGCAATAAAATTCTAAAAATTTATTAGTAATGGGGACCTTTCTCTTGCCTGCATGACTCTAGATTCTGATGCTGTGCTTAATCCTAGAGTCAAAGAAATGTTAGACTGATAAAGCTGATACAAAACAACTGTCTCAGCCTGATCACCTTCTGTACACGTCACTGTAAACTCTAGAGTAGCAACAAATACCAGCTCCTGTATTTATTTTGATTTGTATTCATATAGGAAGTGAGGGAAAACTGCCTCCCACATTTATGGTCCTGAATACTTTAAAAATAAGAGAAATTAAGAACCTAATTAGCTACACACACTTATATCCTATAATATTCTCACATATTTACCTATGAATAAAAATTAGTGAAATTACCCCATACAGTTTGGATTTCTCTGAAAAAAAAATATTCCTTGTCTTGAAACAGAGCTTCTACAAAGATGGAAGGAAACATGAAGAAGGAATCTATAATGCATGCTCAGCTTTCTCCATATTAAAGAATGAAAGAAATGAAACTGGAAGTGAATTTCTTCCTGGTGCTTTTTCACAGGATGAGTTGACTTCAAATTTATTTATATAGTATAATTATTTTTATGTACAGCTTATTTCTTAAGTGCCAACATATTATAGACTTATATAATAATGTATTGCCTAACAGAGATATAGAATTACCCACAATAGCTTGTCAATTTGCTCCAATACCTGGTATGTCTGACATTTTTGACATATAGTTTCTCAACTATTACAGAATTAGAAAATGAAAAGAGAAAATCCTTTACTCATTAGGCTATTTCTTTGCCACTTTTCTTGTGTTTATGTCATCTTCTCACTTAATTATAAGCTCCTTGAAGACAGGAATTGAATCAAGCTTCCTGGTAACCTTCCACATAAACAATGCAAAGCATCTAGTACCTGTTAAATCCATATGTATTGGCTGTCACAGATAATAGGCATTCCCCTACTTGATTGAGAGAACTGATCTTGGTTGCCTTAGTTTTTGGGAGGCCTCGTCATGACCCTTTGCAGAGACATACATAGTACTTTCACTCGCATTTTTACCACCAAAAGTCTAAAAAGTGCATTTCAACAATGCTGCTTTGGAAAGAGTATAGACATAACTGTAGTGGCAATTACTATCACACACAATGCGGGCCATCAGGAGGAAACGTTTTGCCTGAAAGCATTCAGCTATTTCCATTGCAGATACCTAATACCAGGGGGTTATTTTAAAAAAAACTGGTAGTACTACTATCAATAATGGGTTACTTTCGGCATGGGCGTTCTGTGGCTTCAAATGTCTTTGATGGTAAAAGAGAAAGCATCCCCCTTTGAGAAACAATACACCCTTCAAAGACAGACAGTTTAAAACCAGACCCACTGGCACCAGAGTGGTCTCAGAAACTTGTTTTCCTGACACAAATGTGACGAAAGAAGCAAGGATCTGGACAAAAGGAAACGCTGTAGACAATTCCAGCATTTCCTCCTATAAAGCGATGTGCTATGAATAGGCAGACTGATGGGTAACGCTGGCACTTAGCGGAGTTGTTGTTGTTCAGTCGCTCAGTCATGTCTGACTCTTTGCCACCCCCATGGACTGCAGCATGCCAGCCTTCCTGTCCATCACCAACTCCCAGAGTTTTTGCTCATGGCAAAGTTAACATGTGTTTAATTTCATTCAAACTAAGGGGTATTTTTTGAGATTTAATTTATAAACATTAAAACACAGAGATTGCCAGTATACATATAAAGTTTTGACAAATGTTAATACACTATGAAACCAGTATTTAAACAAGATAAAGAATATTCCCATCACCCCCACAATGTTTGTCTCTTTATCTTTCATCAATCTCCCTGCAGAGGAAACTACTCTTCAGAGTTTTTTCACTATAGATTACTTTTACTTGTTATTGAAAATACCTGTAACTTATTTATATATTAAATTTCTTTAAGAGATATTCACAAACTCAAATCTAGTGGTGAGGATTCGGTGCTCTCATTTACCTTATTGAATATACTGGCATAAAGGAATTCACAATGTTCTCTAATCACTCTTTTGATATCTGTAGGATCTGTAGTAATATTCACTCTTTAACTCACGATATTTATACCTTGTATGGTTTCTTCAACCTTAGTTTGACAACTTTGCTTAACCTTTTAAGGAATCAAATTTGGCTTTGCTTTATCCTTGTTTTCTATTTTATTGATTTCTACTCCTACTATTCTTATTTTCTACCTTCTCTCTACACACTTTGGGTTTTTATTTTTCTGAGTGATAAACAGAAACTTCATTGACTTGAAAACCTTCTTGCTTTTCCAATGAAAGTGTTGGTTGCTCAGCTGTGTCCAACTCTTTGCAACCCCATGGACTATAGCCCTCCAGGCTCCTCTGTCCATGGGGCTTTCCAGGCAAGAATACTGAAGTGGGTCGCCATTCTCTTCTCCAGGGGCTCTTCCTGACCTAGTCCATGGGGTCACAAAGTGTCAGACATGACTGAGCTGTTTGTACTAACCATTATGATAATCTCTTAGAGGTTTAATTTATATTTAAATTAATAATAGACGTGGTTGAGTTTACCTCATAGGGCAGCATTAATTTTGCTACTGTTATCATATATTTTATTTCTACATTTGTCATAAACTCCAAAATAAATTATTGCTATTTTTTCTTTAAATAAGCAGTCATTTATAAAAATTAAGAGAAACAAAATATACTTTATAATTTACCCCGAAAATCACCCTTTTGGACTCTTTCTTTCTTCCTGTTTTGCTGAGTTTCCATTTGGTACAATTTCCTGTTAGAATGAAGATCTTCCCTTAACATTTCTTACAGTACCAATCTGATTTGTAATTTTTTCAGTTTCAACTTATTTAAAATATCTGTGTTTAATCTTTTAAAATATTTTCACTAAATATAGAATTCTAAATTCACTCTTCCTTCAGCACTTAAAACAAGTCCATTGTCTTCTAGCTTCCACTGTTTTTGATAAGAAGTAATTTATCATAATCTTTTCCCTACATGTAATCTATCTTTTTTTCCTTTGGCTGATTTTAAGGTTTTTTTTTTTTTAATTTTTTGTTTTTAGCAGCTTGACTAACGTATCTGTGGTTTTATTGTTATTTCTCTTGCTTAGAATTCACTTAACTTCTTGAATTTGTGTACTGATGTTTATTCTTCAAATTTAAAAAGTGAAAGTGTTAGTCATTCAGTCTTGTCTGACTCTCTGTGACCCAATGAACCATAGCCCACTAGACTCCTCTGTCCATGGGATTCTCTAGGCAAGAATAAGAATACTGGAGTGGGTTGCCATTCCCTTCTCCAGGGGATTGTCTCAACCCAGGAACTGAACCCAGGTCTGCTGCATTGGGGGCAGATTCTTCACTGTCTGAGCCACCAGGCAAATTTAAAGCTACTTAAAAATTCTTTTCCTGCACTGTTCTCTTTTCTCCTAAAATCCAACTACATATACATTAGTACATTTTATCTTGTTCCTACTCATTGATGTTCTATTTTTTTCTAGATGGTTCATTTTGGATACTTGATATTAATATGTCTCAAATTTACTGTCCCTTTTCTCTGTGTCTAATAATTTTAATTTCATGTCATTTTATTTCAAAAAATTTCATTTTGTCACTAAAAGTACAGATGTGTCTGATAAACACTGACTATTTTACCTTGATAAAGTGAAACTGAAAGTCGCCCACTTGCGTCTGACTCTTTGCGACCCCATGGACTATATAGTCCATGGAATTTCTCTCCAGGCCAGAAAACTGGAGTGGGTAGCCTTTCCCTTCTCCAGGAGATCTTCCCAACCCAGGAATCGATCCCAGGTCTCTGGCGCTGCAGGCAGATTCTTTACCAGCTGAGCCACAAAGGAAGCCCATTCTACCATAATATACCAAAGCAAAAAAAGAAATGTCTTAGAAGGACATCAAAATAGATTGGGAAAGACTAGACATCACATAGCTCACTCTCAAGAAAAGGTATATATAGAGAGAGCAAGGTATTTATATTTTAGATTTCACATATAAGTGATATCATATGATATTTGTCTTTGTCTGACTTACTAGACTTAGTATGGTAATCTCTAGGTCCATCCATGTTGCTGAAAATGGCTTTATTTTATTCTTTTCATGGTTGAGTAATATTCTATTGTGTGCATGTACCACTATCTCCTTTATCCATTCATCTGTCAATGGATGTTGAGGTTTCTTCCCTGTCTTGGCTATTGTAAATAGTGCTGCTATGAACATTGGAATGCATGCATCTTTTTTAATTATAGTTTTGTCCAGATATATGGCCAGGCATAGGGTGCCGGATCATATGGAAACTCTATTTTTAGCTTTTTAAGAAACCTCCACATTGACTTCCATAGTGGCTGTACCAATTTACATTCCCATCAACAATGTAGAAGGGTTCCTTTTCCTTCAGACCCTTTCCAGAAATTACTACTTGCAGACTTTTTAATGATGGCCATTCTAACTGGTACGAGGTGATACCTCATTGTAGTTTTCTTTTGCATTTCTCTAATAACTAGCAATGTTGAACATTCTTCCATGTGCCTATCAGCCATCTGTATGCCTTCTTTGGAGAAATGTCTATTGGGGTCTTCTATTTGTTTCTGTGTGTGTGTCTTGTTGTTTGGGGGTTTTTTGTGTTTTGTTAATATTGATCTGTATGAATTGTTTATATATTTTGGAAATTAAGACTTTGTTGGTGACATTGTTTGCAAATATTTTGTCCCATTCTTTGAGTGTTCTTTCATTTTGTTTATGGTTTCCTTTTCTGTACAAAAGCTTATGAATTTCATTAGGTCCCATTTGTTTATTTTTGCTTTTATTTGTATTGCCTTGGAAGATGGACCTAAGAAAATATTGCTATGATTTATGTCAGAGAATGTTTTGCCTATGTCCTCTTATGGTGTCATATCTCCTACTTAAGTCTTTAAGGCATTTTGAGTTTACTTTTTATAATTTTATTTATTAATTGATTTATTTTTGGCTGAACTAGGTCTTCGGTGCTGCGCGGGCTTTTCTCTAGTTGCGGTGAGTGGGGGCTACTCTCTAGTTGTGATGCACAGGTTTCTCATTGTGGTGGCTTCTCTTGTTGTGGTGCATGGGCTCTCAGGCACAGGCAAGTGGACTTCAGTAGTTGTGGCTTCCAGGTTCTAGAGCACAGGTTCAGTAGTTCTGGTGCATGGGCTTAGTTGCTCTGTGGCATGTGGGATCTTCCCAGATCAGGGATTGAACCCATGTCTCCTGCATTGGCAGGCAGATTCTTTACCACTGAGCTACCAGGGAAGCCCTTGAGTTTAGTTTTGTGGATAATGGAGGGAGTGTTCTCACTTGATTGATTTACATTTGGCTGTCCAGCTTTTCCAACATCGCTTGCTTAAGAGTCTATCTTTTCTCCATTGTATATTCTTGTCTCCTTTGCTGAAGATTAATTGACCATAGGTGTATGGGTTTATTTCTGGACTCTCTTTTCTGTTCCATCGATCCATATGTCTGTTTTTGTGCCAGTACTATACCATTTTGATTACTAAAGCTTTACAGTATTGTCTGAAGTCTTGGAGGGTTATGCCTCTAGTTTTACTCTTTTTCCTCAGGATTATTTTGGCAATTATTGGTCTTTTATGGTCCATATAAATTTTAGGCTTATTTTTTCTAGTTCTATAAAAAATGTATTGGGTAATTTGATAGAGATCAAATGTGTACTTTACTTAGGGTAGTTTGGCCATTTTAATAATACTAATTTTTCCAATCTAAGAGCATGGGATATCTTTCTATTTCTTTGAATCATCTTCAATTTCCTTTATCAATGTTTTATAGTTCTCAGCATGTAAGCCTTTCACCTCCTTGGTCCACTCTTAAGTATTTTACTTTTTTGATGAAATTTTTAAAGGGACATTTTTTTTTTTTACTTTCCCTGATATTTCACTGTTAGTGCAAAGAAATGCAATCAGTTTCTATAGGTTAATCTTATATCCTGCTACCTTGCTGAATTTATCAGTTATAACAGTTTTTTATTAATTTTTTTATTAAAGGATAATTGCTATACATAATTTTGCTGTTTTCTATCAAACCTCAAATGAATCAGCCATAGGTATCAGTTATAACAGTTTTTCAGTGGAGTCTTTAAGGTTTTCTATATAGATTATCATGTTGTCTGCATATGACAATTTTACCTCTTCCCTTCCAATTTGTATACCTTTTATTTCTTCTTCTTTTCTGACTGTTGTGGCTAAGATTTCCAATACTAGGTTAAATAGAAGTGGTGAGAGTGGGCATCCTTGTCTTGTTCCAGAGTTCAATGGGAAGGCTTTCAGCTTCTCAATGTTGAATATTGTGTTGGCTGTGGCTTTTTCATAGTTTTTATTATGTTTACATATGTTCCCTCTGTACCCATTTTGGCAAGAGTTTTTATCATGAATGGATGCTGAGTTTTCTCAAATGCTTTTTCTTTATCTATTGAGATTATTGTGTGGTTTTTGTCTTTTGTTGATGTAGCATATTATATTGATTTATTTGCATATGTTGAATCATCTTTCTGATCCTTGGATGAATCCAACGATTTTTTTTTTTTACCCATTCTTGCTTTCAGTTTGCTAATTTTTGTTGAGAAGTTTTACATTTATGTTCATCCAAGATATTGGCCTGTAATTTTCTTTTTTGGTAGTGTCTTTGTCTGGTTTTGATATAAGGGAGATAGTGGCTTCATAGAATGGGAAGTCTTCAGTCTTTCAGATGAGTTTGAGAAGGGTTGGTATAAGTTCTTTGTATGTTTGGCAGAATTGCCCAGTAAAGTCTTATGGTCCTGGACTCTTGTTGGGGGAGAGTTATTTTTTATTCTTAAATTACAGATTCTATTTCACTTCTAGTGATTGGTCTGTTTCAATTATCTATTTCTTCTTGAGTCCATTTTGGTAGGCTATATGTTTCTAGAAACTTCTCCATTTATTCTAGGTTGTCCAATTTGTTGGCATAATAATTGCTCAGAGTATTCTTTTATGTTTTTCTATATTTCTAGTGTATTGGCAGTTATTTCTCACCTTACATTTCTCTTTTATTTAGGTCCTTTCTTGGAGACCCTGGCCAGAGGCTTGTTGATTTAAGCTTTGGTTTTACTCTTTCAAAAGAACCAGCTCTTGAATTTATTGATTTTCTACTGTTTTTCAATCTCTATTTCCTGATCTTTATTATTTCCTTCCTTCTACTGACTTTAGCTTTAGTTTGCTCTTCTTTTACAAATTCTTTTAGGTAGGAGGTTAGGTTGTTTGAGATTATTCTTATTTCTTGAAGAAGGCCTGTATAGCTATAAATTTCTCTCTAAGGATTGCTTCTGTGCATCCCATGGATTTTGTATAGCTGTTTTCATTGTCATTTGTCTCAAGGTATTTTTTAATTTCCTCTTTGATCTCATCATTGATATATTTGTTTTTTATAAGCATGTTGTTTAGTCTCCATGTAATCTTTTCTTTCTCATTTCTTTTTCTGTGGTTGATTTCTAGTTTCATGCTTTTTAGTCAGAAGAGATACTTGAAAATTTTCTATCTTCTTAAATTTGTTGAGGCTAGTTTTTTGCCCTAATACAAGGTCTACCCTAGAGAATGCTCCAATTGCACTTGAAAAGAATGTGTATTCTGTTTTTTTATTAGTATAATATCCTGAAAATATTAAATATAACTATTCTGACATTTAGGTTCTCTGTAACCTTATTCATGTTCTGTCTATTAGATCTGTCCACTGATGTGAGTGGGGTGCTAGATTCTTCTACCATTGTATTGGTGTTGAACTGGTGATGGTCAACTTGGCCTCACCGCTTCCAGTCCCTCCTAAGTCTGGGAATTGTTTCTCAGCACCACCTTCACGCTACAGACCCAGGTTAGATTTTACTAATGAGAAGAACCCTTGAGAAAATTGGAAAGTAGAAATGATACAAAAGCTCTTATTGCTCAATATATCATGAAAATCACAGGGGTAGGCATTCAGTTCCAGACCACTCTGCAAACTCTTACTTTGTGGTATTTGAAGTTTCTTGGACTTCCTCAGGATTGGCAGCTTCACTCACTCCAAGTCTTCAGACTAATGTCACAGTGAGTTTTCAGCTGATCCTTCAGTTGCATTCTTTCAGAGCTTTACTCTAATAATTCCCATTTTAATCCCTAATTGCTATATGGAACCTCTTATTTACTTAATTCTTACAGTGATTTTTAAAATTCCCAAACCAGACTTATACAGATATTCTCACAATTCCCAAGCAATAGCAAACTCTGTGATCTCAAAAATGTATGTCAACTGAAATGATGTCAGCAAAAGTTATTACAAAAATGCATTGTGAACAGTATGTCACTAATTTTTAAGATACCACAAATGTAATCAGATTCTGTGTGTGTGTTAGTCACTCAGTCATGTCCACTCTTTGTGAACCCATGGACTGTGGCCTGACAGGCTCCTCTGTCCATGGAATTCTCCAGGCAAGAATACTGTAATGCATAGCCATTCCCTTCTCCAGGGGATCTTCCTGACTCAGGGGTCAAACCCAGGTCTCCTGCATTGCAGGCAGATTCTTCACCTTCTTCAGCCACCAGGGAAGCCTAGCCGTAATTACTGTGACAGGCTGAAATACAAGCAAGGTACACTGAAGAGGCATCCTGACATCTCTCTCCCAAATAGGACTTTCTTTCAGGTTATGATTATCTGAAAACAGATGACATAGTACAGAGTTGAAGCCTATGATATTACTGATACTTGACAACTTTGGTCTACAGAAACATAAATGTTTTATAGTTTAATCCTAATGATAATCTCTTCATCTAATGGATTTTTAGTGGAAAGTATATCATTTTCCCAAGTAGGAATGGTGACTTTTCTTCATAGAATTTATATTGTATAAGAGATTATTTTTTGAGGCTATGCATGAAGTTATAACTCCCTGAATTCAGATAAGAAGTCTGTGTACTTGAACTCAAAGTAACAGTGTCCTCAGTCATAGTTGATTTCAGTTGTTAAGTGTTAGGGAAATTTGTTCCTCAAAAATCCTAAGATCTCATCAGATGTCTGTCCTAGGTCAAGATTTCTCTACCTTGGCACCACTGACATTTTGACCCAGATAATTCTTGTTGTGAATGAGAGGTGAAAGGAGGCAGGGGGTGGGGGCTGTCCTATGCGTTGTAAAGTGCTTGGCAATATCAAGGCATCTACCCACCAGATGCCAGTGGGACCTCTCAGTTGTGACAACCAAAAGAGTATCCAGACATTGCCAAATGTTGCCTCAGGCAGAGGGTGGTAAATCACCCATGGTTGAGAAACACTCTCCTAGATAAAACAGAAATATGATATTGGCAAACATTTAGGTTCTCTCTACTATAAGCTTGTATTTCAATCTTCTACCTTACATTTGGTTTTCCTTCCAGATAGACTAAAATTCTCTCAACATTTCAGTAAGGATATTGAATGTTATCAGACTGTGTGAGGTGCGCCAAAGAATTTTTTAAAAGTGCATTGGCTATAAAGAATCAAAGGAGAGGCCATATTTAATTGTTATTGAGTAGCTGAATAGCCATTTAGAGTGAGTGCACACTATATGCTGCTGTTTATTTTTCTTGTAAATTAGATATCATTTTCATCACCAGGAGATATTAGACTTGGTATCAGTAAAATATACTATATAATGGATGAGCTTGTAATCAACAAAACATCTTATTTTCAAATTTGGTTATAAACTAATTATACCTCAACTCACTGAAACATAATATATAGGAATTCAAACCGAACAAAATGTCTAATATTGAATCACTGTGCTCCTAAAACAACAAAAGCTTCAACATCTTTGTTCTCTCTGCTCTTCTCCTAACCTTTGTCATATTTTCTGATGCATTTGGGGCTCATCATGCAAAACATGTGGCACAAACAGGGAAAACAACCAATGACCTAGCAAGTAAACAGCAGCACACTACTAAACGAAGCCTCTCGCATACGGTGGTCCCCTAGCCCGGAGAAAGCAGCCCTGTGGCAGCCCAGCCGGTCCTCTCATTTCAGCTGTATCAATAACTAATATTATTACTACAGCAGAACAGGCTGTTGGTGATTCATCTGGAATGTATTCCAGTCTTTAAATTTCACAAGGACTGTATATATTGCCCTGAAATAGACAAACTTTACATTCTAACATTTTATTGGACACTTGTCTTTCTAAAATACTATCAACAGGGACTTCCCTGGAGGTCCAATGGTTAAGACTCTGTGCTTCCAACTCAGGGGGTATGGGGATACCTGGTCAGGGAACTAAGTTTCTACAAGCCACATGGTCAAAAGAAGAAATAAAATACTATGAACATAAAATAACACACCAAAAATATACCAAATCCAAGCATTTAGACTACCTTACCTAGAGGATATAATCCTTCTCACCATCTTAGTGCTCTTATCACCCCAAGATCCATTCACTATAATACAATGCCTTTATCACCATGAATTTGGCTCACCAAATTGGGCAATGAGGTTGAACATCATTAGACTGATTAAGAAAAAACAGTCTCCTTTACATTCCAGTAAATCCCTGGAAGGAGATGGATTTGGCCATTTTGTCTGCTCAGAAATTCACCCACAGCCGTTTTCCTTGACCTTCTTACCAACCTCATTGCCATCATGCTGACTTCGCTCCACACTCACCAAAGAAAACCTTTACTATGGGAATGTCTTGGTTGACTGGAGCTTTATGAAGATTATACTGAACTTGGGAGTCTTTTCCATACTATGTATTATCCTTGTCTAAGGAAAACTCAAAATCAACAATGAAAGAACAAAATTTCTATTTTATAAATGGAAAGATTAAGAACTACTTAAGGCAAAATACTTAGCAATAACAATAAATATGCAAAAGCCTTGTCAGATGGGTTGGAAAATATTATTTCCATTTTACAAATAAGAAAAAAAGAGGTTGTGAATGTGATAAATATGAACACTGCTAATGGGTAGGTAGAACTGGAGACGCATATTTAGAAATTCTGGAAATGAGTCTAGCACTATTTCCTCCATATCATGCTGTAATAAAAATAAATGGAGAGGTATGGTGCCATTGTAAATATTGTATACCTAGCAATAAGACTTCATACAATTCACTCATCACAAAAGAGAAAGAAACATATCCTGTTTGGATTTCCAAGGGGCATTATCTGAAAGAAAACATCATTTTACGCCTCCTTTTGTAGAGAAGAAACAATTGCATTCATGTAAGCTTGATTCCTGAGAGTCTGACAGGGTATGAAGGTCATGAATAGACCAAGAAGTCAAAAACACTGGAGGGTGATAATTGAATCAGTGGTACACGTACACACAAACACTGATATCATTCTTCTATTCTGAGAAATAAAAAAATCAGAGAATATTTTACTTTGGAAAGAAAACATAGAGAACAAAAACAATTTCTAAAAAACGTGTTTGCTGCTCACTCACTTCTGGAATATTCAAAAAATCTAAACTCCAATAAACCTTTTAATCCACAGTAATACCCTCCTCCATCAAAAGAAGATGAAGCCTACAGGAAATATTGACATGATAAGCATACAGTCCTACATCTCTCTGTGAAAATATGAAGTACCTGTTATCTGAGTGTGACCTTTCTTTCCAGAACACTGAGATTCTTTCAAGACCCAGACAAAACAGTTTGTTGCTTTTGCTTGAGGTCTGAATGACTTACTAATCTTCAAAAAGAAAAAAAAAAGCAGCACATTTATATTAACATAAGGCTGTATGCTATTATTCAATGGCACATTCAATGGTCTGTGATCCTTGGTGACCTTGCCCCATTCAGGAAACTAGAAAATACAGGAACTATAGCTGAAAAAACGGATGTTGCAAGAGGAGCGGAGAACTTTTAATAAGAAGATTCATGGCAGAAAGATTACATAATGGTAGAGCAAGGTTATCTATCCCCAGACTAGAAAAGATACTCCAGATTAATGGGATTTCAGGAAACCTCTTTGGAAAACATTAATGAAGTATAGTCATTGTGGATCCCTCAGAAAGGTTAGACTTGAGCCTTACACCTCTATTAACATCAAGTTCAGCCTCATCTTCAGGTGGGGTGTGAAGGGAAATCATGATAAATTTGAGATTCAAGAACATAGGGAGGCTGGACTCGCTTTTCCAGCACACTATAGAGAGGCAGCAAGCCTAAAGAGGTTTAGAAATGTCTGCACCGGGTGCCTAGGCCAATGGAATTGAGAGCTCTGAGTAACTGTGCCCAAAGGTAAAAGGAACAAGATAATATCCATGCATCCACAGTGGCATACAAAGAAGCAAACTGAAGGTGGCCTGTAAGAAAGGAGCAGGACTTGGCTATGACTCATGGGGACCAATGAACAGATGGGAATACGGACAACTTGGAAGACACCCACATGTAAAGACTACTCAGGCTAAAGTCCCTTTCCTATGCCTTGGCAGTATATAATCTCCCTCTCATTAGATTGAACCCTGCAAGAAAAATAGGGATAGGGGAAGAAATGAATGAAATTAAATTTTCACTCCCCAGTAGAAACAAGTAAATAAAATTCTTTTACCTTTCCATCACACATCAACATGTGGATTCAGTTTTGTACCTACCACACCAGCTTTATCGTAAAACAGATTAGTTTTATACAGACTGCAAAGTTGCAAAATAATCTGCAGTGGCAGACACAGATCCATGTCCTCATTTCTAGCCCAGAAATAAGGTGTTTTAGGCTGATATCAAACTAGGGAAACTTCATAGCAAAAAAATCTTTAACAATAATTTTGAAAGTTAAAAATTTTATAGTTATTTGTATATTTTTAATTAATTTTAATTAGAGGATAATTACAATATTGTGATGGTTTTTGCCATACATCAACATGAATCGGCCACAAGTATACATGAGTCCCTGCCATCCTGAACCCCCTCTCACCCTATCCCTCTAGGTTGTCCCAGAGCACCGGATTTGGGTTCCCTGCATCATACATCAAACTCCTACTGGTTATCTGTTTTACACATGTTAATGTATATGTTTCAATGCTATTCTCTCAAATCATCCCACCCTCTCCTTCTCCCACTGAGTCCAAAAATCTGTTCTTTACATCTGTGTCTCTTTTGCTGCCCTGCATGTAGGATCTTTGGTACCGTCTTTCTCTTATACTATTGATAGGAATGCAAACTGGTACAGCCACTATGGAGAACAGTGTGAAGATTCCTTAAAAAACTGGGAATAGAACTGCCATATGATCGAGCAATCCCACTGCTGGGCATATACTCTGAGGAAACCAGAATTGAAAGAGAGACATGTACCCCTGTGTTCACTGCAGCACTATTTACAATAGCTAGGACATGGAAGCAACCTAGATGTCCGTTGGCGGATGAATGGATAAGGAAGTTGTGGTACATACAATGGAATATTACTCTGCTATAAAAAGGAATGCATTTGAGTCAGCTCTAATGAGGTGGATGAACTTGGAGCCTATTACACAGAGTGAAGTAAGTCAGAAAGAGAAAGACAAATATTGCATATTGGTGTATATTAATAGTATCAAAGTATGCAGAGCTAATTTTAAAAGTTTCCATCTCTAAAATTATGTTGTAGTATATCTTAAAGAGATGTACCATACTTGCTTGGTTTCCCAAAGTTCCAACTTGTTGCAAAGAATGAGAGTTCTGCTGTAATCAGTGTGAAAAGAGGTTTGTAGATACAATACCAGAGATGTGGTCATCACAAAAGTTTTTGGTAGATATGATCAAATATAAGAATGACTTAGGTAGGCCTTCATTCCACTTTAAAGTAGGATTTAGCTTACCCATATTACAAACACTACATTATTTTGTTCATGCCCATTCTTCTGCTTCCTTCCTAATGCATGTCTATAGAGCTGTGCTTCTTTATATCAGAGTAACTATTCAACAAAAGTGTGCACCCCACACTAGGCTGCAGTTCTACTGGAGCAGGGGCTTTCTCTGATATACTTCATCCTAGTAACTCCAAGCTTAACATTTGCTACATAATTAATGGAAAAAAATATATATTTGCTAAATGAGCTGCTGTGTTCATTAACTGTTCATTTTACCAGTTTGCTTTTGGAACACAGTACTTGGTAAGAAATTGTTCTCCCTCTGCTTTTTGCTTTTCTGACTCGTTTTCTCTCCTCTGGGCTAAGAAGCCAGAATAATCAGAGTGAGATGAATGACTCGTGCCCCTGTCAATGCCGGGTTATAAGTCTCTGAAAGCATTCTCATCTCCGACTGCTCTCTCAGGGGTACATGAATCTGGCCATGTGGTGATGGCACCCACAATGGAGTTTTGAGCGTTAATGGTCATCTCAAGGCTGTGCAGCAGCTTGTCTCAGAAAAGGCCAAGTTCCCTCAGGGTCCAGATCTGATATTCAAAATTACTCTGCCTGGCTGGCCAATGAGGTTAAGAACAGATCCATCCATAATGATATACTGTAACCTGTATGGTAGTATGTCTGAAGAAACCGCTCTTATAGTGAACTCTGTATAATAATGTAGTGGAAGAGGCTGTGACAGTACCTACGCAATGCTAAAAAGAGCTGCTTGAAAAGTGAGAAACACATAGCAACATCCCTAAGAACCAAAGACACATTTACCTGATTTCCTAAATGTAGTCATAACATGGAACTACCAGAGGCCCTGGATTGAGTTGGTTGGTCCGTTCAGCCATAAAACAAAACAAAACAAAACTCATTTGGCTGTTTTGTTTTTCTGACTAAATTGCTGTAATGCACCAGAAAATAAGATGTCACATGATGATGTATATCCTAAAAGTTTTACAATCAAAAAAAATAAAATGAAAAAGAAGAAGCCCCATACTTCTCGTGTGTTTCTTTTTTTTAATGGAGTTGTTCAGCTGTCTGACTAGATATTATATAAGTGAAATATATATATGTACATGGGCTTCCCTGGTGGCTCAGTGGTCAAGAATCCGCCTGCAATGCTGGAGGTGGTTTGATCCCTCGGTGGGGAAGATCCCCTGGAGGAGGGCATGGCAACCCACTCCAGTATTCTTACCTGGAGAATCCCAGCGACAGAGGAGCCTGGAGGGCTGCAGTCCATGGTTTCCAAAGAGTCAGACACAACTTAGTGACTAAATGACTACAATATATATGTACATACCTGTACATATTGTTTATCTCATCTATTTATATATGTCTCTCTATATGTGTATCTACATATGATCGCCCCAGAAAAGATTTGTGATTTAATTACTAGCCCCAGGCCTTCCTTCCAATTACCTCCAGACTGCTAAAGATACCATCAGGAATTTTTATGATCCCTGTGTGGACCATTTAGGGAATACAACTGTGGCCTTTTAAAAAGCTCACTTCACTGCTCCCTAGCAACTTTAGTATGTGCAAGGCGAAGCTCTGAAAAGCAGCTGGACAACACCATCTTCATTCCAAGTGCTAATTTGATATCTGCATAATTTAATCTCCTCATTCTAAATACCAAACCCTGTTTCCAGAAGTTAATTGGTTTTCTTTCCCCTTTGTTTTTTTTTTTTTTAAATTTAGATATATTAACAGATTTTGTTTGCATTTTAATTTTCTCAGTTTTGGCAAGGTCCACATTTCAATTATAATTATTTGGGCTCACCACGGGATTTATATATTTTAAAGATTACATTAATTAGCTCTCAAGTAAAAAATAAATTCTATTCCTCATCAAGAGTATTATCAGCAAGCATATTCAAATGACTTTCCGGCAGTTTCAGGGCATTAGTAATTCAGAGAACAACGACCATTGTGTTTTTTTATTAAAGACCCAATGCATTGGTGTTAATTGACTCAATTTGTAGGACCAAAGATGATTTAGACCTAAATATACAGATATACCGCCTATCTGCTCCTCTCTCCCTCAAATAAACATATATCCACATCCACACACATTTACTCTTGGAGGTAACATTGCCCTTAGCTCCATAATGGTTGTAAGCCACTGTTTTGAAGCTCCACAGTCATTAGGAGAAAAATGGGGGCAACTCTAACCTGCTACCATAACAAGCACTTGACCTTTAGCTCTGTCTAAAGTCCTATTCCTGATCCAATCATTTGGGCCCTTCTGGAGTACATCTCTGGAGTATTCGCAGGCATCAATGTGACCTTCTCTGTGGCAACATAGAATACCCTTCCCTCTGCAGTAATGTCTGCTGCTGAGACCTCCCAGGATGCTCTTCCTCCCCTCAGCTGCAGCTTCTCTGTGACAGTTGCAACCACCCTCCTGCTGCCAACACCAACAGTCAAGCCCTAGTTGCCGGTGGTCTGTGCTGCCTGGCTGCCACATGTGATAATATGGCCCTGGCCCTGGAGCAAGACTGCTGGCTGTGCATACTAGGCAGTGCTGAGGTGTAAGCCTCAGTGCAGTAAGCTAGTGAGGTAGGGATCCTTCCCAACCTCTACCTTTGTGTCAGGCTTTATTACCAAGTAGTGCTCCTGATGTCTCTGAGATTTTTGTGAGAAAATTACCCTTTGAGATTTTACCAATGGAAGCCTCTGTCCATTCACAGGAAGGATTCAGATATCCATTCATAGGAAGCAATACATCTCGTCTCTGATCAATACTATCTTTCTCTCCAATTGTAGGAACACCTACAATGGAACAAGCTAATTTTTCCAACTCCCTATTTCCTTGAAAGAAAGTGAAACTGTTAGTCGTTCAGTCGTGTCCGACTCTTTGGGACCCCATGGTCTGTAGCCCGCCAGGCTCCTCTGTCCATGGGATTCTCCAGGCAAGAATACAGAGTGGGTTATTTCCTCCTTCAGGGGATCTTTCCAACCCCGGTGTCCTGCATTGCAGGCAGATTCTTTACCATTTGAGCCACCAGGGAAGCCCAGGGGAAGCTGTTTACCAGGAGGCACCTCAGTGGCTCACAGAGATAGACCTCTAAGGACTTGGATCCTAAATATCATGATGCCACTCCAGAACTTTCATTCTAGGGTCAAGGTGTAACCTGCTTTACAATAGAGAAATTGTGAAATATGCAAACCATGTATGTCTATATGTGTGTTTATGCAACAGATTAGTGTGAGAAGTAGCTACAGTGTGATAGTTCAAACCGTGGATTCTGGAGCCAGACTACATGGACTCAAATCCTAGCTCTGTCACCTGCTAGCTTAGTGGGCCTCAACAAGTCACTTGGCCTGTTTATGTCTCATTATTCTCATCTCATAAACTGTGAATAATAACAGTACCCTTTTCCCAGGTTATGTGATCAGACAAGCTAATCCATGTTAAGTCCTTAGAACAGTAGCTGGTACATAATAAATGTTCTGTATTATCTCTGATGATAGTTACAGTTCTCTATGAGTGGTCCAACTATTTATTCTGGCCCTCTAGGTGATGGGGATACAGCTGTAACTAAAATATACAATGACCATGAGCTCACAGGGAGGGCATACTATGTGTGGGTGTTAGTCACTCAGTCGTGTCTGACTCTTTGCAACCCCATGGACTTAGCCCACCAGGCTCCTCTGTCCATGGGATTCTCCAGGCAAGAATACTGGAGTAGATTGTCATTTCCTTCTTCAACAGGGAGGGCATGACAATAAACAAACTATACACTCTCAGCAAGTGATAAATGCAGCAAAAAGAAAACTGAAAAAAGAAGGAAAAAAGAACACCAAGTGTTAAAGGGGTAATTTTCAAGCCATTGCCAATGAGTGTCATATTTTATTTTAAAGGAAACAATTATTTTGTTTCATGTTACCATTTGAAAATTTTTTTATGTGGACCATTTTTGAAGTGTTTATTGAATTTGTTAGAACATTGTTTCTGTTTTATGGTTTGGATTTTTGGCATGTGGGATCTTAGCTCCCCGAACAGGGATCGAACTCACACCTCCTGTATTGGAGGGTGAAGTCTTAACCACTGGACCGCCAGGGAAGTCCATGTCACCATTTTTTTTTATTTAAATGAGTTTGAAAGTATAGATAAAACCCAGCAAAAAAGTAGTTTTAGTTTCATTACTACATCCTGGAAAATTGCTGTTCCAGCACACAGATTGTTGTTTCGGTGTACTTCATATAGCATAGAAAATCAGCTCCACAGAAATGTTGCTGGTGTTCTCAGGAAAGTTTAGGGTTTCCATGTGACATTCCATATTTATTTGCTCTTTGACCTATGTTTACTTGAAAACGTTTCTGCTTCTATTGAAGATTCAAAGCATACGGCTGAGAACAGAAACTCATATACTTAGACACAGAAAACTGAGACCACCTATCCCCATACGGTTTACTGTCTCCATTAGGGGTCAGCAAACAACAGCCCACCAGGCTGAATCTCGCTCCTTGCTTGTTTTTGTGAATGCATTTTGGCACAAGGTTATGCACATTTATTTACATATTATCTGTGACTCTCTTGCACAATCACAGAGTTGAGTAGTAGCCACAGAGAAGGCATGGCCCAAAGCTTAACATTTTTTACTCTTTGGCCCTTTAAAAACCTCTGGGCCACACCAGGATTTCTCAACCTCGGCACTATTAACAAACTGGCCAGATAATTCTTTGTTGTGGAGGTTGTTCTCTGCATCGCAGGATGTTGAACAGCATCCCTGGCTGATAGCTATCTATCAGATGCCCGGTAGCACCAAAGACGCCAACTCACCTGGTAATAAGTGTGAAGTCTCTGGACTTTGCCAAAAGCCCCCTGGGAGGCAAATCAGTCACAGTTGAGAGCCACTCTCATGGTTCACTGAGAATCACTGACCTGGTGTTACTATTCAGTTGTCTACATTAGTATAATTTGAATATTCTAGATGACTCTTGCCCAGGCAAATAAATATATTGTTCATTATAGGACTTCCTCAAAGGTATTGATTCCTCAAAGGAAATTATTAACAATTTGTGCCCTCACCTTGCTGTGCCCTCAAGCCTAAACTAATACTCCATGATCCTCACTTAATCCTAAGTAAGCCTCCACAGTGAAAAATCATCTTAAACCAAACTTCAGATGCTTATCAAAAATCTAACCGAGTCCTCTGAGACAAGATCAAAAACTGTCTAGGTGGTGGTCTCCCTTACCATGATAAGTGGTACATTTGTATTTGCTTTATCAATAAGATGCAATTAGTGATACCTAGGATGTCAGCATTCCACAGTATGTAAAATTCCAATGTCTTACATAAAAAGGAGGTTTATGAAAATGTGTAATTTTTAGTCAGGCAGTTATACTTCAAGCATCCTTTTCACTTACTCAACACTGTGTTGAGTCTAAACTCTTTCAGATTTTAGATTTATAATTATCTCTGTCTTCACTGCTTTTAGAAGATTTAGAATAAATCCTGAAAGAAATACAGATACCGTATTTCCAAATGGAATATTTTAATGTTACTGGGATTTCCCCAACTAAGTATAATTAAACATATTTCAGAGTAAGTTATCTGAATATTGAATTGGCATCTACCCTAACAAAGAGAGAATTGCTGAGTTCTACTTAGGAAAATTGTTTTCCCCTTGAGCAAGTAAAAAGGCAAGAAATCCTTTCAGTGATTGGGAAAAATTCCAGTTTGCCTTAATAAAATAATAGTTACTCAAACTAGCCAGACTGGGGGAAATTAGCTGGGTTCTTCATCTAACTGAAGCCCCATAATCAGCACGCTTGTGTTTCTGTTTTCTACCAGTTGTTACAGATGGAGCTTTATGAAATCCATTCTGTGTTTTATTCACTGCTCAATATTCAGAGTCAAGAAGAGTTCCGGCACATAGTAGGTGTTCAATAAATATTTGTTAAACAAAATAATAAAGTAAGTTATGTACTCTATACATGTAAATGGAAGCATATGAAAGCATCTCTGAGAATTTGCTTACAAGTTACAGTCCTAATCTCAAATTCAAATGCATTAACATCTAAAATCCTCAGGCTCCCCGTGAAGAGTGTCTGCTGTTATGGGATGTGTTTCCAATCACTACCTGCTTTTCAGAATTTTTCTGAGGTAGAAGGTGTCATGCATCTATGTAGAGCCATTATTTCCAGTTAACAGCTTTCTTCCCTTTGTCCTTTATATTCAGTCGCCTACTCTAGAGGGGTGGGATGGGGAGAGAGGTGTGAGGGAGGTTCAAGACAGAGGGGGCATATGCATACCTATAGCTGATTCATGTTGATGTTTGGCAGAAACCAACACAATACTGTAAAGCAATTATTCTTTAATTAAAAATAAATACATTATGAGAATTAAAAAAAAAATCCCCAACTAGAGCCCTTGGTTGATGGTTCAAGTTGTGTCTAACTCTTGGACCCCATGGACTGTAGCCTGCTAGACTTCTCTGTCCATGGGATTCTTCAGGCAAGAATACTGAAGTGGGTTGCCATTTCTTTCTCCAGGGGATCTTCCCAACCCAGGAATTGAACCTGGGTCTCCTGCATTTGCAGACAGATTGGTTAGGGAGATGCATTTAGTACCTTGATAATGAAGGCACATTAAAATTTCAGCTTCATCTTAGGCTATAGAAAGCCATGAAAAAACAATGATTCTATTCTAACCAAGAGAAAAAAAATGAATAATTTGTAAAATCATAAATTTCTGAGTCCCTTGGAGAGCTAAAAACAAGATGAACTAAGTTCCAAAGGGTGACAGGCCTCTCTGAGGAGGCAAAAGAACACCAACATTGTTTTACCTGTGACAGACACGGGAGGAAGGGTTGGCATTCAATAAAGCTGGTGAGAAGAAAACATGCAAGTTTTAATGAATTGTTAAATTCTGAAAGTATGTGTAAGCATGAGAGTTTATAACTCCTAGGAATGGCATACACAAAGCAAGTCTGCAGCCACTTGGCAATGCTTTTCTGTGAACATTCCCCAGTGCTCACAAGCAAAGGTGAGGTCAGGTGTGAGCTCTGAGATACTCTCTTTGTGATAGAGCCATGCAGGGCCTGCCAACATTTGAAGATTGAGCAAAAGCACCCAGAGAAGCTTATCTGTGTTCCTTCTAGAACCTGCACGTGCATGAAGTAATGAGCAACTGCTACTGAGTCATAGACAAGAAACCTGACAGACACGCCCACACCTCGAACTCCTCTCTGATATGAAGCAAAGGCATCTGCTAATGGAGGAAGGAAAGAAACCTGCCCATATCTGGAATCTGACCACACTTTGATAGGAAAAGCTACCTGCTCCCAGGGAAGAGGAAGGAAACTGTCCCATTTCACAGTGGACAAAGTTTGGCTGCTGCTGGGTGAGGAACAGAAAACCCACTCTCTCTGCATTGACACTATTCAAAAGCCATCTGACAACCGGGAGAGGAACAGGAAATCTGCCTGTCTGCAAAAATTTACACTGATGGCACAGGTCTCCTGCTGCCGCTGGGAGACAGGCAGGAAACTCATTCATGTTCAAGATCCCCCATACAGGGCTGATATATAGGGCATTATAGATGCTGCACTGAGTGGGAGAAAGAGATGGTCCATCACTAGGGGAGAGCTAAAACACAGGAAGATCCACCTTTGAGGCTGAGTTACACAGGGCATGCTGAAGACTGAGGCTGTAGCAGGAGAAAGAGAAATCCCCCTTATATCCCACAAGTTTCACACTAAGTAATAGTCTACCACCGAGGAGAGGGGCAACAGTATACTGAAAAGCCTCCTTCTGTGTTGCAAGTGTGCTGAAAGCGGAGGGTGGAGGAAAAACAATGAGAGAAACTCTACAGCACTCAAGGCATCACACTAAACACAAAGCAGGAGCAGTGGCCTAATGAAGGAATCAGTGAGTTGCTTCCAAAAGGGGAAAATACAAACCTTGCAGGGGAGAAAGCTGGCAGACCCCCACCCCATCAACCAAGTGATCAAGGTCAACATCACTGGTGATTGTCATGCGAATGGCATGTACCCCCTGCTATGATGTGATGGGAAGAGCACTACCTCTCTGTGATCTCCTTCCCCCCAACCCATGCAAGTAAAACGTGGAAGTGTTTGTGGCTCAGTTGCATCTGACTCTTTGAGACCCCATGGATTGTAGCCTGTCAGGCTTTGCTGTCCATGGAATTCTTCAGGCAAGAATATTGTAGTGGATAGTCATTCCCTTCTCCAGGGGATCTTCCCAACCCAGGGACTGAACATGGGTCTCCTGCATTGCAGGCAGATTCTTTACCATCTGAGCTACCAGGGAAGCCCATTACCCAGTCTAATCAGGAGAAAACTTCAGACAAACCCAAATTAAGGGATATTCTAGAAAGGTTTTGAGCAATATTCTTCAAAAGCATACAGATAATGAAAAACAAGTAAAAATTAAGAACTATTATAGATACGACGAGACTAAAAATACATGACAACTAAGGTAATATAGTATCCTAGATTGAATCCTGGAACACGGAAAGGAAAAAATGGTGGTGTTTAGTTAACAGTCTTAGTGTTAATATTTTAGTTTTGACAAATGCACCATCGGTTAACATTAGGGAATGCTGAATAAAGTATACGTGGGAACTCTCTGCACTATATTTGTAACTTTTCTATAAAGTTGTTTCCAGATAAAAAGTTTAATTTTAAGAGTTTCCCTGGTGCTCAGTGGTAAAGAATCTGCCTGCCAGTGCAGGAGACATGGGTTTGATCCCTGGTCCAGAAAGATCGCAAATGCTGTGGAGTAACTATGCCTGTGTGCTACAATTATTGAGCCTGTGCTCTAGAGTCCAGGAGCTGCAACTACTGAGCCCACGTGCCTAGAGCCCATGTTCTGCAACAAGAGAAGCCACCGCAATGAGAAGCCTGCACAGTGCAACTAGAGAGTAGTCCCCACTTGCTGCAACTAGAGAAAAACCTGCGCAGCAACGAAGACCCAGCACAGCCAAAACTAAATTAAAAGTATTTTTAAAAAGTTTAATTTTAAAAATGGAAAGAAATAAAGTAACTCATTGAAGCACAAGGAGAAAAAAGTGGAGGGAAGAAAGTATAGTACATTCAAAAGCTGTGAGAAACCATCCATCTGTTATACATGTAATTGGGGCCCCAAAAAGAAAAGGAGGAAATAGAGCAGTAGAAATATTTGAAGACATAATGACTAATTATATGAATAAAAGACAACAAACCACAGATCCAAGAAGCTCAGAGAATCCCAAGAACAATAAATGCAAAAAAAAAAAAAACCTAAGCATATCACAACCAAACTAAAAAGCAAAAACAGAATGACAGCAGATTTCTCATCAGAAAATATGCAAATAAGACTTAATGATATCTTTAAAGTCCTTAATGGAAAACTAAACAAGTAACAATTTCACAGCAACCCAGAATTCTATGCCCAGTTAAACATCATTCAAAAATGAAACTGAAATAAAGATATTTTTGAGACACAAGAAAAAGCCAAGAGATCATATTGTCAGAGGACATATGCCTCCAACATTAAACAATAACAGGGGAATATCTGAACAACTCCATTCCAATAAATTTGACAACTTAGATGTACTGGACAAAATTCCTCCAATGGCACAAACTACCATCTCTCACTCAGGAAGAAATAGATAACCTGAATAATCCTGTATGTATTAAAACTGACTTTTTAGTTAAAAATTAAAACTGCCTTTTTAGTTAAAAATGTTTGTACAAGAAAACACAGTGTTCACATGACACTATAAAACAATGAAGGCAAAGCCTGAGGAAGAGAGGGAAGAGGTACTGCACTACCTGACATTAGAATTACCATGATGTTAACACTTGACAAAGATATTACAAGAAAAGGAAACTATAGGCCAGTACTGTTCCTAAGCATAAATGCAAAATACCTAATACATTATTGGCAAATCAACTTGTACAACATACAAAGTAGATATAATATCATGAACAAGAAGGCTTTCTCTCAAGAATGCAGTTCTTTCAACATTCAACAACTGTATTTCATCATACTAACAGACTAAAATGTATACCACATGAAAAATCATTTCACAAACTTTAACATTTATTTACAACAAAATTTTCATTAATTTAAAAATTAAATGTAAATTCTGCAACTTAATGAAGGGGCTCTACAAACACAGCTAACATTATAGTTAACAGTGAATACTGAATTCTTTCCCTCTACAATTAGAAACAAGTCGAGTGTCTGCCCTCACCTTTTCAGTTCAACATTAACTGGAAGTTCTAGCAGTAAGGCAAAGGAAAAAAAGGTATACAGATTGGAAAGGAAGAAATATAACTTTGTATTATTTGATTTCACAATTATCTATATAGACTATCACTAGGAATCTACCAAAAAGTTGGTAAGTGAGTTTATCAAAGCCACAGGACAAAGGTCAACATACAAAAGTCAAACATATATTTATGAAATATTAATGTACAGCTGAAAACTAAAATTTTAATATACTATTTACAATAGCCTAAAAATATGAAACACTTAAGGATATACTTTATAAAATATGTGAAAGTTATGTACATTGAAAATTGCTAAGTATTGCTGATGGAAATTAAAGTAGATCTAATTACATGGAGATATATGTTATGTTCATGGATCAGAAAATTTAATGTTGGTAAGGAGTTAATCCTCTCCATGTGATCTCTAAATTCAGTGTAATCCTATTAAAACCATGGAAATGTTTTTAGAGCAATTAACCAACAAGTATAAAGTTTATATTTCATAAGAGCTAAAACAGCCAAAATGTTTTTGTAAAAGACAACAAAATTGGAGTTCTCATGTACACCTATTTGATATAGCTATGTATCAAACAACGTGGTATTGATATAAGGATAAACATGTAGATCAATGCAGAAAAATAGATACTACAGAAACAGACTCACTCATAAATGATAAGTTAATTTTTGACAATGGTGCAAAAGTAAGCAATGCTGAAAGTAATTTTAAAAATTATGCTCGCTACACTTAAAATGTATGAGTCCAAGAATAAGAGATTAAACAATGAATCTTCTATAAGAAAGCATAGAAGACAATCTTTGTGACCTTGGGTTATCAAATAAATATTTCTTAGACAAAGAAATATGAACTATAAAGAAAAAACAATAGAATTTATATTTTTTAAAAAAGCCAAAACTTCTGTGGTTCAAAAGACAAGGTACAGACTGGGAGAAAATATTTGCAAAACATATATCTAATAAAGGTCTTGTATCCACAATATATAAAGAACATTTGTAGCTCAACAGTAAAAATACAAATGCTGGAGAGGGTGTAGAGAAAAGGGAACCCTCTTGCACTGTCAGTGGGAATGTAAATTGATACAGCCACTATGGAAGATGGTATGGAGATGCCTTAAAAAACCAGGAATAAAACCACCATGTGATCTAGCAGTCCCACTCCTAGGCATAAACCCTGAGGAAACCAAAACTGAAAAAGCCACATGTACCCAAATGTTCATTGCAGCTCTATTTACAATAGCTAGAACATGGAAGCAACTTAGATGTCCATCAACAGATGAATGGATAAAGAAGTTGTGGTACATATATACAATGGAATATTACTCAGTCACGAAAAGGAACACATTTGAGTCAGTTCTAATGAGGTGGATGAACCTAGAGCCTATCATACAGAGTGAAGTCAGAGAAAGATAAATATATATACTAATGCATATATATGGAATCTAGAAAGATGGTACTGATGAATTTACTTGCAGGGCAGCAATGGAGAAACAGATGTAGAGAACAGACTTATGGACATGGGGAGGGGGAGGAGAGGGTGAGATATATTGAGAGAGTAACATGGAAACTTACATTACCATATGTAAAACAGATAGCCAATGGGAATTTGCTGTATGTCTCAGGGAACACAAATAGGGGCTCTGTGTCAACCTAGATGGGTGGGATGGGGAGGGAGATGGGAGGGAGGTTCAAGAGGGAGGGGACATATGTACACCTACGGTTGATTCATGTTGATGTTTTACAGAAAATAACAAAATTCTTTAAAGCAATTATCCTTCAATTTAAAAATAAGTAAATTAAAAAAAAGAAACTAATGAGTGTTGCTAAGAATGTGGGAAAATTGGAACACTGCTGGTTGGAATGCAAAATAATTCAGCCACTCTGATCACTTTCTATAAAATTAAAAATACATTTACCTTATGACTCAGCAATTCCACTCCTAGGTATTTACACAAGAAAAAGAAAAATGCCTATATGCAAATGTTCATAGAAGCTTAACTCAGAGATTTTTTAAAAAAAAAACGGAAAACAACACAAATTTCCTTAACTGGTGAATGGATAAACACACAGTTTCAAACTCAAAGAAGAGATCATTATTTGACAATGAAAAAGAACAATGTACTGATACGTGTAGATACATAGGCAGATTTCACATCATTATGCTTGGTGAGAAAAGCCAGTCACACTAAATGCTGCCTGATTCCATTTAAATGACTTCTAATAAAGGAAAAAATATTAATAAAGGGACTGAAAACATATCAGTGTTTTCTAGAGAACCAATTAGGCATAGGTATGAGGAAACTTTGGGAATTATGAAAATGGTCTATGTTTTGATTCTGGTCATGATTATACAAATATATACTTTAAAAGGGTAAATTTTATCACACAAAATTATACTTCAATAAAAGTTGAAAACTGTGACAGTATTCACATAGGGTACAGTCAGCTAGGTTAGTCCTAGCACTTGATTTTGTATGTGCAGACAATGAAATTATGAACTCCAGGAGAGAGAGTTAAAGAATTTTTTTCCCTGTTAAGGTACAAAGAACTCTGAGATAATAACAAAAATTCTAACTTTTATTTTTTTTTTTTACTAGAAATGAACTTAGAGATCATCCAGGATGAATACTTCACTTTATAGGTAAGGAAAAGACCTAAAGAAGCTGGATGAATCATCCAAGAAACCCCGTCTACAAGCTGGGACAGAATGGCCCTCAGAACAATCCTAATAGATCTACCCCAAATTGTAAGCAAGTCATCCAAATGAATCTAAGCAATCCTAGGAGCTAATGTTACAAGTTAAATCTCACCAAGAAACAAAAGCACCACACCAGACCTTCAAAATAATGCAATACAATGTAATTATGATCCTGCAGGTTGGGGAAAGGAAGTTGTATTTCAAGGCTAAGTGACCTTCAAAGGTTAGAGAAATACAGAACTCTAACATTTCTCATTTCTCACTGATATGTGTTCAAACAGCTAGCTCGATTTATCAGTGCATTTTGCCTAATCAGTAATATTAAAATACTCATAACAAAGTCGTGAAGAGGAAGGGCAATGACTGTTACATTTTTTCCCATGATGGGTCAGTAGATTCCAAACTTTTAGATTCAGACACTTTGAAGTCTAAAAGGTGAACATCATCAGATGTGAACACAGGCTATGAACAAGCAGATACAAGATTATTAATTGATTTCTTCCCCTTCTTCCATCCCTACTCCTGCTCACTTCCACTCCTACCATCTATAATGCTCATATTTACAGATGTGATCTCTTTCCCTTGCCATTAATAATTAACACATTCTGTACTTGTGTTTGCAATAGAAACCCAGTCAACCAGGGCTTCAAACAATTTTAAAATTGTGATCATTTTTATACATCAACTTGGCTAGGCTATGGTGTCCAGGTGTTTGGTCAAACAGCAGTTGAGATGTTGCTGTGAAGATATTTTTACATGTGACTACATGTTGAAGCTGAAACTCCAATACTTTGGCCACCTCATGCGAAGAGTTGACTCATTGGAAAAGACCCTGATGCTGGGAAGGATTGGGGGCAGGAGGAGAAGGGGACGACAGAGGCTGAGATGGCTGGATGGCATCACCGACTCGATGGACATGGGTTTGGGTAGACTCCAGGAGTTGGTGATGGACAGGGAGGCCTGGCGTGCTGCAATTCATGGGGTCGCAAAGAGTCGGACATGACTGAGTGACTGAAATGAACTGAACTGAGCATTTACAATGGGCAGACTTTAAGCAAAGTAGACTGCCCTCCATAATGTAGCTGTAACTTCATCCAGTCAGCTTAAGACCTTAAAAGCAAAGACATGTTTCTTGAAGAAGGAATTCTGCCTTAAGACTGCAACTTGGAAACTCTGCCTGAGCTTCCACCTGTTGGCCTGCCCTGCAAATTTCAAACTTCCAGCTCCCACGATCAGATGAGAGTCAATTTCTTAAAATAAATCTCACTTTATTTCTGTTTCTATGTGTGTTTGTACATGTGTGTGTATACAAACATATACGTTATGTGTGTGTTGTGCATGTTCTGTTTCTCTGAGGAACTCTAATCCATAGAGCTCATAATTTTCATAAAACAAGCAATTAAGAGGTTGTGAGTTCAATGGCTTCATTTGCCATCAGACACTTGAGCTTCTTCTAGCCTTCTACTCCTCTGTTCTTACTTAGCTGGCAGCTTTTGTCCATATGATCATGGTGGCAAGGTAGTTACTGCACCATCAACATCATTACTGTGTTTTAGAAAAGAGGAAAAATTATAGACAGATGATGTTGAGTTAAAAACTCAACAGTGAGTTGAGTCTACCCTTTTAAAGAAATTTCACAGAAGTTCCCTCCAGCAACTTTCACTTCTATCATATTGGCCTTAACTATGTCCCATGGCCATCATTAACTGCAAGAGAAGCTGGAAAACGTAGCTTTTTTAGCTGGGCACAATGCCCAAAGAGAGTAGGTGTTCTAGTCTAACAGAAAAGAAGAGATACTGGATAAGCTATAAGCAGTGTCTGCAATACTCCTTCAAATCTTTGGATTGGTCCTTAAACTTACTTTGGTTTTCAGGTTCACTAATGATCATTTTATTATTGGAATGTTCCTTTCTCTCAGATATTATTTTGGTCTTCCACTGTTCAAGGATTATTCATCTTTTCCAAAGATGATGATCATCCCATCTTCTTCCCCTTTCCCTATATGCCCTCTCAGTTCAGTTCAGTCGGTCAGTCACGTCCGACTCTTTGCGACCCCATGGACTGCAGCACGCCAGGCCTCCCTGTCCATCACCAACTCCTGGAGTTTGCTCAAACTCATGTTCATTGAGTCAGTGATGCCATCCAACCACTTCATCCTCTGTCGTCCCCTTTTCCTCCCGCCTTCAATCTTTCCCAGCAACTGGGTCTTTTCCAAGGAGTCAGTTCTTCTCATCAGGTGGCCAAAGTATTGGAATTTCAGCTTTAGCATCAGTCCTTTCAATGAATATTCAGGACTGATTTCCTTTAGGATTGACTAGTTTGATTTCCTTGCAGTCCAGGGGACTCTCAAGAATCTTCTCCAACACCACAGTTCAAAAGCATCAATTCTTCAGTGCTCAGCTTTCTTTATAGTCCAACTCTCACATCCATACATGACTACTGGAAAAATCATAGGTTTGACTAGACGGACCTTTGTCGGCAAAGTAGTGTCTCTGCTTTTTAATATGCTGTCTAGGTTGGTCATAGCTTTTCTTCCAAGAAGCAGGTGTCTTTTAATTTCATGGCTGTGGTCACCATCTGCAGCGATTTTGGAGCCCAAGAAAATAAAGTCTCTCACTGTTTCCATTGTTTCCCCATCTATTTGCCATGAAGTGATGGGACCAGATGCCATGATCTTAGCTTTTTGAATGTTTAGTTTTAAGCCAGCTTTTTCACTCTCCTCTTTCACCTTCATCAAGAAGCTCTTTAGTTCCTCTTCACTTTCTGCCATTAAGGGTGGTATCATCTGCGTATCTGAGGTTATTGATATGTCCTCTACTCCATACATACTCACCCCATGGAACTAACAGTTTATTCAAAGCAACTGGAAACATGGAAAGTAACTAGTATTTCATGGTTAATGAGTCTACTAAAAAACATATAATCTCCTAATATTGAAGATTCAGAGTTACAGCTAATAATCATCAACTTGGTTGGAAAACATTTCACAAGGAAAGAAGATGCCTAAGTTTAGAGGACACAGGAGTAGCTAGGAAATTCATTTCCCAAAAGATTATTATGATGAGCTAGCTCAAAACTATTAACTGCTTGAGATCACAAGAAATTAATACATAAGGCACAGTCACTTATCTCTAGGAGATGGTACCACTGGGACTGATTTCTGTCTGTCAGAAATAATCAGTAATTATGAAGACAATACAAAATCAAACAAAGAAACTTTTAAAAATTGCCCTAAAGGGGCATGTGTAAGAGAGGTAATTAACTTTCTTTAAACTATAAATGAAAACCCTTGTGGCAGAAGATGGCTATCAAATCCACCATGTAAATTCTCTATCCTCAATATTTCAGCATTTATGTTTTTTTCTTGGAATTTCACTTCTTTGGATCCCACCTTTCAGATATAGCTACATGTATTCCTTATGTTGATCTTATTCCATCCTGCATACCACTACTATTTTGATCTTAAGTGTGAAGGTGATCATGTCAGTCTACTGCCTAAAATCTTCTATAGGTCTCTGTAGCTTTCAAAATAAAGCCAGAAGCCTCAGTTTAATACACAATGATGTTCATGACCTGTCTCCTACCTCCTTTTCTTGGCTCAGCTCCCACTGACGCTGCCTTTCTCACTCTCTAAACATAAAAAGATAATCCATCCATTCATTGAATATATATACTTATAAATATATATGTTCATTAAATATGCTGAACACATACTGTGTGCTAGGCATTGTGCTAGGTACAGCAGTTTAAAAACAGTACCCATCATTTAAGACTATCGTCTCATGGTTTTGAGTTTGAAATGACCCAGCTCAGTAGCTTTTATTACGAGTTTCTCACGTGGTTTCAGTGATTTCAATCCCCAAGTTTCTGTGCCATCTCAAAGGCTTCCTAATTGATGTGTCTGGCCTGGGAAGTCGTTGGCAGCTGGAAGCTGGAGCAGTTGGTGTTCCTCAGGCATGTCTGCCATCTTTGTGTGTTTGCTTCAGCATAGCAGCTTTGAATAGGCTAGACTTCTTCTATGGTGGCCCAGGACTTCAAAGGCACATTTTTAAGAAAGAAGTGAAGGAAGTCATATCATCTTTTATGACCTAGCCTTGCCAGTCGCATGGTGACACAGCTACTATACTTTATTAATGAGGCAGTTCCTCAGGCCTACCCAGGTTCAAGGGAAAGGGATACAGACCCAACCTCTTGATGGAGGAGTGGTAAGGTTCTGGAAAGTGTGTAGGACTGGAAACATTGTTGCCGATATTTTGAAAATCACAACCTGCCACAGAAATCTTTCCAGAAGAAGTATCTTGTTTCTTCACACTTCTATGCTTTTATAAATGCTGTTCACACTTCCTCAAGTGTCTTTGTCTCTTTTTGATTAACTTAGTAATACTCAGTTGGTAAAACTTATCTCCAGTTTCTCTTCCTTTGAGAAGGAAAGTTCTTGGACCACTACCTGTCATGTCATACCCACTGTCACCCCAATGCTTCTCCTCATATCCTGCCCCATTTGCAAGCCATGGATAATCCTAGCCCTCTTTTCACAATATATTGTGGTAGATGATCTCTTAACTCCATAACTGAATCCAAAATTCTTAAAGATATAAATCTCTGTTCAATTTTCCATTGTCAGGATATTATTTAGTACTTAAAGTACTTAAATGAGTTAATGTGAAAGCAAACCAAATTGTCAAGAATATAGCTAAGTATAGAAATTTTTGTTAAACTTTTTGCTAGGATTTTAGGTATTCTAGATAGGAAGTGAGAATAACAAATACAGAGGAAACAAACAGGGAGGCAGAAATCTAGTTTCTATACAAAAATCACATGTACTAAGTTGTGAGAGGATCACGTCCCATCAAATCTATGGCTAGGGCAAATGAGCATGTTAAGTGTTATACATTTTCTAGCCAAAAGAAAAAGAAAACAAAGTTTAGTGGATTTTTACTCAGGCAGTTTATGTACATTCATATTAAACATATGAATAGATATTACCTCTATTTTGCAGGTAAGGAAACTAAGACTCAAGCATACAAGTAATTATTCTAAAGCACGGCACTCAATTATTATTGCTATTCTAGTTGTAAATGACAGAACCAGGATACAAACCATTTGTCTGACTGCGAAATTTATTCTTTCTCCCATATTATTCTCTGAGTAAGTTTCCATAGCTCTTAATATCTAGTCTCAAATGAGGCTGGATCTCCATGATGGCAAATCTCTACTTATTTGTGGCTGTCCTCTTAGAGCTTTTAAATTTTTCAAGAAAGCAGTTGCCATAGAGGTACAGACCTTAAGGGTCTACCTCTTCCATTTTTGTTCTTTTGTCTATTACTTCCTCTCTTAGATTTTTAGGTGCTAGAGTAGAAGAAAAAAAAGACCTGGGTGGAGATACTGAGAAAGATTCTATGACCTTAATTACAGGTGAAGGACTCTGACAATGTAAGTAGATACACAATTCCACTTTTCATCTTAAGTGTTACCAGAGGCATTCTGGTATAGTCTCAATATCTTTTAACCATTTCTAATATCTCATATTTTTCAACTGGAATTGCAGTAATAACATATCATATTGGTTTTGCCTGACTCCATTAAGATAACACTACTAGGATAAATAACTTTTACACAGAAAATGTTACAGAATATGTAGGATGCTGTTCCCTCCTATATGTGTCACTCAGTTATCTTCTCCAACTTTTACTCTTCCTAAAATCTGAAAGATTAGACCATAAAACAATTCAAGAGTGGAATGATTCAAGTTATTTTATAACGGTTATAATCAAAACACTACAGGAACTTTCCTGGAGGTTCAGCCGTTAAGACTCCATGCTTCCAATGCAGGGGATGTGGGATCGATCCCTGGTTGGGGAACTAATATCCTACATGCTGTGTAGTACGTACACCCCATTGCCCTCAAAAAAAACCCAAAAAACAGTAACTAATCAATCCAAGCTGATGTCTTTAAAACATTAACATTGCTTATTAATAATTTCTTCATTTAGAAAAAATGTGGAAAAGGAAATATCGTTTAAGTTTTTTCTCTTTATTGGCTAACACATAAGAAATTTTAAAATTTTTAGATATTTATACAGGTCAGATCTAACTAGCCACATGTAGTTGATGAAAAAGATCATATTATTTCTAAGTTGAAAAACATTTTTATTGTTAACAATTTAGGGTAATCCTTGTAGCTTCTTCTATGCACTAACAAAGCTATTTGAGAATGAGTCCATTAAACCCTTCATCTTGCTATACTACTGTTTTTTTTCTGGTGAAGAGATTATATTTGGCAGATTCCCATAGGAATAAATTATTTCAAGATCAAGAGATCTCGTAACTCCTCAGCATATCCAGCACCCTAATTTGGGGAAGGATAGTAACTATATTTCAAAATTGTTGAGAGAATATGAGATTTGACTGTTAAAAATCAGAATCATACCTAACAGAAGAATTTGGTTATTATTCCATTGATAACAGAGGATCTCTTAAAATAAGAATAACCACTTCCTATTTTTTTTGTTTGTTTTTGAGTTCAGATTGTATTGTTCTGAATTTTCCTGAACAGGGATCTAGCCATTCTTTTTCAAACAGCACCAGTGTCTTTTGTTTTTAAACAGTATGAAGAATTCAGCTTGTCTCATGAATAAAACAACTGCCTGAATTTCTTTCTTATCGTGAGTTTCTATTTTTTTTTCTCTTGAAGACAACCATGAAATCAATGCACTAATTACCCTTCCAATACCCTTGCCTCTGAATTCTGTTCCACAAATGCAACTACATGGAACAACCAGTCAATGAACTGCTTATTGTTGAATGCCACACTTCTTAGCTACTTGATCATAATTCAATGTCTGTTAAAATAAAAAGAAGTGTTTCGTGGTTGAAACATGATTCTTCACTCTGTTGTTTGAATTCTGTTACCATATTTACATATTAAGCTCCCTTCAGGTGACTTTTCAGTTATTTAAAAATACATAAAATTATTGAGAAACACCAATTAAGCTGAGTGTCTAGTAAAGACTTATTTGGATGTAGTCCCAGATAATGTCCTTGGCTAATGGGATGAAAGAAAATGAAGCAACATGATTTCTAGTAAATTTGATTTGGTCTTGTAACATGCTCTCAGTTGAAAATCCTCTAGCTATATGGCAACCCAAAGCTAATGCCAGTGTTCAAAATGCATACAGAAGTGTACACATATGTCTGTATCAGGAGATGCATAGAAAATTAAACTTCGATATAGAAACTTTTTTTGACCAAAAATATTTATCTATAGAAAACAATGACTCAAAAAATAGTACAGTTATCACACCTAAGCAAAATGATCTATTCTGTTACTATTAACAGCTTACTTGGGATTCAAGTCAGAAACTTGTAACAGTAGATGTCTTTGGGAAAAGGGGACGTTCTTTTCATTTAAGTAACTTTTTTACTATTTGAAATTGTATACAATATTTATGTATTACTTTTAAACAAAGTTTAAACCTAAGTTGAAAGTAGTATCTTTTAAAACATAATTTTAAGATTAATTTTTGTTGTAATAAATATTCTTTTAAAAATGAAGCTTTGAAAGGTTCTGAGAAAAAGTGGTTAGATCTAAGTCCATCTACAGGATGTCAAATTGCAATGGGTCTGCCAGGATGCTTCAGCTCAAGGATCAGTTTATTCACGGAGAGGAAATTATGTACATACAAACTTCAGTTTGGGGGGGTTCCATAGCTCACAGAGTCAAAATGAGATGATCTGGAATCTGTGAACAATTGGCAAGAAAGCCTTTTCAATATATGTTTTTGAGTGCCTGCATAAGTAATTTCAGAAAATTTTCTAGGTTTTGTGTCTTCTCATATGGTACAAACATGAAGAAGAAGTTGGCAGCTCAGAAGGAATAGGGCCTAAGACAGAAGCTTTAGCGAGCACCAGTGACAACAGCGAGAAGCTGGAAGGGGAGGAGCAAGATGACTGAGACATCTGACCAAGGCTGAATAAACAGAAGTCTGCTGTGAACTGCCTTCTTTCTCTTTTCAAAGACATCTTCTATTTGTATCCATGATTTCATGTCTCCTTTTAGTTTCAGAGGAAGACTTATCTCCTTCTGGCTCTTGAGAATTCTTGGTCCTATGCACTCTTCCGGAGAAGGCAATGGCATCCCACTCCAGTACTCTTGCCTGGAGAATCCCATGGACGGAGGAGCCTGGTAGGCTACAGTCCATGGGGTCGCTAAGAGTCGGATATGACTGAGCGACTTCACTTTCACTTTTCCCTTTCATGCGCTGGAGAAGGAAATGGCAACTCACTCCAGTATTCTTGCCTGGAGAATCCCAGGGACGGCGGAGCCTGGTGGGCTGCCGTCTATGGGGTCGCACAGAGTCGGACACAACTGAAGCGACTTAGCAGCAGCAGCAGCATGCACTCTTCTTGTCTTCTTCATCAACAACTTGCCTTCTGCAATGAATACACTGCATTATGAGATTTACCCTCACAGTGTGTTTAATATGTCAGTGGCCCCAGTGTTCACCTTTCTTGTGGTTCACACCTTGGGCTGTGCCTACCCACATTGACTCTTGACCATAGTCCTCGCTCAGCTCAATGGGGCACTATTATGCAAACAGAAACTTGAAAAGGGTTTCAATAATAGAATTTGCCCTCTATTGCTACCCTTAGGAAGCACTGCAACCACACTTTATTCCAAAGACAGCTATCAAGAAACCTAGGGATTTAGTCTTAATCCTGCCAGTGTCTCCTACATCAATGAGAAAGCAAGTCACCTTTCTTTAAGAGCCTATGTAGTCATCCTTTACCATGATCCAAAATTGTCTTTAACCTGACTCCAGTCCTTTGTCAACTCAGTTTTTGTTTAATGCCTTGCCCATCAGTATCTGTCCTCTTCCAAGTGGAAACTGAACTCTTAAAGGTCAATGTCTTTGCCAAATCAAATAAGTGTATCAAATTTATTCACTTTAAATTCTCTGGCTTATTTGACACAATTAGCCATTCTTTTATTTTCAGTTATCTCTTTTACTCCCTGCACCTGTTTCAAAAAATTACTACCTTCATTTTTGTACTTCTCTAATTCTCTAGTTTTTAAATGGAGTTATGTAGAATTCAAATAGGTTTATCTATTACTGGTTATACTGGGAAGCAAAGGTATACATATATGATTTAGGGGTGTCCATGATGATGTTGTTTAATTGCTAAGTCATGTCTGACTCTTTTGAGACCTCATGGACTGTAGCCCGCCAGGCTCCTCTACCCATGGAATTTCCTAGGCAAGAATACTGGAGTGGGTTACCATTTCCTTCTCCAGGGGATCTTCCCAACCCAGGGATCAAATCTGCATCTCTTGCATTGGCAGGCAGGTTTTTTTTTTTTTAAACCACTGAGCCACCTGGGAATTCCAGGGGTATCCATACTTTTAATCAATCAAATGGTCTGTAAGCTAAAACAGATTTGCTACTTCACTCATTTACCTGAGAATATTCAATATGCCAGGCTCTGTTATAGACACTGAGGAGAGAACAATGATTAAAACAGATACAATCTCTGACCTCATAAAAGTTAATTCTATCTGGAAAAGCAGAAAATAAAAACAAATTATATGTCATATTTTCTGACAGAGGAAAGTGCTGTGAAGAAAAAAAGTGAGGCGAATTAGGAGATAGAGTGGAAAAAAAATAGTATTTTACTAGGTTGGTCAGGCAGTTTTCCATGGGGTACTGAGATTTGAACAGAAGCCTGGATAAGGTGAAAAAGTTATCCACATGGATATTGGGGAAGTGAGCATTTCCGGAAAGAACGTTGAGGTTCATTGTTGAGGTAGAAACATGCTTTGTGCCCATAAACAATACTCATGAGTCATTATGGCTGATGAGAGCAAATGAGAGGTGAGTATTTGGGCAGTGAAACAGAAAAGTTCACAAGGGATGGGTTAGGGAGGCCTCGTAGGACCATGGTTAGACCCTCAAGGGCACCAAGACAGTTTACCTTTCTTCTTGGAAATTCACTACAGGAATCTTGTCAGCCTATCTTAGTTGAATGAGACTGGATTTTGGATTATCACACGTTTGGGTAACTATTGTGAGAGGTTCAGTAAGTTCCAGTTGTAGAGCCTCGAGCAAACTGTTTTACCTTTCTGAGTTCTATTTTTCTGATCTTTACAACTGGTATTCAATGACCCAGCTGATGGAATTTTTAAGTTAATATAGCATATGAATACACCCACCTTAGTGCTATCATGAAGTAGATGCTCAATAACTGTTAATTTCCAGGCCTCTTTACATACCTTCTCTAAGAAAATGTATGTCTTTTCATGACTTCAACTCCTACCTCTATGAATTGATTCTCAGATCTGTCCCTCAGGTTCTATCATTCATTTTTCATTAGTGTGTTTTCTTTCATCATTTTCATATGCCTAACTAGATGTTCTAGCAACAACTCAAACTAAAAAATCACCTTTCCCCTAAAACTGTGATCAAAATCTCAAATTGCTCCAGAGTAACAAAATGAATAAAAAGACTTGATCTGCTGAAAACCGTTCAGTGTCAGCTCCCTGATCACAGTGTGCCCAGCCCTGTAGATCTTTACCCACCACACATGCACAGTTCAGTTGCGTCCAACCCTTTGCGACCCCATGAGCTGCAGCATGCCAGGCCTCCCTGTCCAACACTAACTCCAAGAGCCCACCCAAATTCATTGTCCATTGAGTCGGTGATGACATCCAACCATCTCATTCTCTGTCGTCCCCTTCTCCTCCTGCCCTCAATCTTTCCCAGCATCAGGGTCTTTTCCAATGATTCAGCTCTTCGCATCAGATGGCCAAAGTACTGGAGTTTCAGCTTCAACATCAGACCCTCCAATGAACACCCAGGACTGATCTCCTTTAGGATGGACTGGTTGGATCTCCTTGCAGTCCAAGGGACTCTCAAGAGTCTTCTCCAACACCACAGTTCAAAAGCATCAATTCTTCCGTACTCCGCTTTCTTTATAGTCCAACTCTCACATCCACACATGACCACTGGAAAAACCACAGCCTTGACTAGACGGACCTTTGCTGGCAAAGTAATGTCTCTGCTTTTAAATATGCTGTCTAGATTGGTCATAACTCTCCTTCCAAGGAGTAAGCGTCTTTTAATTTCATGGCTGCAATCACCATCTGAAGTGATTTTGGAGCCCAAAAATATAAAGTCTCTCACTGTTTCCACTGTTTCCCCATCTATTTCCCATGAGGTGATAGGACCAGATGCCATGATCTTAGTTTTCTGAATGTTGAGCTTTAAGCCAACTTTTTCACTCTCCTCTTTCACTTTTATCAAGAGGCTCTTTTGTTCCTTTTCACATAAGAGTGGTGTCATCTGCATATCTGAGGTTATTGCTATTTCTCCTGGCAAGCTTGATTCCAGCTTGTGTTTCTTCCAGCCCAGCGTTTCTCATGATGTACTCTGCATATAAGTTAAATAAGCAGGGTGACAATATACAGCCTTGACGTACTCCTTTTCCTATTTTGAGCCAGTCTGTTGTTCCATGTCCAGTTCTAACTGTTGCTTCTTGACCTGCATACAGGTAGATCTTTACCCACCACACGTGCACAGTACTCACCTATTGGCTCAAGGGAACCCCTGGGAAGTCTATAGTGCTCTTTCTCTGTGTAACTCCTTTCTGACACTCTGCTCAGAAATTCTAGCTACATCAGTCTCCCAAAACCATTCCTGAATTTAAAGAAACCACCATGATCTGCTTGGGTTTTCCCTCCAGGCATCATATCCCAGAAAGTGTCTCCTGGAAGAAAGGTGAAGTAATCCCAGGGCTCACTGCATTTGCTTCCCTTCTCTTGGGGATCTCTGCAACTCAATGTCTGATATCCAAAGTCTGAAAGCTGCTGTTTCATATATTTTGTGCCATATTCTAGTTGTTTACAGCAGGAAGGCAAGTTTGTTCCCAGTGCTGACTTAAAAAAATGCACAGTGTGAGAGCTGTGAGTTAAGTTTTATTGGGGCCAAAATGAGGACTATAGCTTAGGAGATGGCATTTCAGATAGCTGTGGGAAACTGCTCCCAAGAGGTAAGGGGAAGGTCAGTATATATGTGGTTTTGGTGAAGGGCAAGTACATACAATGAAACACATTTTTTACATAAGATTGCTGCTAGTCACAAGGAACAGATGTCACCATGAAGGAATTTAGTGCTTTTCTAGATCTGAGGAGATGCGAGAATTGGGCTCATAAAATTAGCTCTGGAAAATATCTAACTCTTCAAAGACCTGTTCTGCCAACTTTCCCCAAGCATAGAGTGCCTGGTTCCTGACCTCTACCCTGAACTCCTTATAGAGGTAGATGGTAAGTGCCAACTTGTAGCTGACTCCAGTAACTTCACAAAAATAGAAGCCCATTGCTACTTATTTAGTAGAAACCCACTGCAATATACAGAATGCTCAAACATTTCACATATGGATTTCTTACACAGTTCTTCAGAGAAAAATGATGTGTTTGGAGATAGGACCTCAGGAGGAGCAATTTGTTCCAGCCTGAGGCCACACTTACTGAGACTATACATTCTGTTTTGCATGTCTCACCTTTATGGCCAGGTCTTCTTCATCCAGCACTGGGTCATTCCTGAACCAGGTCCATTTTGACCGACAGGCAGCAAGCCAAATGCTGAGTTGCCAAAAACTGGCAAGGCAGCCAAGTAAGGAGACTGGGATGCCTCACATCCACCTCCCCAAAGCAGGATCTGGAGGGCTGGGGATAACAAATGAAGAAGCAGGGTAGTCTGGGGCATGGGGAACCTGGGGAGAGGCGATTGGAAAAAAAGGTGCAGGTAAACGTTGTTCTGCACAGGCATAACTAAACTTCAGGCCTCTACATGTTCCAAAATGGAGGTTTTAGCACACTCTAGGGATGGAGCTTTCAGCACTCTGATGTCAAAAGGTTGACAAGGGGACACTCACGCATGCCTAGTTAGAGGGTTGGTAATCCCATCCAGTCTTAAGCAGCTCACCTCAAGTGAGACACAACTGACTCCAAGTTCCTGGGAAAAAAAACTCCGGCAAACATCTTATTGTTTATGCCAGTGGTCCCCGATCTTTTTGGCACCAGGGACCAGCTTCATGGAAGACAATTTTTTCACGGACATGGGCGTAGGATGGTTTCTGGATTATTCAAGCCCATTACATTTATTGTGTACTTTATTTCTATTATTATAAGCTCCACCTCAGATCAGCAAGCATTAGATCCTGGAGGTTGGGGACCCCGGGTTTATGCTACGTGCCACTTAACAGGATATGCAAGTTCTTCATAGCAACAATTATGACTTTTATTAGTGAAGGCAGTTGACATTGATTTGACTAATTACCACAGTTGTAGGGTTACATAGAAGATGCATAGAAGGTATTAAAAAAGTAAGTCTCCACTTCTTTGTTCTCTCTTCTCTTTATTTCTTCCTTTGGGCCTATGAATAAGCAACTGCCATTATATAATTTTTTCCACTTTTGGAAGTCCACATCATTTATGTTACTTCATTCATTTCCTTGTATTTCTCATGGCATAACTATTAAAAGAGGTCTATTGTTTTCTATTAAAGTGGCTAAAGCTTATTCAAGCCTTACCTATCACTTTGAAAGGTAAGTTTGATTTTTTAAAAATTCCTATAAAACTCTAGTTACCCAACTCTATTTACCTGTAAGATCAAGAATGCAACTCCAGCTAAGAGACAGTTTTAAGTCTTGGGAAAAAAAGAAAAGCATGAGGAGTGTTACAGCCATGTTTCATATTCACAATGTCTACTTGCCTGCATCTTTAAAATTAGTTTATTCCTTTCACACTGTTGTATATAGCCCAATGCTTGATAAATATGTTTCAAAAGCTTATTTCTCTTATTATTCTTCAGGTCTTAAATCAAGGTCTTATGAAAGGGGCGGGGGGGGGGGGAAATGTGCCTGTAATAGACTTATGTGGTGATTTTCACGTTGTTCAGAGTCCTGATATTTAGAGTCCTTTCAAATTCCAAATTCAGACACAGTCATCATGAACAATAGCTCAGAAGAAACCTCTCTACTGCTAATGCAATTGTTAAGTGTATTGTTTTGAAAATGAAGACTTACGATTTGCACAAGTTCTCCCATCTGCACTCATGCCACTTTTGAATTGCATAAAATAACAGAAAAATGATAGCATGAATCTTTCGTATTTGAAGCCATTCTCTTCCTTTCTAGAATGCAATATGTGTATGTTCTTATTCACACTGAAGTGCCTCATTCAAAACACAGAGGCAATTGTACAATAATCCTCACTCGGGATGAGGTTTCGTACAATTGAGTAATATCTCGACTTCTCAGTGTGAAGTTAATTTATGTAATTTGTTGCACTTTAGGATAAAATGATATATGCACATATCCACCATATCCACATCTTTTTTAAAAAACAAAATTTTAATCCTTGTTAGAACAATGTCCAATCACTTTAATTTCACAAGGATACATATGCTTTCATTGCAGCCCCATTAGTGCAGACAGTGGCTTCCTGCAGGGCAATACAGAAAAGAGATCAATTGTGTCCTTTTATCCTCAAAAATTTCAGAGACTTTAAATTTTTTTCAGACTTTTTATAGACATATAAGTGAGAGAAAAGAAATAAAGACAAACTCAAAGGCAAATAAGATACTTAATACTCTCACATTTTAATCTCTTTCTATAATTTGCAAATGCCTTGGGTCAAGGAAAATGATTTATTTTTTGATTTAGCCAGAATAATTCTACACTGTCTTAGAAACTGGGCTATTCCATATTGTGTTTTCTCTTGAAGTGTGGAATTTCACAAGATTAAATAATAGAACATACTTCATTTTAAAAGTTAGTCATAAAACCTCAATAAACAACCAGCAATGCATACGTTATCCAGACAATCGTGACTGTCCATTTCTCATAAGACTTTGAAGATTACAGATTCATTTGAAAACTTCTTACAAACATTTATACAGCTAGTCTTTATTTTTCATGATTTATTTAGCATCATTTGAAATGTAACAATTTAATATTTGTAAAAAGGAAACAACTTATCTCTCAATTCTCTCACATATATGTTCACCTTTGCTATTTTGCTTTCTGTTCTGTTTTCTGTAATCTTCTGGAAAGGCAAAAAACTAAGACGTGAAACTAATACAGTTTTAAAGACTCAAGAAAGTCAAATACCATGAATTTAATATTATTCATTCTGGGCTTCCCAGGTGGCTCAGTGGTAAAGAATCCACCTGCCAATGTAGGAGACATGGGTTCAATCCCTGATCTAGGTGGATCCCACATGCCGCAGAGCAACTGGGCCCATGCAACACAACCGCTGAGCTTGTGCTCTAGAGCCCAAGAGTTGCAAAAAGAGAAGCCACTGCAGTGAGAAGCCCACACACCACCACCAAGAGAGTAGCCCTTGCACTTGCTAACTAAACAAAGACTGCACGCAGCAACAAAGACTCAACACAACCAAAAATGAATAAATAAATAACATTAATCTTTCCAAAATGACTGTTTTTTGAAAATAAACTGTCTTTACTATGAGATTGATGCTTTTAAAAACGGAACTTATCAGTGGAGTTTTGTCTCATGCCGTTTATTCATATCTTTACTCAGACTGTAAGAACTCTTAAATAGTTTTTTCCTCACAGACTTCTTCCTGTGTCCTCCAGATAATTCTATTATAATGCTTATCATATGTATTATAGGTAATTGTTTGCTTAACTACTACTTTTCTTCTAAGTGATGAACTTCCTGGAGTTAGATAAAATGTCTTAATAGTCATCGTAAACAGGTCCTGAAACACAAAACCTTTCTTCTCACAGTAAATCATCCCAAGTGTTTGTTAACTAAATGAATATGGCGGAACAAAATCCATACACAATTATTGCTGCCTTTTTGATGCATTCTACAAACTCTCTTAACACTTGAAAGCAGCTCCATTCCTTCCTACTAGTCTTAGAAATTCTTTAACTGATTCTTTTGACGTTTACTTTGAAAAGTCCTTGCTAATATTTTTCCTGCAAAGACAGAAGTAAGTGAGAAAAGATGTCACCTTTCTGGAGCCCTGAAACCAGTGATGGAAGGATTTGGCAATAGTTTCTTACTTTTTTAGTCCATATTGTAGCTTTCTATATGCTGAGGAGATAAGAAGGTATACAAGAGAGAAACTATGCATCAGACCTGATTTTTAAAAATCCTTTTCTGAGGAAGATGTATTATCATTACCCCTACCACAGGAGTATTAATCATGTTACTTGAGGAGTCATGAAGTCAAAGTAATTATCTTGAAAGCCACTGCCTGCCATGGGGATATATATTATCCAGGGAGTTATATTCAATTGGAAGCTAGGAGGCGAAGGTGGTAATACTCAGTCACCCCCAGCCTCCCACACACCTCCCATTCTCTTCTCTTTCTACCTTTTGACTTCACAGTGGGAATCAGAAATAGTCCAGGTAGAAAGTGGGTTTTCAATAACAGTTTGCAAGAATTAACACACTCTCAATCCTGTCTACCAAAAAGACAACTCAGGGCTTCCTGTGAATTTTTAGCCATGTGTATTAGTCAACACTCTCCAGACAAACAGAACCAATAGAATGTAGATGATAGATGGATGGATGGATGGATGGATGGATGGATGGATGGATGGAGAGATAGAGAGATAAGCAGATAGATAGGTAGGGATCTCCTTAAGGAATAGGCTCACATGAATACAGAAGCTGCCAAGTACAAAGCCTGCAGGGTGAGCCATCAGGCTGGAGACCCAGGGAAGAATCTATGTTGCAGTTCAAGTCACAACGCCATCTGCAGGCAGAATTACTTCTTGCTCAGGCTAGCTGAGCCTTTTGTTCTATTCAGGCCTTCAACTGATTGCATGAGACTCATCCACATTAGGGCGAGTAAAATAATTTTCTCAAAGTCCATCAATTTAAATGTTAATCTCATCTGGGAAAAAAATCACCTTCATGGAAATATCTAGAATAACGTTTGACCAAATATCTGCGTATGGTGGCCCAATCATGTTGACACATAAAATTAAACATCACACCAGGTAATATTTACCTGGGCCTTTGTCCTCTAACTCTTCTTCTACACGGATCTGGGGATGTGAAATCATAGGCCAACATGCCACTGGTCTAAGCAGGCCTGATTGGATTAATAGGACTATACTAAGGTGCCCTGGGTCTCCAGCTCTGTATTTTATAATTCTGCTCACTTTTTGTACCTATTATACAAATTAAAATGCCAAGTTGCTTCCTTCTCATACCTCCTTCCAGCTCCAGTCACAAAAACAGAATGATAAATAGTACAAAAGATAGTGAAGGACAAAGAAATTGGATTAAATGACCTATAAGATCTCTTAAGGCGCTTCCCTGGTGGTTCAGTAGTAAAGAATCCACCTGCCAGGAGACGCAGCTTTGATCCACGGGTCAGGAAGATCCCCTGTAGGAAGAAATGGCAACTCACTCCAGTATTCTTGCCTGGAGAATCCCATGGACAGAGGAGCCTGTCAGGCTACAGTCCATGGGGTCGCAAAAGAGTCAGACACGACTCAAAGACTCAACAGCAACAACAAAGATTCTTCAGAGCTCTAAAATTCTATGAGGAAGAGGGAAATTATAGGGCCAGGTCTATCTTTCTTCAAAGCCTGTGTTTGGAGAGATTAGTTCTTCTGATTGTGCCTGGAGAATAAGTGCATTTGTAGATGGGAAGGGAGACAGGGTTGGGGGGAACCTAAACAGGGAGCAAAAAGATCTGTGGTTGCCAAAAGGTTCAGGAAGAAGGAAGGATGAATATAGCACAGGAAACTCGGCTCAGTGCTCTAAATGGTCACTTAAATAGGAAAGGAATCCCAAAAAGAGGGGATACATGTATACATATGACTGATTCACTTAGCTGCACAGCAGAAACCAACACACCACTGTAAAGCAACTATACTCCAATAAAAATGAAAAAACAGATGAATAGGTAATGAAGTTATTCATACTCTGTTGTGAATACATAATGAAGTATTACTCAGTTACAGTAATGAAATTCTCCCTTTCGCAGCAAGGTGGATGGACCTTGAGATTATGCTTAGTGAAATAAATCAGAGAAAGGCAAATGCTATATGATACCATTTACATGCGGAATCTAAAAAATAAAACATAGCAAAATGGAAACAGACTCAAAGGTATAGAAAACAAATAGTGGTCACTACTTAGGAGAGGGAAGAGAGGAGTGGCAAAGTAGGAGTTGGGGATTAAGAAATACAAGCTATTCTGTATAAAATAGATAAGCAACAGGGATATATTTTATAGCATAGGGAATTAGAACAATTATCTTGTAATAATTTTTAATTGAGCATATTCTGTTCAGTTCAGTTGCTCAGTTGCGCCTGACTCTTGGCGATCCCAAGAACTACAGCACGCCAGGCCTCCCTGTCCATCACCAACTTGTGGAGTTTACTCAAACTCATGATCATTAAGTTGGTGATGCTATCCAACTAGCGCATACTCTGTCGTTACCTTCTCCTCCTGCCTTCAGTCTTTCCAAGCATCAGGGTCTTTTCAAATGAGTCAGCTCTTCACATGAGGTGGCCAAAGTATTGGAGTTTCAGCTTCAGCATCCAATGAATATTCCAATGAATATATTCAGGACTGATTTCTTTTAGGATGGACTGGATGGATCTCCTTGTAGTCCAAGGGACTGTCAAGAGTCTTCTCCAACACCACAATTCAAAAGCATCAATTCTTTGGCGCTCAGCTTTCTTCACCATCCAACTGTCACATCCATACATGACCACTGGAAAAACCATAGCCTTGACTAGATGGACCTTTGTTGGCAAAGTAATGTCTCTGCTTTTTAATATGCTGTCTAGGTTGGTCATAATTTTCCTTCCAAAGAGTAAGTGTCTTTTAATTTCATGGCGGTACTCACGATCTGCAGTGATTTTGGAACCCCCCAAAAATAAAGTCAGCCACGGTTTCCACCGTTTCCCCATCTATTTGCCATGAAGTGATGGGACCGGATGCCTTGATCTTTGTTTTCTGATGGTTGAGCATTAAGCCAACTATTCCACTCTCCTCTCTCACTTTCATCAAGAGGCTCTTTAGTTCTTCTTCACTTTCTGCCATAAGGGTGGTGTCATCTGCATATCTGAGGTTATTGATATTTCTCCCGGCAATCTTGATTCCAGCTTGTGTTTCTTCCAGCCCAGAGTTTCTCATGATGTACTCTGCATATAAGTCAAATAAGCAGGGTGACAATATACAGCCTTGACGTACTCTTTTTTCTATTTGGAACCAGTCTGTTGTTCCATGTCCAGTTCTAACTGTTGCTTCCTGACCTGCATACAGGTTTCTCAAGAGGCAGGTCAGGTGGTCTGGTATTCCCATCTCTTTCAGAATTTTCCACAGTTTACTGTGATCCACACAGTCAAAGGCTTTGGCATAGTCAATAAAGCAGAAATAGATGTTTCTCTGGAACTCTATTGCTTTTTCGATGATCCAGTGGATGCCGGCAATTTGTCTCGGGTTCCTCTGCCTTTTCTAAAACCAGCTTGAACATCTCTAAGTTCACGGTTCACGTACTGTTGAAGCCTGGCTTGGAGAATTTTGAGAATTACTTTACTAGTGTGTGAGATGAGTGCAGTTGTGCGGTAGTTTGAGCATTCTTTGGCATTGCCTTTCTTTGGGATTGGAATGAAAACTGCCCTTTTCCAGTCCTGTGGCCACTGCTGAGTTTTCCAAATTTGCTGACATATTGAGTGTATCACTTTCACAGCATCATCTTTTAGGATTTGAAACAGCTCACCTGGAATTCCATCACTTCCACTAGCTTTGTTCATAGTGATGCTTCCTAAGGCCTACTTGACTTCACATTCCAGGATGTCTGGCTCTAGGTGAGTGATAACAACATCATGACTATCTGGGTGGTGAAGATCTCTTTTGTACAGTTCTTCTGTGTATTCCTGCCACCTCTTAATATCTTCTGCTTCTGTTAGGTTCCTATCATTTCTGTCTGTTATTCAGCCCATCTTTGCATGAAATGTTCCCTTGGTATCTCTAATTTTCTGGAGGAGATCTCTAGTCTTTCCCATTTTATTGTTTTCCTGTATTTCTTTGCATTGATCACTGAGGAAGGCTTTCTTATCTCTACTTGCTATCCTTTGGAACTCTGCATTCAGATGGGCATAACTTTCCTTTTCTCCTTTGTTTTTTATTTCTCTTCTTTTCACAACTATTTTTAAGGCCTCCTCAGAGAGCCATTTTGCTTTTTTGCATTTCTTTTTCTAGGGATGGTCTTGATCCCTGTCTCCTGTCGATGTCACAAACCTCTGTCCATAGTTCATCAGGCACTCTGTCTATCAGATCTTGTCCCTCAGATCTGTTCTCACTTCCAATGTATAATCCTAAAGGATTTGATTTAGGTCATACCTGAATGGTCTAGTGGTTCTCCCTACTTTCTTCAATTTAAGTCTGAATTCGGCAATAAGGAGTTCATGATCTGAGCCACAGTCAGCTCCCGGTCTTGTTTTTGCTGACTGTATAGAGCTTCTCCATCTTTGGCTGCAAAGAATATAATCAGTCTGATTTTGGTGTTGACCATCTGGTGATGTCCAAGTATAGAGTCTTCTCTTGTGTTGTTGGAAGAGGGTGTTTGCTATGACCAGTGCGTTCTCTTGGCCAAACTCTATTACCCTTTGCCTTGCTTCATTCTGTACTCCAAGCCCAAAGTTGCCTGTTACTCCAGGTGTTTCTTGACTTCATACGTTTGCATTCCAGTCCCCTATAATGAAAAGGACATCTTTTTTTGGGTGTCAGTTCTAAAAGATCTTGTAGGTCTTCATAGAACTGTTCAACTTCAGCTTCTTCAGCGTTACCAGTCAGGGCATAGACTTGGATTACCGTGATATTGAATGGTTTGCCTTGGAAACGAACAGAGATCATTCTGTCATTTTTGAGAATGCATCCAAGGACTGCATTTCAGACTCTTTTGTTGGCCATGATGGCTACTCCATTTCTTCTAAGGGATTCTTGCCCACAGTAGTAGATATAATGGTCATCTGAGTTAAATTCTGTAAAAATACTGAATCAGTATGCTATACACCTGAAACTAATGTAATATTGTAAATAACTACACTTCAGTAAAGAAAAATTAAGTTAAAAAGATAGGTGAAACACAGGAGATTTAAGGGCAGTGAAACTCCTATATGATATGGTCACGGTGAATACATGACATTATGCATTTGTTAAAACTCATAAGACTACAATTTAAATAGCGAGCCCCAAAATAAACAATGGGCTTTAATTAATAATAATGTATTGATATTGGTTCATTGATTGTAATAAAGATACCATACTAACAGAAGAGGGAGTGTATGTGAATGTTGATTTTTTCTCAATGTCTTTGTCAACCTAAAACTTCTCTAAAAGATAAAGTCTATTAATTTTTGAGAAGTAGTAACAAATAGGAAAATAATTAAACTGTGTTTAACTATAAACTGGAGTGTTATGCAATAATAAATAAATATGTGTATGGGGAAAAAAAATCTTTTTCAGCCTAGGCCTGAAGGAACACATTCAGCAAGGAGACGGGAACAACACTCAAAATTAGCTTTCTGGGTAAGAAGGACCACATGGGGGGAGAAAAAAAATCTAAGCAAAGAGCTAACAGGGGATTCACCTAGAGCCAGACATCCTGGAATGTGAAGTCAAGTGGGCCTTAGAAAGCATCACTATGAACAAAGCTAGTGGAGGTGATGGAATTCCAGTTGAGCTATTTCAAATCCTCAAAGATGATGCTGTCAAAAAGTGCTGCACTCAATATGCCAGCAAATTTGGAAAACTCAGCAGTGGCCACAGGACTGGAAAGGGTCAGTTTTCATTCCAATCCCAAAGAAAGGCAATGCCAAATAATGCTCGAACTACTGCACAATTGCACTCATCTCACACACTAGTAAAATAATGCTCAAAATTCTCCAAGTCAAGCTTCAGCAATACATGAACCGTGAACTTAGAGATGTTCAAGCTGGTTTTAGAAAAGGCAGAGGAACCAGAGATCAAATTGCCAACATCTGCTGGATCATCGAAAAAGCAAGAGAGTTCCAGAAAAACATCTATTTCTGCTTTATTGACTATGCCAAAGCCTCTGACTGTGTGGATCACAATAAAACTATGGAAAATTCTGAAAGAGATGGGAATACCAGACCATCTGACCTGTCTTTCGAGAAACCTGTATGCAAGTCAGGAAGCAACAGTTAGAACTGGACATGGAACAACAGACTGGTTCCAAATAGGAAAAGGAGTATATCAAGGCTGTATATTGTCACCCTGCTTATTTAACTTATATGCAGAGTACATCATGAGAAACTCTGGACTGGAAGAAACACAAGCTGGAATCAAGATTGCCGGGATAAATAACAATATCCTCAGATAAGCAGATGACACCACCCTTATGGCAGAAAGTGAAGAGGAATGAAAGAGCCTCTTGATGAAAGTGAAAGAAGAGAGTGAAAAAGTTGGCTTAAAGCTCAACATTCAGAAAACTATAATCATGGCATCTGGTCCCATCACCTCATGGCAAATAGATAGGGCAACAGTGGCAGACTTTATTTTTCTGGGCTCCAAAATCACTGCAGATGGTGATTGCAGCCATGAAATTAAAAGACGCTCACTCCTTGGAAGGAAGGTTATGGCCAACCTAGATAGCATATTTAAAAGCAGAGACATTACTTTGCCAACAAAGGTCTGTCTAGTCAAGGCTATGGTTTTTCCAGTAGTCATGTATGGATGTGACAGTTGGACGGTGAAGAAAGCTGAGTGCCGAAGAATTGATGCTTTTGAACTGTGGTGTTGGAGAAGACTCTTGAGAGTCCCTTGGACTGCAAGGAGATCCAACCAGTCCATCCTAAAGGAGATCAGCCCTGGGTGTTCATTGGAAGGACTGATGTTGAAGCTGAAACTCCAATACTTTGGCCACCTTATGTGAAGAGTTGACTCATTGGAAAAGACCCTAATGCTGGGAAGGATTGGGGGCAGGAGGAAAAGGGGACGACAGAGGATGAGATGGTTGGATGGAATCACTGACTCAATGGACATGGGTTTGGTTAGACTCTGGGAGTTGGTGATGGACAGGGAGACCTGGCATGCTGCGATTCATGGGGTCGTAAAGAGTCAGACATGACTGAGCGACTGAATTGGACTGAACTGAACTTGGTTGTCCAGTGGTTAAGACTCTGTGCTTCTAATACAGGGCGCATGGGTTCAATCCCTGGTTGGGTAGCTAAGATCCCACATGTTGCATGGCTTGGCCAAAAGAGAAAAAAAGCTAATAATTTTTTTTCTTATAACAGTTGAATGAGAGATGGACTTGTGCTAGGTTAGTTGCAATGGATTAGAAAGAAGTGAACAGATCCCAAATATTGTAAAAGTAGGATGGACTGAGACATGATGATGGATTGGGTGTAGGTGTGCTGGGAAAGAAGGGTGTTGAGGATGACTCTGAAGTTCCTCCTCATCTCATTTCCTAAAAGAGAGGTTGGAAATTAAGAATTGTGCTTTTAACAGCTTAACTTTGCTTGCTTAGGAGACAGTGATGTAGGGGTTTCAAATATATTTACAAAATCTCATAAAAGTGGCCTGGACTAAAGATGTGAACTCCAAAGCCCTATGTATGTAGATTCTATTGGAAAAAAATGAAAAGAATGCATTAAGATATCTATACAGAGTGGGGAATGATGACACAAGAAAGCCATTGTTTTGTTAAGGGAGGTTGTTGTGTTGTGTGTTACTTGCTCAGTCGTGCAACTGTTTGCGACCCCATGGACTGTAGCCCACCAGGCTCCTCTGTCGATAGGATTCTCTAGGCAAGAATACGGAGTGGGTTGCCATTTCCGTCTCCAGTTAAGAGAGGAGGAGCTAGTGAAGGAAACTAGGAACAGAGTGGCAGAATAGTAAAGGGAAGACCTTGAAACTGTGGTGTCATAGACTCAGAGTATTTCAAAGAGGGAGGTCAGTGATGCCAAATGTTGCATGGACATCTGGTAAGAGAGATTTTGCAGTGAACTGTTCATGCGTCCTAGCTCTAGAATATGACTTCTGGAAATCATAGACCAATTGCACAACTTACTAGTTACATGTCCTTGAGAAAATAATTGATCCTCACTGTGCCTCAGGTTCTACATCTGTAAAATTAGATAAGAAAATTACCTAGCTCATAGGGTTTTTGTGAGAATTAAATGCGACACCTAAGTTACGTGGTAAACAGTAAGCATTCGATGACTATAAGCTATTAACATCACTAAAAAGTATTTTTCTAATTTGGTGGGGGGGGGTGTTAGTGATATAGTAAAAGCAAAATCAGCAGAACAGTGGAGGCAGAAAGTGGGTGAGAGGGGTTAAAGGGTACAAGTTCTATTGATAAACTTCTTCTCATAGTTCTTGAACAAATCCAAGACAAGTGACAAAAAGATGCTCATTGCTACCAGAAGCTACTATTCCATTGGATATGTCTATATATGTGATAGAAGTCTGGTCCCTACATTTATCAACCCCATTGATCATGCTTTTTATTTATTTATTTATTTTTGATCATGGTTTTTTACTGGCTCAAATTTTGAGAGGGTTCCTCTTTGTGTTGAACCAGAATCTGCCCTCTAAGATCTTCAATTCAGTGACCTTCTGTCATTTGAGGCCAAAGTATTATATAACCCTAGAGTATAACATTCATTTGTTTCCTAAACATCTTTCAATCCTTTATTTACACAAGGACGTGTAAACTTCCTTCATGTCATTTGTTTTCAAGGTTCTCCAAAACGCCCATCAGAATCACTTGGGATTAAAAAACTATATAGATTCTGAATATTGGACCTATCGGTCCATGATCTCCAGGAGGCAGAGATAACTTAAATGTAAACTTAAATGTTCCTTTGGCAAATCTGATATACACGTATTGTCTATGTGACAAAAACACTTTCAGTGAGCCATCTTTTCTTTTTCCCCTCAGAGATCCCAACATTACCAAATGTCACTTTCACTGGCACTGTTGCTTTAAAATTTGGCACTGCCAAATTGCAAACATATTATATTTTGCGGAGATACCAATTACTCCCAATCTATGCTCGTTTAACAGCTGATTGCAACATACAAGGCTTTGGCACCCAGATGTCATACAGCTGGGTGTGACTACTTGGCCACCAATCCTTCGGTTACTTCATTTCTCTGCCAGATAGATGGTGTGTCTGGTTGGCACCAAGTAGTGCACAGGTAGTCCCCACTGCGCTTTGGCAATATATGCAGTGTTCACAGGGAAATTAATTTTACTTCCCTACCATCACCCACTCATAATTCTTGCACTGTTGTTTCAATCAGCTGTCCCCTGCTTTTCTTGTCAATGGCAAGGGATGGTGGAAGCTAGGCAGTTAGCTGAAAGCCAAAGTGCAAGCTGATTTCACACTTGCAAACTGGAATCGTGCTTTTCTTTTACTAGGGAGGGAATTGCTGTGGGCCACTCAGTCCTACTGTTGCTGCTCTGACAATCCATGGGTATTCTGACATTTTGGGCGTGATCCCCACCATCAAAAAATAAGAATGGAAACATAAGAGAACTGACCCATGTCCTCTCCTCTTGTGGACTGGTTTTATTTATGATTTATCACTGAACTATTCCATCCTGTCACTTGCATTCTCACTCCTCCTTGCCAAGAACAGTTTTAAAGGACTAAATTTTTGTCTCTGCACACTCTTCTCTTTCCCAGGAATATTCTTTGTGTTAGCTACTGTGAGCTCCAAAGTTTGCTTCTAAGTAATACCTTCATATTCTTTTCAACACGGATCCACATCTGAAAATCAATCTTTTCAGTGTCTTCTCATTGCAACAATATTTACACCTGCAACATCATACACAGCTCTAGAAAACATCTCAAGATGATCCAGGACCTGTCAAGTGGCATCTGCAAGAAGCTACCTTATCCACTAGAACAACTAAAACTAGCATACCGCACCAGCCCTCAGGTAAAGCACTTCTTAATACTGCCAAAATTAGTGGTCTTCTTAATAACTCAGCCTCTGAGAACAGTGAATCTTGAAAGCACTGCTGTCGAAATGATTTGTTTTCCATTTTTGTTTTGAGACAGTTGTAATTTTCTGAGAGCCTGTCTTCAGTCAAACACTAATTCCAGCTGCCTCAGTTTTAATTTGTCTTTCTCTGGAAATTTCAGAAATTTCTGATGCCTCCTTTAAGTTGCTCCAGATTGGTTTTGATTTTTAAATGTCTTTTTGTTTCAAAATCTTCATTCTCAGGCTCAAGTTTTGGTACTCTCTTAGCAAACTCTTTCTTTCATAGCTCAAACTATTCAGGTCCCTAAAGCAATTAGCACCATCTTTCACATATGTAGGTATTCAATAAACAGTCACTTGTTTATTCATTCACTCACTCATTCGTTTAGCAAATATTTATTGAGTTCCAGCTATGGCTAGGCATGGTTTCAGGTTTTGGGATTTCAGTAGTGAATAAATTGTGGTGGGAGAAATAAAGCTATAAATATATATGTATCAAATTTTTGTAAGAGTTATTGACAAAAAATAAAGCAGGATAAGAGGGCCCAAGATCAGCTGTTGTGGACAGGCTGGTCTAGGAAATCCTTCACAAATGAGGTGGCAGTTGAACAAAAACCTGAAGAAAGAAGGAGTTGTGTAAATTTCTGGGGAAGTGTTCCAGATAGAAGGAAAAGTAAATGCAAAGGTTCTAAGGGAGCATGTCTAGAGAATGAATGAATGGATGGATGGATGAGTAGATGAATGAATATTGAGTGCTGAATATATTAAGGAAGAGAAACTGTTGGGGACAGATCCTCAAGTGATCCCAGTGTTGGTATCATGAGTAATCTCCTCCCTTGAGTGTAGGCAGACCCAGACCCTTTAAGTTGCTTCTAATAAATAGAATATGGCAAAGGTAGGGACTTCCCTGGCAGACCAGTGATTAAAACTCCACTGCAGGGGACATGGGTTCAATCTCTGGTTGTGGAATTTAGATCCCAGAAGCCATGTGGCATGGCCAAAAGAAAATGAAATATAGCAAAGGTAAAGGGTGTCACTTCCGTGGTTATGTTATTTTTATATAAACATTTTCTTTCCATCTATCTTATCTAGCCATCCATCTAGCCATCCATCCATCTATCTCTGTTGCTAGCATGCACTAGAGATACCCTCCCACTGGGTGTGAAGAAGTGAGTTCCTGGAGAGTGCCATGTGACAGGGCACTGCAGGTGGCCTCTAGAAGCTAAGAACCACAGCCCTACAGTCACATGGAATTGAATCCTGTCAACAACCGGGTGAGCCAGGAAGAGGCTCCCAAGTTCCAGATGAGAACACAGTCTGGACAACACCTTGATTGTAGGCTTGCAAGACTCTGAGTAAAGGATCCAGCTAAATTCTGTCCAGATTCCTGATGCATGGAAACTGTGAGATTATATGTGTTTTAAGTGACTAAGTTCATAGTTTTCTATGCATATAAAAAATTGCTAACAGGACAACTATCACAGTGAAGCTAAGTAACGGGTACAAAATTGCATGTTAATTACCTTACTCATCTTCTACTCCAAACTTAAAAGTAACTGAGGTATCATGTAGTTACTTTTCAGTCTCCTCTCTCCTCCACCCCACCCCCCCACCCCAACATCCAACCCTCACGTCCAGGCTCATTCTCAATAGCTAGGATAACATTTTACCTTGTGTTGTGGTCTAATCTTTTACTACATAACAAATTATTCCAAACCTTAGTGGCTAGAAAGAATAGTATATTGTTAGTTCACATGATTCTGGGCTCATCTGGACAGTTCTCATGCAGTTTAGTCATACAAATGGCAGCTGAGGCTACAGTCATCAAAAGGCTCATTTTAGACTGGATGGTCACAACAGCCCACTCTAAATCCTGACAGTTGATTCTAGATGTCAGCAAGGACCTAGCTAGAGCTGTCAACTGAACTACATGTGACTTTTCCCATGTGCCTTAGGCTTCCTGCAGCACAGTGGTTGTGTTCTGTGATGGAGCATTCCCAGGAGTACACATTCCAAGAGGCTGTAAGTGGAAATTGCTAGGCCAGTTAAGAACTGAATCCTAAAGTGGGACAGCATCACTTCTGCCATATTCTATGCCCAGGTCAAGGGAGTGGAGAAATGGACTCTTTTTAATGGGGGAGGGGTAATGTGACATTGCAGAAAACCATGCTGTAGCCATCTTTGGAAAATATTCTTGGTTACTGCAATGACTGAGGGAAATCAAGCTCAATTCTGTGCTTTGCATTTAATCATAATTGAAATAAGAGAGGCTTGAGTTCAATTCATGGCTCTGTCCCTTACAAGGTGTATGATTTTGATAATTTAACTCCCTGGGACTTGATTTCTTCGATCTGTTAAATCAGATAAAATACCTATGTCACTCGTAGTTATAATGATTAAAGGAAATAATATGAAAAAGACAAAGCAGAGTTCTTGGAACATGGTAATATATCTACAGTTATATTATTGTCATATTATTAGTTATTATATAATAACTAGTTATTGTATTATTAATTTTGTCATTTCAATTATGCTTTATTCCTGACTCTCACAACTGAAACTCTTTTTTATTTTTAGGACACTTTGTACTCTTCTAGTGGTGAATAAATGATGACATGAGTCTTTGAACCAGTAATCTGCCCTATACCACAATCATCTAGGCATGGCTTTCTGTCTTGGTTACGCCTGCCCTGTCTTCTTGGAGATTATGATATCCATCTGAACCCCAACCAAGCTGTTGGAGTCCTACTTTCTTTTTCTTTTTGGTTGTGCCATGGCATCTGGGATCTTAGTTTCCTGACTAGGGATCAAGCCATCCCTCCTACAGTGGAAGCATAGAGTCTTTTTTTTTTTTTTTAAAGCACAAAGTCTTAACCACTGGACCTCCAGAGAAATCCCAAAGGAGTCCTCTTTTCTACTAGTGGACTTTCTGGATAGGTGTTACCTACTTACTTTTGTACATTTCTGCACTTGGCCTGTTCTGTGATTTTCCACTATGGCGTTTATCCATCAGGATGTCCCATAGGTTGGCATTAGACCCTCTGAGTTCCACTTGCTTAGCTTCAAGTTTGGGCTTCATCTCAAGACTTTGTATCTGCCCCACTTCTACAAATCAATTGAGTTTCAGATCCTGAATTCTTCTTTTCTGTCTCTCCCTGTTGGTCAGGTATGAATATGTACCTTTCAGGATTCTAATTCTTCATACATGGATGCTCTGCAGCCTCTTACTTACCCCAGTTGCCCTAAGCATTTTGTCTTCCATGCCCATCAACTCCCTGTGGCTTGCTCACTCACTCCCTTACTCTCTCCCTCACTGGTCCCTCCAATGAGCCATTTACCACATCCCTTGTGCAAGAGCTCTAAGAATTCCTGCTCTTTACCATCCTCCAAACCTAGTGTGACTACCCCCCATACCTGCATCTAAGAGCATCACTAGGTCTCCTCACAAAGTCATACAATGGGGATCCCTGAGCTTTGATTTCTCCTTGAAGAGACGAGCAGAGTAAAAATCCATCCTCATTTAACAGCAGTTAAGTTCCGGGGAGACAGACACAGCCCTAGATCCACAATGATTTCCCGAGAGGAGAGCTTTTCACTTCAGCATCTATGGGAAAAGACAATCCTCTAGCAAGCGTGGCAGGTTGATTTATTGCAAATTTGATGTGACGGGGTGACCTAAAGAGAAACAGTACCAAGATTTCCCTGCTGGATATTCACTGAGAAAGAATGAAAAGTGACTTTTACCCCACAAGGAAGCCATTCGGGTGTTTCTCTCCCTAAGGTTTGGGGTTCCCTTTCCTCTACTGGAGGCTAATCAGGTTTTGGGTTTCAGGGCTCTGAAGGAGATATTTTCATGTGGGTGGCAACAGAAGTCTACCTTATAACAGAGTTTTCTGTTGAGAGGGCATAGAGAGGCCCATGGATGCAATTAAGCATTACTATTGAAAGAGCAGTCAGAACAAATCTTTGTGCTTAAAATTTTTTCTACACTATGTTAGATGTAACTCCACAATCGGGACAGAAGGAAAACCGTGGAGTGTTCTGGGTAGTGGATGGTGGGGATGGAGTGCAATGGCGCAGCAGGTGATGGTGAGGACTCGATTAGTAGGGTGGAGCCTAACTCCACAGCCCAGGGAGCCTGCAAGGTGGGCCAATGCTGAGCTTAGCCAGAGGAGAACTCTTTACAAAGAGATAGATAGCCTCATTGGGATGATCTTGTTCACTTGCAAAGGGACTTGGACCAAGGTCTCCAAACCTAAAGAAAAATGGGCATGTAAATGGGATTGCTTGTCTGCAGCTACAAGTCACAGCAAAACATAAGAGCAGTGGAAACAGTCATGGACTAAGAACCATGGGCTATCGTGATGAGAAACATAGGAAGCTGTCTTATTGGGGCTATGTGTGCCTTCCAGGGTGGCAATATGATGTCAGATGTTGTATCCCCTGAATCTGTATCCTTTTCGCCTTTCTATGTCACCCCAGAAACAGAAATCCCAGAAGTATATTTTCAGGATCCCCTTGAGAGCAAGTCAGTCTGTGGAAGCCTCTGTCTCCCTGTATCAAAAATCCCTTCTGGGGACTTCCCTGATGGTCCAGTGGTTAAGACTTTGCCTTCCAGTGCAGGGGGTCTGTGAGCTAAGATTCAGATGCCTCTTGGTCAAAAAACCAAAACATAAAACAGAAGCAATATTGTAACAAATTCAATAAAGACTTCTGAAAGACTGGTCCACATCACAAAAATCTTTTAAAAAAATGTCTTCTGGCTAGAAACATCTACAATGATTTCCACTTTCCTGCCTTGAACAATGACTTTGTAGAAGTGAAGAGATGTCCTTCCAAAAAGAGTGATGCAGGACTTATAGGTAGGGATTGGTGCTGATTTTAGTTAACTTGGGGAAAATGATTAACTGTAACCTTATTCATACCTCATATGCTGTGGAACAATTCATACTTTCTCCATAATCAAAGTGATATTTATATGAAGTTTAAGGCAACTGCTTGAAAGACTTAAGTGATAATCTACCATGGCACCTTGTAATATTAAAAATATTTTAAAATGTGTTCCTTTATACAGTAAACACCAAGACCTAAGTTTTGTGCCCTAAGTGGAAATTCAGAACTGTCTGAGGCCAATGAATAGCATAAACAACAACAAAACAGAATTGAGTATACAACCATGTTAGTTGCAAGCATTTCCTGATTTAAAGAGAGAATTTAAATGTAGGGAATAGGTAGAGATGTAATTAGTCTCTGGAGTAACCAATCTTTAGGTTATTCATCTTTTGACATGTGTCATTTTTTTCCAGTCTTTCAGCTGAAGTAGAATCTAGCCAAGCTAGCTCTTAGAATGCAAAGTAGATGCTGACTTCAGAAACAATTGTTCCATTGCGTTCAAAATGAGTATTCCCTTAGGTGAAGTGGATTAAGACTACAGACTTCCAGTTATAAAAATAAATTAAGTCATAGGGATGTAACATACAGCATAAGGAATGTAGTCAAGAATAATGTTGTAACTTTGTATGGTGACAGATGGTTACTAGACTTATCGTTGTGACTATTTTTTAATTTATTTAAATGTCAAATCACTATGTTATATACCTGAAACTAACATAATATTGTACATAAACTATACTTCAAAAAAAATGAGTGTACTCTGTGATATCCCACTTTAACCCTGCTTATTAGATTTTGCCAAAGTGAAACTGTTAGTCACTCAAACATGTCTGACACTTTGCGACCCCATGGACTGTAACCTGCTAGGCTCCTCTGTCCAAGGAATGCTCCAGGCAAGAATACTGGAGTGGGTAACCATCCCCTTTTCCAGGGGATCTTTCCGACCCAGGGATTGAACTCGTGTCTACCCGCATTGTGGGCGGATTCTTTACCATCTGAGCCACCAGGGAAGCCCAGATTTTGCCATGGGAAGGGCAGACGGGTATTTGTGGAGGAGTGGACACAAGGAGGCTTTTTTAAACCACTAGAAACACGGAAAAATCCCAAGAGTGTCTCTTGACTTATATAAAGAAGCGAATATTCTAGGAAAGGTATTTCATGAATTTGCACTAAAATTATGAATAATGTGAAGAATCTGTCATGATTTAACACATAGCAGCCCATCACCTGGCAACGTAACTTTTGTAGTACGAAAGGTTAAAACATGTACCATTAAAACATATATAAGTGAAAAAAACAGCACAACCAACTGAAATCCTTCCCATTTTCCTACTAAGACAGACAAATGTTTTCTGGTCTACTTCAGGCACCTGTGAGCTTTCAATCTGTCGAATATAATCTAGCGGAAGTCAGCGACCTGTACTATGGTCACAGCTGCCCAGAGAAGTTCTCCCAAGGGAAGCATGTTATTTCCCCAGTGGAGGAAGGCTCTGTCATGGTAGACTAGCCATTACAAATGCTCTTTGTGAAATAGAAAATCAAGGAAAAATCGATCTTCCAAATTAGTCTTTTAGCCAATAAAATACAGCAACTTGATCTAAAATGTTACTCAAGTATTTACTGTCTTTTATCCAAGTCCTACAGTCTACAATACTGTACTGAATTAAACTCAGTCAATATTTCTAAAATTAAATGACTACATGAATGGATAGAACATCATCACATTGATGGATATATTGAGCTGTTTTAGAAATATATAGGAGCATTTCAAATCTTAGAAATGTAAGGAATGAAAGATGTATCACTAGGGAGACCACAATGCATGGTCTCCCAAACAGGTTTTATAGTAGCAACTGTTAGGTTAGAAGGGATATCTGGACAAAAGGGATCAGTTGGCATTGTTCCAGTGAAACCAACACATATGATCTCCTAAGCATCCCATTCACCCTACCCAAGTCTAAAGCTAAAGTGGTAAAGGAAAGAGAAAACAGAATCAGTTTTAACATGATCTTATTTGTTAAAACATTAATAGATCTCAATGTGTGTGCTGCTTGGGTCAATCAAGGATCAGGCATTGAAATGGAGTTAGGAGTGCAAGTGGTCTCTTGAAGGGAGAAAGAGGATAATACCAGTGAATGATGAAGGAGCAGGGAAGACAGAATGGACAAGGAAAGCTTTCAAATTGTCTGTCAGATCTGACACTTGTGAAAAGAAAAGAACGGCATTGGTCACAATCATGACCACGTGACCATGACCCAGCTCTAAGTCTCAGCCAATCCAGCTGGGAACTCCAGAGCCAAGGTTGCCCATTAAAGAAGAAATTGTCAGGATTTTGTGCCCTGCCATACACAGTCCCTGGCTTAGGCTTCTGAGGAATTGCTAGCCTCAGATCAAAAGGAGGCAAACAGGAAGATCTGCATGGTTTGTAGCTGAATGAAAAGATTTCTCTTGATGGAAAATCTGACTGGTACATCTCCAATGGCTGCCTCACAGAACACAAACCTTACTGTCTTGGACAAATGAAGACACTGAAATTCACACGGATCTTTAAAGCACAGGGCGGCTACTGGAGCCTCAGGTTCTTGACTTTAAATTAGCCTCTGAATATTATAAACTAATGAAGATCTCTCCAGGGTCTGGTTTTGGGGGACTCTTTAAACACCCACACATTTACTAGTATTTGTTTCATCACAGTCGAGGAGTGTGGACAGGCTGTTTGCTTAAGACTTATTCCGCCTGGGTGAGGGAGGCAGTTGAAATTCTAAGAGCTGGCTGTAATTATGTAGTTCAACTCTACAGAGTTCATAGCTTGTTCATGTGAGTGGATAGCCAGGGAACATCAGTATTAAAGACAGGGCAAGTAATGTGTGCATAAAGAAGATATACGTGTGTGTGTCTGTGTGTGTGTGTGTGTCTGTAAATAGAAGGTCTCACAGGAACTGCAAATAGGTTTCATCTTCAGTGCAAACTCAAAAGTTTACTGATAAATAGTGACATTTTGGAGTTCTTTATTTACAAGAACTCTGATGTGAAATTCAGGTTTAGTAGGAAAGAGTGCTATACTTGATTAGTTATGCCTGAATAGGGACAGGAAGTGGTAGCAACATACATGCCATAAATTAGCACCTGTTGGTGCTACAGAAGGAAAAAAGAACTCGATCTTCAAAATGGGCACAGTTTATGTAAGGACATTTTGCGTTCTTTCACAGTGTTTCCATTAGTTTTAGCTTGGTCCAAGCTGAGTTGGTGGGACTCTGAATACTCTGTATTTAACCAGAAAAATCTGCTTCCATCTCTTTGGAGTCATGGGCCTTACCCAAGATTTCCTTGGGAAATTTGAAGAGGGAATTACATTGCTTTCTAATGAAAATACTTTTGGGGCCAACCCAATAAATAAAAATAAGGATTTTGAAGATGGCTGAAGATCCTTTGTCACTCCCAGCTCTAAAATGTCAATACATATGGCATCCTATCTGAGAGCCTGGGGAGAAATGGCCCTACTTTTTCTGACCCGTTCAATATGAGATGGTTGGATGGCATCACCGACTCCACGGACATGAGTTTGAGCAAGCTCTGGGAGTTGGTGATGGACAGGGGACCCTGGCCTGCTGCAGTCCATGGGGTCACAAAGGGTCGGACACGACTGAGCAACTGAACTGAACTGAATTTTGAAATCTGAGGTAGTTGCAGGCGTGCTACAGCAGGTAAAGAACTGCTGACTCTTTATGAGTAGGGTCAGGTCTGGGAGGACAGAGAAAGGAATTCAAGTTGCATTTGGTGTTTAAGACTGTGAAGAATGCAGCAGCTACTACAGGAGCTGTGTGAGATAATTGAGCAGAACTGCTGAACTGCACTGCAACATGCTTTCCCCTTTATTTCTCAGGTGCTGGCATCTGTATGGGAGATTTAAATAGAAAGGGGAGCTTAAATAGAAGACACTTTATACTAATATGATTTGACTTCCTTGGCGGTCCAGTGGTTGAGACTTCACCTTTCAGAGCAGGGGGTGCAGGTTCAATCCCTGGTTGGGGAGCTAAGATCCCACATGCCTTGTGGCCACAAAACCAAAATATAAAACAGGAGCAATATGGTAACAAATTCAATACTTTACAAATGGTCCATAACAAAAAAATCTTAAAAAAAAGAATGCCGAGGTGACTTTACTCTTCACTTATAAATGACAAGCTTCTCAGTATAGTAACTAGCATACAGTAGGCAATAAATATTTGTAAGTGAATGAGAGTATAATGAGTACTTAGTCTCCTCCGACATTTTGTGACCCCTGGTGACTGTAGCTCACCAGGTTCCTCTGTCCATGGGATTCTCTGGGTGAGAATACTGGAGTGGGTTGTCATTTCCTTCTCCAGGGGATCTTCCTGACCCAGAGATTGAACTCAGGTCTCCTGTAACGCAGGCAGATTCTTTAGCATCCGAGCCACCAGGGAAGCTCAATATATCTGAGTAGAAATCACATTCATTCTTTAAGGCCCAGCTATTTCTCTCGAAATTGTGCTTCAGTTTAGGACAGATACATACATTAGAAAAGGAAAGAGAGACTCCATGATTAGAATAGAAAAGAGAACAGAACAGAACACAATAGAATAGAAGCAGAAAACCATAGGTTAATATTCCAAGTGGTAAATACTAGTGGGTGCACATATTCATCCCTGCCTTCCTTTTGATTCTGATTTTTTACTCTGAACATGTGATACGCTTTGGACAGTGAAATGATGTCAGAGGCTTGGGAAAGCACTTGTGTATCTCTGCTCATGGTCATGTTCTGCTGTTGCCCAGAGAGCATGCCCAGGCTTATGAGCTGGTAGATGAAGGATGCTGGCATAGAGTGAAGTCTCTCCAGTCATTCAAGCCATGGCCATTGTAGATCAGAGACCAATGAGCCAAACCCTAGGCGGGAGAGTGAATACAGCCAAGACCGACGGAGGTGCCTAACTGATGGCCCAGATTCATGAGCAATAAATACCCATTTTTGCATGCTGCTACAGTTTTGTGGTATTTGTTACACAGCACTGATGTCACATAAGAATGCTAACACATTCCAGCTTCAAGATTACCACTTGTAATATCTTAAGCAAACCCTTTACCTTGTTGAGCCTCAGCTTATACAGTTAAAAATAGAAATAATATCTTCCCTTTTTGCTTCAAATTATTGTTGGTTACACTGAATTATACAAAATAATACATGTGGAAGTTCTTTGCAAAAAGGAAAAATGTGCTCCAAATTAACTTTATTATGACTCATTTTATTATAGAGCAGCCACCATGTAGTCCTATCTCCCTTTGTATCCAGTGGTGATCATAAACTTCTCTTAATACCTTGTGCACATCCAGGACATTGCGCTCTCTCTCATCTGTGTGTGTGTGTGTGTGTGTGTGTGTGTGTGTGTGCACGCTAAATCACTTCAGTGCATCCGACTCTTTGTGACCCTATGCACTATAGCTCGCCAGGCTCCTCTGTCCATGGGATTCTCCAGGCAAGAGTGCTAGAGTGGGTTGCCATGCCCTCCTCCAGGGGATCTTCCTGACCCAGGGATCGAACCGATGTCTCTTATGCCTCCTGCATTGGCAGGTGGGTTCTCCACCATTAGTACCACCTGGGAAGCCCCTCTCTTATCTGACAGGTGGCAAACTGTGTGTGTGTGTGAGTATGACTCTCAGCAGAAGCAAACCACAGCTGTGGAGTTCCCCCATCTTCTGAGAGTCAATGACATTTTACCTTAGGTTGGAATTGTTGCCAACGTCAGGCTGTGAATTGTTGCCAATGTTGGGCTGTGTCAACCTGGTCAGTAGGCATCAGTATTGTTGCAGTAATTCCATCTGGATCCATTTTGACCAGTCATTTCCAAAATTTTCACAAAGGGCCCCTTTTAATTATTTTTGGATGTTCAGTTCAGTTGCTCAGTCATGTCCAAATCTTTGTGACCCCATGGACTGTAGCACACCAAGCTTCCCTGTCCATCACCAACTCCCAGAGTTCACTCAACCTCATGTCCATTGTGTCAGTAATGCCATCCAACCATTTCATCCTCTGTTGTCCCCTTCTCCTCCTTCCCTCAATCTTTCCCAGCATCAGGGTCTTTTCCAATGCATCAGTTCTTCACAACAGGTGGCCAAAGTACTGGAGTTTCAGCTTCAACATCAGTCCTTCCAATGAATATTCAGGGCTGATTTCCTTTAGGATGGACTGGTTGGATCTCCTTGCAGTCCAAGGGACTCTCAAGAGTCTTCTCCAACACTACAGTTCAAAAGCATCAATTCTTTGGCACTCAGCTTTCTTTATAGTCCAACTCTCACATCCATACATGACTATTGGAAAAACCATAGCCTTGACTAGACAGACCTTTGCTGGTAAAGTAATGTCTCTGCTTTTCAACACGCTGTCCAGGCCGGTCATAGCCTTTCTTCCAAGGAGCAAGCATCTTTTAATTTCATGGCTGCAGTCACCATCTGCAGTGATTTTGGAGCCCCCCAAAATAAAGTCTCTCGCTGTTTCCATTGTTTCCCCATCTATTTGCCATGAAGTGATGGGACCAGATGCCATAATGTTAGTTTTCTGAATGTTGAGCTTTAAGCCAACTTTTTCAGTCTCCTTTTTCACCTTCATCAAGAAGCTCTTTAGTTCCTCTTCACTTTGTGCCATGAGGGTGGTGTCATCTGCATATCTGATGTTATTGATATTTCTCCCAGCAATCTTGATTCCAGCTTGTGCTTCATCCAGCCCAGCATTTCGCATGATGTACTCTGCATATAAGTTAAATAAGCAGGGTGACAATATACAGCCTGACATACTCCTTTCCCGATCTGGAACCAATCTTTTGTTCCATGTCCAGTTCTAACTGTTGCTTCTTGACCTGCATGCAGATTTCTCAGGAGGCAGGTCAGGTGGTCTGGTATTCCCATCCCTTTAAGAATTTTCCACAGTTTGTTGTGATCCACATAGTCAAAGGCTTTGGCGTAGTCAATAAAGCAAAACTAGATGTTTTTTGGAACTCTCTTGCTTTTTCAATGATCCAGCAGATGTTGACAATTTGATCTCTGGTTCATCTGCCATTTCTAAATCCAGCTTGAACATCTGGAAGTTCACGGTTCACGTATATTAACAAGTTTAAAGACTCATTGTCAGATGGAGCTTCTGATCCACAGGGAAAATATTCCACCCCCAAATTAATAAGATTTCAGCACCAAACAATGCATATTACTGTTTCCATTAGTCTTTCAAACATGCCACTTTCAGAGACACCACAGAAGGCTCTTTCTAAAGTCTATGTTAGCTTGTATTTGATATTCTGCCAATTTAGAAATTTATTTGCTAAATTTCAATCTCTAATTGGTGAAAAAATTAAAACAAACAAAAGCAAAATAAACAAGCATCCATAAATGATAGTCTGTGGACTTTAGTCTCTTAGGTATTTCCCCTCAGAATGAATGAAGAATCTGACCTCTGAAATTCTAAATAATCCTAATTTTCCAGATTTTATATTTTTTATCTTTGAATAGGGTTTTCTTCCTGAATTCCATTAAGCCACCTTCTACTCCCATTCCCTGACCACATACATCAGCTTCTGTCTTTAGTTGGATTTTCTGGCTATGTATTTTTTTGGACACTCCAGCCATTCACTTGTCCCCTCACTCTCCCTTCCATGAAAAACTTTCCCACAAATTTTCACTTGTGGGCAAGTACTGTCTCTCCAAATTCATTCGAGCCTTTCCAACTCTCTGGTTGATTTCTACAGCTGAAATTCCATGGCTATGTCCAGCACAGCTGATTTACAGCTAACATAGTCACTATGGTCCTTTTTTGACAAGGAAATCGTCACTCCCCAGTGTCTCTGGCTTGAATCTTCTGCATAAGCTTTCAATAGTTGCCCTCCTCCACCCCATGTATCTGATGTGTCGAGAAATTTTTCTTTGGCTAGACTCTGAACCATATGATTATCTACTCAGGATGAACCAGTGAAAAATTCATACCTCGTTTTTCTGTCTCTGGTTTCTGCCTCCTGCATCTCATCTAAAACATTTCTTGCATATTAACCTGATGAAAACACTGCAGTGTCATTTAGCAAACCCTGGTGGCTCTGATGGTAAAGAATCTGCCTGCAATGCAGGAGACTGGGGTTTGATCCCTGGATCAGGAATATCCCCTGGAGAAGGGAATGACAACCCACTCCAGTATTCTTGCCTGGGAAATCCCATGGACAGAGAAGCCTGGCCGGGTCACAAAGAGTCGGACATGACTGAGCGACTAACACTTTCACTTCCACCAAGGCTCAGACTGATTGCTTATCTGTCTCTGTGTCTGAGAAGAGGGATTAAGACCATGCATTTTCTGACCCCAACCACTTTGCTGTCTTATTTGCCACTGATGTAAAGGAGCTAGTCATTGTCTCACGTAGTCAGCAAACTATGACACACAGAGCAAATCTAACCCACCACCTGTTTTCCTGTGCCTACAGAGAGGCTTTTACATTACTAAGTGGTTAGAAAAAAAATATCCAAAAAGCAGAATATTCTGTGCCATGTACAAGTTGTAGGAAATTCAGCATTCAGTGTGGCTAAGATTTTGCACTTCCAATGCAGGGGGCCTGGGTTTGATCCCTGGTCAGGGAACTATGATCCTACACGCCGCAAATAAGACCTGACACAGCCAAATAAATAAATCAATACTTTTTTAAAGAAAATGATAGAGATGAGTAGCTATGGCAGAGACCATATGGCCCCCTCAAAGCCCCAGATATTTACTATCTGGCTGTCAACAGAAAAAGTCTGCTAACACCTTTTGTGTGTGCTGTCCTCTGAAAATATACCTCTGTGGCCGTCTACATGCTATTTGTCCTTGTTAAGGAAAATCATACAAAACATAGAAATAAGAAAACAGAATGAGTGCATGTCATTTTGATGTCAGAGTGAAGCATTGCCTGACAGCCCTACCCAATGATTATTTCATTTTCTAGAGGATGTACCTTTGTTTGACTCACTGTTTACTACTGTTCAGGGCCCAGATTCTGAAGTTACATGTTAACTTATAAATATCTATTTAGGAGGAAAGGCTACTTCAAAAGATACAGTTTTATTACTCTGTAGGATATTAATTTTTCATCTACCAGGAAATTCATTTCATGGTGCCTTGGACTTACTGTCTATATAAATCTGTTTTTTTTTTTTAACTCTCCTTTGAACCATTTTTACCATCCTGCTGGTTCTCTCATTAATGATTTAAATTTTTGATACATACTCATTCTGCATTTGTATGGAGGTCAGGTTTTTGACATTTTGAAAATTATACTTTGACCCACTGTCTGTGATTCCCCACACAAATCTCAAATGTTGGCCTCAAGTCCCCTGTCAAATGGCACTTAATGTTGTCTTTTGTTGCTAACACTGGTTTAAATTGATCATTTTCACAGTATTCATCTTGTTAATGAACATATAATTTTTCTCTTAGATTCTAAGTCATTTTGTTTCCAAAATGCTATTATTGGTTATATGGTTTAAAAGGTGTTTGTGGAATGAATGAGCTTATGATGCATTTTCATTTAAAAGAATAGAGGGCAACAATACAGAGCCTTCTAAGTGTTTGTTTAGCAAATGTTAGATAGGAAATTAGACAAGAGTTCCTAGGTTGCTGTGAATCAAAACAATGATAAATTGCCTGCATTTAGAGTATTCAGATTTCTTCTCTTAAATGGTAACAAGAATCTTGTACATGATAAAGCAGGTCTCATCCACCCAATATAATTATCAGCTTCCTGTATACTGAACATTGATGCAGCTGACTCCCAATCTGCATATAGCATTGAGCTATGAATTTGCTCTCTTATTTCTCCTTTATTTAGAAGTTAATCACGATGTAATGATTATTTTGCAGTGACTAACTTCTAAATAAAAGAGAATTAAGGCCTCATCAAATCCATAGCTCAAAGATACTTTCTACTCAGTCGTCCAGGTATAGAACTAAATAAGGTAACCTTATATTAACTGGAACATCTAATATACCCTAAATGGTGTTTTCATAGGTTTGAAAAAAATGTAACTTCACACCTGATCTTAGAAAAATATTAAGGCATTGGCAGGCATGCAGAGGAGAAAAATTACTCATAATCCTACCTCTAAAACTATTCTCAGTTAATCTTCAGTGACAAGCCTTTGAAGTAGGCATTATCATCCTTATTTTGTTCATTTTGAACCTGAGAATCCGAGAAGCTATACCAGAGTACAGAAGACTGGCAATCTTGTCATAAACATGGGACAACTCTAAAGAACCATCTCAACTTCACAGTTCCGAGCGGGTGTCAGCTGAGGACTTCTGTGGAATGGCACCAGTGCCCAATTTCTGGCCCTGATCTGTGGATTAAAATATAAATGCTATGCCCTTTCCTTATCTCCAGGATACAGTGAGCAAGGATTAAAAGACATATTTAAAAAAAAATACATTTGGAAAGAGAAGAATAAGGAACAGAGAAGTCACTGGTTTATGGAAATTCTGAAACCCTGGAAGGCAACATTACAAAGATTCTAGCACTCCACCACCACAAATGGGGACGTCTGTAAACATGGGGCTAGGGCTGAGAATGACAACCCAATCACAGTCTATACTTCTCTGGCCCACTCAGATCAGGAGTCAACGACTGCCTAGTTTTGACTTCATGGACTGTGAGTGGGAGTGATAGAACTTTTAGCAGTGAGGTGGGGACAGGCTCCTGCATACTCCATAGCTTGTCTAAGACCTAGGGGAAGGTAGAGCTACACAGTGGAAAAATTCCAACAGTTAGGATTGGGTCTCAGCTGACCAGGAACTCCTACAGCAATAAAATTTGAATGAGTTAGGCACCTGAATATTTTAAATTGTTATAGTAACCTGGCATTACACAACCCAGCTAGATATTGTCTATGTGTCATACCAATGCATATAACTTTAATGTTCACAAAACATTATGTGTTATTAGCTCTGTTTTACAGATGGAAAAAATTGAGGCTCAAATGGATTAAATCTAACTTGACAAAGGTCCATGACAATGCTGAGAAGCCAGGACTGAAAGTTATGTTTCTCCAAATAAAAAACTCATGCCATTTTCTTTATATCATGCTAGGAGAAGAAAGAAGAGGGGATGGGGAAAAATAGAATTAGGAGGAGCAGAGTGGAGTTCAAAGGAGGGGGGTTCTATGCATGAGGATGCCAATGTAAAATATATACTTCCGTTAGGATGGTGTTCTAGAAACCTTGAATGAGGCTCTCAGTGGAATGTCCTTTAGACTATAGATTATTAAACAGACTTGAAAATGAAAAGAAAGAGGGGTATGAACTGAGAGAGTAGCATTGATATATATACACTACCATGTGTAAAACAGATAGCTAGTAGGAAGCTGCTGTATAGCACAGGGAGCTCAGCTTGGTGCTCTGTGATGACCTAGGGGGTAGGATGGGGGTGGGTGGGAGGGAGGCTTAAGAGCAAAGGGATATATGTATCCTTATAGCTGATTCAAGATGTTGTACAGGAGAAACTAACACAACACTGTAAAGCAACTATATTTCAATAAAAAAATTAAAACCAAAAAAAAAAAAAGAAACAGAAAAGTTCCAGGTAGACAAAAGTTGATGCTGTCTTTTGGCTCTGAAGAAATCACTGTGCAAATTTACTCTTTAACCCACAGTAAATAAACCCACAGTAAATAAGCACACCCATTACCTCATCTCCTGATGACCTCAGCAACCCTTGGTGCATCACCTAATTAACATCTGTATGATTTTGTTAGAATTTGTTCATATTTTTGAAAAAAATCTCACAATTTTAGTAAATGTCGCTCTTTATTAACCTGGACAGTTCCCTCCTAGCATGCGTGGATTATTCCCACAGGCCTTTGCCCTCATCCTTCTCTATTTCTAATCCATATTTACTTTGAAAATCCTAATACACAGAGTGAAATGACTGAGGCCAATTTCAAACAAAACTTTGTATTTGATGTGTATGAACATGGCTTTGGGCTACTTTCCTTAATAGTGATTCAATTTAACTACAATTGTATTCCATTTGGAATCTCTCTGGGACACAGGTGGCATTTTGCTAAGACTTTTGGCAGCCCAGCCACATATAGTGCAGTTGATAGTACATACTTTCTGATGGAGGAGTTCAGGGAGACTATTTAATTGTACTTTCCATTGCTTGCTGCTGTGTACAGAAGAGCCAAGTAGGGAAGGTTCATCTTTTCCTCTCTAAGGTGCTCATTTGCATATTTAAATATGCCTTGGATGCTCTCCCAGTTGTAGCTTAGTGGCTAATGTTTAAGCACATATTTGCATTTGAAAAAAAAAAAGTTGCAGAAAGAAGGAAAATATACATTTGATCAAAGAAATGCTAACGAGAATTTAATATAGCTTCAGCTTTTCCATTCCTGTTCAAAGTGTTAGCATGACCTCTTGGCTAGAGAACTCTGTGGTTTGTTCTCAGTTCTGGGGACATCATGTAGGAAGTAACTGAACTCTATGCGTTTTAGAATCTTGAGCTACAGAGTGATCCCTGGGGACTTCACTGATATGTGTTTGGCCTTAGTTCAGTGACTGGTAAATGGAAACCTTAATGTGAAGACTCTCCTCGTGCTGGGCTACACCAACAGACCTACAAGCCCTTTTCCTGCTCAACTTCAAAACAGAAGAAGGAGCCCTGGAGTCAGGAACAGAGACATCAGTAGTCTAATGGATGGGGGAGCTTACATATCTGAAGCAAGATCCTGGAGCAACACCCCAGTGTGTATGGCAGCTGGCAGGCAGGACAAGGCAGCAGTCTTCACTGGGGGAAGGGGGAGGGAATTTTAAGGAATTGACCTCAAAGTGGACTCATTAGTTACCAGGGAAATCAGTAGAGGGCACATTCCTCACAGCTCTTCTGATGAGAACAATCACCAGCTGGGGCAAGTATGTAGGAAAGTCAGTCACATGCTTAAGATACAGGTGAAGCAGCACTGGTTGGGCAGGAGGTGGACAGAGAGCAAGACAATAGCCATCTTGAGTGGCCTAACCATACATTCCACCCCCTGAACATCATGCATGACCCTTACAATCTTGGTCTGCCCTTCTTTGACAATATCTCTGGGGTTAGGTATGTAGGGGGCACTGTAACCAGATACTACAAATACAACACAGACAGCAGCAGTCAAAGAGTATCAAGAGTAAGAGACCTCGCATGCTCAGAATAGTCATTCGACAGGATGTGGACAAATTTTGGAGCCAAGCACATATAGGGTCAATGGAAAGGGAGTCAACAGCAGCAGTGCCCTGTTTAGTTATAAGGAGGGTAAGACCACTCCTGGTTTTCACAAACCCACAGCCACCCCCATGGGGAAGGGAAAGCCCAACTTTAAAAGAAACAGTCTGGTGGCCAAACCAGGATTCAGCAGACACAGTACAGATGTGTCACCTCATGTTATGTTGAGGGCCATTAAGGGTGAACCCAGTAGGTCCTTTCAAACAAAAACCAGTTAATCCCATGCACTTCTGGACAGAAGCCAGCCTATTCCACTCCACACAGCATACATAGCCCTGGTGGGTGGGTGGGGGGACTCATGGGCTGTCAGTTGTACGGTAACGTTTACTGAGAGGGTCCTTCTGACATACTGGCATATGAAACCAGAAGACGGTGAGCCTTTTCTCCCCATTGTCAGCAATCCCAACATAGTCACATTAGGTGGGTCAATTTTTCATGGAACTAGAGAGGAGCATGACAGCAGCATCTCTCTGTGAGGCCAGTGTTGCCACAAACAGACCTCCTCCCTCAGACAAGGGATGAAATGTAAGACATATAACAGGCACAACACAGGGGAGATGATGACCATTAAGCAAAATACAAGCAGTAACCACATTCTGAGATAATACCACACCTGCCTCTGGTCTTTGTCCTAGTCTGCAACACAGTTCAGAAAACTCAACTTTTTAATAAGAACATATCTAAAATCACATCTACAATGACCAATGACTAGTTCTAGTTTGGATGTTTGAACCACAGCTACTCCATTTTGACTTTCAAATGCATTCCCTCCCTCAGTGGCCAAAGCAGATGTACAGTGCATGTCTGAAAGGCCACAAAACAGATTGCTCTGGTCAGTAAATGCCGGGAGCCAGCTCACGAGATCCCACCCATGACAGAGTCATGAGGTAAAGGGCTGATTGAGCACGGCTTCTCAGCCCTCAGGAATTCTCGGAAGGCTGCCCCAGCACTCACCTTAAAGATGAGATCTGTCTTTCTGATGTTTGCTACAATAAACCCCTTCTTATTTTCTGTGACTTAGGCAAAAGGCTTTTCCTGATTCTCTTCTAAAATAGATCAATCTGAAATCTCAAATCAACAAGGCCCCTGAACAGTAGCACCCTAAATAAGATCATCTGAGATATAGAGTATGCTGATCTAAATTCCTTTTGCTAACATATTAGTTTGTTTAATAAATGTACCTGTGCCTTTGGAGCTAATGTGCATAACTGCTCCCTAGTAATAAAACAGCATTGAGAGCCTCCGCACAGAAAGCCCCTATGGGCACAAAACCTTTCGCAGGAAAAAAGGCTTGTTAGGAAATATAAGAAATATTGCTTTATGAAACTGTTACTTAGTCTATATTTACTCACTATGTTTTTACTCAACGTATTTAGCCTATATAATGAAAGTATAATAGTTAAAAGATTTATATAAATAGAAGTTTAGCTTTAATACAAATAATAAGACAATTGTTGAATTAACTGATGATTCTTACTTAGAGCTGACCTTCAGCTTGCTGTTCTATGACGTTATGGGACCACATTCTTTTCTGTTAAGCTCCAGGCGTAAAGTAAATTACGGAAAACAGGTTTTACCTTGAAACTTTCTATTGATAAATTCTTTCCTGCTGTGCCTGATACAAAAGCGTTCTGACTGATCAACCCTTATCAATAGGAGAGTCACAAGATGTTAGCAGGCCCCCAGGCCGGAAGATGATGTAAACAAAATGAGGCTTTTTGTAACTAAAAACAGGCAAACAGTTTCGATGAAGGTCAAAAACTGCTGGCCTATTAAGCTGGATTGATATGTCCATTAAGCTGAATTCATATGCCCATTAAGCTAAATTGGTATGCCCACTAAGCTGAATTGGTATGATTCTATACTTTATACATTTGTTTCGATGTACCACAAAAAATATAAAAACTGTCTTAAAAACAATAAAGTCGGAAGACACTTGGAAACACCGAGACTTGCTGTGTCTTCTCATTCGTATCGCCGATGCCATCCATCCTAAGGGAACCCTGACCAGCTGGAACAGGACTCCGGCAAGTAAAATTTAAGTAATACCACATATAAGCCTGAATGACTTCCCCATACCTCAGTACATGCAGATTTTCCCATCAATTCCCCTTTTGAATGCAAACCTTCCAATAGAAAGCACTGATGATCAAAATATACATCCTTTGATGCTGGCATGCTGGCTCCTACCCCAGGTTCAGATCATGTCCCTTAGTACTAGGTCACCTTTGTGTTTCCCTGGTCATTCATGTTGGGGGTAAATTAATCAGATCACTTGAACAGGCTCAGAGGTATGTTAATGGGGAAACACTTCACAGGCTTTGCATTTTATCACTTATACCCACTGTCACACAAGCATTGTATATGTGCTTTTAGCAGCAGACTTAAAGCAAGCAGTGTCACACTTCATGAGTAGTCATACTGTGACAATTTCACTAGGTAATCTTCTTTCCATCCAGAACATCAGGGCCTAACGCAACTTCATAAATACAGACCTCAATAAACAGAACTAGAATTTAACATCCACTGAAACATAATATTGTTCTCTCTAAAATTACCTTCATCTCTACCAAATACAGTCAGTCCAAGCATTTCCTGACTGGAAAACTTAATGCTTTAGTCTTCCTTGCCTAAGCAGGCAAAAGTAGGTACACTGAGACCGGCTCAGCAACTAACGTTCTAATATTTTATTCTATTTGAAATGATCTATGTAGTCAATGAATTCTTTTCATTTTATTTAGTTTAGGGACTTCCCTGGTGGTCCAGTGGTTAAGAATCCACCTTGCAATGCAGGGGACAGTGGTTCGATCCCAGGTCTGGGAAGATCCCACTTCCCGCGGGGCAAGCTCTGCAACGAGAAGCCACCACAATGAGGAGCCGGTGCACCTCAACTAGAGAAAGCCCGTGCAGCACTGAAGGCCCAGCGCAGGCATAAATAAATAAAATAAAATTTTTTTTAAAGCTAAAAAAACCCCGTTTAGTTTCAAGTTACCAAAATCTGGACAGACGGTGTTAGACATTCACAAAAGGTAATTATTTCTGTAGAGTTCACCTAAAAGTTCTTTTTTTTCTCCTTTACTCTTAGAGATCATGGAAGATTCAAGTTCCAGAGAGCCCAGGTAGACAATTTACATCTCAAAGGCACAAAAGAAGTACCAATTCCTTCTAGAAAGCCAGCTTAACCAATTACAAAAGGCGCACTTTGACACAACAACAGGGCCATTAGAGGTCTTTGTTCTCCAGACCTCTAGAGAGCCTGCCTCCAGCAAGCCCCAATCCCAGGAGGCCCCATAGACCAGCAGACAGCCACCCTGGGATTTCCTCTAACTTGTGGGATCACCCCTACAACTTTGGGGCCCCACGAGTTAGTGGTAGGCCACCCCAGGATTATACCCGCAACATTCTCTTCCCCGCTCAGTCTTTCCCGACATCTCGGCGCTCATGGGAGTTTCCTCCGTCTCCCGACATTTGTTGGGCTGCGCCCCGCAGGCTCCAAGACCTACACTTGCTCAGCTTTAAGGCAAAAGAAAGAGCCCGGAGTCAGCGACACAGATATCAGTGGCCTAATGGATGGGGCAGCTTACATGTCTGAAGCAAGGTCTTGGAGGACACCCCCGAGTGTGCGGCAGACAGCATGGCGGCAGTCTTCATTCCCGACGGAAGGGGAGAGGCGTGTTAGAGGGCAATTGACCTCAGGTGGGCTCATCAGTTACCAGGGAAACCAGAAGAGGGCACGCCCCTCACCACCTCTTTGATGAGAACAATCGCCAGCTGGGACCTGGGGCAAATGTGTAGGAAGGTCAGCCCTGTGCATAAGATACAAGTGAAACAGGCACTGGTGGGGCGGTGGGTGGACAGATAGCAAGAGAACAGCTATCTTGAGTGGCCAGACTATAGAATTTTTATTTATCTGTCGGGGGATCCCTGGGGACTTTGCTGATGGAAGTTTGGCCTTAGTTCATTACTAGTAAAATGAAACCTTAATATATGGCTTCCCCTAGCTAGCTCCCTGTTCTCCTGTAAGCAGAGTGAGTTTTAACTAAGAAAGAACCCTTATGGGCTGGGAGGGAAGAAGGAAGAGATTTTCTTCTTGTACATATTGTTACATTTAAATGTAATGGTATTCCTGACCATCCAAGATTAGACAGTTTTGTTTAGATACCAAAGACAGTTGTGGAGTTCATGTCTTTCAAAGGCCAACCATGTGGTGGTTTCAGGAGGTGAGACCATGTCCTAGACACCAAGGATTCAGTCCCACACATCCTTTCTCACTGATTCTGTGGTAGTCAGTCTGAAAAGATGGCCTCCAAGAACCATGCCTTCTGGAATTCATGCCTTTTTGTGTTCCCCTTTCACAATTAAGAACAATGAATCTGACTTGACTCACTTTAACCAACAGAACATAGTGCAAGTCATGCTAACCCTGAAGGTCTAGTTGCCTTCACTGTTGTACTTCTGGGAAACTGGAACTGCCAGCTAAGAAGTCTAGTACCTGGTTGGAGAGACAACATGGAGAGACCTTGTGGGAGGCACCAACTGGAGAGCAGAGGCCCTGGACTACATGAAGAGGGAGAGAAACAGAGCCATTGCAGCATTTCAGTTTACCCTCCATATGTGTCCATTTCCATTGGTCGTATAACCACAACTGCTTGAGAGCTCCTAAATGAGCCCAGCAGTAGAACTCCCCAGCTGATCCTGGTCAATTCACAAGAACCATAACAGAAAAGTTTATTGGTTCCAATCGCTGGCTTTTGGGGTAGTTTGTTACATAGCAACAGAGAGCTAAATCAATGCACTTCTCTCAGGTCTGTTTCCCCAGGCCTCTCATTTCCACTTCTTTCCTTGCACATCATGGTGAGGTGAGAGGTGAGAGACTATTGCACTGGTTCGTACTCCAGCTTGTGGACATTACATATCCTTCTTTGGCCTTCTGCTGCCCACACGCCCAAGAACCACATAGACTCTGAGTAGCCAGATATAGCCCATCAAGTACATAAGCTGAGAGTATGTTTTGGTTTTTCTTATTAGCTGATTTGGTGACATACTTAGAGATTTGAGAATAAATGCTCTTAAATACAACCTATTGAAGTCCTTCCTGGACCACAGTGATAAACTACAAGTCAAAGATGTTTTGAATGATAAAAAAGGTAGAATGAAAAGTGACTACATATATTTTCATTTTACATTAAGACAACCCGAATTTTAAAATGTAATCTCCAACTTGCTTTCAGTAATACTAGCTACCCTTTATTTATCACCTACTATGTACTATGCATTCTATATATTGCTTCTAACCTGTATTCACAAAGATCCAGCTACATGACCTTCCTTTTCTTCCTCAAACACACCAAGCTCATTCCTGCCTCCACAGCTTTATATGAGTCTGTCCTTTGGACTCAACTGCTGTTAACGCCAGGTCTTTTCCTGGTTGTCCCCTTCTCTTGATTCTAGGTTCAGCCATAATTTTATGTCTTCCAAGTAGCCTTTCATAGCCACTCTATAAATTAACCTCCTCAAGTAGTCACTTCCTATCACATCCTGCTAGTTTATATTGTCATTGCATGTATTACTGTCTGAAATTTTCTCATTGATTCGAAAACTTGCCGTATGTGTCACCTTCAAACAGAGTAAGACCCATGGGTCAAGAATACCGTCTCTCTGATTTTTTATTATGGCTCCAGCAACCAGAAAGATGTCTGACATTAATGAGTAAATGAAGCAAGGAAGAAGGAACTTTCACAACTTACCTTCAGAGAAGGTATTATTGTCCACTTGTATTTCAGATGTGGAATTCAGGGGTAAAAGAGGTCACATAACACGCTCAAGGTCTCTCAACTTAAAGTAAATGACTTGTCTGCTCTTCAGCCTATCCTGCTGTCCCCTCCAGGGCTTCCAGGTGGTTAGGTTAGCAAATAAACAACTCTGTCTTAAAGGGGATCTATAAAAGACCAGAACAGATGACCAGAGCAGAGTAAACAGCCACTCTTCCCTGCCAGAATCTCAAAACAAGCCCTAGAACATTTCTCTGGTGCATCTTTCCTATACATTTTAAGAGGTAAATGAGGTCTTTAAGGTTTAATTAAATTATTAAACATCTTCAGCTCAAATCAATAGGTCTTAGTGGTGTAATGAGCTTACTTAACCAAAAATAACATGTGACCAAGAGTTGAAAAATAAGGTTGTCTTCTGAGATTGAATGTAGACAGAGCGCTTAAGGAGATCAGCTGCCCAAAGCAGATATTGACAAATGGATGGCTGAGGAGTTCTGTTAACACTCATTCCAGGGAGCCGGAACAAGGCATGGCTATCTTATCTTCCTTAAAGCCGCATGATGTAACAGGAGGCTGAGGGACATCTGGGAGTCCAGAAAAGGGAAATGTCAGTAGTCAGGATTTGTCTGTCTAGTTCTGTGTAAGGAAGAAAATGGCCAGGACAGAGACTTTGCCTAACAGCTGTATCTCAGAGGTGGAGACAGGTGTATCAAGACATTAAGTTCTTTCTACTAATTTTCCTCTTTATGATTCCACATTGGGCAAACCAATTTTAGTTATGATTTAACTTTCCTACAAGGTGATAAGTACAGTCTGTCCACTATTAATAATTGTCATTTGCATTGAAGACAGTGTCTTAAACACCTGATTAGTATGAGTCTGTACAAGAGAGCAGGATCTTTCATAGGTCTGTTAACAGATCTTGACTTAGACAACGGGAGATCATATTTTCAGACTGTTAGACATGAAGGCCCGCTGAAGTGCCGTCCCAGGGGTCCCGCCCTAAGCTGACTCCCTGAATGTGTTGACACTATCATAGAAAAGTTGGGACTGTATGTACATGATCATCCACCAGCACTGGAGCAGAGATGCTTGGAATGTTAGAGGAAGAAGAAAATCACTTATGCCCTCTGGGTGTGTGTGGAATGGAGCAGTTAAAGTTCATTTTTGTCTTCCTTTCTGTTTAAAGACAGAGATTAGAGAGATGGGATGAAAAGGAGGACTCGATGTTGTTAATTTAGCCAAATTCTTAGATGAATCATAAGAAAAAAGTAGGGTGTGTTAATATATTTGAGTCAGTAGGACAATTGTTGGGGGTGGGGAAGAGTAAGACATTAAGAGTCAACTTCTATAGGTTAATGTTTCACTGTTATTTTCATCAGTTTAGATGCTCTTTTTCTTTTACACAAAAATGTCTGTAACAGTTTTTGGAGCGACTGCATCCACACACTCTTGATTTGGACATTTCCCCCCTGGGTGTGACCTAATACAGTAATAACTACACAGTTTTACACAGATGATGAAAATATAGAATAACTATGCATCATTAAGAAGTAGCAATGCTTACCATTGGTATAGGAACGTCTGTGATACACCAGAAATCAGGTTTTCATTTTAATGCCCTTGGCCTCTTGAAAAGGAAATGTTTTACAAATTAAAAAAAAAAAAATTCTGCATTACTTCAGCAATTTTCCCACCTCCCATAGTGCTGTAGGCATGAAACCTCATGTCCAAAAAATATGATTGTTTTTCTGGTTTTCTTGTCACAAGTCTTTTCCCCAGCAAAGAAGGTTTATTTTCAGTTTCCACATTTTTTCTTAATCAGAAGTTTATAGACTACTATGTAGCTCAGGGAACTCTACTCAGTGCTCTGTGGTGACCTAAATGGGAAGGAATCCAAAAAGAGGGCATATGTGTATACATATAGCTGATTCACTCTGCTGTACAGGAGAAATTAACTCAACATTGTAAATCAAGTATACTCCAATAAAGCTTAATTAAAAACCATTAAAAAATAAATTCATTACTTAACTCCTAAAAAAAGTTTATAGAAGTTTCTGTAGGATAATACTTATAAGAGCATCTGTGAAAATCTACACATCTAGGATTATTGTCTTCTTAAATGATCCAGCCTCTTACTTTAAACTTCAAGAGACATTTTCAGCTTTGGAAATACTTCTTGGTTTCCAAACCACCTCACAATCACATTATAGATTTCAAAGCAGGGCATTTAAACTAAATACAGGTACATGATAAGGAGATATATATGTATGTGTGTGTGTGTGTGTGTATATATATATATATATCTTCTGAGACTGAAAGTTTATGTGTGTGTATATATGTATATATATATCAGTACACCATTTCCATTTTTTGTAAATATGTTCTTTCTAATAAACTTTGTAACTTTTTTAGCCCAAGACATACATTCTCTAATAGCCAGGTACATAGAGAACTTTTTATAAATGGAAGAATTTTCTTTATGTATTAGCTTTGATGTCATAAACATGTAATAAGAAGCATGGCATGCTATTAAATTGTCTTATTGTTCTTAATTTTAGAAAATAAATATAACTTTAAACTGAAGAATGAAGAATAAAAGTTTTCCTAAAATCAAAACATTCCTTATATTTTTATTATAATAGATATATATTCTTGCATCGAATGGCAAATCACATTTATATAATTATTTTTAGCATTATACTCACAAAAATGGATCTTGCTATGGTTTTCAAGATCTACTGGCGTTGATTAAAAGAAGTTTGCATACGCAACTTATTCACATTGCTTTATTTCTGTTGCTGTTGTTGTTGGTATTGTTCAGTTCACAAAAAAATGGTACTTCAAGCCATCATATCCTTGCATTTAACCAAGTGAAAGAGTCATCTTGAAAGAAAACATTTTACAAACTAGACACATACCCTGTTTATTTTCTCCGAAAAATGCACTCCATAAAGCAAGTCCATTTTTTAAACTTTTCCCAATATTATACAAAAATATTCTTATGCAAGTAATAAACGTATCTTTAAACATCCAACTTTTTTGAAATTTAAAGCAGTCACACCAAAAGTTATCATTGTTAATTTTTAATCTAAACATAGAACACCTTGTGCTTATATAAACTGCTGTTATCATGTGCTCATATACTCTTTACATGGATCTGGCAAATATACTCTGCCATTATCCATTAAATTATGTAAAAAAGTATAATCAGTGCAGAACTTGCCTATTTTTAAACAATGTTCTTTAACCATCCTCATCTCTATTTGTTATATATAATTTCTTTTTGGAAAAAATTTTAAGGCAAGTGCAATCAAAATTACAAAATCACTATTTCTATTGCTAACATATGCAGCATTCATAGTGAGTAAGTGATCTCCTTCCTTTGTAAAAATGAAAGTACAAAATGCTAAGTAGGTTATACTTGCTAGAGCCGATTATGTAGTCTTACCTATTAAGTCATAACACAAATGCTATACCAGCAGCAATCTGCTACCCCCTTTCTGTAATTTGTTGTTGCCTGTCCAGTTTTCTCATGAAAATATACAGCAAGTTATTCAAATGCCCATTTTGAAGATGACTATGACTACAAGATCACCTCGAGGCAAAGAATACTTAAGGTGCAGTACTCATAAAATCCTCGGTTGTAAGTTCACTTAATTATATTGTGTTTCTATTTCACTTCAGTGATGGCCTGGATTCTGTAAAGTAAGAGAAAACTGAAAAAAAAAAAAAAAAAAAAAACTTACCAGTAACTGTATCTCTAAAGTTAGGTTTTGCTGAGGACACGTTATTTGCTCGGGACATAATTTAAATGGAATCTGAAAAAATAAGTTATTTCACAGTCCTGGAAAAATAAAATCGACTAAAAGATAGGAAACTCATGGTAATAACTTTGGGGCTTCCATAGACTTTTCTTATGATAGTTGCTGAGTGCAATGCCTTCCCTTGTTTTTATAAATAAATAATTCAGGGCTACCATGTAATGGAAAAAGTAGGAAATGGAAACAATCACAGAATTTTTATGGGAAAACAAGAATGAGCTGAACCTCTCCTTTAAGATAAAATGCATGTTCTTAAAGAAAAGTGAGTTGAACAGAAACGTGGGTATTTATTTTTAGCCTGTGCCAAAATGATTCACTGGGTCATTTCCCGATGGAGTTCATTTTCTTGGTAATTCTTATAACTCTTTATCTAATGTAGCCCATATATTGATTAAGGTTATTTAAATGTAATGCCAGTGTGCATTTTCGATTAGATTGCACATACCTTATACATGCACGCACACTAAATACTTCATGTTGTCCAAGTCGACTGTTTTGAACTATTGTTGTCCAGAATGCTTTCTAAAAAGAAATCCAGCTTAATTGGTATATTGTCTCTTTCAGTTCAGTGTAGAAATAAGAAAGGCTATATTGCACTTAATGAAATTCTACTGTTTAATATGATTTTTTGTATGTTCTAGTGTTAATAGAACTCAAGATGGTAAGTGGGCCTACAGTAGCTGTGGAAGTCACTAACACATGAAAAGTGGGAAAACTGAAACCAATTCTCTAGGAACTCTTTGATGTGGCCACTCCACAAAGAATATATAAGGATATTTTCTTTTAACTAACAGAAGCCATATCCTTGAGATTTACACTTAGGATGAGTGACGTGATTTGTTTGTGAGAATCAGACATCAAATAGGACATTTCTTCTTAAGAAATAGAAACTGGCAACCTCATCACTGATACTCGTTCCTGGCATAACACAGAACATAAAGACCAATGCTAGCCTAGTGAGATAAATCTATGTGGCTAGAAATATATTGTTAGAATAAGTGATTGAGGTGTGAAATACAGAACCAACTGGCTTGTCATTGTTGTATAGGTTGTCATTTTTCTGAAATGATGAGAGATGATGCATTGAATGGATCATCTCACATAGACTTCACTAAATTTATCGTCACTGAACCAATATAGTCTTGAATTGTATGTCATTCACTGAAATAGGGTTCCCCAAATTATGTACTCATAAACATTTCCTGGAATTTAATTGTTTTGGAGTGTGAGCCAGTAATCTATGCTTTTAAGAAATGCTACAAGCAATTCTTATGCTAAAGGACATTTGGGAAAGTCTTCATCAGAGCTTATCTTTCTATGAATTCATTGTTAATGTGAGGAAAATAATTGTTAATTAAGTCTAAAAAATTTAGCACATTTGATATTGATGTATTTATTTTCACAACCAACATCTTTGGTATCCCTGTACAATCTTGCTATTTTTCCTTCCTTAACAGAAAGAGAAGTAACAACAGATCTGTATTTTCTTAGAAGGAAGGTGTGTTTATTTAATGCTTAACTATTAATTAGTTTATTTTTCTTCTACAATTACTTTTTTGAAGTCATATATTTCATGACAAAGTTGCTTGTCTTGACTAGTTTTTTTGTGTGTGTCCTGCTTTTTGAGAAATTCTCACATAAACTGTTATTGTCTATATAGTTCAGCTTTTCTCAAGGCTTCATTGTGAGTTCTGATGAACAAACTGGGAGGAATTATTAAAAGAAAGACCCCGTTTATGGTGACATTCATCCGCTGCAAACTTTAATTTTGTATTCGAAAGAGTAACACCAGTTGCAAAGATAGAAACAGTAAACTCTACACCCTGTGTTTCTCAAAGAGGGAAGGTCCTTGGGCCACCACGTTAGAGTTGCCTGTGGAGCTTGTTAAGTAATATATTCTGAACCCCACTCCAGTACCATAGGCATTCGATCTGAATTTCCATTTTTAATGAACTTCCCAGGCAACTGTTATGAAGTCTAAAATTTGAGACTCATGTGTTTGGCTCCTATAGTTTTCAACTGTTGGTTATCTTACAGCATCACCCGGAGGGAATTAAACAAACAAAGCAATGGACTAACAATAGGGACAAACTGGACTAGTTTCATCTGAAATCTCTGGGACTTTGGGACATTTTAAATTTCCCTGGTGCACCCAGGTCTTAGAATTATTACTAGCAGGCCCATTAGAAGGATGCTATGAAAGAACCATCCCACTCCTCACCAAACCTTTATATCACAGTATCAAGCATGCCAAAATCCTAATTTCTATTCATACATTAGAACAGTAAGCAATAATTTTCCCATTTTATTAAGGAAAAGCATGCTGAGACGACTGAAGGATTTTCATTCCACGCTTGGTTTTCCTTTGAAGTTCATAGTTGTGTAAACAGTTCTTTATTTGCCAAAGACAATAGAAGAACCGAGATACTTCATTGTTTAATGTAAACCAGCTACGGATTTTCATAATTTTATAGTTCTGTTTGTCATATACACGGGCTTTTGACATGTTATTCTGCTCTCTGATTTTGAGGATGTTCTTTTTTGTTTTATTTCCCAGAAGTTGGAAATTGGACTGCCTTAGCAGTTTTTCCATAACCCAGTCATTCATAAACCATTTTGATGACTTTTGCCATGTATCACCTTTCCTAGACTGTTATTTACTTATGTTTTTGTTTAATCATTTACTACATACTAGTCTATCTGAAACGGTATCCACAAAGTCGTTTGATCTACTACTTAAGGTTTTTTTTTTAAATTTTAACACATTTAAAACCAAATACATAACTATTCAAATGAAAACTTCCCTCTGTACCATCTCAAACCAACATATCACTGGAATAAAAATCCCTAATTTGGGCAAACAATTGGCTAAATTATTCATCAAATTTAGATGTTCTTTATCCTTCAGAATTTCACCCCACCCTCCTCCACACACATCAGTATCACTAGGCATTAAACACTGATTGAAAATGTAAGCTTAATCAAGGAATTTGTTTGCATTACTCTCACAGGCACACATACATGATAAAAATCCCACAGCAGTAAGTGATTGGGTTACTACTATTTTAATTTTCTGAATATTTGCCTCATTCTATGTTTCTATTTTTCCAGTAGATGAGGATCTGATATCAATTAGGAGTCTTCTAGAAATAAGAAAGATGTTTCATGAGTATCAGTCTTTTAACCAGCTGTTAATAATATGAGTGTAATTCAAAGTTTCTGAGAATTTGTGTGTGTGTATGTGTGTGTGTGTGTGATGTGCACACATAGTCCCAAATATTCTTCAGCTATAGAGTTCTCTCCTGGTATTTTTAATAATAGGTCAGGTCCTATGACTCACAATTTAAAATATAATATATAAAATATACACTGAGTCATAACCCATATAATATTTTACTTTCTCAGTAGAAGTTATTTTTTTCACACTGAAAAACCCTATTGAGGTAGAGATGACTTTATGAAATTTTAAATTTATCAATTACTTTGACATTCAATCTGAAATAATCTTAAGTTTTAAAAAGTATTACTTTCCATTTTTCATAATAATTTATCTCTGCTTCATCTTTAATAAGTGCTTCTTAAAAGGCTGTGCTAAGATATGAATTTTGCTGAAGCAGCCCATTTATTCTAAAAGGTTTATGGTTATTTACTTGTTATCCTTGTGATGGCAAGATTTACCACTTTTCCCCTCCCCCAAATAAATAAATAACAATTTTATTTATCTTTAACATAAAATGAAAAGGGCAAAAATATTTCCTTTTAGGAGTAAGTATGCACAACTAGGTGGAAACCGTGTGGGAAAAAAAAAACAAACACTGATTAAAGATGTTGATCATTTTAAAATATTACCTGAGGGGACTTTATTTTAAGGTCCTTACGTGCGCGCATGCTCAGTCGCTAAGTCGTCTCTGACTCTTTGTGATCCCATGGACTGTAGCCCACCAGGCTCTTCTGTCCATGTGATTTTTCTAGGCAAGAATACTGGAGTGGGTTGCCATTTCCTCCTCCAGGGGATTTTCCCGACCCAGGGATTGAATCCGTGACTGCCGTGTCTCCTGCTTTGGCAGGCAGGTTCTTTACCACTGAGCCACCTGGAAAGCCCGTCCTTATATGAGTGGTACCTTAAAAAGAAAGGAACAAGATACCTGGGGATCAAGAAGTAAGGAAAAGAAGCAGCAAAGAAGATTTACATGTTATCATCCCTTTCATTTCTGTTCCTCAAAGAATTGTATGAACTAGATGAAAGGAAAATGCAGAATTTAACCTTGAAAAGATCATTAACCTGATAATGACTTTTAAGAGGTTGAATTTGTGACTCAAATTTCTCAAAAATCGAGAAGTGAAGAAAATAAAGAAGGATTGTAAGTGAACTTGACTTTTTAACAAAGTTTTTCTGTTTGTTCAGCCAGTTGGCCATTTCTTAAGTCCCTTTCTCCATAATCTTAATATGAATTATGCCTAAGAATTATAAGCTTATACAGACATAAACAGAGAGGGAAAGAGAAATATAACAAGAGTTGTCAAATTAACGAAGGTACTTACATAGGTTCCAACAACACATTATTTAATTTATTTTCATCTATGATCAGGTAGAAACCAGAAGAAACATATGTAGCTTAATAAATAATTTAATTTCTTGAATTTCTATGTAACATATAAATTTATTTTTACAGGATATATAGAGAGCATACTCATAGAGAGCAACAGACTTATGAAACGACTATAAAACACAAATTATAATTCAAGTTTAAAATTTCTCATTTTTACACTTGTATTTGTCTATTTTCCTATTGCTAGTCAAAGCAAAACCAAATATATAATTGTAAGTATTCTAAGAAAAAAGGAGCGCCTCCATCACCTACGCATGTTACATACATTCTAGATTGTACAAAATCAAAGAGGGTAGGCAAAACTAAAGGGAAACACTATGGAAAATGCACTTTTTACTGACTGTTGAACATATCTGAAAGCATCTGAGTTTAAAATTTGATTTGAACACCAGCAGAGGAAAATGACCAAATTCATTTTCCTATTTGGGTTCTCTCAAACTCTGAAAATGTAAAAGTTTTTACAATTTAATAGCAGATTATATGAACATATCTCCACTACTTCAGTGGAAAAAACGCACTAAGGATTCTAGCTACCAGGAGCATATGTTGCAAGGAATATGGACAACTGTCCACATATACTAACAGAAAGATGTCTTCATCCCAGTTGAGAATTAACCTAAAACACTCACATCCAGTTTCCCCAAATTTAGTCTCTCATTGACTAGTAAAGATAGATCCAAATTACTTTGCCACATGTTCATGCACTATGTAATATGTCATTTTACATTAAATCTTTTTTTTTAATGACCAGCATGCCCTTTGAAACTTAAGGTTATCTGGACTATGAAGACTGAAATTTACACAACATCAATATTACATGTAAGAGTCTCAAGTTCATGTGCAGTTCTTTGATTTTTACTCATTTAGTAGTGGAGGAAATACAGTGTAATGACGTGCCTTTGTTAGAAAGAGAAGATTTTTCAGGCTGTGGACGCTGGGGGATATATTGTGAAGGTAGTGAATGGTAGAAAAACAACAGTGCCTTACTTATTTCAGTGAACAATTCAGAAACATAAGTTTGTCAGTGGACTCAGAGACTTTAGAGGGGCACTTCCTAAAGGGCAGAAGGAAAATTTTCTTTTTATGTCTCTTATTTGTAGAGATGTTTTGTGTTCTGAGCCTGGAAAGAAGAAATGATACTTGATGGAAAAATCAGAGCTGAGTTCTTTCTTTTCAGTCTGGGCATTTTGTATACATGTGACTGAAGTTTGATGATGACAAAGCAGAGAAGATTAGGATTAAGTCGTCATCGTCATCATCATCATCACCATCATCGTCCTCCTTCTCTTTACTCACACTGAGTCAGGTCTTATAGTTCCTTGTGACAGTATCTTAATTAACATAGCACCAACTTTCATCTTGCTGCCCACCAGGAGCTAAAAAGTAAAACTTGAAATAACTACCATGTCAGTTCATTCTCAAAATTCTTCATATTGCCCCAAATTTATATCATAAATCCTGAAATTGGCATAAACTCAGTTGCTGAAAACCAAGTATATAACCAGCTCTAAATCTTAGCATAAGAAAACTGCGTCCCTTTGGAAAAACATGTCAAATGGTTGTTTCTTCTACTCCTGCACTAAGTTATTTCTTCTTAATTTTGTTGTAGGAAAACAATTAAATCAACCCAGAAAAAAGTTTAATGACATAAGGCATCATGTCAAATTGCATGATTTCACATTCCCTACCCCTCAGTTACCTTTTGAGTAAATTAAGAAATGAATAAACTATCAACTCTCATTTATTTGGGCGTGAATTACTTACTTGGTCATCTAAGTTTTGCCTCACTATAAACCAAGTCTCCCACAAAGTTGGGTCATGTTGCAATTGCCTCTGTTTGTTAAAAGAACAATAATCATTCCCTGAATTTTCATGAATGAAGGTAAGAAATAGTAGCCATAACAGTGCCTGCAAGATACGTGGTTTATCTCAATGTCAGTTTCTGAGAATATGCTTTATATCCAAATATCATAGCTTTTCAGGTGACAGATGGCTTTGAGACTTACATCCCAGAAAACACAGTTTTGTACATTTTCACAATTCTGTCTGGAATTTCAAGTATTTCCTTACTTCCTTTAATCAGTCTTACATACTTAAGTTGTTCTTAAACCCACGTTTAAGGTCTATTGTTAAGGATAATGCAAATTTGACTGTTGGTTGATTTCTTTGTTCAGAATAATAAAGTGCGAAGGGTTAGTGATAAGGCAAGGAACAGCTCTGCTTCCATTGACAAGTTGCTCCTTTTAGGGAACTCAGTTGCATCATCATCTCTTTGTAATAACTGTATATGTTGTTAAAAAAATTCTTTAGTAATAGGGAATATGTGTCTGTAGATAGAATTTCTAATCCATTTAATAACGGGAATAATGATCAAGCAAGTTCAGATCAGAAACAGTAAGAGATTTTCTGCTTCTGTGTCTCTATGTTCTCTTAGTTCCAGTCTGTCATTTTACTTGCATGGTATCAGTCATCTTTGAATTTCAATAAGCTTTCTTCTGGGACTAATGATATAAACTTAAACTAAATTGAAACAAGAAAGAAATTAAGCACAAGATGAAAAATACTTCCTACAAAAAGGAGAACTAGGGCATCCAGAACCTGAAAATGATTCACAAATATATGAATGAATGTTTTCTTAGAAATGGTGATCTTAATTTACTTAAGTGGTACCTGTCAAAGTTAATGACTATTCTAGGATAAACAAAACTTACTTGGCGTTTAGGGTCAGCTCTCAGTTAACATCTGTTCTTGTTATAAAATGCTAAATAGTAATGAAATAAGGAAGGAAGAAGTATTTAGGTATTTAAGTCAATAGGGTTCAAATGCATATACTATGAAGAAAGTAATCAACACAAAATGATTGACTGAAACAATCAGGGGTTTAGCTATAGAAATAGAGTAGGTTCAGATGTCTTAGGTCATTGTGTCTCGGATTTATTTCATATACTTGATCCTAAATTAGCTGGCTGCATGAGACACAAAATCCTTCTCTGCCCACAGAAGACCTAAGGAACGGATTACAAATTGAGTAATCAAAGATTTGAGCACCAGTATCAAGGGTAGGACACTCATAGGCAGCAAGTAGAGGTTACATTAAAAAACCAGGTGGACTTAGGAATCTGTAACATGTCACTTGCAGTCTGAGTAGCAAATGATGAAAAACAAGCAATACCAAACATCGCACTTATCCAAGTCCAGAGGTCCATTATCTCCCTCAGCTTGGCTAACAAATTCACACTTTCAACTGTGTTTTTACAACTAGAGTATTCTAATCCCCCACAGCCCCCACAGAAAAAAGAGAAGGATGAAACCTAAGCACTAGGGAAAATACATTTTTTTCTCTCTTTATTGTGAATTCTAACATAACTTTTGTTAAACATAGAGCACGTGAACACATGACAGTTTCCTTCATTTGTTCTCACATGTAGCTGATAAAGGAATACTCGGGAGGAATGTTTCTAAAGCCATAGAGAACTTCTTCCATTGATTTTCTAGAAATATGACAAAGCATTAGAGGAAAAAGAAAAGCGTTTTTTAAGTTGTGAGAATATCAAATATTACCCATCAACCCCTGAATCATGCTATTCAAAGTGCTTAAATCTACACTAAAAATAGAACAAAAAATGTACTCCCAATGCAGCTAAATTAACACCTATGGATGCCTAAAATATGACTGTGGTCTGAATACTTCCTCTACATTTATTCCACACTTCCATCGTGCACTTAAAAAAATTAAAAAAAAAAAACAAAGAAATAAACCAGGCCATTGCCATGTTTACAGTTTTCTGAGCACTGGGGAAATCTGGAATCCAGTTCAATGAGGTCACTGCCACCAGTCCCTGACAGGTGTCCATAGTATAAACAATGGCCTCCTTGGATTCTAAAAATAACCCAATGTGCAAAGCTGACCTTAAAGTTTATGTGTCCTTGCAGCTTCAGTTCTGGTTTGTGAAAATGTGACACAGGTCCAAGGGGAGCACGGGAATAAAAAGAACAGATTGTGGACAAGGACCCAGGTAAGTTGTCAGGGAAATAAGCATTTTTTTTTTTTAGCAAATAAAAGTTAATGCACATCCTAAAGCTCCTTTACCTTGTCACACAAACATGAGATATTTGCAGCTTTACAAAATTCTTATAATCATCTCTCATACATTTGCATTTCAATTTTACCCTCACCAATGAACTCTACTGAAGTTTACATTTTTGTGTGTGTGGCCAACTCATACCTTAGTATTGTGACCAAAACTGTAGAATTGTTTTCTCATTATATGATGGTAGGAATAAACCAAACATACAATAGTCACTACACAAGCCCACGGACGATGGTTGGAATGGAAGTTCCTACACTGAATCACTAAAGTAATGCATAAGTTCTATTATCAGTGTTTTCATCACATCGATTTTTTTAAAAACTAAAAGCTACTTAGGTAATATTTCCCTTTAGCAATTTTGCCCTCTGCGAGTTCCTTTAGGATTGATTTTGTATCATTTTCAACATGAATATGTATTAGCTACTTATGTCATTGATTTCAAACATAAAGCTAAATGGTAAGAGATGAATTTCCTGGGAGCATCAGCTTTCTGTTTCTGACAGCATTATACAGTTAAAATAAAACTAATTCTTTATACAGTAAAATTATTTTAAATACTTTCTCATCTAATTTAAAAACTATTTTGTGTAAATAATGTTTATTTTGAAAATACTGATTTCTGTTGGTATTCATATGTTTGACCTCCTGAGTTCTTATATAAACACTTTGAGATTAATAACTGTTGCTTATGTTCACAAACTGAAACCAAACACTTGATTCTGATTATAGCACTGAAAATTAAATACAGTGAAGTAACATTTAAATACAAGGGGACCCCATAATAAGTTTCACAGATTTGCACTGACTGTTGAGAAAATAACATTTTCTATAATACAAGGTGACAAAACATATTTGATGACACATCCTGTCCTTCCCTTTGGTTTGGAAGCCTTCAATGTAAATTTCATTTCGACTTGTGTTGATTCACCCTTTTGAGTTAACTTGCCTGGCATTTGCACATAATCTCATTTGCAGAAAATCATAGAGGGAAAAGAGGAAGTAGAATAGTAAACAAAAACAGCCACAAACACATTCATGCCTTTCCAGGAAGTGATCAAATATAGGGCTTGATTTTTTTTGTTTTGTTTTGTTTTTTTTTTTTGTTTTTTTTTGTTTTTGTTTTTGTTTCTTTTGTTCTGTGTTTATATATATATATATATATATATATTTTTATATAAGGGTACATCAACTCATTTAAAGAACGGAAACAGCACACTCTCCCCCATTTTCATGCCCTTGATCTTCTCTTCTTAGCACTCTGTAGTGGTCACCGTCAAGTGACTAGCACACTTTTGGGTCTGGAGTGTATTCTGATGAGCAGTGAATTAAATGTTAAGACAGTTAGACCCCGCCCCCCTACCCCTTCTCAGAGTTTAGACGTCATGCCGCCATCGGAAGGGGAGAGGTGGGGAATGAGGTGGGACAAGGAAGAGATTCAGGGCTCTGATTGGTGGGGCCCTCCTATGAGCAAGTGTTCTCATTTTTTTTCCCGAGTGGCAATGCTGGCATTCGTTGCACTGCTTTCTGAAGGCCCACATGGCCCTGCTGATCCTAGGCAGAACCCAAGAGAGGATCCGGTGCTCCTTGTCCCATCGGATAGATTTGTCCAAGCACCCCAAGGAAATGTTAAAAGCAAAACAAAAATCAAGGAAAGGAAATAAAAACCCATTCTGAAACTAAACTAATGAAGCAAAAAAGGGTTTTCTATCTATACGTAAGTCTCTTCTTTAAAAAAAGGTAAATTTACAAATTCCAATGACATACAAAACAAAGTCAAAAAATGTAATGGTAAGAGACATGGTAAAACAGGAAGACACTGATGCTACAAAGAAATTGCAAAAAAACATATGTACAAGACCCTGTTTTTTCCTCATGTTCTAGAGATTGTAATGCATGTTTTTTTGTTTTTGTTTTTGTTTTTTTTTTTAAACAGCAGCAGTCGAGGATTTAGTGGACTGCAGGCTACCCACCTCCTGGTAGTTCATAATTCCTCGTAGTTCACTGCACTCGATGAGTATCACTTTAATTTCTCCAGTCACAAGCATGTTTCGAAGTCTGGTCTCCAGCTCAAAATATGCTCCAGCCTCTTTCTGACTACGTAATTTGGGGGGGTCATGACAATAATCAGCCGCTTGCTCTGATCTTACACAACCTTGCCACATCTTCAATGTATGCTACAACAGAGAAAAGAGTTTATCAGAATAAGTAAATTGAACATTTGGTCCAGAAAGCCCCAATGGATTCTCCTTCACATATGAAAATGAGAATTGTTGGTTGTAAGGTAAACCCTTGAGAAGATGAAAATAGACAATGATCACTTAGAATAGAGGCTTTTGCTTCTCTCAGTGATAGAAATATTTTCCCAGGTACAAATCTCTCATTTGGTTTTTTTAAATGTCAAGGCTCATAACATGAGATGCTTTATACAATAGTAGAAGTGGCTTCCTCAGGGGTATCAAAACTTATTTTTCATTTGAACATATCATGCCATTTCTTTCTTGAGAAACTGACAGATGTAGAAGAAGCAAAAGTTAAAATTTTGTCTAAAAATGATGACTACACAGACAGATACAAGGATATGCACACTCTTAAATGAAAACATTAACTTACTTCCAGTTGGGATTAAATCTCTATCTGGTATAAACAACTTATATCCATAATGCTTTTCAAGCATATCAGGTAGGATTTCAAGAGCAAAGCGTTCTTCTTCCCCAGTCTCTTGATTCCACTGGTCAGGATCCACTTTGGTATATGATAAGTATGCATCGTAATCTTTATTATCTGTCAAGAACATTACAGAGTAAAGCTGAAGTCACTACTCTACAAAGAAAGCAATAGGATATGAGAACAATCACCTTATTTCATAAGTATCTCCAAATGTCCCACTTCTCGGAGACCAGAGGAAGAAGTTTTTATTAATTTTCATTAATAATTCAATAATGCCAAGTATCATGGAATGAATTTGGGGGTATAAAGGAGTTACATTTTGTTGTTATTAAGACAGTAGGAGAAAAATTAATGAAAATAGCAATGAAATGTTAACATTAAACATTTTTGATGCACAGATCATAGAGAATTTTGACAGCTTATAATAGCCACATATTTGGATAATATGTTCTTATTCTACATAATTGTACATTTCACCTAATCCTTCCTTTGATGATTTTATCCTGTTGAAAAAAAAGAAAGAAAATTGAAAATTGGCTTGGTTTGGCTTGAGGAATGGTTTTTTAGGTTGTGTGCATTGTGCTGATTTTCTTTTGGGGGAAAAGATAAAACAAAATTTGGAATAATTAATTTTTCTTTGGGAGCTGGTTCTTGGAGTTCAGTATTAAAACTATTAATATGCTGAATTATTATAGAAAAACATATTGTTTTCCTGATCTTCACTTATCTTACATGTAAATTACTGCCTAATTTTATTCCATCATGTTAATCAGTTTGACTGAAAGAATCAAAAAGTATAATACAAATGAATTAAACTTAGTTCTAAAATTTGATTTCTTTCCTCACTCTTCTCCATTTTTACATGAGAACCCTTCAAATATTTGATGACTACTATTGTGCATTATCTTTATCTTAGCATAAACATCCCAAAATTCTCATTTGTTGTTTCTTAGAACAAGAAGTCATTGATCTTCTGCAGAATCTCATCTGTCAATTTCCTTTTCAGAGTGTGATATCAGGATTCATAATTCACCTCAATTCTAAATACTATCAGTAGGCCATGTCTGTCAATATCAATATGCTTAGGTCTCTTTTGTGCTTCCTTGATGATTGTCATTGTATTATTTGATTATTAGATCAAGTTGAATTGAAATACTCCTATATTTCAGAACAAAAGGATCTTGGCATTTGGTACAGAAAATTTAAAATATTTGGGGTATAAAATATCAAAGATAGAGGGGCATCCATCACTTGCTCTGGGTGGCTCTGGGACACTCCTTTGACTTCTCTAAGACACTAAAAATTCACTTCTGAAGGTACATATGTATGTTTCATTTAGTAGTCTGATAATCCTGAACTACCTAGAAGTCATTCTATAGCTTTTTATGGAAAACTCAGAGAACTGTTTACTTCACTTAAAATTAACACAGGCATATAAGAAGCTAGCAACTCTACTATAGGATCCCTGGGGACATAAAAACATTTAGCTATGGAAAATTATTTTAAAGCAACTTTCAGGTAATAAAAAAAAGTAATCATCCCAATCATGTCATATTTTGGTATTTGGCATTTTCTTTATTCTTTAAGCAGGAATATAGTTGTATACCATAATTCAATTTTCACAAAAATGATAATTATATTTATTATACCATGTCTATGCAGATATGCCAGTGGTCTATAGTGGTACCACTTTATTGACGTAAATACTTGAGTAAGAAATAATAGAAAATAGCACATAATAAAGCTACAATATAATACCAGTTAATATTTAATTAAAATGTCCATTTATTAGATAATCACATGCCATATCTATGAGATAAAATCTTCCTTCACAATATGGGTCAGTAACTTCCCATCTAGTAGAAGACATAGACAAGTCCACTATCTATTTCCAGAGGAGGAATGTGTTGCAAAGAATAGTACAAGCGTCATGGGCCAATGGGAGGACTCTTTAAGCCAGATTGAAGATTGCAGAATGAGTTCATGTATATACTATTTTTTTTCTGGGATTATTTCTCTTCTAATTTTTTACAAAGTACTATAAAGTACTGAAATTTGCCCAAATCTGGGATGGGTAATGACTAGATCCTCATTCTTCACCTTTTGTCTTGTATAGGTTCAAAAGCGTTTGAAAACCATATCAATATGAACACCAAAGAGAACAGAGCACTTATGACCACATGTAAACAACTGGTCCACCAATACTAGTAAGTTCCAGATGGATGTCACTTTTGCTTACATGACACTGTTTCTGGTTCTCCTGCCTCATCCACAGACATCTCTCTTCCAATTCATAAATGCTGTCATTTCTTAAGATGTTTTCTGTGGCCCATTTCATTTGTCTCTCAGACTGGTCCCTTAAAAATCTCTTATTCTCCCATTACATCAACAACCACATCAATGCAGATGTTTCCCTAACTTAGATGTCCAATCTTGTCTTCTTTCTTATGAACCTGTAACCTGGACCCCTTAATTTGGATGTTTAGCATATACCTCACATTCAATATGTTCACAACCAAACAAACTTTCCATCTCAAGCTTTGTTATTCATGTTTTATTTCACTTAAAATTTAGTAACATAAGAATCTCTCATCTATAGTCTCTAAATGTCAGATGCATGTTCCATTTATCTCTTTTCATTACCAATAATCTCACAGCCATTCACTGGTAAAAATCCTTTGGATTGTTTCCATCCACGGTGAGGTCCTACTGTCTCCTCAGCTGCTATAATTATATTTTATTGGGTCTTTCCTCTCTGTTTCTTTATTCTTCTGGCCCATTACACATAGAATCAGAAAATTTATTTTTTCAAACCTCACAACTGATTACATTTATGGTAGCTTGAAAAATACTTATGGCTATCCATTGTCCAAAAGCCAGCAGCTATCTCTTCAGTTGGTTTCCTTTCAATCTGAGTCTGATATCTTTGAGTTGAAGGTGATCTCTTTTACCACATATTATATTATTGTGCTCACATCTTATCTTATTTCTTTGACCACAAGATCCTTGATTCAGATATATGACTAGGGATTAGTAGATGCTCAAACATATCTGTTGATTAAATGAATGAATGGCCTCTCATTTGGGTATCATGTGACATATATCTATGGCTAATGGAGAGATTTTCTCAAGATTTGGGCCATTTCCTAGGAGAGATGGCTTTGGTGATACATACTCCAAGTTGCCTGGACTCCTCAAGTAATTACTAGGAGTGACAGGGTCAAAGTTTAGCAAAGTTTCTTTGGAATAATCTTGAACTGTATTTTCTCATTGTGACTCATTGAAGGCTCAGAGTCCTTATAAGCTTCCCTGAAAAAGTGGTTTTCATACTTAAGCATGAATGGCAACAATTTGGAAGACTTGCTAAAATACAGACTGATAGGCCCCACCTCCAGAGTTTTCAATTCAGAATATCTAGAATAGGTCTTTAGAATTGGAATTTATAGAAAACTCTCAAGTGACAACTGCTGCCAGCCCAGGGACAACACTTTGAGAAACTCTGCTTTATGACAGAGTATAGGTATTCCAGGCATAGGTATTAGAGCTTCCCATGTAGCTCAAATGGTAAAGAATCTGCCTGTGATGCAGGAGACCTGGGTTTAATCCCTGGGTTACGAAGATGCCCTGAAGGGAATGGCAACCCACTCCAGTATTCTTGCCAGGAGAATTCCATGGACAGAGGAGCCTGGTGGGCTACAGTCCATGGGGTTGCAAAGAGCTGGACATGACTGAGTGACCAACACTTTCACTTTCATAGGTACTCCAAGGTCTCAAATGTATCAGAGAATTGCAGTTAGCTGCCAGGTAACTGATCAAAAGTATCACAAAGCCTACACACTGCAGCCTCAGCTCCATGATAAGGGGACTTGATACTTACAAGGTGTGTGCTCTGTTTTATCTAAAAATAAGATGAAAATCCACACTTTCATCAAAAAGGGGATAAATTCGTACCTAGACTAATATATTCAGTAACCATACTAAGATTAAATGAACCTCAGGAATAGGTACTGTGGTCTCAGCCAGTTTTCTATCTCTTTATGTCATCTGGATGAGTTTGCAACATTTAAGCTAATATTCCCCAGGTAAAAAGGAGATGTTCACATGGAGGTTATTCTGGTAAGAAATAGGACTAAAAGGCCCCTTGCAAGCAGCTACAGCGGCGTCCTTCCTCAAATCAATGGACACTTGATTGATATCTAATTTCTCTCTTTCCCCAGAGTCTATGTCAGTGCAGTACTGGGCTAGGCATTTATTTACCAACAGAAGCAAACTCCTGATTTGAAAATTATCAGACTGAAAATACCATATCATATATCATGCTAAATGCAGTAACGTTTCCTGAGTCAAAAACATATGGAGTCTGAGGTTTCTTCTTCTCAGTTACCTGCTGAATCGGAGTCATGGAAAATATCTCTTAGATATTTTTTATGTCTGTAAGGACGCATATTGACTAATCTTAATGTGTATAAGCAATTGAAAATGTGAGATTTTTTTTATAATCATAGAAAAAACAAAATTATGCTAAGATTTTTAAAGGATAGGACTGTGATCTTTCAAATTCAACTTAAGTTTATAAATAGCTGAAATCAAGTTAGTCATAGAAGGATAGTACCACAATCTATATCTTATTCTGAACTTTATTCTCTAAATGTTGTTTTCTGTAATTTAAACCCTCAAGTATAATTCTGTTGACTGCAGAGATGGAAAGCAGTTGACATACACACCTTTGTAATAATATTCATAGGTTCTAATATAGTCATTGGTTTACTCTTTCCATGATCTTCAAGAGATTCGCACTGTAATGTCCCACAAAAAAAGAAAAATAGGAATGAAGCCATCAAGATGGTCAAATAAGATATCATTTGCATGTATACTCTCTTCTGCAGCACAGAGCCAGTCCTGCCCACCCAAGGACCCATCCAATGACCAGGTATTAGCCCTCCCAGTGATCTGGTGGGAGCCATACCCATCCACGCATCTGGTAGTAGGTCCACTGACTGAAGACACAACTGTGGATCCTGAAGTGAAAACCTGTCCAAGTGCTATACTACTGAACAAGGTTCTAGAGGTATTCCTATCCACTCAGAGACCAGATAGGATACATATGAACCTGAGCTCCAACCCAGAATGATTAGGTTTCTGGAAGTAATCGCATTGGCCTGGGGAACAGACAGAAGAACTTTACCTGCTAAAGTCAGTCTGTAAAGACTAGAAGAGATATTTGCCCAACACCTATGGGGAGGTCCACAACTTGCAGGTCCCCCCCAAAAAGTAAAAATAATCAGGCCAAGAAAATACTGGGAGTGGGTAGTTGTTTTTTCCCTTTCCTCCAGGGGGATCTTTTGCATTTAAAAATAAAAAGACACAGAAACCCCATGGACTATGCAGTCCATAAAAAGAAGAAGAAACAGAACAACAAAAATTTCTTCAAGCCAGTAAAAACCCACTTTTAAAGAAGGTGAAAATTCTACCCAATATTTTTAAAAGAAAAAATTTAAATGCAATCCTTTGCAAACTCTTCCAAGGAAAAAATAAAAGAGGAGGGAACACATCCAAATGAATTTTTTTTTATGATGCCAGCATTATCCCTGAAAAAACCAAAAAACAGAATAAAGAAAAACTACAAGAAAAAAACAAGTCAAATATCCCCTAATGAAAATACAGATACAGAAATTTCTCAAAAAAAAATACTAGAAAAACCAAAAATTCAAACTGTACCTTAAACAGATAATATAACATGATCAAGTGGGATTTTTATTTCCTGGGGATGCAAGGATGGATCAAGAGAAGTGCAAAAAAAAATCAATAAAAAATGTGGTATGCCCACATTAAATAGAATAAATAAGGAATAAAAAAAATCACATGATCCTGTCAATAGATTCAGAAAAAGGATGTGACAAAACAATTTATAACTTCATTATAAAAAAAAAAAGCTCAAAAAAAAGTTTGGGTAGGGTAAGAGAAAGAAAAAAATACTTCAACATAAATAAAAGGCTAGGGGGGGGGGGGGGACTTCTGGAAGTCCCAGTGGTTTTAAGACTCTCTGCTCCTAATGCAGGGGGCACAGGTTTGATCCCTGGCCAGGGAACTAAAGATCCCACATGACACATGGTGTGGCCAAAAAAATATGAACATAAAATATGAACACAGTAAAATGTTGTTTTGTAGAATATTATTCAGCCATAAAAATGAAGGAAACCTATTTTATTTGGGTGGGCCTTGAGGGCATTATACTTAAGTGAAACAAGTCAGACAGAGAAAGACAAATATTGAATGATCTCACTTACAATGTGGAATTGAAAAAAAAAAAAAAACTAATGGAAAAAAAAAAAAGAGTAGTAGAAAAATTGGGCTGGGTCAGGGGGGGGGGGCCTGGGAGTGGGGACATGCTTGTCAAAATAAATAAACTTCCAGCTATAAGAAGAATAATTTCTAGGGATACATAGAAAGCTTGGTTAACAATACTGTATTTTTACATACTTGAGTGTGGCAGAGAGTAGATCTTAAATGTTCTCACTACAAAAAGAAATATTTATGTGCAGTGATGGATATGTTAGGTAAATGTTTTTTTTGTGGGGCAATCATTTTCGCAATGTTATGTGTGTGTCAAAAACTGTCACACATTGTACATCTTGAATGTATATACAATGTTTATTATGTCAAATTAATATCTCAATCAATAAAAAGCTGGGGGGGGAAAGTGAAAAAGTGGGAAAGTGAAGTCGTTTCCAGTCGTGTCCGGCTCTTTTGCGACCCCCCCCATGGGGGGACTGTAGCCCCCCTTACCCAGGCTTTCTCCGTCCATGGGGAATTTTTTTTTTCAGGCAAGGGATACTGGAGTGGGGGTTTGCCCATTTTTTTCCTTCTCCAGGAGATCTTCTTTCCTGACCCAGGGATTGAAAAAACTGGGGGGTCTCTCGCATTGTAGGCAGACGCTTTTTTTACTGTCTGAGCCCACCAGGGGGGGCTGAGCTGAGGGGGGAAAAAAAGAAAAAAAAAAAAAAAAATAAAAAAATACCAAAAAACTTAATCAAATTAAAAAAAAAACTAGCTGCTTTTGTTACTTTTTTAAGTCAAAAAAACTAACTAGTCCCCAGTAGAAAAGAATTCTTCTTCAAAATTTACTGAATCAACTATTTTATTTTTTTTTTTTAAAAAAAAAAAGATATTTTTTGAGGAGAAAAAAAAAAAAGCTTGGGACTCTGGAGAGTGAAGAAAAAAAAAAATATAAAAATAAAAAAAAAACCATTTATTAAGAAATTTTTTTTTTGATGAGAGAGAAAAAAAAAAAATAGAAACTGTGTATCAGGGGAATAAAAAAAAAAAAAAGTGGTTTTTTTTTAAAAAAAATAAATAAAAAAATAATATTTTTTTTTTTCTTCTTGACATATGAGAGGATATTAGTCAATTCTCTTTAGAAGGACTGAGAAAGCTGAAAAAAAATCCATGGGGATTTTTTTGGATTTTTTTTTTAGCAATAGAGCTTTTTTTTAAAAAAAAAAAATGTAGAAATGAAAGACTCCCCTTATCAAAAGATGAAGGTGGTGGCTATATTGGATGTGCGCTAGGAAAGAGATTTACTGATAATATAAATGGCTTGAGATTGACATTCAGGTCTTTGGGAGTTTTTAACCTTTACCTATTGAATAGTCGTCAGATGTTATTGGCAGGTGGTCATTTCTTTTTAAAATTTATTTTCAAATATTTATAAGTCACATATGTGAAACTGACTAGTCACAGAGGCTATTATTCAACAAATGGATTACCAAAATGAGACTGGAGTAGGGTTCCATGATGAACTGTGTATTTCATTTTAAAGATGATTTTCTACATTTGCATGTAGTACATTAGCAGAGAATTGTGTGATCATTAACAACTAGCATTGATATAATTTGAATAAATAAGAGTTTTTAAAAAATTAAGTCATTTCTTTCTTGTATTTCAGACTTGACCTTCATATGTTTTCTTACATTTCCAACTAATAATTTTTCATTTAAAACATCTGCAGAAATAGATCTTTGAATAAAAAACATTATGCACATATTAATATTTTGATTTTATGATTACTGAATGTCATTGTTTTAATAAATTCCACTTTTCATGTCAATTCAGCCAGGGCAGCCTCTGACCATTATATTTCTAAAAAAAAATAAAAAAAATCTGCTTTTTTTTTTTACACTTTGAAAAAAAAAAAATGAAATGATTATTTTTTTCTAGTTTTTTTTTTTGTTTGATTTTTTGACGTGGTACTTTTTTTTCTGGACTATTTTGATTTTCCCACAGGGGACCCTCAAAAATACTGAAATGTGTCACTAATTAAAATATCTATGGTATGATACAGTGAAGGAAAAAAACAGCAGCTGAGCTCAAATTCAGACTGCCATTAATTTTTTTTTTTTTTTTACTCATTTGAGACTTTCATTTACCAGATCTATAAAAAAATTGTAGCTCTCTAAAAGAAATATGTCTGGGATTAAATGAGTCTCCACCATACAGTGAAATGCTTGGCCCAAAGCAGGTATTTTTCAGTAGATTTACTAGTTTTTCCCCTTTCTTTTTTGAAATCCTTAAGAGGACAGTGGGCAGCGTAGATAGTAAAAGTCTTAATTAGGAGGGTAAAACACCCATATATTTTTGCTTGGGTTTTTTTTTTTTTTTTTCTGTTGTTTTTTTTTCTATTTCCATTGGGTCGGGGTCGACTTGTCTTTTTTTTTTTATGCCAGTATATATATACATATATATATAGGCAGACACTTTACCGTCTGAGCATGAAGTGCGATAACTCCTGCTTTATTCTTCTTTCTCAGGATTTCTTTGGCTATTTAGGGTCTTTCATGGTTCCATATTAGTTTTAGTAGTGTATTTTCTACTTCTGTAAAAAATGCATCTGGACCCTTGATAGGGATTGCATTGCATCTACAGAAGGCTTTTGCTAGAATTGCCATTTTTTTAAAACAAAAATTAAATTTTTTTTTTCAAATCTATGAAAAAAAACACATTATACCTTTTTTGCTTGCTTGTGTCTTTTCTGCAATTTTTTTTTCATCAATCAATGCTTTGTAGTTTTGAAACTTAAACTCATGGATAAAAGACCAAACTTTTAGTTATCAGAGGTGGAGGGTAGAAGAGGGAAAATTGGAGGAAAGTGGTCAAAAGTTACAAACTTCTAGTTATAAAATAAGTAAGTACCATGGATATAATGTACAACATGACTATACCTAACACTGGTGTTTTTTTCAATATACAGGGAAAGTTTTGTTTAATAGAGAGTAAATCCCTATGAGTTTTCTCATCATCACAAGGAGAATTTTTTTTTTTTTTCCTTTTTTTTTTTTTTCTTTTTATTTTTTTTTTTTTTGTTGTATCTATATGAGATGATGGATATTAGCTGAGCCTATTGTGGTACTTTTTTCACAATACATGTAATTCAAACCATTAGGTTATATGGCTTGAAAACTTGCAAAAATGATGTATGTCAAAATATTTTTTCTCAATAAAAAAACTAGAAGAGAAGAAAAAAAAAAAAAGAGGGTAAGAGTTTGGCAGCATGCTATAGGGAACTTGAGATTTGGTAGTAAAAAAGGCTTGATTTTTTCCTATCACTTAGCTTACGATCCTGAGTAACGTATACACCAAAAAAAAAATCAGCTATATATCGGTTTTTTATCTCCTTCTGGGAACTCCCAAAAAAAAAAAACCCAAGTCTAGATCGTTTGCGTGTCACCGTGTAGGGCAAAAATTATTCTAAATTTACCACCACCAAAAAAAAAATACCCCCCATTCTAAACAAAAAAAAAAACCAAAGAAGTGGAACAGTTCTTTTTTTCCTAAATGATTTTTTTTTTGCAAGAAATACTGCGTGTCAATAATTCCGAAGACAAAGTGTTTTTCATTCATCCCATAAGTTATACCCTAATGAAATCTTACCTAGTACCTTACTGACATCTACCAATACAATCATCAGCGTAAGACAGTTTACTCTTTGCTGTTTTCTTTTATTCATAGACTATAACATTATAATATTGTTTTTCTTTAAATATCTGTTATTTTTTTTTATTTGTAGAGTCAATTCTAAAATCTAGACATCCTTGAAAGATTTTTGGAACAATTCTTTTATTCATGACTCTGAGCCTTTTGTTCCCATAAATAAATAAATGTGGTACGGAATCTTGAATTCATAATGCTGTACAAGTAGTAAGTATTTACTAGTAAGTGCTCATCATTCAAAGTGAAAGAGCTATAAAAATGATGCGCCTGAAGTGCCATTTTAGTATAGATGAAGGAGAAAATAACTACACCTTGGGATCATGAGGGGAGTCTCTGTAAGTTAGGGGGAAACACGAGCTGTATATGAAAGAGGAAAAGAGAAGGGAGGGAGAAGAGACAAGAAGGAAGGAAGGAAAGAAGGCCGGCCTATCTTTCCACAAGCATTTAAACAGAGTGGAAGGGAAATCCCAGTCAGAGGCATGTAGGGGCAAATGAGTATGATGTTATTGGGATAACAGTATTTTCTTTGTAATTATACTGGCAAACATGGTGAGATATCATATTAGTGTATATTCAGCTCTAGAGACAGTAGGTTGCCTTTATCAGGATGGTCAGCTAGCATTTAAGTAGAATAAGGGAACACTCTAGAGCCACTACAAACACTTCAACTATCTTTGTTTCTGATCAAAAGTAGATGCTTCATGAATTAGCACAATGGACATTAGAAATCAAGTTTCACTGCTAAAATTAGCGACTTTTTTACTAAGTATAGTGGATTTTGGAAATGGACCCTCAATGTTGAAATCAGTGCTACTTAAGACATATGCCCAAGAAATCACAAACAAAATGAAAAGACAACTAATAGAATGGGATAAAATATTTGCAAATGATGCAATTGACAAGGGATTAACTTCCAAAATATCCAAAGAGTTCATAGAGCTCAATATAAAAAAAAATTCATAAAATGGGCAGAAGACCTAAATGGATATTTCTCCAAAGAAGACATACAGATGGTTAACAGGTACATGAAAAAATTCTCAACATTAGTAATTATTAGAAAAATGCAAACCAAAACTACAATGAGGTACCACTTCCCACCTGTCAGAATGGCCATCATTTAAAAAAAATCTACAAATAACAAATGCTGGAGAGAGTGTGGAAAACAGTAACCCTCCTACACTGTTGTGGGAATGTAGTAAAACTACTATGGAGAACAGTATGGAGGTTCCTTAAAAAACTGAAAACAGAATTACCATATGATCCAGCATTTCCACTCCTGGGTATATATCCAGAGAAAACTCTAATTCAAAAAGATACATGCATACCAGAGTTCACTGCAGTACTATTTACAATAGCCAAGACATGGAAGTAACCTAAATGTCCATTGACAGGTAAATGGACAAGGAATATGTCCACATACACATACATGCATACAATGGAATATTACTGAGCCATAAAAAGGGTGAAATAATACCATTTGCAGCAACATGGATGGACCTAGAGATTATCATATTAAATGAAATATGCCAGACAGAAAAATACAAATACCATATGATATCACTTACATGTGGAATCTAAAAAAAAATACAAATGAAGTTATTCACAGAACAGGAATAGATTCAGAGATAGAAGACAAACTTATGGTTACGTGAAAGTGGGGGAGGGATATATTAAGAGTTTGGGATTAACATACATGCTCTACTATATATAAAATAGATAAACAACAAGGATTTACTGTATAGCATATGGAACTATAATGATTATTTTGTAAGATCCTATAAAGGAAAAAATCTGAAAGAGAATAAATATAGTTATGTGTGTGTGCATATATATATATATATATATATATATATATATATATATATATATATATATATATATAAACCGAATCACTTTGCCCCATACACCTGAAAGTAACTCAACATTGTAAATCAACTATACTTCAACAAAAAAAGACATGAGTAACTTAATATCATTTAGAGACACATCCCACCCCTCAGATATCTAGTGGGGCCAGAGACCTTTCTGCTTAGGGAAACTGTTTCAGACTTGATTCCAAATGGTCCTGTGTCCTAATGAATAATATTCCTTTTGAGTTTCTCATAAATTCAAATTTATTTCAGAAAGAATTTTAAAAGTTACATGTAATAGAAAAGACTAAATATTAGAGAAATTTTTGAAAAAATATAGATATAACATTTCAACTTATAATGCCCTACAATGTTGTTTTCATGTCTGAATAGTACCTTTCAGTTCTTATCGACATGGAGACATAGCTCTCTCCAAAGCTGATCATCATAGTACACAAATCTTTTTATATTCTGCTTTTCATTGAATACCATGACAGTTTCCTGTATCATACATAGTTCCCAGTTGATGAGGAATATTCTTAGACATCATTAGATGGTTAGCCTAATCCTGACACCGGGATTGTCACATGTGCCTCAGGGGCAAGGTTTTCTGGGAACTCTCACACACATTCATGTGACACTGAGTTGGATCTTCTTCAAGTTGATAGGATAGGTTAAATGTTTGTTTATTAAGAAATGTATATGCAGCAGAATTTGTCCAAACTTTCTTTCAGTATTTTATGGAATCAAGGTGGTAGAGTAGTAATTAATCTTCTCCTATCCCTAACCATTAGAGTTAGCTCATTTACCCAAAAGGACCTGAGAATTACACGTAACTACATTGTCTTGGGTCCATTCTCAACAGCTGTGTTTGTCCAAAGACCAGCATCTCATTCTAACTGGGAACTATGTATGATCAGATTTTATGGGGTTGGCAAGGCTACACATGTTTAGTTGGGTCACCCTGTTACAGCAGGTGCTTTCTGAGCTAAGAAAGCTTTCTGCTCTGGCAGGCAGAAATATCAATAACTATAACCAGGAGAAGTATCAATAATCTCAGATATGCAGATGACACCACCCTTATGGCAGAAAGCGAAGAACCAAAGAGCCTCTTGATGAAAGTGAGAGAGGAGAGTGAAAAAGTTGGTTTAAAACCCAACATTCAGAAAACTAAGATCATGGCATCTAGTCCCATCACTTCATGGCAAATAGATGGGGAAACAGTGGAAACAGTGGCTGACTTTATTTTTTGGGCTCCAAAATCACTGCAGATGGTGACTGCAGCCATGAAATTAAAAGACGCTTGCTCTTTGAAAGAAAAGTTATGACCAACCTAGACAGCATATTAAAAAGCAGAGACATTACTTTGGCAAAGAAGGTCCAACTAGTGAAAGCTATGGTTTTTCCAGTGGTCACGTATGGATGTGAGAGTTGGACTATAAAGAAAGCTGAGTGCCGAAGAATTGATGCTTTTGAACTGTGGTGTTGCAGAAGACTGTTGAGAGTCCTTTGGACTGCAAGGAGATCCAACCAGTCCATCCTAAAGGAAATTAGTCCTGAATATTCATTGGAAGGATTGATGTTGAAGCTGAAACTCCAAAACTTTGGCCACCTGATGTGAAGAACTTACTCATTTGAAAAGACCCTGATGCTGGGAAAGATTGAAGGCGGGAGGAGAAGGGGATGACAGAGGATGAGATGGTTGGATGGCATCACCATCTCAATGGACATGAGTTTGAGTAAGCTCTGGGAGTTGCTGATGGACAGGGAGGCCTGGCGAGCTGCAGTCCATGGGGTCACAAAAAGAGTTCAATATGACTGAGCGACTGAACTGAACTAGCAGACAACATCGCTGTTTAGTTGCTAAGTCGTGTCCACCTCTTTGCAACCCCATGGACTGTAGTCTGCCAGGCTCCCCTGTCCATGGAATTCTCGAGGCAAGAATACTGGAACAGGTTGCCATTTCCTCCTCCAAGTCAACATAGATGAAGGCTCTTTTTTTTCTTCCCTAAGAATCACAGTAAATTTGTACTGAGAAAGAGAAGTCTGGTTGAGTATAGAGGGTCAAATGGAGGGGAAGAGAATGAAGACCAAGAAGGCGTTGTAGGAGGTTTGCACAAGGCATTTGCAATGACGAGTGAGGAAATAGTCTATTTTTAAGAGGTATAATTAACTCATTATTGACCGGGGGAGTTTTGCAGAAACTAATGTCCGTGGCCAGTGACTTTTATTTTGTTTGGCCCCAAATTTATTCTGTTATTTCACTAACACTTGGTGGGTTATTATACTGGATATTTACACTTGACGCACCTGTCAAGTCTTCTCCAGCACTGTGAGTTTCTTTTTCACTTTCTGTATCAGACTAAATCACTAAGGTTTTTTGTCTTTTTGTTGGTCTAATGTTCACATCAGAAAGAAAGGTAATGCCAAAGAATGCTCAAACTGCTGCACAATTGAACTCATCTCACACGCTAGTAAAGTAATGCTCAAAATTCTCCAAGCCATGCTTCAACAATACATGAACCAAGAACTTCCAGATGTTCAAGCTGGTTTGAGAAAAGGCAGAGGAACCAGAGATCAAATTGCCAACATCTGCTGGATCATCGAAAAAGCAAGAGAGTTTCAGAAAAACATCTATTTCTGCTTTATTGACTATGCCAAAGTTTTTGACTGTGTGGATCACAATAAACTGTGGAAAATTCTGAAGGAGATGGGAATACCAGACCACCTGACTTGCCTCTTGAAAAACCTGTATGCAGGTCAGGAAGCAACAGTTAGAACTGGACATGGAACAACAGACTGGTTCCAAATAGGAAAAGGAGTACGTCAAGGCTATGTATTGTCACCCTGCTTATTTAACTTATATGCAGAATACATCATAAGAAATGCTGGGCTGGAGGAAGCACAGGCTAGAATCAAGATTGCTGGGAGAAATATCAATAACCTCAGATATGCAGATGACACCACCCTTATGGCAGAAAGTGAAGAGGAACTAAACAGCCTCTTGATGAAAGTGAGAGAGGAGAGTGAAAAAGTTGACTCAAAGCTCAACATTCAGAAAACTAAGATCATGGCATCCGGTCCCATCACTTCATGGCAAATAGATGGGGAAACAGTAGAAACAGTGGCTGACTTTGTTTTTTTGGTCTCCAAAATCACTGCAGATGGTGATTGCAGCCATGAAATTAAAAGACGCTTACTTCTTGGAAGGAAAGTTATGACCAACCTAGACAGCATATTAAAAAGCAGAGACATTACTTTGTCAACAAAGGTATGTCTAGTCAAGGCTATGGTTTTTCCAGTAGTCATGTATAGATATGAGAGATGGACTGCAAAGAAAGCTGAGCGCCAAAGAATTGATGCTTTTGAACTGTGGTGTTGGAGAAGACTCTTGAGAGTCCCTTGGACAGCAAGGAGATCCATCCAGTCCATCCTAAAGGAAATGAGTCCTGAATATTCATTGGAAGGACTGATGTTGAAGCTGAAACTCCAATACTGTGGCCACCTGATGCAAAGAACTGACTCATTTGAAAAGACCTTGATGCTGGGAAAGATTGAAGGTGGGAAGAGAAGGGGATGAGAGACGATGAGATGGTTGAATGGTATCACTGACTTGATGGACATGAGTTTCAGTAAGCTCTGGAAGTTGGTTGTGGACAGGGAAGCCTGGCATGCTGTAGACCATGGGGTCACAAAGAGGCGGACACGACTGAGCTACTGAACTGAACTGAAACTCTTTAGAATCTTCTGCCATTCAGAATGTGACAAAAAATTATACTGGAAGTTTATCATTTGGGTGAAATCCTTCATATCATTCAGAACAAAAATTATGTCCAAAATAAGGTTAAAGATAAAATGAGACTTGTTTAGGTAATGTTTTTTCAAATAACTTCTACTGTGTTAATTGTGCAAATAACAGCAGATCTTGAAGTTATGCTGAACATACCAAATTTTTAAAAGGTTAAAAGTAACAAGGGCTCAGTGTTCAATCAAATAAATGCTTTGGAAATAGACCCATATTCAAATCCCATCTTGGCCACTTACAATAATACTAGTGGTATCTTCTTTAGTAAGTTATTTAACTCTGGGAGCCTCAGTTGCTTTATCAGTAAAAGAGAGATTATACTATTGACCTGAGTTTTTCTGAGGTTTAGCAAAATTGATTTTAAGAAGGGCTAGTACTCAGCTTGATTCTCATTCAACAATGACTCTGACATTGGCAATTTTCTCATATCTCTTTGAAGCAGTAGCAAAAAACTTAATAATGTGTATGAATAGGCAAGAAACTTAATAATGTGTATGAATAGGCAAGAAAGTTAGAAACAAAGAATAAATAGGCTAATCGGTACTTTAAAATGAAAAAACCGGTCTTGCTGTAGCATAGATTTCACTCTAATGGGAAGGGGAGAAGGTTACAGAGAGGAGTGTTAGGGATGCTGAATAAATTGTTCCTCTTCACAAGTCTGACAGCCTACACTCTACCTGTGACTTATTCCAGAGGCCTGTGTAAATGTGGTAACATGGGCAATTGTTTCATTTTCCTTTGTAATGATAAATGAAAAATGGATAGTCAATAAAAAGAGATTATGAAAATGATCAAGAAACCCTGACCATCTGTACTATTTATTGTCACTTCACATATGCCTCCTATGTTGCAAGTTAATGTTACATATGAATCACTTTCAAATGACCAAAAAAGGAAAAAAAAACCTTTAGTCCACTAATGGGCGGTTTATGGAGCTCAATTTTAAGGACTCCAAATTCTTCTTAGATTGTAAACATATTTATGACTGACCAGAGGCAAATAATAATAATGATTTCTATGAAAACAATATTTACTTACCCAGTTGGAGCATAAGTATTAGATTTATTATTATAAAAACGTGTTTGTGCACTTCCCTCTCTGTGGATCCCCAGTTGGAATAAAAATTAGCCTGGCCAAATAAAGCTAAATAAACAGGGTTGAAAGACTGCTGGATGAATTCTAAAATATTCAGTACTGTTTATTATAACTGATCAGGCTAAACAAGGGACAAATTAAGATTCACTTCAAACTACTGAGCTAGGGAGCACAATTAAAAGAGACACTCCTTACCTATACAGAAGTAAAGCTGGACTTTCAGTACTGATTACAAGGTGAGAGAAATGAACGCTCTGATAACACTGTAGTCAGCATTTGTAATTCAAAAGTGCTCTTTGGAACACCATTCTAAAAACGGTAGGTGTTGCTTTCCAATTTTCAGAGGATAATACCTATTGGCTCCAAAGCATCACATATAGCATTCCATATAAAAGATGAATTTACAAACTGAACATTGAAAGACTAAGAGATGCTTCACATGGTTATGCAGGTAACTTTTCTTTCCTTCAACAAAACAAAAGCAGGGAACAAATATGAATAGAAAGAACATTACAAGAGGGGACTCAGCTTACCTCCATCCAGCTCCTCAGCCCCAAAATGATTCCTGTAGAAGAGCATGATTTCTATCTTGTAACATTTGTAGATGGTCACCAGACAAACAAGCAGCAGAAGGATAGCACCAAGCCCTCCAGCAAGTTCAACTGTATACATCAGCTCTAGAAAAAAAAATTACCAGAGGGAATTATACCATGTTCACATACAAAATCATAAATTCAACTTGATTTCACACTTTTGTGGATGAGATCAGATGTGGGTAATTGATTGACACAACCCCTTTCCTTTCTGCAGTAGAATCTGACCTTTTGATAACTTTCTAGCTGTTTCCTTGGTAACCCGATAAGGTGGTATGTGGTAACTGTGTTGCTAAGCAACATTGCTTATGGTAAGAATGCACCTACACTGGTAGATTGCATTTGGACTGATTTGTAAATACCTGATTGGAAACTATAATTTGGAGCTTGCTAGAGTGAAAGTGACTCTTACACATAAACCTATTCCTGTGGGAATCCTGCAAGGTATGCTGGAGTTGATAAAAGAAATACTGGTTCCTCTGGAGATGAAGCTTTTAAGCCAGGATGGTTTCTGAACTCACCCAATCTGAATCTTAATCTTTCCCACCTCAGCTGTCACCCGGAGGTCAGGGCTGAGGAGAAATGAGGGGTAAACAGCACAGTTCCTGAAGGGCAGTGTGGAGTGTTGCAGAGAGTGTTGGGTGGACCACCTAATGAATACTGTCTGCTGGCTCCTGCCAGAAGCACTAACACTTGTCTTTCTCAACAGAGCGGTGCCAATAAGGCTGACCACAGTCTTGGAGGCTGAGTGCTAACTTGGGCTTAAGAAATAGGCTCCCTAGTGGATGTCACACTGGACTATGTCATATTTTCCTTTCACTAAGCTCTTAAAAGGTCTTCCCAGGTGGCTCAGTTGTAAAGAATTGGCCTGCCAGTACAGGAGATGCTGGTTTGGTCCCGGGGTCAGGAATATCCACTGGAGAAGGAAATGGCAACCCACTCCAGTGTTCTTGCCTGGGAAATCCCATGGACAGAGGAACCTGGTGGGCTACAGTCCATGGGGTCACAAAAGAGTCAGTCACAACTTAGCAACTAAACAGCAGCAACAGAGCTAAATATTTTTTTCTTATCCTTTCTTTCCCCTTTGACTTGGTATGTTACTACATTCTATCCAAGAGTAATTTTCTTGCCACCCTCTGTATACAAGTTCTCTTATTCCTATAGAATGTCTATAAAACATAAAAAATGATCCGACAATTTTAGAGAGAAAACATTCACTTCTTTTTTCTCTTTCAGAGCCCATGCACAATGTAACAAATTCAATGATACTGGTATTTAAACATTAGGCCAGAATGCACAGATTTTGAAGTCCACTTTAGTGAAACGTTAGTTAAACTGCCTGTGTATGTATGTTGACCTTGATCATCATAGTCCAAATGTTACTGATGGGTTGCTATTGTTCCCTGCAGTTGACAACTACCTTGAAAAGTACTAGTTTCCTTGATTACCACTAAAGATGACTATTCCTGAAATTATGGCCCTAAAGTAATGGTATTTTCAATTCTGTAATTTACAGTCCACCAAAGGGTTATCTAACTCTGTAATAGTCGATGTAGTCTTAGATTGAAAATTTTAAAAGAATCTATGGTTTTGCAGTGACAACTACTCTTGTCTTCCAAGATCACTCTTGAGATCTTACTAATGGGGTGAAATCATCATGGGTGCAACGCAGTATCAGTGATAAATAATCTGAAAAGTATGGCCATCATTTTCTCACAAGGACATTTTTGTATTTGTGTGTATGTTTGCATGTGATGTCACTTATCCTGTGATGATTACAGGAAAAAAAAAAACAACCTCAGCCATATTTCTTATCTAATCATTCATTTCTAATTCAACAGTTGAATAAAAAGATACATATAACTAGTGTTTAATCAAGTGTAGCTTTCTGCTCTTATTAAAATTAAATAGGATGCAGAGGAAAAACTTACAAAAAGTGATTGGAATTTATGAATTTAAGAAAGAAAAAATAAAATGAGTTATTAAACCTTTAAGAGTCTAAGTTAACATGAAGTGTGAATTACTAAGAAGTATCTCAAGGAAATTTATATAGTTTGTATTTATAAATATCAGACAGCTTTATCTGCTGAATCTTGTGAGAGACTTTATAAGATAGTACTACAAAAGTACCAGGAATGAAATACAAAACATGCTTCAGTATACTATTTTCCTACTATTATGTGAACAGAAAGGATTAGTGGGTATATAATTCTGTGTGGTACTTTGGGTCTTGTTTTCTCAGGATATCAGTTAAACTCCACCACACATAGACACCTGCATAAAACTCTAACTTAGGCCCATAGGCTAATTTACATACCAGAAAATCTGATTTCAATTATACTGGGTATAATGGGAGAGATAAGCATTTGGACTATGGCTTCTTTTAATATTCCTTCTGTTTTCTAATATAATGCATTTCATACTTGGAATTCATCACTCTAAAACGTGTTGTGTGAAAAAAGAAATTAAAAAAATATGGAGAATGTGTAACCTCTACTCCCAAACACTGCTAGTGGAAATACCCAATGATACTACTATATTAGAAAAATTTGAGTAATTGCTAATAAAGTTAAATATGAACCTACACTAAATATGAATCTACCCCTAAGTTCTTACTCAAAGGAAAAATAAGCCAATTCTACAAGAAGACTTGTACAGGGTGTTCAGAATAGTCTTATTCATAGTAACCACCACTGGAAGCAACCCAGATGCTCATTAACAGGGTATGATGAACAAACTATTGTGTGTCAATAGGATACAATACACTCAGCAGTACAAAGAATGAACTACTGATAACATGCAGCCTTCGTGAATTTCACAAAATGATGTTAGCTGAAGAATGCCAGACACAAAGAAATACCTTCAGTATATATATTTAAATAAAGTCCAAGAGCAGGCCAAAATAAACCTTAGTGATAAAGATCACAAAATGGATGCTTTGTGGATGAGTGACAGGAAGATTTATTGGAAAGGGGAAAGAGGGAACATTCTGGGGTTAAAAACCAAAAACTCTGTATCTTTTTCAGGTATAGATACAAGTATATACATTTGTCAAAACTCACTGAGCCAGACACAATTTTTATGTTTTACCTTAGGTTAATTGCACTTCAATTCTTTAAAATATTGGTATTTTTTAAAAGAGTCATTATAAGTTCAAATCCAAGGGATATGGGTGAAGAAGCTGTAAGGAAAGAAGGGAGTTGAGACAGATGCTTTGCTGTAGACAAGTGCCCAGGCAGGGAATGGTTCTTCCATGGTACCCTTAAGCATATCCTTTGATTCTGGAACCATGCCTTACTCATATCTCGCCGAATAGCTTACATAACAATCAAAAACTATGCCTGAAATGTAATTCTATTAATTCAATAAGCAGAATTCTTTTCCCTCAGATAGTATTTATAACAGTGGTCTCTACACACATTTTTATAACTCCTAAAAATTAAGTATGTGTAAGAGGAAAATGTTAAGAAAGTAAGCTCTTCTTATATTTAGGGGAGTAGTTGCCCAAATCTGAATTATTCCCATTGCTAGATGTCATGAGTCACTCAAAAATTGTATATACTACCTAAACACACTGCTTACTAGGCTAACCAATAATACTGTCTAAAATGTAATGAGAAAGAGAGCGGGGTAGGTGAGGCTTAGCAATTACAGAAATGCTCTTGTGTCTCATGAATCCTTCCTTTAAGGTACAAACATAAAAAGTTGTATATGCCTAGAGTATGAGCAACAAAGCAAGAAAAAATCTTCTGAGCCATATGGCAGTCATTTACTTAATAATAAGAATACCAAAAATTAGTCCAAGAAACAGCGTTTGCAAAAAGCTAACTTATCTTGAATCAAACCAGTCAATCCTAAAGGGGATCAACCCTGAATATTCATTGGAAGGACTGATGCTGAAGCTGAAACTCCAATATTTTATCTACCTGATGCAAAGAGCTGACTCATTGGAAAAGACCCTCATGCTGGGAAAGATTGAGGGCAAGAGAAGAGGACAGAGGATGCAATGGTTGGATGGCATCACCGACTCAATGGATAGGAATTTGAGCAAACTTCAGGAGATAGTGAAGGACAGGGAATCCTGGCATGCTGCAGTCCATGGGGTTGCAAAGAGTTGGACACAACTTAGTGACTGAATAACAAGTTATCTTGAGATCATGACAGTATCTCAGATTTTCCTCAGAAACTATAGCATTACATGGAGAAGCACAGTGTCTTATAACAAACTTGCAAGTTGGAAAAGAAATGTCTTTCCCCAGTTTATACAATAATGCCTGCTACCTCAGTGGCTATTTTTATGCAAGACTAATAAACATGGCTTCAGTAGTATAAGTGTATTCAGCTTAAAATTTTTTCCATTTAGGTTTTTTACGTTGGTTTACACAGCATGTGTAAATTCTCCTGAAGAAAATGATATATCAGATTCAGTTCCACATTCTTTTGCTCTAAGCTGGACATATTCATCAATATGAGTGCCAGCCAATATTGCTTACACATTAGGTGAGGACAAAATTACTAGGGGTTAAATTCTGTTACAGTTAAAAGAAATGATGGGAATCCACTGCTGTATTTTATCTTTATTTGTATTTAGCAAATGTCATTTCCGTTTGAAATGGGATCTATTTTTCAGCTCAAGTTCAAGCTGCTTGGAGTGGCAGCATTTAAAAAATAAAAAGATTCCATTTCAGTACAATTCAACATCAGAGGATGGAAAAAGAAAATGCAAACCTTTAAAACTCTGTTTAGCCTCTGTATTATTTTGTTAAAATGATAGACTCTGCCCCCTTTAAGGGACTGAGATGGAATACGTAAAATTGTAAAGCAAAATCGCTAGGCAAAACCTAAGGGAAAGAGGCATTTGGTTAAACACAACAAATGAACAAGTGCCAAAGAGTTACGTTTAAGGGCACCAACAGTCATTTAGTTACAGGCGATTAACAACAGCCCATGGGAAGCTCAAGTATGGGCTAAGGGAAGACACATTGATTATTGCTGCAGTAGTAGACCGCTTTTGGAATAAATTGCTTCAATTTAAAACTAGATTTGCTACAAGCATTTTGAGCAATGACTACAATTTTTTCTTATCAAGACAGTTGGACCAAGCAACCCTTTAAAGAAAACAGCTAATTAAAATAAAGCACATGCCATCCGCTAGTATATTGGATTACATTGCAAATAATAAATGCATTTGGTTTACACTAATCTTGCTGCAATTACCTAGCATAGTCTGGAATCCTATTTTTTTTTATTGGCCTGTACCTGGTGTTATTGTTTGCAAACTTTTTCTGCTAGTTATCTTTGAAGAGGTAAAGATGTTAACAGAGTTAAATCAAAGTTTATAATTTTGAACTCTTTGCTTGGAGTATTCACTTTGCACCTCTCTATTTATACATATCATCTTGTTTAAAGTATAGCTGAAGATTTTAGGTGAGTTATATAGTTCATCCTAAAATTGCTTCATTCACTATATAAAGTCCTTTCAAATGCTCTGCCCTGATTTATATGCAGTAAAATATAAGTTCGTGGGGGAAATGCCTGATAGACAATATAATGATCTTAGTTTATTCATCAGCCTCACCAAGTACATTTCTTTTTCTCTCATTGTGTTAGAAAGAGCTAAACTTTATAAGGATTTATCCATCCACATAAATTCATATGCATATTTATTTCTCTGGAGCAGTATAACTTATTTGTTCCTGGCAGGAGGATAATTATACTCAGCCTACAAAGATATTCAACTCAATTCTATAATATATCAATGCAATTTAGAAGCAGTTATAATTTTTTTTGGCAACACATTAAGAAACTGAATCGCTATTCACATAATAGCAAGAAAATGTTTTCAGAAGGTATAAACTGGTATGTAAAGACAGTAGTTTTGCTTTTGCAAAAGTGCTTTTTGGAAGAAAGAAGGGTAGACATAATAATAATAGTAATAATAATAATAATAAATGAAAATGGTCTCTGAATTTAACAACTTGATCTGTGCAGCCAAACATTTGGGCAAAAGATGACCTTCAAAGTAGTGTATTTTTCTGTTTTGGAAAGAGGTTTTCAGCCAAAGTATCAAATTAACTTTAGTGTCAGTTGAGAACGCAAATAGGGTCTTGGTGGAGACCCATGATTAAGGCCTAGTTAGACTAAGCTCCCACAAGCCCTTGGATCTGAAATGTTATACATTCATAAACTATTAAAACGAAGAATTAAATGAAAGACTAGACAGAAGAAATGTATTGTTCTTTATATAGTTACCCTTGGAATGTCCTTTTTCTTTCCCCAACCAGACAGGAAGGGTGTTAAGTTTCATTTTGTATTTTTTTTTCTATGAAGTAGGGAATATTCATAAATGGTATGTATTAAAAGACAATTTACAATGAGTAATGACAGAAATCAAGTAAAACATGAATCCATGAGTTTATATTAATTAAATCAAATTAATAAAAAGGAAAGCTCTCCTTTACAGCAGAATGCCAATGGGCAAATATAGAAGGAATTATAGAGCTGGAAATCACCACTTTCTACCATCCTAATAATAAATGACTCAGGAAAGAATTTTCAACAGAGCCTAAAGTTAATGGATAAAAGATTGATGAGATAGAACATTCATACTATCTTAAAGCACTTCCTTACTGATTATTTAGTAATGATTAAGGGAGAAACAGACACCATCTTAAGGAAGTGACCCAAATGAGCATCACCACTAATGGGACATGACATTGTGTACCTCCTGACGTAATGCATTAAGAAGGCATAACAACATTTATGCAGTATTCCAGCCACATATAAGAAAATATCTGCTCAAGGAGGAAATAACAGACAATCTCAAACTGAAGGACATGGTATAAAAAATAAAATCTGGTTTCTATTCTTCGAAAAAGTCAAAGGCATAAAAGGCAAATAAAGGTTGAGGAACAATCCCAGATTAAAAGAGACTAAAAAGACTTGACAACTAAATGGACTGAATGATTCTGGATGGAAAAAGTGGTACAAGAATATTATGGGAATACCCTTTGAAATGTGAATATAGACTATATATTAGATAATAGCAGTCTACCAATATTCAATTTTCCTAAATTTGATAAATATACTCTGATGTTGTAAGAAAATTTCCTTATTTTTAGAAGATTCATGTTGAATAATTTAGTCATGATGTCTGCAATTTACTCTCATGTGATTCAGAAATATGTATTTATACACATGGCGTAGACTTATCTAACCTGTCTAGATGAAGAGATAAAAGGCAAGTGTGGCAAAATGTTAATAATAGGTGAATCCAGATGAAGAGGCTATTTGGGAGTTTATTGTATTATTCTTACAGCTCTTCTGTAATGTCTGCAGGTTTCTTTTTTCAAACTAAAAGACTTTCACTACAGCATTTATAGGATTTATAGGATATAATATTTAATTTTCTAACTACTATATTTATTATCTATTGTCTATCTCCTCCCATTGGAATTTAAATTCCATCAGGGCAAGTTTTTCTCTGTCTATTTTGTCCATATATTTTTTTTTACTGATACTATCTCAAGTGCCTTGAAATCTACCTGACACATAGAAGAAACTCAGTGAATATTTGTTGAATAAGTGGATGACTGAATGACTAAGAACAAGTACAATTTTCTAATGAAAAGTTAGATTTTTTTGTATTCCAGTCTAAAATTAGAATAATATCTCTGTGAGCCATTTTTCTAGATGTGTCATGAGGTTCAAGCAACTGATGAGGTATAATTATTAATACACAGTCTATTAACTTGATAAAACTTCATTTTATAAAAAAAATGGTTAACTTCATAGTACAGATTTAAAATGATTCTTCCATCTTTAAACCCAATGATAACATACATAGTCTTTGTAGACTTAAAGAACTGGGAGAGTTTGACTTCACTTGGCATTTAGGAATCAATCTTGTATTGTTTTACATCTTTGATATTATTATATTATTTATTACTCATTTTTGGCTTTTCATTCACTTCTTCATTCACTTTCTTTTTGTTCTTTAAGTGCTTTAAATGTACCAGGTGTAGTGTGTTGAGTTCTAGTGATCAAATGATGGATGGAATATACTCCTTCCTTGAAGGAGCTGATGTGTAGTTGCAGAGTCAGGCATGCAAGGAAATATTTTTTTAAAAAATAAAAAATATTAAAAAAAATAAAAAAGCTAATCTTTATTGTGCACCTAAGTGTCACTCCGCTAGGCCTTTTATATAGGGGTAAGAAATACTCTACTGTAAGAATAATAATCAAGGGCCAGATGAGCATCTCACTGAGGGTGCTTTGTGTATGCATGTTGTGTTTCTGTTGGGGGATTTTAGAGATAGAGATCAGACGCTGTATGGCACACTGCAGGACAGAGGCTGCAAACGAGTTTGGCAAGGTTGAGTGTGGAGAACAGGGAAAGCAAGTATATGGTATGATGGTGATGGTCAGCAAATTTATGCTCTGATTTCTCAGCTGGTATATATTGTTTATCTTTTTTTTTTCTTTTCCAAGAAACTAGCATGCACCTTGAAAATAAATATTTGTTTGAAGGATTCATGGTGTCAATTAAGTCAGGTTTCTTAAAATTAGGTCAGAAAAATAGGACAATGATTCTCCCCAGTGGAAAATTGACATATATTTTCAAAATGTACCATGTGTTCTTACTAACACAGACAGAGCTTTATCACTGAAAACATTTCCCCTTTGGATTCTAAAAGTACTGTTTGAAACAGGTCAATCCAGAGGTGGGCTGTGCACAGACTACCATGTATTTGCACACAGAGAAACATACCAAATATTCAGATGGGGCCCCCTTCATTTTAGATTGCATAGGACTTAGCGTGATGGGGAGAAACCAGACGAAAGAAGATTCTGCTACAATGAACAACAAAATGGGCCTCAGGTGACCAGCTTAGAAAAGACACAGCCATTGTACATCAAGGTGTCAAACTTCACTGATGCCTAAAAGAAAATCTCTGAGAAGAAAAAGTATTTGCTTTACCTCTACTAGGAATTTCCTTTCAACATGTCATACAAATAGACAGTCACAGATGGAGTGTTACAAAACATCTCCGGGGAGAAAACTGTCAGAGTGAAGGTGGCATTGCCATTTAACTCCTTTGTGTTAAGGGCTGCAGTGTTTATCTTGGACGCAACCCTCCACCAGAGGATATATTGTCACATTTGGAAGAGTTTGGTCTTCCACTGGGATTGCTTCGGATTGGCCAAAGAACCCAGAACATCTGGACTGCTTGGATAACCAATAGAAGGAACCATGTTTTCGACAGAAACACTGAACACTTCTAAAAAAACCTGTATGATGATTTGCAGTATATTCAGTATATTGAGTTGTTAAGAATAGATTTATAAAATATATTACACATGTAGAAACGATTTGCACTGCAATAGACAAAATGGGATGTTTTGATAAACTTCAGAATTCTATGTTGTTATTATAATTTTTTCCCTTTAGGATTTCTTTTTTAGGATTTTTAACATATTTCTTAATTATTGAAAGCATTACAATAAAATGTATTTGGCAAAAGCTGTCTCTCTCACAAGACAAGTTTCATTCAAAATCTTGGTGATTCCATAGAGCTAGAGACTATTAAGGTAAAAATAATAATCAAACCACATGCTGGGTCATTTCCCTCAATGGAAGTAACAGAAAAATCCATTTCTTATCCCTGTTGAATCTTTTTTGACCACTCTGTTTTCTGAAAACATAAAAATGCTGAGGAAAATAGTGGTAAGTTTGCTTTCCCTTTCTCATTTTGTAAAGAGATACTAATCAAGAATTTATCGACATTTAAGTATTTTTTTTTCCTCCCATCAACACTCTATGAAGGAATAGACACACCTTGGGAAATACCAATAGCAGGACCTACCATTCCCTGATTCCTCCTAAGGTTCCTTAAGTGACGACAAAGTTGAGAATAAGGTGGGTTTCTTATATCTTTTAGTGGCCAGTGTTGTCAGGATATATGAAGGGCCCATCTTCCATAATGAATTCTCTTTTACCAAAACGGCAATAACACTGTCCTGCTTCACACAGAGTAAGGCCTTATCTTATTGTCTCACTCTATGTACTGGTTTTTGGTGTGTGAAAATTAGCAGCGGTTTGAGAAAACACAGAAGTCAAGGTGTCCCCCATTATGCAATGTTTTCTAATATAGACAGATACAAAGGAGAAGCAAGAGTACATTCAAGGAAACAGACTTTAATATACTTTTAAAATGTGGAAATAATTTGATATTATAGAAAACAGATTAATGGTAGGTTTCCTATAAGCATTTTGAATACTCCAGACTGTAGCAATAGATTTTTTCCTCACCTTTTTTCCTGACTATAAAATACGCTTATTGTAAAAAATTTGAAAATCATATAACAATAAGAAAAAGAAATTAAAGGTCACATGGAATCAGACCACCCTGAGATAACCACTATTACTACTCCAGTTACAACTTTTTAATGAATCTCTTTCTAATGTGTTAGATGTCGAGTGAATTTAACAGAGGCAAGTGACCTATATCTTTAAGTGCTAATACTTCAAAAAAGCTTATATTTTGCCTTTTGCTCTGGACACTTTGGAATAGAGTTGTCCATGGTGGTTTATAATCTATGTTTTGCTGAGGGTCCTCATGGTAAACTCTTTATCCTAATTAATTTTTCATTCACCTATCTACCCAATCATCATTTATAGATGCTTGATTCAGGAAGGCAAATCAAGCAGGAATTATTTAACTCTACCATGGAGCTTTTCTCTGTATACAAAATAATCATTTTTTTGCAACAGTTTACAAATATTCCCTGAAAAAAGTAGATTAAAACATAATCCAATTTTAGAGAAAATATGGATTTCAAGTTACATTTAATCTAATTGCATTGTTTTACCAAAAATCAAACTAACCTGGTTTGTGAATAGTTAAAACTTGAGGGGCTTCTCTGGTGGTCCAGTGGTTAAGACTCTGTGTTTCCACTGCAGGGGGTGTGGATTTGATCTCTGGTTGAGGGAGGAAGATCCCCAATGCCACATGGCAACTTGAAAATACATTCTAATATTATCAACTTTTATGGTACTATTGAGTTGCCACTGCCATTAGTTTGCCCAGGAAGACAGCCAATATGGAATTTTGTTGTGTTAATGTATTCCTTTTAGCTACTTTCAATAGTGATATATTTAGATAATAGAGACACACTTGTTCACTTGGGGAGAATTAGAAATGCACCCGAGCAGTTGTGAGTCATTATCTGGAAATGGTGAAATAGTATAAATGAGTTTTCAAGTCATATTCACTTTATATTTCATACTAGAATTAGAATTCCAAACTTATTTAAGTCAAGTAATTTAAGTATCATTCTTCAGGTTTTGATAATGGCCTCTTCCATTTTAGTTTCCGTGAATTTGGTCACCGTTTCTAGTCAGTACTTTGAACTGCAATCACATATCTTAAGGAATTCTAATTTCTATTCTGCTGTTAGAGAAACCTGTCATCTAAAGATGTGAAACAATTTTACAAACAGTTAAAACTGTAACCAAAGTCCTGGGAAGAGCAACTGTTTCATTTCACTTTCAAGATTTGAAAATTGAGGTACAATGATACAAAACTCTGAGAACCTGCAAAATCTGATGAATGGGCTAATATATACTATTAGTCACCCAGGGTTTAATATGTTCTTACAAGATTACTGCACTGTGGTTTAAAGACAATTAGGTAAATGATAAAAATGAAGAAGAATGACATAAAGAGACTTGCTGTAGGTCACACACAAGAGTCAAAAACAAAACACTCTCAAGTAACTTTCTCCATAACAGTTCATAATTTTTCAGTCAATCTTCACTCATATCAAACTCTAATTCATCGTAATGACTCTTGGGTGATCTTTAAAATGACCATTTTGTGCTTTCTTAAATATACCACTGGATTTCTTTTGGTCAAGTACAAACAAAATCTATTTTAATAGCATTTAAATGTCCATTTGTAATTTAGAGAAATCAACCTCCGGATATATCATTCCTCACAGAACACATGCTAAGAATAGCATATGTGCCCTAAAAGTAGAGACAAATAGCTAACATATTTCTTACAGATGGCAAATGCAATTCTCAACACTAAAATCTAATACAAGTTACCATGGTAATTTATTGGAAATCAACACATTTTTTTCCTATTATATGACCTGAGAGAGCAGTTAGCATTTTTTAATGTGTCAAGTCTAATTTCTCACTTTACTGACCTGGTTGTCAAAGTTCGATATACAAGGAACTGCTTATTAAAAGTTATACCTTGCATTTTTGACCCAATTGTGCCATTTCTCAACTGAGCTCAAGAATTCGCAGCCATAAAAAGGTACAGCCATCTCCCTCTCCCCAACAATGTTGCTTTAATGCCCCAGGATGGTGATCGACCTTCTTCCTGCAGCAGTGACTCAACTACTAAGGACAACTAACCCAGTGCCTTGCCCAGAGCTGGCACTTAGTACATATTTAGTGAATGGGAATGATTTATTGCTTTCTCATGCAATAGCATTATATGAATATATGAATTATTTTTAGCAGTGAAATGAGATTTCGAGCAGGATATGAGAAAATTGTCAGTCACTAGGTTGTTTTGACCTAGAAATAATGAGAACATGAAGGTAGTTCTGAGAAGTGAAGTGAGTGGTGTGTCGGTGGGTAGTGGTCATGGAGACGGTATTCTGTTTGCAACCTCTGATCACATATGTGAAACTGGGCAATGTGTGTGCCTCATGATATCTGTGGCTTCTTGCAAATATCTTAAACTGAATTAATATTGTGGAAACTGCTTGTGTGTTGCTTTCCAAGACAAAGATCCCAGTTCCAGTGGATTCCCTCTGCTCTCACTGTAGGTCTGTGTTTTTATAACCTCTTTAGATGCTAGACAGATGCCTGTAAAACATGATTTGAACTTTTGAACATGCAGGCCTGTTTATCCAGATTCTGTTACTGGGTTATTTCTTCTTTGCCTGTTTTGTAATCATATCATTGACCATGGAGGTTCAGTTTTCATACTGTCTGCCCTTCCTTACAACACATAGTTGAGATTCAGCTGAATCAGTTCAGTTCAGTCGCTCAGTCGTGTCTGACTCTTTGTAACCCCATGAACTGTAGCAGGCCAGGCCTCCCTGTCCATCACCAACTCCTGGAGTCCACCCAAACCCATGTCCATTGAGTCGCTGATGCCATCCAGCCATCTCATCCTCTGTCGTTCCCTTCTCCTCCTGCCCTCAATCTTTCCCAGCATCAGGGTCTTTTCCAGTGAGTCAGCTCTTCGCATGAGGTGGCCAAAGTATTGGAGTTTCAGCTTCAACATCAGTCCTTACAATGAACACCCAGGGCTGATCTCCTTTAGGATGGACTGGTTGGATCTCCATGCAGTCCAAGGGACTCTCAAGAGTCTTCTCCAACACCACAGTTCAAAAGCATCAATTCTTCGGCACTCAGCTTTCTTCACCGTCCAACTCTCATATGCACACATGACCACTGGAAAAACCATAGCCTTGACTAGACGGACCTTTGTTGGCAAAGTAATGCCTCTGCTTTTTTTTATGCTGTCTAGGTTGGCCATAACCTTCCTTCCAAGGAGTAAAACATCTTTTAATTTCATGGCTGCAATCACCATCTGCAGTGATTTTGGAGCCCAGAAAAATAAAGTTAGTCACTGTTTCCACTGTTTGCCCATCTATCTGCCATGAAGTGAGGGACTGGATGCCATGATCTTAGTTTTCTGAATATTGAGCTTTAAGCCAACTTTTTCACTCTCCTCTCTCACTTTCATCAAGAGGCTCTTTAGTTCTTCTTCACTTTCTGCCATAAGGGTGGTATCATCTGCATATCTGAGGTTATTGATATTTCTCCCAGCAATCTTGATTCTGGCTTGTGCTTCCTCCAGCCCAGTGTTTCTCATGATGTACTCTGCATATAAGTTAAATAAGCAGGGTGACAATATACAGCCTTGACGTACTCCTTTTTCTATTTGGAACCAGTCTGTTGTTCCATGTCCAGTTCTAACTGTTGCTTCTTGACCTTCATACAGGTTTCTCAAGAGGCAAGTCAGGTGGTCTGCTATGCCCATCTCTTTCAGAATTTTCCACAGTTTATTGTGATCCACACAGTCAAAGGCCTACACATGGACATCACCAGATGGTCGACACCAAAATCAGATTGATCATGAACTCCTTATTGCCAAATTCAGCTGAATGCAAGTGTTTACAACAGGAAATCAGCAGTATTTACTGCCCATCATAGAGCTTGTTTCTCCTTGGTAATTGCTATTTTCACAGACTGAACTCTGTATATAGCCTATTTGCATAGGCTGAAATACATGTATATACCCATATATAGGATGTTGAGACATTCTTAAGTGGATTTCCTTTTTCAAAAGGGATATGTAGGAACTGTGTCCAAGAATGAAGGCCCTTTTCCTGTAAGAGGGTAATTATTTAATAGTTGAAGAGAGTGTTCTCTTTGATATTGCCCTGAGTAGCAAATGTGTTCTATAAAGCACAATTTCATTGAATACATGAGGCAAGTAACCTTATTAAGAGGGGATGTGAGGGCAATGTACAAATGTTCAACTAGGTTCAAAGGTGTTGATCATGTAAAAAGAATGGGGCAATTAGTTAGAGAATTAATCTGACTGGCTCTACCCCTCTTTCATTCCTCTGTCAGGCAAACAGTGAACTCAAGAGAGTTAGCTGTTTTTCACCTATTAGATTCTACCAAGTTTGTTAGAGGACCTATTGTCTAGGCAAAGACCTTGGCATGCCAAATGTGATCCACAGGCCAGCAGCATTAGCACCAATAAGAAACCTATTTGAAATTCAAATCTTGAGTTCACCTTAGACTAAGGAAATAATAAAAACATGAAAAAATCACTTTTAAACAAACTTCCTAGGTGATTTCCATGAACTGTAAAGATTGTGATAACAACAGCAGCAGCAGAAGATTGTAAAGCATTGCTCTAGGGACTTCTAGTTAACTCTCCCAGAGTGGTATAGGGGAGCAAATTTTGCTACCCCAAAAAGTGTCTCTTTGGTATGACGATTAACTTAGTCTGATTATTTTAAAGAAAAAGAAACTCAGGAAGTTTTTCTTGTTTCCTCCAGCTTAGTTGCCCAAAATACTGGGGTGGCCAAAAAGTTCGTTCAGGTGTTCTGTGCCGTGTTATGGACAAACTTGAATAAACTCTTCGGGTAACCCAATAATTTCGGTAAAGGACCTGTTCCCAGAATAGAGCTATCAGCAGAGACATCTGCAAAGAAAAAGGGCCAGGTGTGGTGAGGGGAACCTAGCAGGGCCTAGAGATCAGCGTCCACTCTGTGTCCCATGGTCTCTGCCTGGCCCAGCAAACATTTGCCTTTCCATTTCCACATGAATTGCCTTCCTACCCTTTTAGGTTCCAAACCACTACCCCCAATATCCTTGTTTATCTTTAGCTGAAGATGGTATTTAAGTGAGGGTTTCAGTCATTTTGGTGAGTTACTCAGTTCTCCTGGGTTTCTCTGATGTATGAAGTGAAAAAAAGTGAAAGTGTTAGTTGCTCAGTTGTGTCTGACTCTTTGTGACCCCAAGAACTGTAGCCCCCCAGGCTCCTCTGTTCATGGAATTCTCCAGGCAAGAATACTGGAGTGGGTAGCCATTCCCTTCTCCAGGGGATGTTCCCAACTCAGGGATCGAACTCAGGTCTCCTGCATTGCAGGCGGATTCTTTAGCATCTAGCCACCAGGGAAGCCCATACATGTTATTAAACTTTTGCTTAGATTTTCTCCTGTTGATCTGTCTCATGTCAGTTTAACTCAGACAAAAGAACTTAGATAGGTACAGAAAAAAATTCTTCGTCCCTGACAGTTGGTGTAGCAGGCAGGATTCAACTTGACTAGCTGGACACTACTAAGTCTGAGGATACTGTAGCTAAGAGATTCTTCAATAATTGACCAAAACTGGCCAAAGGTAAGAGTTCTTACCATGTCATTTGGTCTCCCAGATCTCTGCCTGCGGGTCTGTTGGAAACGAGAGTGGTAAGAGTCCTTTTTCTCTTTTATGAAATTAGCTTAGCAAGAGAAAATATTTGTGGAGTTAGTTTCTTGGACTTAGAAACTCTGGTAAACTCAGCAGAGTATTCTTGGCTTTATTGATCCTTTTCCTCCTAAAGATGGTAACCTCTTCTTTGCCTCTATCTATTGTGTTGTTTGTTCTATGTCCTGAGAGCTTGACTTTTTGACCAGTGGGGATCTTCTCCCTGGTATGTACATTATAGATAGGGTATTTTTATACCTCTAGATGGAAATACCATAATCAATTTGTAAAAAAGCTCTATTTACTTAAAGTAAGCACTTACATAAATTATTTCTAAATATAATAGGAATTAACTCAAATGTTCCTCAAGTTCATGTGATCTAAGATTCATCTTTAGTCAATAAAAGCAAATTTAAAATTACTGGTTTAATTAAAACAGGTATATCTTTAGAGTTATCAGCATTCAGTGTAATACTTTTATTCTATCTAGGTAAACTAAAAGTCATATAAGTTCATACTATCTCTGTTATAAAATTTGTCAACAAGAAGAATAACTTAAAAGAGTTAACTGCTTTAATGTTTCATAAAACCTTCAGGGGTAATCTAAGTGTGATTAGTAAAGACAAATGTATTAAAGTGATGCAAATGAGATAAACGCTTTTAGGTAAACTTTTAAAAAATGATTGTTTTATGATTGTTAAATAGTTTCCCAAATCTTTTGGGGAAATTAAACCCTTAGGGTTTTGCTATCTCAAATTAAATGAGGGAAATTCATTAAATATCTAGATCATTTCTGAATAACATAAAATAATAAAACATTAATACATTATTTTTTCTACTTCTGACTTCTTAGTACAGAGAGACTAAAGATGAATTTCAGTTTTTCAGCCACCTGATCTCATGCCACACTGAAAGCCTGAACTACTTAAAAGGGCACATATGTCTAGAAATTATAAAAGGTATTTATAAATTCTCTACACCACAAAATCCTAATGTAGTTCACAATTGTTTATTTATTTCCACTAGAAATTAAGGTTTCTAATTAATATATCGTTCATATGATTAAGGGTGCCAGAGATAATAAGGGAAATGATGTGTGCAAGGAAACAAAAATGATGCATTTTGCTTGAGAGAAATAAAAGCAATTTTTGTCCTACAGTTGATTATTTCAAAATAGAAAAGAAATCAAGGGGCAGACTAAACTGGACATAGAAATTTGGAAAAGTTTCCTGAAGAAGGGATCCTGGGAAAAACATTTTGTGTGTGATCAACCTGGGTAAGATTGGAATAAAGTTAATTATGTGAATGAATTTCAGCATCAAAGGTACACTGGGACAAAATTAGAATTTGGGTTTTCTCTTTGTTAAAAGGATAATGTTTTTTTGTTTCTTTCTTCTTTTTAAAGATTATCTATCTGCTCTAAATGATGTTGTTGTTTAGTTGCTAAGTTGTGTCTGACTCTTTGCAAGCCCATGGAATGCAGCACGCCAGTTCTCCTCTGTCCTCCATTATCTCCCAGAGTTTGCTCAAATTCATGTCCATTGAGTCAGTGATGCTATCTAACCAACTCATGCTCTGCTACCCCCTTCTCCTTTTGCTTTTAATAAGCAGTTGTAAATAAAGATTTTCTTTGTCACAATGCCATTTGTCTATAAACATAGAAATTCAATCTTTTATCTTCATCAGATCTTTGAATATTTAGGAAAAAAACTGAGATTGTTCAATATTTACAAGAGCTAACTATCTAACTTTCTGTATTTGCCTGTGAAGTCTTTGTCATTTTGATTAAATAGATAACTAACTATAGCTTCACAGTGACTTATGATCCTATTTGAAAAAGTGTTTTAAAATCTTTTGAAATTTTTGACGAACTTCCCTCAAACCAAATTCAAATGAAATCTTATTGACCTGGAAATAATTTGGGGGCTTTCCAAAAGCCCCTGGAATACATCAAAATATTCGCTTTTTCTCCTAATAAAAGACAGATATGAAAATAATTAGGGTTATTGAGTATGCTAAATTTCATGTGAAGCATTGTCAAATAAGTGATGATAAATGTTCTTAGGTTATATTATGTGGGGAAACGTTATTAATATAAATGCTCTAGAAATTTATAAAATTTGTAAAATTCAGATATATCCTTGCACAATGCTATTAGTCATAATTGTAGTTATTATTTTAAAATTTTATGTGTTACAGAAATAACCAAATTTCCTCATTAATTGCATTATAATGACTCAGATCTTTAACCATGCCATTTTAGGTCTTTTGTCATTTACAGGAAATTACAGTGTTACTCTGATGCTTTTGCAAACAAAGCAAAACTTCAACCTCAACTTCAAGAAGATCTTACATTTCAGTTCAGGTGCTCAGTCGTGTCCGACTCTTTGCAACCCCATGGACTGCAGCATACCAGGCTTCCTGTCCATTACTAATGCTCAGAGCTTGTTCAAACTCATGTCCAATGAGTCGGTGATACCATCAAACCATCTCATCCTCTTTCATCCCCTTCTTCTCTTGCCTTCAATCTTTCCCAGCAATAGGGTCTTTCCCAAGGAGTCAGTTCTTCACATCAGGTGGCCAAATATTGAAGTTTCAGCTTCAGCATCAGTCCTTCCAATGAATATTCAGGACTAATTTCCTTTAGGATGGACAGGTTGGATCTCCTTGCAGTCCAAGGGACTCTCAAGAGTCTTATCTGATACCACAGTTCAAAAGCATCAATTCTTCAGCACTCAGCTTTCTTTATGGTCCAACTCTCACATCCATACATGACTACTGGAAAAACCATAGCTTTCACTAGATGGACCTTTGTTGGCAAAGTAATGTCTCTGCTTTTTAATATGTTGTCTAGGTTGGTCATAGCTTTTCTTCCAATGAGTAAGCATCTTTTAATTTCATGGCTGCAGTCACTATATGCAGTGATTTTGGAGCCCCCCAAAAGAGTCTCTCACTGTTTTCATTGTTTCTCCATCTATTTGCCATGAAGTGATGGGACTAGATGCCATAGTCTTAGTTTTCTGAATGTTGAGTTTTAAGCCAACGTTTTTGCTCTCCTCTTTCACTTTCATCAAGAGACTCTTCAGTTCCTCTTCACTTTCTGCCATAAGGGTGGTGTCATCTGCATATCTGAGGTTATTGATACTTCTCCCGGCAATCTTGATTCCAGTTTGTGCTTCATCCAGCCCAGCATTTGCATGATGCACTACACTGCATAGAAGTTAAATAAGCTGGATGAAAATATACAGCCTTGATGTACTCCTTTTCCTATTTGGAACCAGTCTGTTGTTCCATGTCCAGTTCTAACTGTTGCTTCTTGACCTGCATACAGGTTTCTCAGTTGACAGGTCAGGTGGTCTGGTATTCCCATCTTTTGAAGAATTTTCCACAGTTTTTTGTGATCCACAAAGTCAAAGGTTTTGGCACAGTCAATAAAGCAGAAGTAGATGTTTTTTCTGGAACTCTCTTGCATTTTTTATGATCCAACAGATGTTGGCAATTTAATCTCTGGTTCCTCTGCATTTTCTAAATCCAGCTTGAACATCTGGAAGTTCACGGTTCATGTACTATTGAAGCTAGGCTTGGGAATTTTGAGCATTACTTTTCTAGCATGTGAGATGAGTGCAATTGTGTGGTAGTTTGAGCATTCTTTGGCATTGCCTTTCTGTGGGATTGGAATCAAAACTGACCTTTTCCAGTCCTGTGGCCACTGTTGAGTTTTCCAGATTTGCTGGCATATTGAGTGCAGCACTTTCACAGCATCCTCTTTTAGGATTTGAAATAGCTCAGCTGGAATTCCACCATCTCCACCAGCTTTGTTCATAGTGGTGCTTTCTAAGGCCCACTTGACTTCACATTCCAGGATGTCTGGCTCTAGGTGAGTGATCCATTGTGGTTATCTGGGTCATGTAGATCTGTTTTGTACACTTCTGTGTATTCTTGCCACCTCTTCTTAATATCTTCTGCTTCCGTTAGGTCCATACCATTTCTGTCCTTTATTGTGCCCATCTTTGCATGAAATGTTCCCTTGGTATCTCTAGTTTTCTTGAAGAGATCTCTAGTCTTTCCCATTCTATTGTTTTCCTCCATTTCTTTGCATTGATCACTGAGGAAGGCTTTCTTATCTCTCCTTGCTATTCTTTGGAACTCTGCATTCAAATGCATATATCTTTCCTTTTCTCCTTTGCCTTTAGTTTCTGTTGTTTTCTCAGCTATTTATAAGGCCTCCTCAGACAACCATTTTGCCCTTTTGCACTTCTTTTTCTTGGGGATGGCCTTGATCCCTGCCTCCCATACAATGTCACGAACCTCTGTCCATAGTTCTTCAGGCACTCTGTCTATCATATCTAATCCCTTGAATCTATTTGGCACTTATACTGTATAATCACAGTCAGCTCCCTGTCATTTTTGCTGACTGTATAGAGCTTCTCCATCTTTGGCTGCAAAGAATATAATCAATCTGATTTTGTCATCATCTGGTGATGTCCATATGCAGAGTCTTCTCTTGTGTTGTAGGAAGAGGGTTTTTACTATGATCAGTGTGTTCCCTTGGCAAAACTCTATTAGCCTTTGCCCTGCTTTATTTTGTACCCCAAGGCCAAATTTGCCTGTTACTCCAGGTATCTCTTGACTTCCTACTTTTGCATCCCAGTTCCCTATGATGAAAAGGTCATCTTTTTTAGTTAGGTCTTGTAGGTCTTCATAGAACCATTCAAATTCAGCTTCTTCAGCATTACTGGTTGGAGCATAGACTTGGATTACTGTGATATTGAATGGTTTGCTTTGGAAATGAACAGAGATCATTCTGTCGTTTTTGTGATTGTACCGAAGAACTGCATTTTGGACTCTTTTGTTGACTATGAGGGCTACTTCATTTCTTCTAAGGGATTCTTGTCCACAGTAGTAGATATAATGGATATCTGAGTTAAATTCACCCCTTCCAGTCCATTTTACTTCGCTGACTCCTAAAATTTCGATGCTCACTCTTGCCATCTCCTGTTTGACCACTTCCAATTTACCTTGATTCATGAACGTAACATTCCAGCTTCCTATGCAATATTGCTCTTTACAGCATTGGACTTTACTTATATCATCAGTCACATTAATGACTGGGCAATGATCCTTTCTAAGGATCTTCGTTAGCTCAGTTGGTAAAGAAGTTCCTTAGAAAGGACTTTTTGACAAACATAGGTTTCTGATAATTTTCAGATGATACCACTGAACTGGGTAAGAAATAATAGAACTCTAATGGAAAAACTAATGGCTTTACAAAACTGCTAACAGAAGACAAGGTCAACAAGAATTAATCACATGGGACTGAACAAACTGATGAATATAATTATAATTTTATGACTCCTTTGTCTGAAATGTTACTGTCTTTTTAATCTTTGTTTTCCATATATAAGAAAACCTTTTATCGTATACCATGACTTACAGCAATTCCATAAATTATATCATTATAAGCAGAACTGAAACATTTATATTTTTATCTCTGCCTGATCCCTCCAGAATTAAGAAACTCATGGCAAATACTCTTATTTTCAGGGCATTATAGTTATATTTTGTTCTTGTTTAGTTGCTAAGTCATGTCTGACTATTTGCAACCCCATGGACTGTAGCCCACCAGGCTCCTCTGACCATGGGATTTTCCAGGCAGGAATACTGGAGTCGGTTTCCATTCCCTTCTCCAGGGGATCTTCCTGACCCAGAGATTGAATCCATGTCTCTTGCATTGGCAGGTGTATTCTTTACCACCTAAGAACCAGAAAGCCCATTATAGTTATATTTACATAAGCTAAAAAAGAATTTCTTCTCCTTAGAAGAGGATGCAACTGGAAACTTGTTATATTACCAAGGTTTTGACTGGAATGTCCTATTTGAGATAGACAAGTATAGACTCAGATATGACCAGACAGCTTTAAGGAACTAAGGCTGACTTTGTGGAGCTGACAAAGCCTTTGGAAAAACAGCCTGGCACCTTGCTTACAATGTTTCCATTAGCCTTACCAGGTGAGTAAAGAAGGTCATTTCCTGCAGGTGCAGGAACTTCAGGATATTTTGGGGACCTCAAAAAGAGAGCAATCCACTCAAAACTATAGGTATTACAGGCAAGCATGATGGCAAGTCTTTTGCTGGGCTTATTCACCTCGAGAGACATTTAAAGGTTCAATCTGGAGATTCCTTACTGAAAGTTAACCGTTCCATTCATCACATTTCTGTGATGATGTACAAGTTAAAGATACAAGAGAGAAGTACAAGTTAAAGATAGTTATTCAGAATTTAATGTATAGGTAGGAAAACAAACAAAATACAGACTTCCAATGACTATGAAGGGAAGTGAAATGTTAGTCACTCAGTAGTGTCCAAATCTTTGCAACCCCATGGACTGTAGCCAGCCAGGCTCCTCTGTCCATGGGAATTCTCCAGGCAAGAATACTGGAGTGGGTAGTCATTCCCTTCTCCTTGGAATCTTCCTAACCCAGGGACTGAAGCTGGGTCTCCAGCATTGCAGGCATATTCTTTACTGTCTGAATCACTAGGGAAGCCCTCCAATGACCACATCCATATATAAATTAAATACTAAGAGCTTTGAACCACATGATTAATTCAACAGGAATGATAAAAATGGAAGGACTGGTTTTATCCAGGATCATTCCCTTTTTATTCATTACTTGAGAAATATGCTAATCATCAGCTTAAAGTGGTCCTTTCTTTCCTAACAAAGATGCTGCTTGGATATTCCAATTCACTTTTAGGAAAACTGAATAACCAAAATGACTGAAAGGCAAAACTATACCATATAAAAAATATCCATGCTATAGCTGATCAGGAAAAACTGGGATCGATAGACCTTTGAAAAGATATTTCACAGCTGAGGCAAAAATAACTTGGAGTTAACCTCACATAAATCATACATTACATATTTGAGGAAATAGCTCAGAAGTTTAGTTTTCATGCCTGTAATTTTGGTGGCTGTCAAATAACCTCTTTGGGATGTCCATATCAAGAAAATCACTAATACTAGACAGTTTGGGCTCCTGGCATTCATAACAGGCTCCGATGTAGTTTTTGCTTGTTTCTTTGCTTTGGTGTTAGTTATCAAGAAGAAAAAAAAAAAAAGAACTGGGGTCAGCTTACATGTCTTATGTAATTGAGGAGCAGAGAAACAAGAAAGATGTTACAGGATAGAATAAAACTTTGACTGCAAGTGGTCAGATCTTATTCAAAGAGAGAATCTGTTAAACCTGATGACTCTTATTTGGAAATGCTGCAGTAACATAACTAAAGTTCTTTAATGTTTTGGTATTGCATAAGCAAAGAAGGGCGAACTTCAGGAGGGGTGACCGTGAGGAGATACCCCTCGTCCAAGGTAAGGAGCACTGGCTGTGGTTTGCTGGAGCAGCTGTGAAGAGATACCCTACGTCCAAGGTAAGAGAAACCCAAGTAAGACGGTAGGTGTTGCGAGAGGTCATCAGAGGGCAGACACACTGAACCATAATCACAGAAAACTAGCCAATCTGATCACACAGACCACAGCCTTGTCTAACTTAATGAAACTAAGCCATGCCGTGTGGGGCCACCCAAGACAGACGGGTCATGGTGGAAAGGTCTGACAGAATGTGGTCCACTGGAGAAGGGAATGGCAAACCACTTCAGTTTCTTGCCTTGAGAACCCCATGAACAGTATGAAAAGGCAAAATGATAGGACACTGAAAGAGGAACTCCCCAGGTCAGTAGGTGCCCAATATGCTACTGGAGATCAGTGGAGAAATAACGCCAGAAAGAAGGAAGGGATGGAGCCAAAGCAAAAACAATACCCAGCTGTGGATGTGACTGGTGATAGAAGCAAGGTCTGATGCCGTAAAGAGCAATATTGCATAGGAACCTGGGATGTTAGGTCCATGAATCAAGGCAAATTGGAAGTGGTCAAACAGGAGATGGCAAGAGTGAACGTCCACATTCTAGGAATCAAGCGAACTAAAATGGACTGGAATGGGTGAATTTAACTCAGATGACCATTATATCTACTATTGTGGGCAGGAATCCCGTAGAGGAAATGGAGTAGCCATCATGGTCAACAAAAGAGTCTGAAATGCAGTACTTGGATGCAATCTCAAAAATGACAGAATGATCTCTGTTTGTTTCCAAGGCAAACCATTCAATATCATGGTAATCCAAGCCTATGCCCCAACCAGTAACGCCGAAGAAGCTGAAGCTGAACGGTTCTATGAAGACCTACAAGACCTTCTAGAACTAACACCCAAAAAAGATGTCCTTTTCATTATAGGGGAATGGAATGCAAAAGTAGGAAGTCAAGAAACACCTGGAGTAACAGGCAACTTTGGCCTTGGAATACAGAATAAAGCAGGGCAAAGGTTAATAGAGTTTTGCCAAGAGAATGCACTGGTCATAGCAAACACTTTCTTCCAACAACACAAGAGAAGACTCTACACATGGACATCACCAGATGGTCAACACCGAAATCAGACTGATTATATTCTTTGCGGCCAAAGATGGAGAAGCTCTATACAGTCAGCAAAAACAAGACTGGGAGCTGACTGTGGCTCAGATCATGAACTCCTAACTGCCAAATTCAGACTGAAATTGAAGAAAGTAGGGAAAACCACTAGACCATTCAGGTATGACCTAAATCAAATCCCTTATGATTATACAGTGGAGGTGAGAAATAGATTTAAGGGACTAGATCTGATAGACAGAGTGCCTCATGAACTATGGACAGAGGTTCGTGACATTGACAGGAGACAGGGATCAAGAACATCCCCATGGAAAAGAAATGAAAAAAACCCAAAATGGCTGTCTGAGGAGGCCTTACAAATAGCTGTGAAAAGAAGAGAAGCGAAAAGCAAAGGAGAAAAGGAAAGATATTCCCATTTGAATGCAGAGTTTCAAAGAATAGCAAGGAGAGATAAGAAAGCCTTCCTCAGCGATCAGTGCAAAGAAATAGAGAAAAAACAGAATGGGAAAGACTAGAGATCTCTTCAAGCAAATTAGAGATACCAAGGGAAAATTTCATGCAAGGATGGGCTTGATAAAGGACAGAAATGGTATGGACCTAACAGAAGCAGAAGATATTAAGAAGAGGTGGCAAGGATACACAGAAGAACTGTACAGAAAAGATCTTCATGACCCAGATAATCACGATGGTGTGACCACTCACCTAGAGCCAGACATCCTGGAATGTGAAGTCAAGTGGGCCTTAGGAAGCATCACTTCGAACAAAGCTAGTGGAAGTGATGGAATTCCAGTTGAGCTATTTCAAATCCTGAAAGATGATGCTGTGAAAGTGCTGCACTCAATATGCCAGCAAATTTGGAAAACTCAGCAGTGGCAATAGGACTGGAAAACGTCAGTTTTCATCCCAATCCCAAAGAAAGGCAATGCCAAAGAATGCTCAAACTATTGCACAATTGCACTCATCTCACACTCTAGTAAAGTAATGCTCAAAATTCTCCAAGCCAGGCTTCAGTAATACATGAATGGTTAACTTCCAGATGTTCAAGCTGGTTTTAGAAAAGGCAGAGGATCCAGAGATCAAATTGCCAACATCCGCTGGATCATCGAAAAATCAAGAGAGTTCCAGAAAAACATCTATTACTGCTTTATTGACTATGCCAAAGCCTTTGACTGTGTGGATCACAATAAACTGTGGAAAATTCTGAAAGAGATGGGAATACCAGACCATCTGACCTGTCTCTTGAGAAACCTGTATGCAGGTCAAGAAGCAACAGTTAGAACTGGACATGGAACAACAGACTGGTTCCAAATAGGAAAAGGAGTACATCAAGGCTGTATATTTTCACCCTGCTTATTTAACTTATATGCAGTGTACATCAAGAGAAAGGCTGGACTGGAAGAAGCACAAGCTGGAATCAAGATTGCCAGGAGAAATATCAATAACCTCAGATATGCAGATGACACCACCCTTATGGCAGAAAGTGAAGAGGAACTAAACAGCCTCTTGATGAAAGTGAGAGAGGAGAGTGAAAAAGTTGGCTTAAAGCTCAACATTCAGAAAACTAAGATCATGGCATCTGGTCCCATCACTTCATGGGAAATAGATGGGGAAACATTGGAAACAGTGTCAGACTTTATTTTTGTGGGCTCCAAAATCACTGCTGATGGTGATTGCAGCCATGAAATTAAAAGACATTTACTCCTTGGAAGGAAAGTTGTGACCAACGTAGAAAGCATATTAAAAAACAGAGACATTACTTTGCCAGCAAAGATCTGTCTAGTCCAGGCTATGGTTTTTCCAGTAGTCATTTATGGATGTGAGAGTTGGACTCTGAAGAAAGCTGAGCGCCGAAGAATTGATGCTTTTGAACTGTGGTGTTGGAGAAGACTCTTGAGAGTCCCTTGGACTGCAAGGAGATCCAACCAGTCCATCCTAAAGGACATCAGCCCTGGGTGTTCATTGGAAGGACTGATGTTGAAGCTGAAACTCCAATACTTTGGCCACCTCATGCGAAGAGTTGACTCATTGGAAAAGACTCTGATGCTGGGAAGGATTGGGGGCAGGAGCAGAAGGGGATGGCAGAGGATGAGATGGCTGGATGGCATCACCGACCTGATGGACATGGGTTTGGGTGGACTCCAGGAGTTGGTGATGGACAGGGAGGCCTGGCGTGCTGCGATTCATGGGATCGCAAAGAGTTGGACACGCCTGAGCAACTGAACTGAACTGAAGCAAAGAAGAGGGATAACATATGACCTCTCAAAATATGTCTCTTTGGTATAAAGATAACTTCTTAAGGCTGATCATTTTTAAGAAACAGCACACACAGGAGAAGCTCTAAAAATCCAGTAGAAGTTACTCTTTGTAAGAGATCTTTACAATTATAAAAGAAATCTTCTCTTTTAAGAGTGTTTCCCTTCCTCTACCAGGAAGAGGATGACTTTCAATCTCCAGAAACTCATCAATGGTGGAGGCAGAGGCTTAAATCTGCATAACAAACATGCCCATCCTTACTGTGTTTTTCTTGGTCACCTCCCATAACTGGCCTCCCATGCTCCCCAACTCTTCTTTTGTCTTTCCTGCAGATGGTATTGAAGGTGCTGGCTTGGGCCATTTCAGGGGGTTACTCAGTTTTCCTGGCTATTTCACATGTATTTAGGAAGAAGATATATAGTAAATTTATGTTTGCTTTTCTCCCATTAATCTATCTTATATAGCCAAGAACCTAGAAGGGTAGAGGGAAAATTATTTTTCCTTCCCAACAGCAACAACTCAAAAAAATGACTCTTCTGTGTCTGCCTAATGAAGGACTGGGAAGCCTGGTGTGCTGCAGTCCATGGGGTCACAAAGAATTAGACATGAATTAGTGCCTGAACAACAACTCAGTTTTTAATGGTCTTTTTAGGAAGATGCAGCCGTATAGAGAAGTAGGAGGTTTTGGTGTCTGGGCAAAGTTTGGCTTTTCTATATTCTGAAATCAGTGGTCAAAGATGTTAAAGGATGAGCCCCAAAAGAGCTTTACCCAGTTCTATTGTCTTCCTGTATCTTGCAGCAAATAAATGCATGAGGTAAATACTAACAAGGATGGTGGCACATATTACAAAAGTGATCCATTATAAGAAGGGATAAGGAGTCCACTGGTCTAAATTCATTTGGCTTTAAAACAATGCATTCTAAATGATGTGGATGTTAATTATGTTAGTGAAGATATTCCAAGCACTAGGGAGTTAGAGAGCAAGTCTAATTCCCATGGATTTCACTCTTCGGGGGGCTTCCCTGGTAGCTGAGATGGTAAAGAATCTGCCTACAATGCAGGAGACCTGGGTTCAATCCCTGAGTCGGGAAGATCCCCTGGAGAAGGGAATGGCTACCCACTCCAATATTCTTACCTGGCGAATTCCATTGACAGAGGAACCTGGTGGTACAGTCCATGGGGTCGCAAAGAGTCGGCTACGACTGACTAAGCGATTAACACACACGTACCTTCTAAAAACAAGTATTTCCTGTAGTGAGGAGCTAAAATTTGAGCTTCCCAGGTGGCTCAGTGGTAAAGACACTGCCAGCCAATGCAGAAAATGTGGGTTTGATCCCTGGGTCAGCAAGATCCCCTGGAGGAGGAAATGGCAACCCACTCCAGTATTCTTGCCTGGGAAATCCCACCGACAGAGGAGCCTGGTAGACTACAGTCCATAGGGTCACAGAGAGTGGGACAGGACTGAAGTGATTTAACACACACACTCTTCAGAGGGAGGGAGAGAGGGAAAGGAAGGGAGATTTCACATCCAAGAGTTAAAATGGGTTTGAAGAGGAATAGAGGAAAACTAGATGTTTATCATTATTAACTAGTGCTAGTCTCTGAGATAGATACTTTGCCAGTTTCCAAACTACTTCATGATGAATGAATTGCCATATTATTGTAATCAATATATCTAAACAACAATTCACAACAAGACTGTTAATGAAAATTCCCTTTATGTGACAGTTTTCAAAGCCAAACGTCCCCTAGAAGCACAATTCTACATTAGAAATGCTTAATATCAAAGTAGTTTAAAAAGCAGATGATGACATTTCAAATTATATTGGTTCTGACTTACTGATCGTTGAATTTTATGAGTGCCAGGCACATAGTAGGTTCTTAACAATTGCCGTTAAATGCATGAATAAATTAACGAAGATCTCCCATAGGACAGCACATTCAAACTAAAGTAAATCTATTATAAGTAAAAATATAGACTCAACAGAGCAAAATTGCCAGTGCTAAAGCTGACCATTTTAATGAAAGATAAATTAGATGTGAAGGAATTTTTAATGAGACATGTTATTGCTGTATCCTAAATTATCCAGATTATCACATAGTTGGAGTAGAAAAATCATGTAAGAGCTGCTAACATGGTGATCAATATGTCAGACACTGTGATACATACTGATACATATTAAGTTTATTCCTCATAGCTGCTCTGTATGGAAAGTACTATCATTATTCCCCATTTTATACAAGAGAAATTTGAGACTCACAGAGAGTATGGGATTTGTCCAAGATAGCACAGCTAGTATGTAGAGAGTGGGTTTTGCACAGACAGCCTTACTCCAGAGTCCACACCCTTGAACATTAAACTGCTTTGCTCCAGAGAGTAAACACATCAACACTGTGAGGTCATCCAGAATTAGAGTGTGGACAAGGAACTCAGAGAATGAAAAAGAAACTTAGGGTGGCCTGGTGAGTGCGCGAGTGTCTGGGCCAAAGTCAGAGCACAAGGATGCTGGGTATCTGTCTGGAGAATTGCTTGTGTTAGAGACATGGAAAACATACAAGTGATGGGCAAATAAAAGATTGGGGTTTTGGAGGGAAGCTGAAAGTCAGTGTTGGATGCATGGTCAAATTGGGGAGCAGTGATTCGGAACCTAAGCAAAGGCATCTGGGTAAAAGGTTCAGAGACTTACATAGGGAATTCAATTCAATAGGCAATGGTGGAGACAAGAGATAACACAGTAGGAAATGTATCTACTCTTTGCTTTGGTTCTTTTTGGAACAAAGATCTAACTCTCAAGCTTCTCAGGCCAGGGACTAGAGTGAGGAATATGGCTCAAGGCAGTCATACACTAATGTGGCCCATTGGCCATTGTTTTATTCTATTACCTAGTTCTCTGTAGAGCATGTGACATGAACCTAACTGTCCCAGTACCTTCCTTGGCTGTAGGAATCAACAACCCTGAATATTCTCAAGCAAAAGGCAAATTTCCTAGTAAATTTTCAGCCAGTTTTTGTGGAAATTAGATTTTTTTTTTAAAGAGAAAAGGCTGGCCCAGAATCTACCCTAGCTCAATCCTAGGTGTACTGTTTATTGTAGTATTGTCTTGGCATTAAGGACAATTCAGCTGAGACAGGTGGTGATATCTCAAAGAATCTACAACACCCAATGGAGGGTCCTGACATCATTTTTATTATGCTAAACAATACTGAACTAAAGATAACAGTGGAGGGGGAAAAAAGTTATTTTGGCAAAGGTACGTCCTGGCAAGTTTACTTGTCAGAAGAATGGATAATTACTGACTTATGAGATCTGTATTCATCAAATGCTTTAACATATCTCTCTATGCAAGTTTTAAGAAGAAAGACTTTGAAGGCCTGTAAGATAGTTAAGGGATTTATAAGTCAACAGCAGAAGAATATGATTCACAGTAACAGCTTCCGGCTCTTCTCTGAGCTTCAAGCTTCTGAGCAATACAGCCAGTCATCTAGAATGACAGCCATTTGACTCTCGCAGGGACCCTGTGATCAAAATTATCAGCTCCCATGTGCTGTGCCTCCCTTGAGCTTCTGAACCTTTCAGAGCTGGGGAACTTGTAGTTATGGCATCTGTTAACCAGAGTCCTTTGTTTTTTCCCACAGATGGTTGGGATAGATCATTCCACATGCTGATAAGCCTCTCCAGGGTAGGAGATGCATGGCTACCGTTGTGAATTGATGACTCATTTGCTGCAGCTCCCTTAAAAGGAAGGTGAACACTAACTTTAAGAGGGGCTTTTGGAGTACATGACCTTGAAGGACACTTTCTGGCTTCTTAATGCTTTTATTTTACTGAAGATAAAATGCTGGTGGGCATAAATACATATTTGAGAAACACTGTGGAAGATGTAAGTACTGAAGAGTGCTCTAACACTGTCCACCACTTTCTTCCTCATGTTTAGGAAATCAGGCAGTATTGGAAAAGTTTTTTCAAACGATTTCTTTGATTCCTCAGCCATTTATGTTTGTAGTACTGGAAGCTTTCTTAGCTATGCGCAACTTAACCTTAGGCCACACATGCGAAAAATAGCCTGGCGGTGTTTGACCCTTCCTGACCCTTGTGTGCCTGTCTGCTAGATGAGAGCTTTAATAGTTGTATCCTCCTTGGAAATGATCCAGCTTCTTTCCTTCTTCCTATGATCTCTACTTAACTGTCACTCCTACTTTATCCTAAAAAGAAATAAACGTCATTAAAGCCAACAGATTTTTAGATGAGCCCTCTATCTTTACTCTATTACCTTCCTTCTTGAAGAATAATTCAGATTCTGTGATTAGACTCTTCAATTCAAAAGAGTGATCAGAATGGTGAAAGTATTTTATCCACATAAAAGAAGAACGAATAAAGGGAACTAAAGAAGCTGAATCTATGGAAGTGAAGGCCCAGAAGGATTATGGGGACTGTCATCAAACTTTTGAAGGGCTATTTTGGGGAAGAGGAATTAAAAATGGGGTCATGGGGTAGATAGACAGTGAAATAGGAATGTTTTCTAATTGTTAGGTTTTTCCAAAGGAGGAACGTGATCCAGTATAAGCTGACAGATCACTAGGGAAGATGTTACAGAATAGTTCAATTACACAACATCTAGGCTACTTTCAACTCTGGGAATATTTCTGTCCTTTTATATGTGTAATATTTCTATTCTAAGTCCCTTCATTGACTGACAAACAATCAGACTGCTTACTAGCTGCTGCTTATCTTTTCCCTCTATTAACATCTCCCCAAAAGTAAACTGTCTGAATATTACAGTCACCTTGACAACAGAGGTGTCTATTTTAATAGCTTTCAGTAACATTATTCAAAGGGAATCTATTGTCCAATAAAGTCCTTGGCATTCTCTTTCTTTTCCAACCTCAAAGAGTTTAGGATGAAACATGTGCTTTGAAATTAAAATCACTGTAAATTTGCTGAGTAAGAGAATGTTTTCACTTAGCATAATGTAGAAAAAAAATGTTTTCTCTTGTAATGTACATGAAAAAATTTCACCAACCAAAAGGCATGGCTCAAATTTTACAATCGTCTATAATTTTAAACAATTCAATATATATTTATATATATTTTAACCCTGTGTGTAAGGTATTGGGATTGCTGTGGAATCAGATTTATTGTAGCTGATGTTACACTCAACCAAAACATACCTTACTTAAATTGCTAATGATGAATAATAATTGAAAAATAATTCACTAGTGAATTATTATTAATCATGGGAGGATATTACACATGTAAAAGTTATCTAAGGCAGAAAAAAAAATGAAGTAAAATGGGGAATCCGTTGGATGTAGTTTGTACACTCAAGGAACAACCTTTCAGTTAAGAGCATAATCTTTGACTTAAAACTCTCTTGGTTATTTTTAATGGGTTTGCTTACTTCTAATATTATTAATAGCATTTAACTAAATATTTCCTGTTTGTAGGCTCTGTGACAAGCTCTTCACACTTAGTGTTTTCTTTCATCGGTAAAATCAACTAAGAGTTGAGATTATTATTTTTCCCATTTCATGTTATCAGGGAACTGAAGCTTAAGGAAGTTAGATATCATTCCCAAGGTTATATAGCTGGCATTAAAACAGAGAAAGGGGGACTTCCCTGGTGATCCAGTGGTTAAGACTCCCCACTTTGATTGTAGGGGCCACAGGTTTGATCCCTGGTTGGGGAACTAAGATCCTGCATACCTAATGGCACAGCTGGCGGAGGGGAAGAAAAAGGAATCTGAATATCTAAATTTGACTCCAGTGCCTGAGCTAGTCACCCATCCACTGTGCTATCTGCTTTGATGGCCTTACTGCTAATGTAATTGTTTTATTTGGGATAAATTTATGTAAAAAAAAAAAAAAAAACATTTTTTTTTTTTACCTTCCAATTATTTCACTTTCATTAAAGGTTAAGTCAACTACTCAAACTTAGAAGGTTACACTCACCCCGTTTGTGAAGGAGAACACTGGCATGCCGACGTCCATTTCCATTTTCAACATAACAGGAGTAATTTCCCAAGTCACCTTCTTCTACAGAGTCCACAATTAATGAGATGGAAACTTCCTGTTCCCCAAGATGCTCCTTGAGGATTCTAAAATATAAAGCAACATGAAACAAAAAAAATCCCACACAAACATACACACACATGAAAGAAAAAAATTTAGATGAATCTGATATGAAAAAATCTACGGCATCTGTGCTTCAAATGTGGTCATGGATTGATGCTATCTTAATTAAATTATATCATGCCCTTTTCTTCTTCACTTCTAATAAGGAAGCTTGTCTTTGTAGATGCTAATGAAGTTGCAGTTAATTATCTCTCTTAGCAGGACAATCATACTGTCATAATAAAGAGGTGAGAGAGACCTTGAAGAAAAGTTTACAAATTGCTTTCCCTTTAAGAAGAAATATGATGTAAGGGTGGGATAAGAAATTCTAGTGTCTTGGGCTGGAGGACTAATTATCTGTCAGGTTAATTTTAAAGAAAGGAAGGATAGAAAATTTCTGAGCTATTTTGACATTTCAATTGCAACCTCTAGCCTGGCATTTTTTTTTTAAAGGTACAAATCAACTCCTATTTTTAAAGAAATATGAAATTACAAAACCATAGACTAAATGTTCTGAGAAAGCATTTCATTCTGACCTTTAAAATTCACGGTAGATGCTCACTAACCTCACGGTCAAGGATGTTAACAATCTTTTTAGAACAAACGGAAAACTTCAAAGTAGGGCGCCCTTGCCACGCTCACCAAGTTTCCACCTTTACTCTCCCATCCCTTTGGTAACTCATGCTTGCACAATACTTCCTCAGGAAGAATTAAAGAAAAAAATACCTTTCTAGAACATTCCCTGAGCACCCACAAAAGGAGAGAGGGGGAAAGTTAGGAGGTTTATTGTCCTATAACCTTAGCATTTCAGAGTGTATGAGTATAAGATAATAGTGAAGTTTTAAACATGAAAAATGGCAGAGGAACATTTTAGTATGTATTGAAGAATTGCTCATTTGGGCATTTCAGAACCTGACTGCAATGTTATATTCCTGGGTATTTGTTGCCAGGAAGAAAATTCCAGTAGGTAGAAAATAACCCTCTGGTAGACGAGTTTTATAGGTTTTTATTTTCTATTGAAAAACCTGTATTGATCTTATAAACTTTCCCTCAAGTTTGATAAAAGTCCGACACATTTAAGAAAAAGAATTTGGCGTTAAAATGCTCAAGTAAACCCACAAGAGGTTATCTTCTTAGATTGGAAAACGTTTACAAATGATCTGCATTTTGTTCTCACTTATAATTTATTAATTAATTATATATTGCTTATTTACATATGAATAAAAATGAGTAATCTGTATATAATGTACTTTAGTCATAAACTGAAGACCTCAAATATTTAAAATTAAGCCAATCAAACATGTTAATTATTTTTAAAAAAAGAAGAGGGCATAAGCATTATGCCTCAAAATAATGTGAGTTATTTTTAGGATTATTTTGCTATTATTCCACTATATTAATATTTAAGTACCTTCTAAAGTCAGACTATAACAGTAGGTAAATAAAAAGCTATTTTTTGTGTTCTATACCCTTCCTATCAAGTATTTTATATCTACTACACATGCTTCAGATCTAATGTAGAAACATTATAAAGAGAATTACAGAGATGATGCTTAATCCTAAGAAGCATGATGTTGAATCCTAAAACCCTGTTAACACTGGGTTGGCCAAAAAGTTCATTTGTGTTTTTCCAGACGATGGTACAGAAAAACCAGAACAAACTTTTTGGCCACCCAATATTTCTCTCAACAATTAAAAAAAAAAGAGCTCTTCTCAACTCAAAGGCACAATACACACTTTTCACCATATTGAATCTATTTTGGTAATCTCACATGCAGTTTATTCCTTATGGAAATTCCTTTTTATTTCTCTTAAAATCTTGCAAATGGCACTCAGGTTTTACAATTTCAGAGTCAACTCCCTCAAGACATTTTTCTCCTCCGTGCATTAAATGTCTGTAAACATTTTTTAGTATGAAAGTAAAACACCCCCAACCCCCTTCTTTTTTAGCTCACTATTCCTATTCACTATACACAGAGCAATATGAATCCTGACTGAACAAGTTAAAAGAGAAAAATTACATTCACCTAAATTCACTTTCCCAAACCGATTCTTCTTCATCCAGGATCTTCAATAAACTTCTCTCCTTTCATCCATAAAATTAAAAGGACTGACATACTCCACTGTACCCAAAGAAGCTGCTGCGCAGGCGAGTAGATTAGCTGAATCGCCTATGGAGAGAAGTGATAGAAAATGTGTTTTAAAACTCTGCGTTGATCTACACTCTTATTTTGAGGCAAATTGGTCACGTTAAGAACTTAAGCCCACTTCATTGATTAACTGAAACATCTCTCATAAATCAATATGTTTTTCACTATTTTTCTATCTGTCAAATAAACAGAATGTGTGCTTTTGCGGCAGCTTGCTTAATGGAATGTGAATTACTTATCAATTCATGAAGGACACTGGGCAGTTATCTTCTGCAAACTTTTACTTTCCTTTAAGTTTGCTGATGTTTCCCACATGAACAAATTATGAGTTATGAATTATTTGGGAAGGGATACTACAGAGGTGATGTGCACTCTCAAAAGCACATGCTCCAGTTGAGCTTATCAATCCTAAGTCCTAACACTTTGCCACCCAAAACGTACTGACAGCCCACCAGGCTCCTCTGTCCATAGGATTCTCCAGGCAAGAATACTGGAGTAGGTTGCCATTCCCTTCTCCAGGGGATCTCCCAACCCAGGGAGGATCAGTAAACCTAGTCTGCATTGGCAGGTAGGTTTTTTTTACTACTTGAGCAATATCAATCAGTATCATAATGTGTGATAATATGACAGATTTTTATAAAGCAGTTAGAAGAATGTTTTCTTCAGTCCTGAACGTGGAAAGAAGCAAGAGAACCAAAGACATTCGTTGGAAAGAAATGGAACTGCAAAATACAGGATTCCTTACAAATGTTACTAAAATATTTGTATATATGACGAATAGTATATTTAATTAAGGAAACACGCACCACATTCAGTAAAAAACCACATTATTAAAATACAAATGGACAACACTGAGAATAAAATATTGGAGCTGTTTAATAAAACAAAATCTACTACATGTTTTACGATTTAGTCTAAAACATAAAATCATCTCTACTACTGTGGAGATGAGTTTCTCCAGTGTACTACTCAAGAGAGGCCACTGGCTAATGATAATAACAGATGATTACATAATAAGGTAAGTGGGAAGTCCCTGACTGAAAAGTGGGAGCGAATTTAATGCAAGCATAAACTAAGGCAATTTCCGGACAAGTAAACGTGATTTTGCAAACACCTGATTTACTCAAGCCTCAGAGGCAGCAGAGGGAACTGAAATAACCTTGATACTGTCTATATGTTTTAAGAACTTGCTGGAGCGCTCCAAATAGAGCATAAGAAAATGTGATGGAAAGAGACCTATAAGTACCTATAACCTCTGAATGGATGGAGACAGGGGGAACTCTTAAGGATATCTAAGTAAGGCAAGTTATTCATTTTCATAAATTCCTGGAGAATATTCTAGAGGACTTTGACAAATCCTGTGACTTAAGTAACTAGAAGGAGATTCCTAATTCTAAGACTAATCTATGAAGTTAATATGTGAACATGCTGAAACTAGGCTTTATCAGTGATTCTACCATATAAACCTAGAGAAAATCATAATACACTTACAGTTAGCACTCTCTTTCTAAGTACTTTGGTATTGTCAACCTATATGTAAACTTTATTCTCCAAGTCTACAGAAAATCTTTTATTGGATTAAAATTCATAGTATGCTTATGTCCATCTGTAGTTCATAATTGAATTTCTTAGCACTTCTAATATTTTTTAAGACGGCAGTGATACAGCCTTCTCCTTTAATCTATATCCTCTTTAGTGTATTAAATGTCCTCTACAGTAAGCTCTGACTCCTTAGAGTCTTTCTGATTCTATATGCAATAATCAATTATTAGTCGACCAGATTAGTCAAGTTCAAAAATGTCCTACTAAACTTTTAAGAGGCAAAATGGAGCTTTAAATAACACCATATTATTAATCTTTTTGATACATTAATGCTATTTTGTTATATTATATAATATGCAACCCCCCTTCCCATGGGAGAAATAATTTACCTTACACAATGGATAACTGAATGTCAAATCTTTCTTTTTATATTTTTTTTTTAATTTTTTATTTAATAAATTTAATTGTATTGTTAGTTGGGGGCTAATTACCTTTACCAATATTGTGACGTGGTTTTATTGCCATAGCATTTGACATGAATCAGCCATGTGGTTTACATGTGGTTTCCCATCTTGAACCCCCCACCCACCTTCTGAGAATGTCAATCTATACTGATTGAAATCACAGATTTTCTATGTGGAGAAATCTTTCAATCCAATGGTAACAGGAACAATTTTTAAATCCATATTCTTTGCTTTTTAGAATTTTCTGAGAGCACTGGCTATATATGTAACTCCACTACCTGTTACAGTGTCAAGGTAGTCATAAATTCAACAGTAAAATTGCAAAATACTACATAGTATAGAAGATTAATATCATATAGCCAAGAGATTCAGCATAGTATAACAGAGTTCAAGAAATTACATGCAAAATTTACACAATCTGTGTTGTTTTAAGGTACAAGTATTTAGCTATTATGTAGGAAGTTACTGACTGAAACTCATAAATAGAAATCATCCAAGAAATGATCCTTAATTTTCCATTACAAGTTTTACTCATTTGGGGGATCATAAAATAAGGAACATGTCACTAGCAACTCAGCCTGACATTCTTAGGCAGAGGAAGTCAACTAGCGATCCCTTCATTGGAACTGAATTTTTCCTCTCTGTCACCCCCTACCCTTCCAGAACTACTGATCTCCTATTATCTAATTTATTCTCCCTGGTTCTTCCTCCAACTATTGGCCTTACGTTCCGGCACAAATCCTAGTAAATGGCGCTTCCTCTATCACCCATGTCAGAAACTATTTGGCTTTTTCAATCTCACCTTCGCCTCACTTTGTCTTTGACTACCTATCGTGCCTTTGACCCAGTACTTATGGTATCCCAGTCGCTATGGGGGCAACCCGAGGACCTCATACTCAGACATAGGGTGGGCTTACTGTGGTTCGAGAGAGCGGCATTCATGCAAAGACATAAAAGAAGGTGGAGAGGGAACAAATGGAATAAGCACTCCCAGTAGAGAGAAAGAACAATGATGTACAGAATGTCCAGTGGAACTTTGGGAGGAAGTCAGTAACTTCGAGAGTTCCGTATGAAGCTAAACTACAAATGTAGTGGGTAAGTTGGAGATGTGAGGATTTTGGGGGAAAATCTGAGGCCAGAGCAGTGGGAAGCCCAGATCAATGTGAGTGGGCCCATGTTGAAGATGTGAATTCCATTTAAGGGCAATTCTAAAGTTGGGAAAGGATTCTCAAGGTAGGGAGATTGGATATGGGCATCACTGTGCAGTCCTAAGAACATCAGCATCTTTATGTGTATTTGACCAAACTGGCATTTGGATCCAGGAGAACTGAGAACGATGAGATTTTATGATACTTCAGACCTGATATATAAGGAAACCATCACTTGCAAGAGAGGATTATTTCCACATAATTTCTTCCTTCCTTTCTAACTTGTTTATTTGGCCGCACCACATTGGCATGTGGGATCTTCGTTCCCCAACCAGAAATCAAACCCCAGCGCCCTTCATTGAAAGCACAGAGTCTTAACCACTGGACCACCAGGGAAGTCCCTCCACATACGTTTCTTAAAAGGACAATAGTACAGGTTGATATGAAATGATGACAGATCACTGTGCTTTTTATCAATGAGTTATAGATAAGGAAGCCTCTTCAAAAGACAGATTAACAAGGAAGCCTGATAAGTAGAAAATACATTTTTAGTTTTATAAATTACCTGCATCACTGTGTGTGTGTAGTAAGAGAAGAGAAGACAGATTAAAACAGTTGCCATAGCTGTCTTCTCAAAACCAACAGGAGAGAAAGTCAAACTTGGAGTAGAGAGAATCTGTTCTAGTGAAGTTCTGTTGTTGTTCAATTGATCCAGCGAGTACGTGTTCATACGCCCTTGCGACCAGCATGGACTGCAAGCATGCCAGACCTCCCTGTCCTTACTCGTCTCTCCCAAGTTTGCTCTAACTCATGTCCATTGGGGTTGATGAGATGCCATCCACATCATCTGTTTGCAACACTTCTCGAACCTGCCCTCAATCTTTCTCAGCATCAGGGTCTTTTCCAATGAGTCAGCTCTTCACATCAGGTGGCCAAAGTACTTGGAGCTTCAGCTTCAGCATCAGTCCTTCCAATGAATATTCAGGGTTGATTTCCTTATTAGATTGACTGTTGTATTCTCTTGCTGTCCAAGGGACTCTCAGAGTCTTCTCCAGCACCACAGTTCAAAAACATCAATTCTCCGTTTCAGGCCTCCTTTTCTGGATTTCAACTCTCCATGCAAACATGAATACTAGGAAAAACAAACTTTTAACTAGATGGAACTTTGTCAGCCAAGTTGATTGTTCTGGCTTTTTTAATATGCTGTCTAGGTTTGTCATAGCTTTCTTCCAAGGAGCAAGCATCTTTTAATTTCATGGCTGCAAGTCCACCGTCCACATGATTTAGAACCCCCAAAAATAGTCCCTGTCACTGTTTCCCATTTTTGTCCCCATACTATTTGCCATGAATTGATGGGACCGATAATGCCAATGACTTAGTTTTATGCATGTGATTTAAGTCAGCTTTTCATTCTCCTCTTTCACTTTCATCAGAGTGCCTCTTTAGCTCCTCTTTTGCTTCTCTTCCATAAGGGTGGTTTCACTCTGCATATCTGAGAGTTGCTGAAATTTCTCGCTGCAATCTTGCATTCCAGCTTGAGCTTCAACCACCTGGAATCTTACGATGATTTATACAGCATATAAAGTAAATAGCGGTGACAATATACAGCCTGATGTACTTCCTTCCCAGTTATGAACAGACGCTTGTTCCACTGTCATTCTAACTGCTGCTTCATGATTTGCATACAGGTATCATCAGAGGCAGGTAAAGTAGGTGTGTGTATTCCCATCTCTTGAAAGAATTTTCACACAGTTTTTATTGTGATCCACACATGTCAAAGGCTTTAGTGTGAGCCAATGAACGCAGAAGTAGGCTATTCTGGAATTCTCTGCCTTTTTGATGATCCAGCGGATGTTGGCAATTTGATCTCTGGTTCCTCTGCCTTTTCTAAATCCAGCTTGTACATCTGGAAGTTCTTGGTTCACGTACTGTTGAAGCCTAGCTTGAAGGATTTTGAGCATTACCTTGCTAGCATGTGAAATGAGTGCATAGTGTAGTAGTTTGAACATTTCTTTGGCATTGCTCTTCTTTGGGATTGGAATGAAAACTGACCTTTTCCAGTCCTGTGGCCACTGCTGAGTTTTCCAAATTTGCTGGCATATTCGAGTAGCATCGCACTTTCCACAAGCATCGACTTTAGGATTTTGAAATAGCTCAGCTGAAATTCTCCCATCACCTCCATCTAGCTTTGATTCCTCCAAGTAATGTTTCCTAGGAGCCCACTTGAACTTCATACTACACGAATGTATGGACTTCTAGTGAGTGACCACAATCCATCGTGTTACCGGGTCATTAACGACCATTTTTGTACAGCTCTTCCTGGAGTGTCTTGCTATCCTCTTCAGTATTATCTCTCTGCTTCTGTCAGTTGGTTCAGTTTCATTTGCTCCGGGCTCTTTGCAACCCCATGGGCTGCTGGATAGTTTCTACTGTTTTCTGTGTTAATCACGATCATCGCTTTGCATGAAATGAGCTTCCTTGGTGTCATCCTAATTATCTTGGGAGGATTTTTTTGATTGTTTTCTCTACGATTCCTATTTGTGTGTGTGAACAGAAGTTACTACTCCCATTCTTATGCAAAGCTCTGTATTCGACAAAAAAGGACACGAGGAGCCCAGTGCAGTCAATCTTTAGAGAAGTGCAGGTAGACAATCTATGCGTTCACCTGAGACTGCACACCACACAGCTTAAATGTTGGTGAGGAAAGTCTGAAATCCATCTAGTATTTTGTGTTGGGCAAAAAATTTCGTTTGTTTATTTTTTATTTCTTTAAACAGCTAAGGAGAAACCCGAATGAACGATTTGGGCCAACCCAATACTTTTCATTTGGTAAATGGTGAGCGTCTGTTTAGGAGCTTGTGACCACAACACCCAAGTGTGTACTGCTTGTGTTTGAAAGCAGATAATAAATCTGAATATAACACCCTTCCCCTCGGGTTGAATACACAAAACAGGTAGTAATATAATATCATGGGGTGCGGTCGGGCAGGGAGAGATGATGATAACTTTCCTACTCAATTAAGGGTATATAAGAATTCTCATAAGTATAACTAGGAAAATGTAGGAAAAATATAATTGCAAATTTTGTTAGAAGCTAATTAGGCAATTAAAGAAATAGGAATTAGGAAAATAAAAAAATATGACTGTGTTCGTTACCTTGGGCTTTGATGAGAGCAGATAGCATGTTATATAATAGGCATTTTACATCTGAATTTATGAGTAGGTTCATCCATGATCTATTTCACATTCTCTCATCTATTTCATAAAATTTGTGATTAATGTTTAGAGTTTTTATTTAAAATTTATTAACATATTTAAAAAATTATTATTGGAGTATAATTGCTTTACAATGTTGTGTTAGTTTCTGCTGTACAACAATGTGAATCAGCTATATGTATATATATATCCCTTCCCTCTTGAGCCTCCCTTCACATATTCCATGTTCTTTTTAATATTATATTCTTTGCTATTAAATTCTCACTTTCCATGTAGTAAATTCTTCTCCTCCATTAAGTTCATCTTTAAAATAGCACCTCTTACAAAAGTCTGACTTGAGCTTGTATCCAGGAATGGTACGTCACAACTCTGCGTTTTCTCCTCTCTTCCTCTGAGAATGGGTTATTACGTCCCTGTGCTCAGTGGTAAAAATCTGCCTTCATGCTAGGAGACACAGGAGAGTGCATGTTCAATCCCTAGGGTTGGGAATAATTCCATCTGAAGAAAGAAATTGGCCAACCTACTCAGTGGTTCTTTGCCTGGAAAATTCCATGGACAGAGAGAAGCCTGGCAGGCTACAGTCCACGGGGTTGCCAAAATATGGTACAAGAAAGAGAGAACAGAGGTAAAGGTTATTACTATTTGCAACTAACTATGCTACCATCAAACCTTGTCCTTCTAGCAAACTTCCACTAACTTTCCAGTCAGAGGTTATAATTATAGCACTCAAATCTTCCTACAACCATACAATTCAGTTGTAGATGAAACGGCTTCAGATATATATCTTTCTTTACTTAAATCCAGTGAGTGTTGACTCATTGTAAAAAACAACACCTTATGCTCCTACCTCCCCCCAAAACACAATTTTGACTCCAGCAAGTGTGGAAGGAGTTCCAGGGTTATTTAATTTCTTTTATGCAAACATCCAGGTGCTTTTCTTTTTTTTTTTCTTTCTTTTTTTATTTCTTTTTATGTTAATAATTTTTTTTTATTTATTTTAGTTGGAGCGCTAATACTTTACGCAATATTGTAGTAATTTTTTGCCATACATCGACATAAAATCAGCCATGGATTCACCGATATGTGGCTTCCCTTCCCCAAAACCCTCCTCCCACCTCCGCATCCCCCTCCCATCCCTCAGTGTCCATCCAACGCTCCATCCCTGATCATTTCCGTCCCAACATAGAACATGGAAATGGTTGTTCGCTTCACATTACAATATACATGTTTCAATGTATTAGTCTCCAGAACGTCCAACCCTCACCTCTCCCCAGATCCACAGGACTGTTCTATGCATCTGTGTTCTCTTATTCTGTCTCACATAAAGGGTATACCATTACCATACTTTCAATTCCATATACATGCCATAGTATATAACTGTATTGCGTGGCTATTTCTTTCTGCTCACTTCCACTCTGTATAAAAATGGGCTCATTCATCACATCGCAAAGAACGGATTCAAATGTATTCTTTTAATGGCTGAGAGTATATTCCATTGCGTGTAATGATACCTACTGCGCTTCCATTTATCCATAATCGTCTGCCGATGACATCTAGGTTGCTTCCATGTCCTGGCTATTTGTAAACCGTGCTGCATGAACATTGGGGTACACGCGGTCTCTTTCAATTCTGGTTTTCCTTCGTGTAGTTTGCCTAGCATGGTTGCTTGGTCATATGGCATTCTAAATTCCCTAGTTTGTTAAGGATCTCCACACTGTTCTCCATAGGGACTGTACTAGTTTGCATTCCCACCAACAGAGTAAGAGGTTCCCTCTTTCTCCCACACCCTCTCCAGCTTTTAATGCTTGTATGACTTTTTGATAGCGGCCATATCCTGTCTTGGTGTTAATGGTACCTTCATTGTGTGTTGATAATGCATTTCTCTAATAATGATGGATGTTGAGCCATCTTTACATGTGTTTGTATAGCCATCTGCTATGTCTTCCTTTGGTGAGAAATGTCAGATTAGCGGTTATTCTTGGCCCATTCTTTTTTGATTGCGGGTCAGTTTATTTCTTTCTGGAATTCAGCTGCAGGAGTTGCTTGTATATTTTGAGATTAACTTGTGTTGTCTGTTGCTTCGTTTGCTATTATTTCTCCCATTCCTGAAGGCCTGTCTTTCACCTTTGCTTATAGTATCCTTTGTTGTGCAAAAAATGCTTAATTTTAATTAGGTTCCCATTTTGTTTATTTTGTTTGCTTATTTCCAATATACTGGGGTGGGTCATGGAGGATCCTGAGCTGTGGATCTAATGTCGTGTAGATGCTTTTTTTCCTATGTTTTCACTAGAGTTTTATAGTTTCTGGTCTTTAACATTTAGACTCATTAATCCATATTTGATTATTATTGTGTATGTGTGTTTTAGGAAGTGTTCTCTAGTTTCAATCTTTTACAGTGGTTGACCAGTTTTTCCCCAGCACCACTTGATAAGAGATTGTCTTTTCTCCATTGTATACTCTTGCCGTCCTTTGTCGAAGATAAGGTGCCCATGTTGCGGGGTTTATCTCTGCTCTTCTATTTTTGTCTTCCATATTTTATTGATTTTCCATATTTCTATCCCATGAGTGCCAGTACCACAACTGTCTTGATGACTGTGGCTTTGTAGTAGAGCTGAAGACAGCAGGTTGATTCCTCCAGTGTCCCATTCTTCTTCTTCCAGCAAGTTTGCTTTGGCTATCAGGGTTGTATACTTCCAACAAATTGTGAAATGATTTGTCCTACAGTTACTGTTGGAAAAATATCCATTGGTTAGTGTTTGATAGGGATTGCATTGAATCTATAGATTTGCTTTGGGTAGTATACCCCATGTTTCACTATAATAAAATTCTTTCCAATCCAATGAACACGGTATAGATTCTCCATCTGTTTGTGTCCTCTTTGATTTCTTTTCATCAGTGTTTATAGTTTTCTATATAGAATAATCTTTTGGTTCATTCTAGGAGAAATATTCCTTCGTATTTATTCTTTTTTGTTGCAAATGGGGAATCTGGTAATTGTTCCTTAATTTCTCTTTCTGCTGTATTCTCATTATTGGTGTATAGGAATGCAAGGGATTTTCTGGATTCTGTGTTTATTTTGTATCTGCAACTTTACTATATTTCATTGATTAGCTCTATTAGTTTTCTGGTAGAATCTTAGGGTTTTCTATGTATATGGAGCATATGTCATCTGCAAACATGAGAGAGTTTACTTCTTCTTTTCCTATCTGTAATCCTTTTATTTCTTTTTTCCGCTCTGATTGCTGTGGCCAAAACTGTCCAAACTATGTGAATAGTAGTGGTGAAAGTAGGCATCTCTACGCCTTGTTCCTGCCTTTAGGGGAAATGCTTTCAGTTTTTTCACCATTGAGGATAATGTTTGCTGTGGGTTTGTCATATATAACTTTATTAGTTGAGGTATGTTCCGTCTAATTCCTGCTTTCTGGAGAGTTTTTATCATAAATGGGATGTGAATTTTGTCAATAGGCTTTTTCTTTCTGCATCGATTGAGATAAATCATATTGCTTTCTTATCTTTCATTTGTTAATGTGGTGAATACATTTGAATGATTTGCGGATGTAAAGGAACCTTGCATTCCTGGGATAAACCCACCTTGTCATGATGTATATCTATTATATGATGTTGGAGTTCTGTTTTGCTAGAAATTTTATTAAGGAATTTTGCAACTAGTTCATCATGATATTGGCCTGATAGTTTCCCAGCGTTGCTTTTCATGCAAGTGTTTGACAGTTAACTGTCTGTAACAATTTCTTTTTACCATTGAGACTCTTTAAATTGGAGTTGAGGGGCTGAGAAAAGCAAACAAGATTGAGAAAAACATTCGCCAGGGTCCCTTAAGCAGGAGGAGCCAAGACAGGGTGCTAGGAAAAAGGTTCATAATGACAGTGGTGTGTAGAAAGGTAACCGGCATAAGACCAGAAGTAGCTTGTACAACTGGTGTCACGGATGAGCCAATCAAGCTACTAGAAATATGCCAGCTTTCCAAAGGGATGTAGGAAAAACGTTGTTTCCAATGAGGAAACTACTCATTTTTCTACTTCACTACCATTCTGAGTTACCATATATTAGCCCTTTCCCTTCCCTGTCTTGAACTTTTCTTTAACTCTTTGTAAACTCTTGATGTAGTTAACTGATATGGAAATTGCTCTCATGCCTGGGGACTTCCCTGGTAGTCCAGTGGTTAAGACTCTACATTTCCACTACAGGGGGCCTGGGTTTTTCGAACTCTGGTCAGGGAAAGGGCATGGAACTAAGATTCCACGATGTTGCGAGCAACAAAACAGAAAGAAAATCCATCAAACGAAATCAAAATGAAAATAAAACAAATCACAATGTAAAAATCTGTCTCATATCTGGTAGCCGTTTGACGTAAATTTCCCATCTGCTCCTCTATAGCCTTGGCTCTCCACCTCACGAGGAAAAATCAATTTTAGTCCCTCTACTTGGGTATTTATCACATCATTACCTTTCTTCTGTTTTATAAACTGTGTTTTTGACTTCACTTTGAATTGAATCAAAACATCTCTCTGTTCTCTTCTATCATATGAGCAAAAAATTCTTTTTACAACTTAACATGTATACATATTCCATATCTGTATGAAAGTCACAATTGTACATTTTTTCTAGAAAATGATGTTAATAGAGGAACACATATTAGACTCACGGGCTGATTATTACCATTGCAAACAAGGCACACACATGATATTTCCATATGTTCATGGTAATGTCTCTGACAATCTGTATACTACTGAAAGATTTAAAAACACTTTCCTTATTCTGCTTTCTTTTTTCAAATAGAAGAATAAGCAATGTAATTTTATCTTTACTCTAAGTCCAAACTATTTAACTTGTTATCAGGAGAAACTATCCATCTTTTCTATCTTTTGCTCTCTAATTTGCTATACCATGCAATTTCTGATAAGGCAAGCCTAGCCTGAGATTTCGGAGAAGGCAATGGCACCCCACTCCAGTACTCTTGCCTGGAAAATCCCATGGACGGAGGAGCCTGGTAGGCTACAGTCCATGGGGTCGCTAAGAGTCGGACACGACTGAGCGACTTCACTTTCACTTTTCCCTTTCATGTACTGGAGAAGGAAATGGCAACCCACTCCAGTATTCTTGTCTGGAGAATCCCAGGGACAGAGGAGCCTGGTTGGCTGCCGTCTATGGGGTCGCACAGAGTCGGACACGACTGAAGCGACTTAGCAGCAGCAGCAGCAGCAGCCTGAGATTTAGAGTCAAGCACCAAAGCTCTCCCTTATCCTCTTCTAAGTTAAAAAAAAAAAAAAACCTCCAGTCTGATCTCATACACCCAAGTGATAATGTTAATACTATTTACTCTACTTAACCTGAAATACAGGAAATTAGCATTAGAATTCCACAGGTTATAGAAAAGAGTCACATTAATTTAATTTCCTCCTTGATTTTTTTCTTTTGTTTTCCTTCAAATAATAACAGAAAAATTTAAGCTATTGCCTCGGGAGTCACACACATCAAATATATCAGTTAGCCAGGGTTGGAGCCCTGAAGATAATGGTATTCTTGCTGTCTCAAGTTGATATCTGTAAAAGCTTCAGTAAATTGCACTAAATGCTTCAGCTCAATCTTACCAGGTTCCGAAGGAAGCACTCTAAAATTGATCATAAAAAATCATTTGCTATCTAAAATGAGAACAATGCTTGTCACAGGGCAGGCTTTCAAGTAGGCCACAATGTGAGGGGGCCTTAGAGGAAAAAGAATACATTTTCTCTTCAACCCGCAGATCCCAATAAGCACTAGGGACACTTGTTATTTAGTGCGACCTTCTTCTAATTAGATATCATTTGGCCATTTCTAAAACTGCTGACAGCAGAGATTCTTTCTCCACTAGAGGACACTCTCTAACTTATTGAAAAAAAACAAAATCTAACTTTTATTTTTCAATTAAAAGGAAATTTCTTCCCTAATTAAAAAGCATCAGCATCCAGAGATCTTACTAGTTGGAATTAAGAATCAGTGAGCATTTTGTTCTTAAATAAGATGCTGAATAGTAGTGGGGGGTTTAATTTCACTTGCACCATTAATCATGGATATTAAAATTACTCTATGGTCACAGTAAAGATGAATGTTTTGCCAAAGCCCTTCCATTTAAGATAAAAGCAAAGTGGTTTACAAAACATATTTATCTTGTGTCATTGGTTATACAGAATGGCTCTTCTTCCAGAAAGCTTTATTCTGAAATGAAGAATCTCTGTCTCTCTCTCTCTCTCTCCCTCTGTCTCCCTCCATCTCTCTCTCTCTCTCTCTCTCTCTCTCTCTCTCTCTCTCTCTCTCTCTCTCTCTCTCTCACACACACACACACACACACACACACACAAAGTTCCCTTGGAAATTGCTCAAGACATTTTACCCAAATAAGTATTAGGACCTATGGCACTTAACAGTTGCCAGGATCTAACCACAGAGAGTTCTTTGAAAATCAGAGATTTAGCTAAGAATCCCAAAAGAGAAGAAAGAAATGGAAGAGATAGGTTATATTAAGCTCAGAGTTGAGGATGTTATTCCTGCAGGATGTAACAACGTCTGCTCAAATTTCAAGGGAACAAAATTACAGAAAAACAAGACATGCACTTTTAAAATTGCTAACCATAATTCTGCTGTAGTGTCAGATTTCCTTATGAAAATGCATTTTATACCATCTTCCAACATATTTCTGTCGATTTGAAGAACAAAACAAGTTATTTGGCTGGTCAGTAAGTTGAAAGGGGATTTAAGCAACCACAAATAACCTAGGTAAATGAGTTCATGTACATACACAGTAATGTTCAAAATTCTCCAAGCCAGGCTTCAACAGTATGAGAACTGTGAACTTCCAGATGTCCAAGCTACATTTAGAAAAGGCAGAGGAACCAGAGATCAAATTGCCAACATCCGTTGGATCATCAAAAAAGCAAGAGAGTTCCAGAAAAACATCTACTTCTGCTTTATTGACTATGCCAAAGCCTTTGACTGTGTGGATCACAACAAACTGGAAAATTCTTCAAGAGATGGGAATACTAGGCCACCTGACCTGCCTCTTGAGAAATCTGTATGCAGGTCAGGAAGCAACAGTTAGAACTGGACATGGAAAAACAGACTGGTTCCAAATAGGTGAAGGAGTACATCACGTCTGTATATTGTCACCCTGCTTATTTAACTTCTATGCAGAGTACATCATGAGAAACACTGGGCAGGATGAAGCTCAAGCTGGAATCAAGATTGCCGGGAGAAATATCAATAACCTCAGATATGCAGATGACACCACCCTTATGGCAGAAAGCAAAGAAGAACTAAAGAGCCTCTTGATGAAAGTGAAAGAGGAGAGTGAAAAAGTTGGCTTAAAGCTCAACATTCAGAAAATGAAGATCATGGCATTTAGTCCCATCACTTCATTGCAAATAGATGGGAAAACAATGGAAACAGTGAGAGACTTTATTTTGGGGGGCTCCAACATCACTGCAGATGGTGACTGCAGCCATGAAATTAAGACACTTGCTCCTTAGGAAAAAACCCCAACTAAAATAAATAAATTTATTAAAAAAAAAAAAAGCTATGACCAACCTAGACAGCATATTAAAAAGCAGAAACATTACTTTGCCAACAAAGGTCCGTCTAGTGAAAGCTATGGTTTTTCCAGTAGTCGTGTATGGATGTGAGAGGTGGACTATAAAGAAAGCTGAGCGGCAAAGAATTGATGCTTTTGAACTGTGGTATCAGAGAAGACTCTTGAGAGTCCCTTGGATTAAAGGAGATCCAACCAGTTCATCCTAAAGGAAATTAGTCCTGAATATTCATTGGAAGGACTGATGCTGAAGCTGAAACTCCAATACTTTGGCCACCTGATGCGAAGAACTGACTCATTTGAAAAGACCCTGATGCTGGGAAAGATTGAAGGCGGGAGGAGAAGGGGATGACAGAGGATGAGATGGTTGGATGGTATCACTGACTCAATGGACATGAGTTTGAGTAAACTCTGGGAGTTAGTAGTGGACAGGGAGGCCTGGTGTGCTGCAGTCCATGGGGTCGCAGAGTAGACACGACTGAGCGACTGAACAGAACATACACAGTACCCCTGGTGAGTGAGTGCTCACAAATTGTTAGCAATTATTGCCATTACTACTGCTATCATTACACTGTGACTTAAACTTTTCTATAAGTGATGACTTGCAGTTCAAGCATTGAATTAGGCCAAACTATGCCCTTCAGGAGCCTGGGGGTTGCATACTATAATTTGAATGAATTATTCGGATTTTTCCCACATCAACTAGAGAAAGGCAGGCACTGGCAGAGCATCTCCAGAATGGAGAGGAAATCTCAGGCATTTGAGAGGAAAGGGTGAACAAAATGGTAACATTATTACTGTACTGTTTTTAGATAGCTCAAAGATTCTTGCAAGGCCTTACATGCTAGCTCATGAGGGCTGCTTTCTAGATGAATGATCCAAGAGTTTCTAGCATAATAGGGGAGCCACATATGTCATACCAAAATGTCTCTTTGGCCTGTGGATTATCTCAAGCTGAAATCAAGGCCTGAAAGACTCAGCAAGAAACCCTGACTTCCCCCCTGTCTAAAAGAATTTAGATAGAGGGCCTGTTCCTGGAATAGAGCTATCACCAGAGATATCTGCAATGGGCAAGGTGTGGTGGTGGGGATTTTAGGAAGCACCTAGAGGTTCGAGTCCACTCTGCATTCCATGGTCTCTGCCTGGAGCAGCAGACATTTGTTTACAAAACCTTTATTTTTCTATTTCCATATGAATTGCCTTCTTCCTCTTTCAAGTCCCAAACTACTACCTCCAATATCCTCTTTTGTCTTCAGCTAAAGATGGTATTGAAGGTGAGAGTTTTGTCCATTTTGGTGAGTTACTCAGTTTTCTTGGGTCTCTCCTGAGTAAACAGGTCATTATACTTTTGATTTTCTCCTGCTGAACTGTCTCATGTCAATTTAATTCTTAGACCAGCCAGAAGAACCTAAAAGGATAGAAGGCAATTTCTCCCTTCCTAGAAGCATCTAGAACAATTAATGCTGAAGAGGAGGGACACATCAGGAATTAGCAAATATCTGGTGCCACCTGATTCCTTCATCCTTGGGAGGTGTGATGTTGTATCTGAGTGCTGAGAAAATGGGAATTATGATTATTATTTTGGTTGTAGAGCATGTGGGATCTTAGTTCTCCGACCAGGGATGGAATCTATGCCCCCTGCAGTGGAAGTGCAGAGTCTTAACCAGTGGACCTTCAGGGAAGTTCTGAAAATGGGTATTATATAACAGAAGTAGAAAACTGATAACTGCTCAGTGGAAAACATTTAATTGCCAAGGGATGGATTTGCTCCAAAAGGTTATTCAGAAACTCTTGGTGATGATGTACGGGAAGAAGAACGATTTGGGGGAATTTTTTTGAGTCAACATACATGTAAAATTCACCAGCCTAGCCATTTTTAAATGCAACACGGAAGTAGGGCCATTTTTGCTCATCAGTTGAAAAAGTAGATGGGAATTGAGACTTGTGGTTTGCTTTCTGCCAAAGACATCAGAACCACTTATAATTTTATTCATTTCTAAAATTGTTTTGAGTCATCCACAAAATAGACTTTTTTTGGTAATGCAGACATTTTTAGGTTTTTTGTTGTCAAGGCCTTAACTAATCTCAACTCTCTGTGATTGCATCTTGAGAAGACATCTCCTTTATTTTTGCTCCATTAATTACATAGCCACGGTGCTAAATCTCTCATCGATTTTATTTTTTAACTCTTGTGGTGCTTTCTCATCCTTCCGGAGATTTCACATTTTTAAAACAAATTATTCCATTTTCAGCCTCCAAGGATACTTAAATCAGTCATGAACATACATAGAGAAAGCATTTATCTGTGGCCAGCAAATTTGGTAGACCTTAGTTTCAAACAACTGAAGCAAGAAAGAAAATAAGAGGTAGAGGGAAAATAGGAATAGGAAAAGGAGGAGTGAGAAGAAAAGGAAAATGAATGAGGAGGAAAGGAAGGCCTATTAGTGGTGGTGGTGAAGAGTATTGTCCCCAACAGCTTATGCAAGTGTAAGTCTTACACTGAGGTTGCCATGTTCTTGAGTAGACCCTGTCCTGAAAATGCTGCCAACTTTCTTGTGCTTAACCTGTCTTCTCCAAACCCCAGCTGATATCTATTGAGGCAGAGATCAGTAAATGCCTCTCAGTGTCTATTATCCTTCTTCCTTTGAGTAATATAACCCCCCAAATTTTAGCTGGACACACAGCTACAAGCTACAGATGATATTTCCTAGTTTCCTTTGCAGGTAGATGTGGCCAAACAACAGAGATCAGGCCAATGAGATGTGTGAAGAAGTGATGTATACAATTTTGCATTCATCTCCTTTATGATGAAGCCTCAGCCCTGGACTTTCTTTCTCCTTTTTTTCTGTAGGCTGGAGAGCAGATGTGCCAGTGAACTGGTTTCTGTTATATAGATGAAGACAAAAATGGTAAAGCAATAAGATGTAATGGACCTGGGTCCCTGAATGACATCATGAAACAGAATCATCCACCAGTTTGAACTTCTCTATATTGGTCTACTTGGTGAGAGAAATACACATCTAGTTTGCTAAAGACATTGTATTTTGGGGTACCTTGCTATCCAATACCTCTAGAAAGGATTTTTTTTAAAAATCTTCTCTTCCAGGTTGCAGTGTGGCAGGATAACATTCATGCCACTATACCAAATAATTTAATCTACTTAGTGATATAGACAAGAACCACATTTACCTCCTGCTAATCCTCTAATAATTTTCCACAATACCTATATACAAAATATAGAAACAGAAAACTGCAAATGCTCTTTTTGAGGAAGAAAGTATGATATTAGAAATGAGCCTCTTTTTAAGGAAGAATGTAGCTTTAACTGGAGGAAAACTATAAGCAGTTTACTTAGGTTTTGGTTTACTTAAGGGTAATATAGTCAATCGGCTTCCCTAGTGGCTCACTGATAAAGGATCCGCCTGCCAGTGCAGAAGATGCAGGTTCGATCCCTGGGACGGGAAGATCCCCTGGAGGAAGGCATGGTAACCCACTCCAGTATTCTTGCCTGAAGAAGTACATGGATAGAGGAGCCTGGCGGGGTACAGTCTACGGGGTCGCAGAAGAGTCAGACGTGACTGAGTGACTAAACAACAACAGTAATACAGGCAATAGCATCTGTTCTATTTTTGCTGTTGTTGTTTCTTTAGGTTTGGGGTTTTTTGAGGGGCCACACAGCATGTGGGATCTTAGTTTCCTGACCAGGATCAAAGCCACAATCCTCGTAGTGGAAGTGCAGAGTCTTAACCACTGGACTGCCAGGGAAGTCCCAATAGCATCTGCTCTAAAACACAAATAATACCTTGTGATTTAAAAAGGGTGTTTTCTTTCGTTGCTTCTTAAATGGACTGGCTGCACTAAAAAAAAAGGTCCAATTCCAGTGACATTTTGCTATGGCTGCATTTTAATCAAACACCCTCCTCTGAGTTTCTTAACACTCAGGGTCTTAAGAGATAATTTGGATAGGCATAAAGCCTGCTTTTCTTATCTTTTAAAAAATATAAGCCATAATCCTTAGGTTTATGTGGCTTTCAAGGTTAACGAAATATTCTCCAGGAAGTTTTATAAGCTTTTAAAACATGGCTAGTGTAGGACATAATGATAGCTCAGACATGATGTTTATTTAGAATGTAAATGAACATTCAGTGAACTCACAATTTTGTGTTTTCTTGGTTCCTACCTAGAAGGGCTATTGTTGGTCAGCGTTATATTAAAAGTACTCAGTGTAACTGCTGGTGTTTCATATAATGCTTTGTGTGCTTGTCTCTCCTCCACAGTGGTTTAGTAAAATGCTTCTGACAGCTTCTGAGCCTAAACTATACTATGAAGCTTGGTTTCTTGGTCCACATTTGATTGAAGGAGAAATGATAGCAATTTGAACAACTGAAGTACAAAATGGGAGGGAAGTTTTTGTGCTGAGTTAATCAGGAAAAGTTTCAGAAGTTGATAGCATTCATATTTTCAGTGCTTTAAAGAAATTCACTGTTATTTTCATTTCCAACCTGCAAAACAGCTATTTCTTTCAGTTCTTTTCATTCTTGAAAAAGACATGTTATTCTCTTTGGAACCTGTATCTCCCTTCTCAGTCTATTCTACCATTGGTGTCTTTCAAATCAGTTGAAAGCAACCCTGCTATTCTTACTTTCATGCCTCTTTCCTGATCTCAGAACCTCAGGTTCAAGGAGATATTTCTCCCCCAGGCTTAAAAGTATTTTTATTGTCTCTCAACCTGCAATTTCTTCTGAAGCTATGGTGTTATTATTAATTTTTTCCTTCCTTTTGGGGTTCCCAATCTCACTTTCTATAATTCAGTTCTCCTTCGTGGGGTTATCTTTATTTTTGGCCCTTTTAGCAAAAATCAACATCTTATTAAAACTCACACATACCCCAATACCAGACAGACTGGTTGCTTTTCTGTGAGCTATTGGGAGGTTTCCCATGTGATTTTTAATCACAACTGCCTTATGCAAGGCTTATGAGATGCTGATCCCGAAGTTTTATAACCGTCAAGATGTCTTCAATAAAAGAGACTATAATGTAGCATCTGAGACGTGTCAACATCTAATAAAGGTTATCACTTGAGAATATCTTTACACTTTCTTACCCACAGAAGGTATATGATTTTCTGAAGTCTATTTTTGTGCCTATTACTATTGTTCTGTGATTTTCAATTTATGTTCTAATTTTGGCAACTCTCTAGGTGGAAAGTTATAGAAGTAAATTAAAATAACGGAATCTTCTTGTCTTTAGAAAAATGACCACTTGTACCATTGAAGACAGATGAGTGCTCCCTCCACATATTTCTGGAATCATTCACATGACTGTTGTTCTAGCTGTAGTTACGTTAATAAGCTGGTTTTCACCCCCTAACACTTGAATCTCAAGCGGGAATGGCTTGAATACCCCTAATCGATATAGGTAAAATAGAGCAATTACTTCTAAATATTTTCCAGGAAACCCTGGTGACTTTTACACAGCCCAAGATAGAGGAAGACAATAAAGTCATTTGTTCATATCTGGATGATATTTTATAACATTAACTCCTGGGTGCTAGCTGTTGGAATATGCTGTATTGAAAAGTTGATGGCAAGTTTTGCTAATAGGATGTGCCTTCTGAATCAAACAGCATCTTGAGTTAATCAAAATACTCATTGATCTGATTAACTTGATCAATCTGATACTTTAATTTGCCATGACCATGCCCATCACACAGTAAAACAACATAATTATAGCAAAAGTTAAGACACAATTAATAAAGCAATTAAACCCAACCAGATTCTTGTGAGCAGAAAATTGCAGTGCTAAAACATTACTTAATTAGTACTTTTTTCTAGCACTACTTAGTCCAAGATATGCTCCTTGACTTATTCATGTGAAGAGAAAGATGCTTAAAATTCCACAGAGGAAGCTTTAAAGCATTTTGACGTATCTTGGTTACTTCTTTCTTGTCTTCTTTGCTTTTATTTTTCAAAATTTACATAATGTAGAAATAATGCTTTTATAATTTAGCAAAGCAGTTAACAATAGCATTAACATGTCATCATGCATTCTACTTCAAGGTAGCAGAGCAGACCATGCACCATCTTCTTTTTCTAACTCTTTTCTCCAACGGTTTACACTCATAAAAGGCTCTTAAAGAAACACCTCTCCCTCAATCAAGATCTGCTCTGCGACTCAAAATATGCTGAGAAAAGTACATCTGTAAAGACTATAGACTAGTGATACTCCTTGGAATCACAGCATTAACATATGTATTAGAGAAGACATCTTTCAGGCTTCCCCGGTGGTCCAGTGGTTAAGAATCCATCTACCAATGTAGGGGACACAGGTTCAATCCCTGGTCTGGAAAGATCCCACCTGCTGTGGAACAACTAAGCCAGAGTCCCAACTACTGAAGCCCACATGCTTAGAGCCCATGCTCTGAGACAAGTGAAACCACCACAACGAGAAGCCTGTATACCACAATGAAGAGAAGCCCCTGCTCACCACAACTAGAGAGGGAAAGCCCACACAGCGATTAAGACACAGCGCAGCTAAAAATTAATAAATTAGTTAATAGAGGAGACCTCTTTCTCATCCATAGTTAGGGACTATGGGTTTTTCCAACACAGGTAAAATTTTAAAAGCAGCTTTGTTGAAAGTGTGTTCATTTTTAGGCTAGCTCTCTTCTTTTCATCATCTTACTCCAAAAACAGGGGTTTGGTACAGTATGAATGAAACCCTTCCACTTAAGAGTTTTTTTCCCCCAACAATAAGTAAGGTTATAACCTGTAGCAACACTTGTTCTTCTTAGAGAGCCAAACAAGAGGTGTAAACAGTATTTATGCTTTCTACTTTATTAAAGCAAGCACTGCCACTTCCATTTGTTCAGTTACTTTCTTAAAATTTTCAGAGAGCCTCTATTCTCACTGTAACAGTCAAGACTATTCATCTTAGAAAAATATGGCCTGAAAAAAAGTGGAAAGTAGACATATTTCCTTTCAGTATTAGGAATGGTTATTTGGGATGGGAGAGAGAGAAAGGTAAATTGAATATTTGCATACATATAGGCGGGCAGTGCCCTTGGAACAGTTGTGATGATAAATAAGCTGATTTTTTTTATCCCATCCTCTAATTTCAACATTACTTCCTTCACAGATCCTCTGAGTGCCAGTATGTTCATGAAATACAATGATTACCAGCCCCCTCACCCTGGCACCCACCATGGCCTGCCACCTTTGAGACTGTACGTTGCGACAGCTTTGTAATGAATCGTCTGACTTGACTAGGCTGAACTGCATTTCCCGGAGTTCCATTGTCTTGTATGCGCCCAGTTAGGGTCGGCTACAAGAGAGACTCTCTCACACTGGTGGAAGGATGGAAAAGAGGGAGCAGCCATTTTGGAGTGTGAGTGTGTACATGTGTCTGACCATGTGTACATTGTTACTGATGAGCTGACGTACCTCACTGACATGCAGTAGCAGTTGGGCCTGAAATTGCTCTTTTCTCCTGGGTCTTCTGCCAGTGTCTCTGACTCCTGCACCAGTGGTGTGTGTTTTGCTCTATGATAAAGGGCCCTGGATCATTCTCTTTGGTAAGCTCAGAGGCAACAAGAACTTGACATGGGTTTCAGTCCATCCAAGGGGAGTTCAAGCCTGCTCATTCTCTCCCCACTTGATGGCTTGCCTTGTGGACTGCAATTCCAGCTTGTGCTCATTGGGTTCTATCTCACTTATTATCTGACTCTTCCTGACTTCCTGCCTGTGAACTTCAGGCTTCAGCATGAGATGCAGAGACAGCCATGTGAAGACTGCTTAGTTTACCCTCCCTGCACAAAAGTAAATCTATACGTATAAACATGTTGTTTTAGTTGCTATGTCATGTCAGACTCTTTTGCAAACCCATGGACTGTAACTCGCCAGGTTTCTCTGTTCGTGAGATTTCCCAGGCAAGAATACTGGAGTGGGTTGCCACTTCCTTCTCCAGGGGATCTTCCCAATCCAGGTATTGAACCTGTCTCCTGCATTGGCAGGTGTTCTTTCCCGCTGAGCCACCGGGGAAGCTTGTATAAACATATACATGTATGTATACATTTTCTATGTTGGCTGTTTCTCCCTTTAACCCTCTTCATATGCTTTGCATGCATGGATGGGTTCATATAGATCAATGAACTAAATGTCTTTACCACCCACATTTTACGGATCACCAAATTTAAGTCTTTGGCTAGGGCTTTTCTCTTGCATGCACATCCTCACTTGGATCTCCCAGGAGCCTCTCACACTCATCATGTCAGCAATTTAACTTGCCACATTTCTCCCTAAATTGTTCATGCTTCTGAACTCCCTATTTTGGTGAACACTACCTAGGATGCAGTAGGCATTCAATAAATGCTTATTGGCAAGTTAACGAATAAACATGCTCATAATACAAATTTTTCTGCTATTAGATGCTGAGAGTGAATAACAGCAGCCTAATTCACACCACTAGATCTTACTCAAATTAAGTGAAAGGGACACTTCAATGAACAAGACTCATCCTAATAACCTCTAATTTTTTCTTCCAAGCCAGCCTTAGATTTTTCTTGGTCTACAGATAATTTAAAGAACTGATGAAAGATAGAGGCTAAACTCCCACCATGAAAATATTCAGTGTGTTTACATATTTAAGGCCCAGTGAAATTTATTCATAGGCCCAATAATCCTGGGTTAAGAATCTGTGATCTGGTTAAAAAATGGTACTAGAAAAGTTAATTTCTATATGAGCTACCATCTCACAGGAAGATGTTAGGGGATTTGTGCTGCTTTCAGGTATCATTTTTGTCTATTTGAATTATAGAAATGAAACTATAGAGTTGCTTGTCAAAACAAACCTGATTATTCAACTGGGAGTTTGAAAAGCAGTAATAAACACTTATGATTTATTTGATGACAGTAAGTAGCAAAAGGCTTAAACAGAATAAGCTATTCTCTTTAAGATATGAAGATACCGTATGTGAGGTTTTATTGTCATGTTTAGATGGAATTTAATAAATAAATTTAAAAATTGTTTTCATGTGCTAAAAACGTGAAAATCAGCTATTCTATACTAAAAACAGTGGTCACATCAAATGAATTTTCCACCATTTTTCCTCCAGTAAATAGATTTATCATTTTTTTTAAGAAAATGAAATAATTGTACAAATATTGGAATATGAATAGATTTACCAACCAACTTTTAGGAAAGAAAGAATGAATTTTTTCAAAAAACAGCCACTTCCCTCAGAATGTCCTTATTTTGAAAACAAAATGCAGGCCCATAGTGGAGAATAATGTGAAATAAAAGACAAATATAGTCACAACAGAATATCAATGAAATATTATCACAGTAGTTCGAAATATATGAGACTAGAAATTTGACATTGAATTCACTGCGGTTACGGTATCTCCTATGTTCCAGAGTAGGTCAGGCCACTGGGACAGTATTCACAACCTCTTTTTTAGATGTCTGTCTGTCAACAAATTAACGCCTAGGTTGATGCATTAATGAGCAATTAATTGGTTGGCAGAGGCATATGGATGGGGATTACAGAAGGGAATCCCTCTGGCTGTGCCTATTCATGGAGAGGAAGATGTGAAATCAGAAAGAAGGAATCTTCAGAAATTTGTCACTCAAGATTGCCAACTCAGTGTCCCTGGATACATTAAGAATGTTGTAATATTTTCCTCAAATATTCCCTCTTTGCCTTCTTCAGCATAAATAATGGAACTTTCCTTAAATATGTATTGCATCAGTTTATATATATATACATATATATATATGTGTATATATATATATATATATATATACACATATATATATATAAGAATTCAGGTAAAGTAGGGGGTTTATGTGACCTGTAACCCTAAAGGAGAAACTGATATCTTAAATGTTAAGATGACTTAAGGTAATGATGCATGGTGATTCCAGTTAACAGTTCATCCCCTATAAAAAGGCACATCAGATTCTCTGAAAATACTCTACATAGGCTGAATAAAGCAGAAACATGGGACTGATGAATCTATTTGCAGTGAAAGGAAGGGAGATACAGATGTAGAGAATGGACTTGTCGACACAGTGGAGGAAGGAGAGAGTGGGATGAATGGAGAAAGTAACACTGACATATATACACTATCATATATAAAACAGATAGCTGGTGAGAAGTTGCTATACAATACAGGGAACCCAGCATGGTGCTCTGTGATGACCTAGAGGGGTGGGGTGCAGGGAAGGGAGGGAGGCACAAGAAAGAGCTGATATATGTATAATTATGGCTGAATTGTGTTGTTGTGTAGCAGAAATCAACACAACATTGCAGTTTTCCTCCAATTAAAAAATAAACTAAAAAAAAAAAAAGGAAAAGAAAATATACTATGGAGGCTGATAAAAGCAGATCCCAAGGCTGATTTTGGTGCTCTGGTCACCAGTGTACAATCCTTGTTCTAAAGTATAAATGTAGTAGTTGGAAGCCAGGCCCCTGAGTCAGCTAAATCAAAATCCAAATAGGACTCTATCATATATTATCTCCTTGATCTTAAGCAAGTCATTTAACCTCTCAAATATCTTAACTTTCTCATTTGCAATACGGAGTATAAAAATATTGAACTCCTAGGTTTATTATGAGGATTAAATGTATGAACAAGTTATGTAAAGCACTAGCACATTATAAATTAGGACAGAGAATAATAGCTCAATAAATGGTGGGTGTTTAATATTAGCAAAAAATAATATGGTGTCTGGGAAGTTCCTTTCCTGGTATGCAGATGGGTTTCACCAGAGATCGAAACTGTGTCTTAAAATCCTGTAATGAAAACCACCATGGGAAGGCCCATGAAATGTGTAAAATTACTTACTAAAGGCTTTCTACGGTGGCTACAAGTTAATAGATTTTTTTACATTTAAAGAATACATTGGTATTTGACTCATCTTTCTGCTTAAAAAAAATCATATCCTTCTATGTAAACTGAGGAAGATTTTCATAGGTTGCAATTCACATTGGAGAAGGAAACCCACTCCAGTATCCTTGCCTGGAGAATCCCAGGGACAGAGGAGCCTGGTGAGCTGCCATCTATGGGGTCGCACAGAGTTGGACACGACTGAAGTGACTTAGCAGCAGCAGCAACTCACATTATAAATCAAACCATCACATTCATTCCTCTTAAGTGAAGATTTTCATTTTCACATTGGCCTCCTATTCATTCCTAAGAGGGTGTATCTCAATCTTTTGGGTAAGTCATGGGGAATAGAAGCCCTCTTCTTAAAATCTACATGAATATAACAATGTCCATCAATGACATCACCAACACATCCATCTAAATGAGACTTCTTAGAGGAGATTCAAAGAATCCTGAGCCTCACAGCTTGTGAGGACTAAAGTTGAGCTTGGACTAAAAAGCCTTTCAGTGGATACTAATGGCGACAACCCCTCAGTCCCTTCTCATGGTCATTTGGGAAAGTATGAATAGGACTCTTATCCTGAATCAAGGGAGTATGGAAGCTTAGACCTTCCTCATGGAGCAGAGGAACAGAGGGAAATCTGACCTAAAGCAAAGGCTTGACTGTTATTCTACTGGTGTAAAGTGAAAGTGTTAGTCACTCAGTGGTATCTCACTCTTTGCAGTCCTATGGACTGTAGCCTGCCAGGATCCTCTGTCCGGCTCCTCTGTCCATGGGATTCTCTCCAGGTTGGAGTGAGTTGACATTCTCTTCTCCAGGGGTTTTTCTATTGGTATTGGTATCTTTTATACTATTTTTAACGAGTTGATTTGAATAGTTCATAAAAAAGAAACTGGGAGTGAAAGAAAGAGAAAGCAGCTTATGTATAAAAGGATGGTTATACACAATGGAACATAGGAACCCCTCTGTCAAGAGGAGGAGGCTAGCATTGATGCAGCCTTCATGGTGCTCCAGTCCACAGGACTCAGGGGCAGTGAACCAAGAGAAGAGATTTCAATCATGGCTGTGTATCACTGTAGCCCAGAAACCAGTGAACTATTTATTTAATAAGCTTTCCTGATGACTCAGGTGCATAGCAGGTTTTGGAATTTCTGGGTTTTTACCTGCTGTGACAGAAATGAATGAATCTGAAATACTAGAGGCAGTGGATGGGGCCTTCAGAGTGTGTGCAATGCCCAGCAATCACACATGCCACAATGCAATTCCCAGCCGGAACCTGGGTTGTCTTGAGTGGATCAGAGTAACCACAAAGGTTTGAAGATTTACATGTCTAGAAATGGTGTTCAGGAGAGCCTCCAAGACTAGCAGGTAGATCTGGATTAAAGGGTGGGCAGAATTTATGAGAAAACTATGGATTGGAACCCTGGGGTGGTTAAAATCAGGTAAAGCTGGGATAAGTGGATAAGCCTTGATTTCTCAGTGGTAGGAGTTGCTAAATAGTACAATAACGTCTAATGATCTGTATTTTGGAAAGCAGACATTTTCTCTGGAGACTATTGAAATGTAGTTACCATAATTAGGATCAAATCATCATCTTTTTCTGGGGGCAGAATGAACTTGGTGGAGGGTTTCCCTGGTGGCTCAGTGGTAAAGAATCCACCTGCCAATATAGGAGACGTGGGTTTCATCCTTTGGTTGGGAAGATCCTCTGCAGAAGTAAATAGCAACTCCTTCAGAATTCTTCTCTGGGAAACCCATGGACAGAGGAGCAGGGAGGGCTACAATCCATGGGGTCACAAAGAGTCCGACACGACTGAGCAACTAAATAACAACAGTTTAGTTCAGTTCAGTTGCTCAGTCGTGTCAGACTCTTTGTGACCCCACGCACTGCAGCACACCAGGCCTCCCTGTCCACCACTAACTCCCAGAGTTTACTCAAATTCATGCCCATTGAGCCAGTGATGCCATCCAACCATCTCATCCTCTGTTGTCTGCTTCTCCTCCTGCCCCCAATGCTTCCCAGCATTAGGGTCTTTTCAAATGAGTCAGTTCTTCACATCAGGTGGCCAAAGCATTGGAGTTTCAGCTTCAGCATCAGTCCTTCAAATGAATATTCTGGACTGATTTCCTTTAAGATGGACTGGTTGGATCTCCTTTAAGTCCAAGGGACTCTCAAGAGTCTTCTCCAACACCACAGTTCAAAAGCATCAATTCTTCGGTACTCAGCTTTCTTTATAGTCCAACTCTCATATCCACACATGACTACTGGAAAAACCATAGTCTTGACTAGACGGACCTTTGTTGGCAAAGTAACATCTCTGCTTTTTAATATGATATCTAGGTTGGTCATAGCTTTTCTTCCAAGGGGCAAGCGTCTTTTAGTTTCGTGGCTGCAGTCACGATCTGCAGTGATTTAGGAGCCCCCCCAAAATAAAGTCTGCAACTGTTTTCACTGCTTCTCCATCTATTTGCCATGAAGTGATGGGACCAGATGCCATGATCTTAGTTTTCTGAATGTTGAGCTTTAAGCCAACTTTTTCACTCTCCTCTCTCACTTTCATTAAGAAGCTGTTTAGTTCTTCTCTGCTTTCTGCCATAAGGGTGGTGTCATTTGCATATCTGAGGTTATTGATATTTCTCCCAGCAGTCTTGATTCCAGCTTGTGCTTCTCCCAGCCCAGCATTTCTCATGATGTACTCTGCATATAAGTCAAATAAGCAGGGTGACAATATACAGCCTTGACGTACTCCTTTTCCTACTTGGAACCAGTCTGTTGTTCCATGTCCAGTTCTAACTGTTGCTTCCTGACATGCATACAGATTTCTTAGGAGGCAGGTCAGGTGGTCTAGTATTGCCATCTCTTTCAGAATTTTCCAGAGTTTACTGTAATCCACATAGTCAAAAGCTTTGGCGTAGTCAATAAAGCAGAAATAGATGTTTTTCTGAATCTCTCTTGCTTTTACGATGATCGGACGGACGTTGGCAATTTGATCCCTGGTTCCTCTGCCTTTTCTAAAACCAGCTTGAACATCTGGAAGTTAACAGTTCACGTATTACTGAAGCCTGGCTTGGAGAATTTTGAGAGTTACTTTACTAGCGTGTGAGATGAGTGCAATTGTGTGGTAGTTTGAGCATTCTTTGGCATTGCCTTTCTTTGGGATTGGTATGAAAACTGACTTTTTCCAGTCCTGTGGCCATCGCTGAGTTTTCCAAATTTCCTGGCATATTGAGTGCAGCACTTTCACAGCGTCATCTTTCAGGATTTGAAATAGCTCACCTGGAATTCCATCACCTCCACTAGCTTTGTTCATAGTGATGCTTTCTAAGGCCTACTTGACTTCACATTCCAGGATGTCTGGCTCTAGGTGAGTGATCACACCATCGTAATTATCTGGGTCATGAAGACCTGTTTTGTACAGTTCTTCTGGGTACCTTTTTTGTACCCAGATAATCACCTCTTCTTAATATCTTCTGCTTCCATTAGGTCCATACCATTTCTGTCCTTTATCGAGCGCATCTTTGCATGAAATGTTCCCTTTGTATCTCTAATTTTCTTGAAGAGATCTCTAGTCTTTCCCATTCTATTGTTTTCCTCTATTTCTTTGCACTGATCACTGAGGAAGGCTTTCTTGTCTCTCCTTGATATTCTTTGGAACTCTGCATTCAAATGGGCTTATCTTTCCTTTTCTCTTTTGTTTTTTGCTTCTCTTCTTTTCACAGCTATTTGTAAAGCCTCTTCAGACAGCCATTTTGCTTTTTTGCATTTCTTTTTCTTGGGGATGGTCTTGATCCCTGTCTCCTGTACAATGTCAGGAACCTCCATCCATAGTTCATCAGGCACTCTGTCTATCAGATCTTGTCCCTTCCACTGTATAATCGTAAAGGATTTGATTTAGATCATACCTGAACAGTCTAGTGGTTTTTCCTACTTTCTTCAATTTAAGCCTGAATTTGGTAGTAAGCAGTTCAACTTATCATCGCATTTAGGGAACAAGATCTCGTATGAGACTGTGCCAAGTACTGCCTTTCAGTAGACACAATGGGCTACTCCATTTCTTCTAAAGATATCAACAGTAGGAATGCCCTTACCTAATATTAGTTACAATCAAGGTTTTTGGAATATTCCACAGTGAGCACTGCCTAGTTTTTCAAAAAGTTCTTCACTCTTTGTACCAACAATCACTGCAACCTGGGTGCATGAGGGAGAGTGGTATTGCTGGGGCTATTTTCTCTAATGATTGCTAATTTCTGGTATTTAGTTTCAGTGTGTTTGGATACCACCCGATGAGCCAACGCCATGCTCCCCAGTTTCAGAAATTTCCCATTTATTGCATTACAGAGGTCTCTGGGCTGCTTCGGTTTTTTTTTAATTGTAGTTGGTTTTTTTCGATGCCATCGCTACATGGTGACCCATGAATTACCAGCCCATGGGTCTCCACATGTGTTCCCCATCCCGAACCCCCCCATGTCTTCCCACCCCCTACCCTCCCACCTCCCATCCCTCCCCCATCCCTCCGGCCATCCTACTGCCCCAGCCCCGAGCATTTGTCTCATGCATCGAATATGGAATGGTGTTCTGTCTCACATATGAGAAGCTGCTTCTCTTAACTCTCAGGTGGGAATGAATTTAGCTGATAGGAATAGTCAGTGGTAGAATAGGGGGGAAAAAAGGAGAATTTAAACACTACAAAGTAATTTTGACCTTGAACTTTTCCTCCATCTTTAACTTTCTTATTCCTTAGTTATATTAAAACTTCTTTAATGACAGGTGCTACAAGGTCGTATTATGTGTATATGATGTATATGTATATGCATGAATTCCATATATATATATATATATGTATACACACATATATGAAATAAAGGATATGCTAAATCAGATGGTCATGGTAAGAAAGATTCAAAGAGTTAAGAAAGGTAAAGATAAAGAGCTCCTACCCACATTCCATGCCTTGGCTTCACCCTTCTGCACATAACCACTGAAACAGTTTCTTCTGTACGTTTTTCAACTATTATACATACCCGAACATATGTATATATACACATAAATTTATATAAATTTGAACATGCATGAGCAGTATACACACGTGTGTATATGAACACATACACATATATTCTTTACAAAATACAAGTTATATTATATCAGTAATACAAGCAGCTCTATTTTATCATTCCAACAGCTACAGAGTATTCTAGTATGTGAATCAGAGATTATTTCACCAATCCATATTCATGAATATTTTAATGTAACTTTTGGTACTTATTATTGTCAAAAGGGCTGTACTCAACCTCTTTGAATAGATATCTTTACAGTAAAGTATAGCATATATTTTGAAATGGGTCATGGATAAAAATAGGAAGTTTGAAGAATAAATTTGAAACTGGTGAACATACGCAAGATAAATGAGGAATAACGATCTGAAATGATGAAAGGTTATGACAGTCATGAAATTTCATACCCACACTATTCCAATCAGTAATAAACAGCAGTGAATCTAGTTTCTTATTTCAAATAGGTTTTTTAACTTGGTGATGTAAATGAGCCTCCATTTTAGCATCTGGCACATAAAAAAAACCAAACCAAAACAAGCTAATGGGAGAGGTAGCTATGTACCATCCCATGAAACCATCCTCTTTCAAACAGACATTTTAAAATTATGTCATACACAGCTTTTTGAAAAAGCCATTTTTTTTTACAGTTTAAAAATAGAATTTGTGCTATTGAAAAAAAGCAAATAAATATTCATCTTGGAATTCCCTGGTGGTTAAGTGGTTAGGACTCTGCACTCTTACTGCTGAGGTCCCAGGTTCAATTCTTGGTTGGGGAACTAAGATTCCACAAGCTTTGTGGGGTGGCTAAAAAAAAGAGAGAATATAAATTCACCTTGGAAGTATCATTTTTGGAGGTGAATTTCTTATAAGAGAAAATTTGGTTGAAAACTTGGATTGTAAAGATGCTGGAATCTATTCAGAGACAAAAGGAGGTAGCTTAGCTGAAAAAAAGATACATGTCCTTGTTTTTTAATACTAAGAAGGGACATCTTTTAAAGTACTCAAAATCATTGTAGAACAATTGCTTGCTAGATTCAGATTGCTTCTATCATTTATCTTATAGTTTTATTACAGCCTACAAAAGGGCTGTACTATATCTCTAGATGATTCGATGTTTAATAAAGTCTTTGATTTTCTATATCCAGAATGATGATTCCTATGAAGATTTGTGAAGAACTAATGGAAAATAGTTGCTGAGAAGTTTTTTAGCAAGGTATACATTTTTTTAGTGAGCAGGAAATTGGAAAAGTAACTAGAAGGATATGTACACTGAAAGAGTCACATCCAAAAAGATAGAGGTAAAGTATGGTATCCATCATCGGGGCTACTTTTTGCCCCAAATTTCTCAGCTGCTGTATTGTTCACAAAAGACACCATCTCAAAGAACTCACCATCTGATTCTTTCAAGGAGCTCAACACAATGGTAAAAATCATAAATTTCATAAACTGTGGTTCAAATTTCCGTCCTTTAGACATACTATTATCATAATGTGTAGTAACCTTAAAAACCCATTTATCGCACATATGTGTGATATACGGCACAGGGAAGAATTTTCAAGCTCTATGCATAATTGTTAATTATCTTTATGGAGACAACAAACAAATAAAACATGACTGTGGCAGAGACTGGTTAGCCATTCACCAGCCTTGTATACCTTTCTTTCTAGGCAGACAGCCAAGTAACATTACCAGCCTTCCTTGCAGTCAAGTGTAGCCATATGACTGAGTTCTGGCTAATGGAAAATGGGCAGAAGCTCTCAATGAAACTTCCAGGCCTGACCTATTCATTCTATTCCTCCTCCCTGCAAAACTCACTCATTCCTCTAATATTCATCCAGGATTTCAACACCCAGGGTGAATTTGGAAGCTGGGTGTTGAGTGTAACAGAGTCTCTATGTTCCTGGGTCTCTAAATGACTGCTCGAAACAGAGCACTCTTCCAACAGTCCCTGCCCCAATGGACTTTGTTCCATGTGATCCAAAAATAACTTCTACTATATTAAGCTCCAGGGAATTGCTTTGTGTTCCTACATTAGAACAGTTATCATTATCTTAAGCAATACAGTAAGAAAGAGTAGAAACCTAAATAAGACTTTCCCCTCAAACTGAGCCCCTCATTAACAACTGTAAACAAAGCTATGGATATTTTTATTACTCATGATAAGTTCACTACAGTGAAAGTGAATATTGAGTGTTGGGTGAAGAGTTCCTAAGGATTATGACTTGTTTGGGATTCTTATTTGATTGACAAATTCAAAATTATACCATAAGTTCTAAATATAGAACTCCATCTGTCATTGGTTTTCTTAATGATGAAGCCTTTTAATTTTTCCCTGAGGCACTAAGGAAGACTAGCCAGTATATCATAGGCCATTTACATCCATCACTGGACTCTGGGTGACTTCACCTATTAAGAAAGGTGAAGGTAGACATTAAAATATCTACCCATAGCCTGAAAAAGTAGCTCTTTTCCACCTCTTAGCATTATTTTGGGTAACTATGTTTAGAAATTTTTCTGACCAATTTCAGAAGATTGAAAAACAAAAACAATCTCTTGCTATTTGTATCCTCATAATGTTATATAAATCTTTTGAATCAAAATGTTGTGACACCCCATCAGAGAAGTCCTGAAATGAGTGTCAGCACAATTTTTTTTAATTGAGAGATTCAATATAATTGGATCTCACTCATCAACCAGTGCAAAAATAAGCTTACAATGGTAGATTATTTTTAAACATTTTAATGGGGAAATAAGCATAAAAAGCCCAAATTGGCTCCACTGTCAGGTCTGCTGGTGTAGAAAGCTGAAGAAACACAGCTATCACATATTTCAAATGTGGTAAGTTATTACGCAAACTGTTCAGAGTACAATTTTTTCTTAACATTAAGTGCTTTATGCAAAACAGTTGAATGATACTAAAAGCATATTTGGCTGAAAATGTACCATTTCCTTGTTCTTGTGATTTGAAGAGATAATCTGTAGTGATTTTACTCTGATCATTTTTGTGTTTTTATGAGTGAGAGTTGTGAGACTTGATTAGGCTATTTTAATAACTAAAGAATTAATAATTCCTCCAAGTACAATATAGATTATGTGATAGCAGCAATATTCATTACGGAAAGGAAATTCCTATTCATTGACTGGGACAAGTTATATGCAGGGGATTCCAAGTACTCTAATGAGAAACATGTTTTCATAATTTTGCTTAGGGCACACTCAACAAAAGATATAAAATTAGAAGTGTAAATCATCAAAATAGTGAGTGTATAAAGATGAGGTTTTAGTAAGGACTCCATACAAATTTTATTTCATGGTTTATATTTTTCTTGAAAGGCTTCTGCAACACAATTACATTAGGAACTATAATTTTCAACTTAACTCTGGTTTCTAGGTCCTATTAAGTTTATGCCATATTACATCTAACTCTTGCTTCTATTTCTTTCCTAAATTGTATTCTGAGAATGGTGATGATCAAAAAACTATTATAGTTATTCGAGTCAGGAGTTGCCATCTAGGTCTATTTCATTATTTTTTAGCACTTAACACATTCTATTGCCATTATGTTATTAGAAGTGACTCCACAATCTTCATTCTTAAAGATTTGCAGTGTTTTAATATGATATTCTGAGTATCAATAATAGTTTTTACTAACTTGGTTAGAATTCAATGCCTGAAGGAATCTTCTACTCCCCCCAGCTAATTATTATTGGTTTTTACCCTCTAATCATCTTCATTAAGAGAAATTTGATATGATCAAAACCTCTGGAGTGGAGAAAGAACATGGAATAAAACATACCCATAGAGCAGGAGGTTCTAGAAATGAAAGATGAAAGGGACTCCTCGTTGCTTGCTTCTGGTAAGCATGCATAGATTGTACTTTAGAAGGAAATAACAACATCCAAAAATTTGGAGAAAAATCTTCCAAAGTTCTTGCTTTTGCTGTCAATGTAAAAAGTGGCTCATGTGGTGAGGCAATTAGATCTACAACTGAGCTTATCTCTTTTGGACATTTTATTAACTAAATCATGAAGATGTAATTGCTTTACATGCTTAATTTTCCATGTGACAATTTTCTTTAGAACTCTATGACAATGTGACTATTATTTCTTTGAAATTTGCCTGATATAGATTGTCACCATCCATCTGTAATTATATAAAAAATCTATCTTTTAAAATGTTAATAATAATTTAAAACAAATATTATTTGTAAAAAAAAAATCACTCCCCTAAATTAAAAATCTTTAACAAATCAGTTGGCATTGTTACTATCTGTTGTGAATGCTTGAATTTTTATGGCTATATATTATGATTTTTTAAAATAGTTATGCATGCATTTAGCAGTTTAGATATTTACTGAGTTACTTCTCAGTGTGAGGCATTACTCTTGGTGCTTGGGCAATGTAAAGGAACAAAGCAACACTTTTAGCCCCCACAGGACTTGTATCCTGGTGTGGGATGACAGGGAATGGACAAAAACGATATAGCATGTTCAAAGGTGATCAGATATATGGGAAAAGGAGAAAAAGTAGGACCCAGGAATGCGGGCAGTAGGGTAAGTCTACAATGTTAAACAGGGGATCAAAACAGGATGCACAGAAATATTGACATTTGAGAAAAGACTTGAAGGAGGTGAAGGCGTTAGTCAGTTGGATATGCCATGGAGGAGCACTACAGGAAGACAAGCAGCATACTGCTCAAAGCCCTAAGAAGGACAAGGGTCTAGCATGTTAGACAACCAGGAAGGAGGCCAAGGGGCTGGTGTGGAATAAGGAAGACAGAGGGGGTAGAGATGGGGTCATACAGGGGGTGGAGAGTTCACCTGGGTAGGGCCTTGTAAACCAGGGGTTTCCAACCTCTGGGATCTAATGCCTGATGATCTGAGGTGGAGCGGATGTAACAATAATAGAAATAAAAGTAGCCAGGACATGGAAACAACCTAGATGTCCATCAGCAGACAAATGGATAAGGAAGCTGTGGTACATATACACAATGGAATATTACTCAGCCATTAAAAAGAATACATTTGAATCAGTTCTATTGAGATGGATGAAACTGGAGCCCAATATACAGAGTGAAGTAAGCCAGAAAGAAAAACACCAATACAGTATACTAACGCATATATATGGAATTTGAAAGATGGTAATTATAACCCTATATGTGAGACAGAATAAGAGACACAGATGCATAGAACATCTTACGGACTCTGAGGGAGAAGGTGAGGGTGGGACGTTCTGAGAGAATAGCATTGAAACATGTACATTATATGTGAAACAGAACACCATTCCAGGTTTGATGCATGAGACAAATCCTCAGGGCTGGGGCAATGGGATGACCCAGAGGGATGGGATGGGGAGGGAGGTGGGAGGGGGGTTCAGGATGGGGAACACATGTAAACCCATGGCTGATTCATGTCAATGTATGGCAAAAACCACTACAATATTGTAAAGTAATTAGCCCCCAACTAAAATAAATAAATTTGTTAAAAAAAAAAAGTTAAAAGTAAAAGCATTAGTTGCTCAGACATCTCCGACTCTGTGACCGCATGGACTATAGCCTGCCAGGCTCCTCTGTCCATGGGATTCTCCAGGCAAGAATATTGGAGTAGGTTGCCATTCTTTTCTTCAGGGGATCTTCCTGACCCAGGGATCAAACCCAGGTCTCTTGCATTGCAGGCAGATTCTTTACTGCCTGAGCCACCAGGGAAGCCCAGTAATAGAAATACAGTGCACAAAAGATGCGATGTGTTTGAATCATCCTGAAACCATTCCCCCAGCTCAGTCCATGGATAAATTATCTTTCACAAACCAGTCTCTGGTGCCAAAAACGTTGGGCACTGCTGTTGTAAGCCATTGTAAGGACTGTTGCTCACCATGTGAAATGGGAGCTTTTGAGCAGATGAGTAATGAGAAGTGCCCTAGACCAGGGCAGTAACAGTTGAGGAAGTGAAGTCATCTGACTCTGGATAATTGTAAAGTCAGAGCCATCAGAATTTCTTGACAGGTTGAATGTGAAGAGTGAGTGAAAGAGAGGTCAAGGATGATTCCAAAGATTTTGGCCTGAGAGACTGAGGACTGGAGTTTCTGTCCTTGAGACAGAAGAGGCTATGGGTGATGCAGGTCCAGAAGGAAAGACCAGGAACTTGTTTTTGGAGATGTGGTGTTTGGGGGTATCTATTCCAGTGGGGATGGGTAGATGGTTAGAGATGCAACTTTAAAGAAAAAATATCAGGGCTGAGGATATATACTTCGAAGTCACTGGCATATTGATGGAATGAGATCATGCATAGAATGAGAGTGGAGGAGACCTGGGCTTTGCAAGATGAGGAGGCTGGAGGAACAGGTGTGTGAGCACTCAGTCACTCAGTTGTGTCTGACTCTTTGTGACTCCATGAACTGTGGCCCGCCAGGCTCCTCTGTCTATGAGATTCTCCAGGCAAGAATACTGGAGTGGGTTGTCATTTCCTTCTCCAGGGGATCTTCATGACCCAGGGATCGAACTCAGGTCTCTTTCATCTCTGTATTGGCAAGCAGATTCTTTACCACTAAGCCACCCGGAAAGCCCCAGAGGAACAGGACTAACTATCAAAGGAAAGTGAGAGAGAGAAAGAGACAAGAAACGCAGGAGAGAAATCCAGAGACTGTGGTGTCCTGGAAGCCAGCAGCAAAGGCATTTCATGCAGGGGTGCTATTCTCAGACCATGTGACATGAGGCTGGTACATTGGGCATTAAACTGAACACCATGGGGGTCACCAGAAATCACATCTTATGTATTACATGATACATATTATATATCATATATTCCATACTGAATATAAGCTTAGAGCGAAGAAAAATAGACTTAATTGCCAATGAATAGGATAACTATAAATTAGGTATTAAATGGGTTGAATATGATTCCTGTCAATTCCTAGGTAAGGTATCATTTTAAATATCCTTCAGCACTTCTGAGAAATGCGTTTCTACCAAATTCCTAAAATTAGATGAATGGCTAAAAATGTTTCTGAAAAAAAAGGGGTGACAGCCAAAGAAGGGATGGAATGGTTATCATCCATGCTCTCAAAGCTAGATCCCATCTTGTTTATTTAAATAAAGACAGAGCAATCTCATCAAAGTTGCAGAGTACAATGTGATTGAGTTCACCATGCAGTATTTAATTAGAAAATGTTAATTAAGCTTCCTTAATTCAATCTCGCATCAAAGAAATGTCTCTGTACACACAAGCCATTTCTAAAGCTCAAGTATAAAACATGAAGTTTGAGGCAGGTCATACCCTGTGCTGTATTATGGTGGAAGAGTGATTTCAATTTTGAATTCATAGAAGGCTATGGTAAGAGGTTGAAATTTCCTTTTCCCATTGACAAATGGTACTCAAAAAGCTGCTTTGGTTCAATTTTAAATAGGACAGTAGCCTTAAGGGAACTTGTTGTAAAGTCCTAGAAAATGGGAAGTCCGTAGGGTTCCTGCATGGATATATGGAAAATGGAGGAGGCAGACTACAAATGCAAACTTAAATTATGCCAGGACAGCAGAGGATCCAGTGCAAGTCCACTACAATGATTTTTATGCTTTTTATAATGGCCAAATGTACTTCCCTCTTCCTGTTAAAAATGTAATAAAATTTTTCTCTTGGGTCTGGACTTTATATGTCAAGTTTCTGCCTGCAGCTAATTTTTATGACTGAGTTGCAAAGCCCTGAAAGCAGCATTTAGGCTGAAAATGCTGACAGGCCCATAGCCGGAACAGTGCTAATGATAAGAACATGAACATAAGGCTGTGCTCAGTAGCCAATGAATTTCTCTATCCTAATAGGATGAACATTATAAAACAAGGAATATAATCAGCTTCATTATATTATGAAGACAAGGAACAGGACTCTAATGGTACAAGTTCAGCACATTAGGCTTCCACTAGGTGCATATGTTTAGCAACATTTAGGAAGGACATGACAGTCAAAGGATAAATACTTTGAAGAATGAATAAATGTGTGATCCTGGCTTACTGAAAATTTCATCTAACGGACTTTTGTTTAATATTCTAGCATTCCCTGTCTATTTAGTTGATTAGAAAGCATGGCAGAATGTTCAATTATTATTTATTTCCCTTTCATCAGACCAGCAGATCCTACTGCAGAATTCTGCACAAATGTAAATCTTCAAACCATGGTATTTTCCTTTAGGATCTAGTTTTCGTTTTTGATGTAATATAGTCTGTGACTAATACAGTATTCATATCCTCATATGATTGTGACACAGTCTTGAATAATGGTAAAAGTTTACCTTTTTGTCACAGAATTAATATAACTTAATTTACATTCATTAAAATTAATGTTTAGAACTGTGCCAAGTATTAATGCAGATCAGTGGTTAGAAATCTAGGGTCAGTGGGCTAAATCTGGCTTGCTGCCTGTTTGTTGTAAATAGAGTTTTATTGGAGCCATGCCCACTCTTTTATATACTGCTGAGGTCTGCTTTTGCACCACAAAGACAAGAGTTGAGTAGCTGTGGAAGACACTATATGATATAGTCTGTAAAGCCTAAAATATTTGCTATCTGGTCTGTTACAGAAAACACCTGTTGATCCCCCGATGTAAATACTAATATTATCCAAGATTATGGAAGAAGGGTAATTGAACCTCAGAGGAGTTAAATAAATGGCCTAATATCACAAGCTAGAAAATAATAGACCCAAAATTTGAATCTAAGCCTAGTTTCCAAACTTTTGATCTAATTACCACGTGCAATACCTCCCCCAAATGTCTGAAGGTCACCATGTACACAGAATACGAGCATCACAGTGCAGAGAAAACCTGTGTTCAGAATAACAGGATGACCCTAGATATATTTAGCAACATTTTATTATTTAGTTTCAAAGAAATGTGATGAATATAGACAGACTATTTCTTGGCAGGCAACTCCAACTGCTTAGAGAAAAAAATTTAAGTCCAACTCTGTGTGCCTACATGCTTAGGCACTAAGTTGTGTCTGACTCTTTGTGACCCCATGGACTGTAGCCTGCAAGGCTCCTCTGTCCATGGGATTTCCCAGGCAAGAATACTGGAGTGGGTTGCCATTCCCTTCTCCAGGGATCTTTCCAACCCAGGGATCAAACCTGCATCAATAGCGTCTCCTGCATTGGCAGGCAGATTCTTTACCATTGCATCAACTAGGAAGCCCCAGTCCAACTGTAATCGATGCTACATAAATGAAACAATCTACTACCAGTCCCACTACATACAGATATATTAGTAAAAAACAAATAACTTTCACAAAAGTTCCCCTCTAAGAAATCACTTATCTCTCACAGTATAGTATGTAGGTATTTCAGAGCTGGGATACCAGGTTTGGATTACTTGATTGAGTCACCAAGTAGCTGGTGCCACAGTAAGTATTTGAACGTAGATCTCTTCCTAGTTAATCACTGCTTTGCATGTATTAAAAAAGAATAAATTATTCAAATGTTATATTCTGATCAATAAATATTACTAAGTCTCTAGTAATATGGACCAGAGATTTCTGAAAGTCAAGACTGAGAATGGAGGATTTCCCTAGCAGTCCAGTGGCTAAGACTCCATGTTCCCAATGTACGGGGCCCAGGTTCTATTCCTGGTCAGGGAACTAGATCCAACATGCCACAACTGAAGATCTCACATGCTGCAACCAAGACCCAGTGCAGCCAAATAAATAAGCTAAAAAAAAAAAAATGAGAATGGAACAAAATCAAAGAAAACGCAGAATAGCAAGAAGCTTAGCAAAAGGCAAAAGTAACTGCTGAAAGTCTTGTGGGAAAATCAATGTTCTTATTTTCTTCTAAGTGAGTGAAAGTCGCTCAGTTGTGTCCGACTCTTTGTGACCCCATGGACTATGCAGTCCAGGGAATTCTATAGGCCAGAATACTGGAGTGAGTAGCCTTTCCTTTCTCCAGGGGATCTTCCCAACCCAGGGATTGAACCCAGGTCTCCCACACTGCAGGCAGATTCTTTACCAGCTGAGCCACAAGGGAAACCCAAGAATACTGGAGTATTCCTGTATTTGATTCCTGACCCAGAAATCGAACTGGAGTCTCCTGCAATGCAGGTGGATTCTTTACCAACTGAACTATGAGGGAAGTTACCATTTTCTTCTAAAAGTCACAGAATATTCTTTTCCTTAGCCCTCAGCTCATGACTGCAAAGTAAAGCAGTCTCCCTCTGGCTACACACATCCTCTATGACTTTGGAAACTTAATCCACTCAGTATCCTGGCCCCTGACAGCTCCTCTGGGTGGTCTCAGCCCTATTCATGATCAATTAACCCTCACCTTTGTTTTGCTTTAGGCTGTGGGCTGTCATAAGGACTCAGTAAAGGAAACTGAACTTTGAAAGTGCCTCAGGAACGCCCCCAGATTCACAGGCCATGGACTGCAGAGCAGATCACAGTCTGTTGGAAAAGGAGAGCTCAGATGGGAGGAGGGCCAAGAGTAGGTGCAAGGGGATGCTTTGAGAAGAAAGAAATGAAGGAGATCTTTCACTTGAAAACAGGGGAAATGCAACCAAAAACTCATTCAAATATTTATTTTTGAATGGTTGTTGACAAGCACCCCTCAACAGTGCCATATACAACAACCCTGTTTGTGACCTTGACTCACAGTGAACCATTAGTCATATAATTTTAATAGTAGATTCCAGTATAAAATTATCCTTTTCATAAAGGTAACTTCCAAACAAGAACATAAAGGGTTATTGTGGTGTCTCGTTAAAAACTCTTTCAACCAAAAGAGACATTTGGTGCTCTTTTATTATTCTTTTCAATGATGTTTAAAGGAAAAGGAACCAGGCACAGAAATTCCCATAAAAAGGGAAATTTGACAGAAAAACATGTTGATTGAAAGCTTCAATTCATGCATAAAACTGCAAAATCAACTGAGTTTACAAGAAAGGAAATTTTTTTCCAGTTAAAGATTAACTTGTGACATAAAATGGAAACATGAAAAATTTAACTGCTGTCATAAAATAAACATAACAATTCATTCATCTCTCAGTATCCACTTGAATACCTCATTTAATTATTCTTGTTTAGTATGAGATGCATATGTATATAGTTCTCTAAAACTATATACATATGAGACCATGCTTCATGATCATTTTAAAGATTTATTTTAATATATGTCAATGAAAAAACCCCTGACAAACTTGTGTTATAATATATGCAAAACACAGGAAGAAACCTACCCTGGGATAAAAAGGAAGCAATAATTATATAGGGTATTTATTTTCTTTGGTAGAAATTCTAACATAAGAAAAGGTAACTCTATTTTGAAAGTAAAGTATAGAGCAAAAAGATATGACTACAAAGGTATGTTAATTGTTTACCTTTCTTTCATATGCACACACGTGTTTTTCACATGTGTTGTCATATCATGCTCTCATTTTTAAGGCATTAGAGGATGAGTTCGGGGAAGAAAGAGAAATATGAATAGTAGCTGCTTTTCTATTCACTCTCTTACGAAAAGTATGGCTAAAATACTTATGAGTGGATGGAATTTTGAAAACTTCACTGTAGTAATAACTTAATTTTCTAAATTTATTACAGGCATAGCAATCATTCCAGCTTTACAACTGAATGGAATAAAGTGAGCTCTTTGAAGAGGCAAATTATACTACAAAATGAAACTAAGAATGGTGTACTAATCTCATGTGCAGAGAGGCACTTAGGCACGAACCTATTAATTTTGTATATTTCTAACACTTAATGACACTTGTCATCTTGGTTTCCAAGCTTGGCAGGAAGTAATATAACACTCACCATATACAAATAGTATTAATATTATCAGAAAAAATACTGTATAAAAATAATTATTAGTGATTTTAGTCTTTGTATTAATCAGAAGCTATGAGAATGACTTAAATGGAAAAAGCATCTTGAACATTTCTAAATAAAAATAAACCTACCTTACAATATTTTAAAAAGAAAAATAGCTATTTTCAAATAACATAAGAGACATATTCTTTTTCTGAAGTCTCTTCATATACATCATATCATTTTGGTGCCTACTCTTCTAGGCATCTCTCTGTGTGTATAGATTCATAAGGAACAGTATGATGTTTTTAACCTTTAAAATAAACTAATTAAAACAAATTCTCATACAGCTAAACTGACTTGTTTTCTTTTGGTATACAATCCAGTAAAGAATCTGCCTGCCAAAAAAAAAAAAAAAAAAAAAAGAATCTGCCTGCCAATGCAGGAGACATGGGTTTGATCCCTGAGTCGGGAATATCCCCCGGAGAAGGAAATGGCAACCCACTCCAGTATTCTTGCCTGAAAAATTCTATAGACAGAGGAGCCTGGCGGGCTACAGTCCATGGGGTCACAAAACAGGTGGACATGACTTAGCAACTAAACAATAACAATTCTAAATGTATTAATGTATATGCAGATACACATAACCATCACCACAATCAGGTTACAGAACAGTTCCATCACCCCAAAGTCTCCCTTGTGCTATCCTTTTAGAATGCCACTCCTCCTTTACTCCTAATCCCAGGCAACGGCTCTGTTCTGTTCTAGAATCATAAATGAAAGCATACACTATATGATCTTTAGAGACGGGATTCTTTCATTCATTATAATGTATTTGATATCCATCCAAGTTATTTTTCATATCAGTAGTTTGTTCTTTTTATTTTTCTTTTTTTACAGTTGTATACTATTCTGTTACATGGATGTACTACTGTTTATCTATCCAATCACCCAAATAAGGCAATTTAGGCTGTTTCTGGTTTGGGCCTATTATGAATAACACTGCTACAGATGTTTGTGCATAGGTTTTTGCATAAACATAAGTTTTCATTTTTCTGTGTTAAGTATTCTGGAGTGAGAATGCTGGGTCAAATGATATGTGTATGTTTAACTGTTTACAAGATACAATATGATATTTTAAACATTAAATCAAAGCACTATTATAATGGGGTTCCCTCATAGCTCAGTTGGTATTAAGAATCTGCCTGACAAAGACAGAAACAGAGATCAATGGAACAAAATAGAAAGCCCAGAGATAAATCCACGCACCTATGGACACCTTATCTTTGACAAAGGAGGCAAAAATATACAATGGAGAAAAGACAATCTCTTTAACAAGTGGTACTGGGAAAACTGGTCAACCACTTGTAAAATAATGAAATTAGAACACTTTCTAACACCATACACAAAAATAAACTCAAAATGGATTAAAGATCTAAATGTAAGACCAGAAACTATAAAACTCCTAGAGGAAAACATGGGCAAAACACTCTCTGATGTAAATCACAGCAGGATCCTCTATGACCCACCTCACAGAGTAATGGAAATAAAAGCAAAAATAAACAAATGGGACCTAATTAAACTTAAAAACTTTTGCACAACGAAGGAAACTATAAGCAATCAAGGTGAAAAGACAGCCTTCAGAATGGGAGAAAATAATAGCAAATGAAGCAACTGACAAAGAATTAATCTCAAAAATATACAAGCAACTCCTGCAGCTCATTTCCAGAAAAATAAGTGACCCAATCAAAAGATAGGCCAAAGAACTAAACAGACATTTCTCCAAAGAAGACATACAGATGGCTAACAAACACATGAAAAGATGCTCACCATCACTCATTATCAGAGAAATACAAATCAAAACCACAATGAGGTACTATCTGATGCCGGTCAGAATGGCTGCTATCCAAAAGTCTACAAGCAATAAATGCTGGAGAGGGTGCGGAGAAAAAGGACCCCTCTTACACTGTTGGTGGGAATGCAAACTAGTACAGCCACTATGGAGAACAGTGTGGAGATTCCTTAAAAAACTGGAAATAGAACTGCCATACGACCCAGCAATTCCCACTGCTGGGCATACACACCGAGGAAACCAGAATTGAAAGAGACACGTGTACCCCAATGTTCATTGCAGCACTGTTTACAATAGCCAGGACATGGAAGCAACCTAGACGTCCATCGGCAGATGAATGGATAAGAAAGCTGTGGTACATATACACAATGGAATATTACTCAGCTATTAAAAAGAATGCATTTGAATCAGTTCTAAAGAGGTGGATGAAACTGGAGCCTATTATAGAGAGCCAAGTAAGTCAGAAAGAAAAACACCAATACAGTATATTAACGCATATATATGGAATTTAGAAAGATAGTAATAATGCCCCTATATGCGAGACAGCAAAAGAGACACAGATGTAAAGAACAGACTTTTGGACTCTGTGGGAGAAGGTGAGGGTGGGATGATTTGAGAGGAGAGCATTGAAATATATATTATCATATGTGAAACAGATCGCCAGTCCAGGTTTGATGCATGAGACAGGGTGCTCAGGGCTGGTGCACTGGGATGATGCTAAGGGATGCGATGGGGAGGGAGGTGGGAGGGAGGGTCAGGATGGGGAACACATGTACACCCGTGGCAGATCCATGTCAATGTATGGCAAAACCTACCTCAATATTGTAAAGTAATTAGCCTCCAATTAAAATAAATTAAAAAAATAAAATAAAATATCTAAAAAAAAAAAAAGAATCTGCCTGCAGTGCAGGAGACCAGGTTTGATTCCTGGGTCGGAAAGATCTGCTGAAGAAGGGATAGGCTACCCACTCCAGTATTCTTGGGCTTCCCTGGTGGCTCAGCTGGTAAAGAATCTGCCTGCAATGTGGGAGACCTGGGTTTGATCCCTGGGTTGAAAAGATCCCCTGGAGAAGGGAAAGGCTACCCATTCCAGTATTCTAGCCTGGAGAATTCCATGGACCATATAGTCCATGTGGTCACAAAGAGTCGGATACTATTGAGCGAACTTCACTTTCACTGATATAATAAGAAAAAAACAAACAAAAGTCCTCCTCTGTAATGGATACATCTTCATGCCATTTCTGAGATGTGAAAGTCTAGAAAGTTTCAGAAAAAATAACACAGTTGCCTTTCATTTGGAAACAAAAATGTTTCCCCTCATTACTTAGGTAATAAAAAGGATTATGACTATAGATAACACAAAAGCATGGTTAGTTATTTCAAAGTTCTCTTCATGGTAACAATGTCTCCTGAACTTTCCTACATCCTCATGATTTAGTTAAGTTTAAGAATGGGCTGGGAAATATAGGGTGGATTCATGCAATTTGCCCCATTTTTGTTCATCTCAATTGCTTTAAATTCTGTTTTTGTATCATCGCAAAAATGAAGTTATAAGGACAACACACATCCTCCTCCTAAATGCTTATAAACATAATAGAGGAGAATTGAAAGGTAAATGGTTCCTAATAAAGAAACCAAAGGGGAAAAAAAAATGGGAAGGTGAGCTCCCTGAGTTGTGTCTAGATGGAAACAGAGTCTGAAAGGTGCCAGAGAAATGACAGAGAAATGGCTGTCCTAATTGTCTAGTTAGTTTGGGTTTAGGGTTGCATAGAGCTCATTATGACATGGGACAGCCACGAGACACCTTGATCCACACCTTCCTTGAGTTAGCTTTCAGGATCATATCGTCCTATGGTTATCAGTTCCCCAGAAAAATTTCCATGCCTGTTATCTGGCTTGACTGATGATAGTAATTCTGACAGAGAAACTGGAATGAAATGTTTAAGTTTTGTCCATTTCATGAAAATTCACTAATAGCACACAATGTTCCAGGTATTCTTTGAGGCACTGTGGATACACTGGTGATTGAAAATAGACAAAAATGCCTGTCCTCTTGGATCTGAGTTTCTCATATAAGTCAAAGTGACTCAGTACTAGACATTTGTGTATTTCCATGACGGTTCTGGTCTAAGCCTTAAACCAAACTCTAAGGTGTAGAAATGTACTCATAAATTATTAAAACAGTTTTGACTTCTGTTTAAATAATTTTGAAAATCAGAGCTAACTTGGACTCACATTAGGTGTTTATTGCTGCAAGAATTCACCAGTTAGCTAATATCTTACTCATTTTATGGGTTAATGAATCTGATTCCTGAGATAAGAATATGTGTATGTGTGGACATGCAAACACCTGTTTATTAGTATCTAATGTTTTAGTGATTATATAGTGATTATGTCCTATTTCTAGGTTGATGTCATTTGTTAATTACTCTTTTCAGTAGAATGTTATTGAAACTGTAGTGATTAAAAAGATTCACTTCTGTGGTTTTTGTATTTGTATTTGTATTCTGACCCTTCTACAGAATAGTTCATATTGATGCTAATTTGTCCATAATTTGTCATCTTTCCTAAAGATAAACAAGATGAGATGCTGGTCCTCCAGCAATGCTGCTCACCAAGTAGTTTCACACTGCGAGCTGTATAGCCAGGGCTAATTTCAGATCCTCAATTTAAAAAAGCATGTATAAGAGTCCATTTCCACTCATTTTGCCCAAATTAAGGATGAAAGGCAGATGCAGACAATACCTCTAGCCACTATGTAGTCCTAGTTAAGCAAACAGAAATTTGAAGAGGAGAATATATATGCATAGTTGTATCTGAGGCACTGATTTGCAGGCCTGTTTTGTTTGTGGACTATGATAATGGCAACCAAACAACAAACAAACAAAATGAAACCCTGCCTATGTAAAGCCAAAAAAGTATAGCGTTACAGACAGCAGAGATGTTAGAAACCTTCCAGCGTTATTCAAGAACAAAGTTGGGGCTCTGATTGTCAAAATGATTAAAAGCCTCCCTCTGTAGTGATTTGGAAAGGCATGTGAGGTGCACGGAGCAGGCTGCTCTGTAATTTGCAAAAGAGATGGGTGTGCAATTATTTACTGTGATAATCTGTGGACTGGGATCTCTTTGAGCAATTAAACCACATTTATTTTTAACAAGAAGTATGGGACTTTTTCTTCTTAGCTTAAGTACATTGATAGAAGCTTAATTTTTTCTGATTAGCTACCTCTTTCCTGTGCCAAACTGGTTGAGGTTTCCAGCTATTTGGCAAAATACTAGAAGGCAAGTGTGTGGGCCTTGTTTATTTCTGGGTCCTTCTGTCGAGTACATTGTACCATGCAGAGGGTGCTAAAGCATATTTGGACTGATCTATTTAGCAGTTTGTTAGTGGAGGATTCTGATTTAGGAATCAGTAGTCAAAATATGAAGACCATTTATCATGAGTTGTCAGCCTACTTTAGGTTTCCTACACTCTATTCACTTTATTAGTCTGTTTTATGCTATTTACTCTTCTGGGCTGCCATTTTCCAGGGCGGTTCACTCTTCTCTCTCCTATTAGTTTCTCTTTTCAGAAAGTAAAAGTAAGGAACATAGGAGACTACAATGCTATTTCTCTTCCTTTGAGACTTTCCTCTGTGCAGCTTAATCTGTAGGTCTAGTCTTTTTTCATTTATGAGATGTACCCTTGGGAAAGTTTCAAAGGAGCCCCACTCAGAGGTCGGCAAATACTAGAGTATTGTTGCTGTTAGTGGATAAAGCATAGTGGTACTCATTTCCTGAATTGTACAGAAGACTACACTTTTTGGCAAACAAACTATATCTCTTTATTGTCTACAGATACAGTCTAAAGGAACTTTATTTTTAAAAAATATCTATTTCTCTTTCTACCACTAGTAATGTTTACTCCTTGGAAGGAAAGTTATGACCAACCTAGAGAGCATATTAAAAAGCAGAGACATTACTTTGCCAACAAAGGTGCGTCTAGTCAAGGCTATGGTTTTTCCAGTAATCATGTATGGATGTGAGAGTTGGACTATAAAGAAAGCTGAGTGCCGAAGAATTGATGCTTTTGAACTGTGGTGTTGGAGAAGACTCTTGAGAGTCCCTTGGACTGCAAGGAGATCCAACCAATCCATCCTAAAGGAGATCAGTCCTGGGTGTTCATTGGAAGGACTGATGTTGAAGCTGAAACTCCAATCCTTTGGCCACCTGATGAGAAGAGCTGACTCATCGGAAAAGACAATGATGCTGGGAAAGATTAAGGGCAGGAGGAGAAGGGGACGACAGAGGATGAGATGGTTGGATGGCATCACTGACTCAATGGACATGGGTTTGGGTGGACTCCGGGAGTTGGTGATAGACAGGGAGGCCTGGTATGCTGCGGTTCATGGGGTCACAAAGAGTCGGACATGGCTGAGCGACTGAACTGAACTGAACCACTAGTATATAAAAGCGAATTGCATTTTTTAGGAATATATTCTACAAGGCTCTCACATAAGAACTTATGCAGTCAACAAAATCAAGGGACTTCCCTGGTAGTTCATTGGCTAAATATCCAGGCTCCCAAAGCAGAGGGTCCAGGTTCAATCCCTGGTCAGGGAACTAGAACTCCATGCTGCAACTAAGAGTTTGAGTGCTGCAACCAAGTAAGACTCGCTGCAGCCAAATAAATAAATAAATGAACTTTAGACTCTGCCATTATATCTCCCTCAAAGCTTTAAAGTCTCCCTTTTGACAAGAAGTGATAGCAAACAAGAAGAAACGTAACTAATATGTGGAGGCCTACTACCTGTCTTACTACTGTCATTTAACATTCCCAACAATATAATGACATATATTACCATTCACATTTTGACCATCCACGTCATTTCACTTGTCTGAGTCACAGTCACATAGTCAAAGAGGGCAGAACTAACTCTGAGCTGAAGTTGTTCAGGATCTGCTTTCTCTATCATTCACCTCTCCCTTGAGCTAATAAAAGCATCAGATCAGGAATTCCTTGGCTGTCCAGTGGTTAAGACTCCATGGTTTTACTGCAGGGGGTGCTGGTTCGATCCCTGGTCTGGGAATTAAGATCCCACATTGGTGTGGCCAAAGAAAGAAAAAGGAAAAATAATAGTGAAAGATCATACTCACGCTACCTGATTGCCACACGTTTGCTTCAATGCTTTTCCCACTATCCCTTCCTGTCCCTTTTCTAGGGATAAGGGATTTAGGGGGAACTACACAACTGAAATTTACAGATTTGAGTTGAGGATTATCAATATGGGGTTTTTTTAGATGCCTTGTGGTGAATGCTTTATAAAGAATTCCAGGCTGTCCCCAATTGGATTTCTAATTGCTCTGAGGGACAATGGTTCTCCAATTTTAGTGTGCATGAAAATCACCAAAGAACACTCTCCTTCTTGGCCTCCTTCTCGAAGGCATTTGTTTGGTATGTATGCAGGAGGCCTGGAAATGAACTTTGGTAGCAAGAATCTTAGGGGGAGCTGATGAAGAAGGTTCCTCAGAACATCTTACGATTAAAATCTATACAGCTGCTTTCAGTGTCTGCTTTTACAAGGCAATTTCACCACATTTCTGAAACCACCAGTTTTCTGAATATTTAATCACTACTAAATAATGATTCTATCTCAGACAGATTTCTAGAATTCACTTTGAGGGAACAATAAAAAAATAGTTGGAAAAGAGCTGATGCACACCACCAGGAGGCAGTGTGTACAAAGCATTCACACCATGTAAATAAGCATTTTGAACAGAGACTATTTTTAAGAACTCTGAATTAAAAGCTGTGTGTGTGTGTGTGTATCAGTGAAACAGCGGTGGTAGTATTGTGGCCAGTACACCGATTTTTACAAAAGAGACAAAGTCCTTAAAGTGGTATTTTCTTTAAGAGGAAGAAAAAATTGAAAGGAATCTGTTTTATTAAAAGAGCCAGTTATATTTCAGGTTGACCACCCTAAGTCAAAGCTAAATGCTAGAGTAAGATTCTTGTATTCATAAGATACTACCCAGCACCTATTTCAGGATCTCTTTCGCTGTTTCTGTTGCTGAAAGAGTCTTTGCAAAATGCTTTTCTCAAAGTGTACCAATCGTCTATTCTGACTGAAACAATGGAACCTACTGTTCAGTAAAACTGAGAGGTAAAATTTTCGATGTGAATCCACAAATGCTTGGCAAGTGATCACTCCTCTTTGGTGGTAAGTACCTTTATTTTATAATTTCTGTTGGTACTATAATTGCTCAAAGATCTCACTTCAAGGATCCCAGGAATGGTAATATAATCTGATATGGTCCTGAGAATGGAATAACAAAGCATGAACTTGTGGAAGAAAATTTAAAAGTTCCACATTATCATGTTGGGTAGTTAAAGAGAAGACAGTGGGAAGAGCAATGTCTTGGAATGGATATCTATATCTAAATATCTCAATCAATCTATGGGCTTCCCTGGTGGCTCAGAGCGTAAAGAAACCTCTTGCAATGCAGGAGACGCAGTTTTGATCCCTGGGTTGGGAAGATCCCCTGGATAAGCGATAGCTACCCACTCCAGTGTTCTTGCATGGGAAATCCCATGGACAGAAGAGACTGGCAGCCTACAGTCCATGGCGTCGCAGAGAGTCAGACATGATTGAGAGGCTAACATATCAATCTATATACCTCACATTTCTTATTTTGAGGAAGAGATTTAAACCGTCTTAGAACATATCTTTTTCCACAAAACAGTAAACATGAAACACCTAATTGTCTTATTGAAAATGGCATGGAGAGGGTAGATATATGGCCTGGATAGGAGTGGAATTCCACTTGGGTAAGGGTTTAGAACAGGTAATTGTCACTTCGGGAATAAGACACTCAGACAGGGATAACCCAAGGGTTTACTAGCCCAAGGGTAATTCCAAAGAATCGATTTAACTGAGGAAGTCCAAAGGGGAATATGAGTGCCAGGAACCCGGGATATGCAGATGATTCAAAATACATTCAATTGCAAGCAAATTAATGGGTGGAGGGAAATAGCGGTTCAGAGCAATGACCTTTGGAGGCTAGAATTTGTATTGTGCTTTTATGAGATGGGTGGTTCATAATATATGGGAAGATGGCCCTAACATAAAAACTGTGTAACATAAAGGGTAGACTAGAAAGGCATTAATTGGTACCTGTCAACATCTACTTCTACCTTTATCCATATTGATTTGCAAAAAAGAGACTGTATCGCAGGAGAGACAAACACTGCTATCCTGATTAATGTTAAAGTGACAGGAAAACAACCCAGGCTCTAGAAACATGACCACTGGAGCCCACCAATGGCAGATATTCGGGCACATCACCACAGGACCAAGCGAACCATACCAATGAAAAGGCAGTACACACTTGCTGGTGATCACAGATGCTAAAGTAGAATCACCTGGTATTTAATTACATACTGTATAAAAAAAGATTGCCTATCTAACAGGTATTTTTTGGTAAGCGATGTCAGTTTACTGGCATGGAGCAGGGTTGCTACTAACGTTCATTCACATTGTTTTTGGAGATTCTTTCGCCTTCCTAGTCTTCCAGCTCATCACTGTTCTTTGTTTCCACCCATCAACCATCGGTACTGCATCCTTAAAGGCAACCTCCTGAAAAGGTGAGTGGTCATGACCAAAGGGCTCTTTTATCTGTCTTAATTAGTGAGAAAAAAGAAAGGAAGCAGAAAGAAGTACATACGTTGCTCATGTCCCCTATTGTTACTCTTCCATTCTTTCACCTTTTAAATTAGAAACCCTGTTCTCTTGGCCAATATGGGGGAGACCTAGAATTGTGCTTTTGATAGTGACATCTAGCTGAGATGAGTGTTTTGTGATGAAGGCCCTGAATCCATTCTGACCTAGTTTGAACGTCTGAAATAATGCTGGGCTGTGCTCTGTGTCAGAGAAGGCAATGGCACCCCACTTCAGTACTCTTGCCTGGAAAATCCCACGGACGGAGGAGCCTGGTAGGCTGCAGTCCATGGAGTCGCAAAGAGTCAGACATGACTGAGCGACTTCACTTTCACTTTTCACTTTCTTGCATTGGAGAAGGAAATGGCAACCCACTTCAGTGTTCTTGCCTGGAGAATCTCAGGGACGGGGGAGCCTGGTGGGCTGCTGTCTATGGGGTCACACAGAATCGGACATGACTGAAGTGACTTAGCAGCAGCAGTGCTCTGTGTAGGCACATGGGTGTCAATCATGGGAAAGCAGTTCACCAAGGCAAAAGGGAGGACTTGTTAGCGGAATCTGACAATTAGTTAGAAAAAGAAATGGTGAAGGATAATTTGCAGATAAGACATGCTAGGTGCTTGCTGATAACAGATAACCCAGCACTTGCTACAAACTTCCTTCTTATATAAGGTAGGATATTTATAGGCTTTATATTTATAGGTAGCTGAAAAGCTACCTGACATAACATTCCTTCTGAGTAATGTTCTGCTCTCATGATATTTAGGATGTATTGAGTCACTATCATGAATGTCCAGGTCAAACAGATAACCCATGAATCGGAGAAGAGGTTAGAAGACACTACCAATACTCATTCTCCTATAGACCCAACTGGTAGAAGATTCAAGGCATCATATGTGTTCTTCTCCTAGCCTATGTTTACCTAGATGGGGAGAAATTGGCAAGGAAGAAAATATGTCAACTTTAGTAACTTAGGAAAAGGTCTAGATTTCAAATGACCATAAAATCAGATAACAATGGAAAGAACAACAGAAAATGACAGAAACCTCTTTGATTCATTTAGTTAAACAAAAAAGTTTGCCTTCTAATGGCTAGATGGGCTGAACTGAGGTGTGTGGCATTATCTAGCAAGGTATGCAAGTCACCATCACTTTGAGGCAAGACACCATGTTCCCATAGAGGTAAAAGGTACAGTTCGGTAGTATTAAAGATGGAGTATCACTGTCTATACAGCCTCAGAGGACATCTTTGTCATTTGGGTGGCTGTGTTGTGTATCAGAATGGCTCATGCTGATACTGGATATGAGACTCTCACACATTCTCCTTGGTTCAGAAAACATCTTTGTGGAAAGCAGATGATGGCTGCCCAAAGATGCATATACATCTTAACCCATAGAACCTTTGACTGTGTTACCTCATATGGGAAAAGGGTCTTTGCAGATGTGATGAAGGTTATGGACTTTAAGACGGGAGATTATCCTGGTGGGCCCATTCTAATCACATGAGTTCTTAAAAGCAAAGAATCATTTTTGCTGTGGTCAGAAATAGATATCATGAAGGGAGAAGGGAGATGAGGTATTGCTGATTTTGAAGACAGAGAAGGGGGGCCATAAACCAAGGAATGTGGGCAGCCTCTAAAGCTGGAAAAGGTAAGGAAACTAAGTTTCTCCTGGAGTTTTCTGAAAGGGATTCAGCCCTGTGGATACCAAGATTTTATCACAATGAGACCCATGTCACACTTCTGACATACTAAACCATCAGATGATAAATCTGTGTTGTTTTAAGCCACTAAGCCTGTGGTCATTTGTTACAGAAGCAATAGATATCTAACATAATCTGCATATAGACAAATCTCCAATCCATGTTTCTAGTATTCTCGTTGTACCTACTCTTTTCTCACTTTCTTCTGAATTACGGAATATCAAGCTTTAAATATATCCTTTAGTAATTTTTGAATTAAGCTGGATAATATAATCATACTGACTCTGAGATTTGAGGTCTCATGGTTGGTTCTGGCAAACAGAACAGGTAGCAACAGGCAGGAAGCTATCTCCTAACAGCTTTCCCCATCAATTTTTTTGCTGTAATGCCCTGGACAAAAGGCAAGTCTCAAATTCAAACAGACTCCACTTGAAGTTCTGGTTCTGTTATGCTCTGCCTTATGTTATTTTATTTGATATTTGGGAGGTGCAGTTTTGTCATCTGCAAAAGTCAGGAGATCTACTTTTCAGAATACCCAGTTTAAGATCCACTGAGATAACATATGCAGGGGACTTATCAGGGAGTCCTCCACCTATTGTCACCCATAGTAGGTTGTTAACTATTACAGGCCACAGCAGCTTTCTAGGATGAGGCAGAAGCTGGAGAAAATGACCAGGTGACGAAGACAGAATTGGAGACATATAGCCAGAAGGCCAGATGCAGTTTCTGAAAAGCACACCCTTTTCAAGCCACAATTTGTTCCTATGCTTGGCACTGGCCAATGGTTAGAATCTCAAGTGAGAGTCATCGTGAGGAGAGCAATTCACAAAGCACAACCATCAGAACACAAGAAGGAGGGGCTCTTTCTCTGGGAGATTCTGATGAAGGCAAGCCAGAATAATTAGGAAGGAGGTGGAAGAGGTTCCTGGGAAGTGGAACACACAGTCTATTGGAGCTGTGAGTAGGAAGGCCTGGGGGAGAGGCAGTAGATTTAGCAGTTCAACATCAGCATCCCATATTCCCTAAGTAATGCTAAACCTCCCACCGACTACGAGGGGCCAGAACAGCCTCAATATCCTCTGCCTCAGTCAGGATCCTCTCAGTGGGACCATCTCTTTCTTCCCAGCTGTGGGAAACTAGAAGAATTGCAACTAGAAGTAGAAGAAATAATGAAGAAACTGAAAATAATCATTGAAAATTTCTTCTTCTTTTCCTCCTTTTCACACTTTTCCTCTTCTTCGTCTCTCTCTGTAACTGACCAGAGGCAGATTCCGTGACTTTGAATGATGGTTTACACCATTCTATCTTCTGCTCTCATTAGCCAATCTACCACCAAGCCATGTCCATTCAGCATGCTGAATATCTGCCACCTGTCCTCTTTCAGAACTGATCCTGACTGGCCACCCTCTAAAGCAGCCTCTTTGAGTTGGTCATCTTGTCAGTAACACCTGCTTTATGTCACTACGATCTTTCACTCCCACAGTAGTTTTCTATCACATTTCCATAATGAAGCCAAAGAAGGCATACGGATCTACTGGGTCCATATTTATAAAAATGCTCCTACTCTTCTGTGAGCACTCCATCATACTTAGGGAAGTCCTCTCTCCATTCCAATTTTCCATTTCTGCCCTGTGCAGCATCCTCCAACTAACCCAAGGAAGGCCTTTTGTTCTGATTCTCAAGAACAAGTAACTCAACAATTCTCAAATAGTTCATAGTAATTGACAGATAATGTAGAGTGCTCATCCTGGTGGTCCACAGAATAACAGGCATTGTTGCACCTCTCTCTGAAATCAAACAAATTTTACAACTGGGAGAGGATGAAAGCAAGAAGCTCATGTCACTACCCTAATTCTTGCTTGAAATAGTCTGACTTTATGTAAGACTTCTACAGTGAGACTCAGCTTCTGCTAAAGCCCATGGCTCACAAGGCCTGGCCCAGTGCTCTGGGCTCCACCCCAGCTTATGGAGGTGCATTTGGTGACTTCCATTTAGCTGCTCATTGATAGCACTAACCATCACCGGTCCTTCTACTGAGAAGCTGCAGGACAGTGGCTCCCCTTCTTGTAGTCTCCCATCAGGATGTGGGACAACTGATGTCTTAAAAATTTTTGTTAAAAAATTTTATTCTTGGAGTATAATTGCTTTAAATGTTGTGTTACTTTCTGCTGTACAATAATGTGAATCAGCTATATCTTTTGATGTTTTAACCTGAAAAAGGTATCTGACACTCCACAACACTCAAATGCCAAGGATATTTTTGGATGCATATTAATCTCCTAATGATCAAATAATGGGCATGGATGTATTTTGAAGTGTGCTTCAAAGCTCTGAAATGCATTTTATTACTTACTATTGCTTTGTAACTATAATCACCACTTTGAAATTCTAGGATAGATAAACTCTTGGGTGTTGGTGCATAGACTAAGAAAGTATTATATCAAAAGAAGGCTCTTAGCAGTTTCCCTTGTCCCATTCATCGTCTACCTAAGGTGGTGCTCATTTTATGCTCTCCAGTTGGTAAAGAATCTGCCTGCAATGCAGGAGACCAGGTTCGATTTCTGGGTCAGGAAGATCCACTGGAGAAGGGATAGGCTACCCACTCCAGTATTCTGGCCTGGAGAATTCCATGGACTGTATAGTCCATGGGGTTGCAAAGAGTCAGACACAACCGAGCGAATTTCACTTTTACTTTCAGTGAACTCTCTATCTGCAGATGAAAGTATAAAGGGGAAATAGAGAGGATACAGTTTGGGAAACCTGAAATTCCCATTGATTGAGTGGAAATCTAACTCACACTTTATGCTTTAAGATGTGAAAAGAGGCAAAAAAAAAAAAAAAGCACACAGTCACCTCTCCACACTGCCTCCCTCTTGATTTTGCCAGTGAGAACTGAAATTTACAATTAAGCATTCCTTTAATTTGATATTTACAGAAAGTCAGAGTAAGACATGTTTCCAGAAAATGTCAATCATTAATCATTTGCTACTATATCTGTGATGTGTGTGTTTGTCGCTCAGTTGTGTCCGGCTCTTTGCGACCCCATGGACTGTAGCCCGCCAGTCTCCTCTGTCCATGGAATTCTCCAGGCAAGAATACTGAAGTGAGTTGCTATGCCTTCCTCCAGGGGATCTCCCTGACCCAGGGATCAAACCCGGGTCTCCTGCATTGCAGGCAGATTCTTTACTGTAGAAACTGTCAGTATCTACCATACTTTTTCCAACTGTCTTTCTGGCCCTGAATTGAACTCCAAACAAATGAAAATGGAAGGTGAACTCTGTTGTTTGTCTTTTGGGTGGCAGTTCTGTTCTTTAATTCATTGAGTTAGTAGTTCAAACAACTCATATCACATGACTGTCAACTATGTGCCAGGCATCGTGGTCAGCATTAGAGCAGGGGATCCAGCCAGAAGATGATGTTGGGATTTATTATCGTAATTTTCTCCCCATGCATAGGGTTGTCCATTGGTGTGCACTAGAGTGTGAGAGGCACTGACTGATAGGAAGAAAGAGATCCCAAAATATCCGGGGGAATAAAAGCAGAGGAGGAAAATTTGGCCAATTTTTTTTTTTAACTTCACAAGATCTCTTGAGAATCACTCTGGGTGGCGTAGTTACAAGACGCATAAAGTTTAGAACTGGAGATCATATTGCCTTTTTATGATTGCTCAAGGTCAAATTAAACAAAAAGAAAATTAAACTTCTCTGTGGTGCTATAATTCACATCTGGAGACAGTGACTAGTTCATTATAATTCACATCTGGAGACAGTGACTAGTTCATTCAAGTCAAAAGTGATAGGATTATGCTTGGAGAAAACTTCACTAGGAAAGAAAAGCAGTAGGTCACTAGGGATTTACTTTGTAATAAATTCGCTACCTGTCTGTCTATTCATAGCCAGCCACAAGCTACCCTGAATAATAATTCAAAACCAACTTATATTATTTGTGCTACTGGAGGTCATTCCACTAAATAAAGTTCAAAAATCGAATGAACTGTCTTAGTTAAGTATTCGGTTTCTCAAACAACACCTAAATTATAAAATAGCCACATCTTACATAGGTCTTAGTGATGATTTAGAGTGGTGTGAATGATTCTATTCAAGAGTTTGTGACCTACAACAATGGAGAGAGATAAATATAGATTCGAGGGGAGCCTGCCTGATTTTAAAAAGCCAAAGCACATTGTTTATTCTCAGTGCTTAGAATTCCAAGAATTATCATCTCTAAGAAGTTCTGGGTGAACAAATATGTTCTCCAAAAGTTAATTTTTATGTTTGGTACACAGTATCAAAAATTGTTGTTATTTTATGATGAAAAAAAAATGTTGTTGCTTAGGTGACTGAACTGAACTGAACTGAGTCCCTAAGTGGCATCTGACTCTTTTGTGACCCCATGGACTGTAAGCTCGCCAGGCTCCTCTGTCCATGGGATTTCCCAAGCAAGAATACTGAAGTGGGTTGCCATTTCCTTCTCCAGGGCATGTTCATGACCCAGGGATAGAATCCACATCTCCTGCATTGGCAGGTGATTCTTTACCACTGAGCCACCAGGGAAGTCCCATCAAAAATACACTTTTCATTTAAAAATAAGCAACAACAACAACAACAACAACCAAAAACATGTGGCAATATGGGTTCCAAAGTCAGGAGCAAAAGGTTAGTTATTTATTCCATAATGTTAACTGGAATATATGCAATTTCAACACATACAATTTTATAATTTTCTTTTTTTGCCATTACATTCTACATTGTGAATGTAGTGACTAAGGACATGGACATTGTTTTCACATCTCTCCAGGCTCCAATCTTAGGCATGATACTTTCAGGGTGATCCTGGGCAAGTTGCATGCTAACAATATCTACCTTACAGGATTGCTGGGAGAATTCAAAGCAACAGTGAACATAAAACACTTAGCGCATTGCATGATGAATAAAAAGTAATTGATGGTGGTGGCTGATATTAGTTATTACTTTTTTTTTTTTTTGCCATGCTGCTTGGCATGTGAGATCTTAGTTCCCCAAGCAGGGATCAAACCCATGGCCTAAGCATTGGAAGCACGGAGTCTGAACCACTGGACTGCCAGGAAAGTCCCTGATAATATTTATAGTAGCTACTATCCCACACATTTTCCCTGCCAATAATCATGGAAGCACAAAATATTTTCCTGATCATAAAAGGCTCTGACTTCAAGCAGTGTCAGAGCTCAGACTCCTGTTGCAGTGATGTCAAGAAGTCTGGTGCTTTCCTTAAGTGATAGTTCATTTGTGAAGGTCTTTTGTTTATTAGGAATTCCTTCCTCAGGTTTGTCTACTGAACAATGGCATGAGCTTATGAACATATATCAACATCCATGGTCATGTGGATAAAGATAATCGTAATAAAATGGAATGTATACCATGTGCTGCATACCTATCTTGGGTCAGATATTTTACAATGTATTTTACATTCTACCTGAGTTTATTCTTGCAGCACAGAAGACTTCACTTCCTTCAAGTCTGTTCAATGTCCATTTGTCACAAAGGCTGTGTTTGATTCCTAATAAAAACAGCAGCTTTATAATTCTCTCTTGCCCCTTCATCCCAACTTATTTTTTTCATGGTGCATCATCATCCTGTGTTTCCCTGGTGGCTCAGACGGTAAAGCGTCTGCCTACAATGCAGGAGACCCGGGTTCAATCGCTGGGTTGGGAAGATCTCCTGGAGAAGGAAATGGCAACCCACTCCAGTATTCTTGCCTGGAAAATCCCATGGACAGAGGACCTGATAGGCTACAGTCCATGGGGTCGGACACGACTCAGCGACTTCACTTTCACTTTCACTTTCATCATCCTCAGATATGATACAACATATTTGGTGGTGATCCTTCTTGTCTTAAACTAGACAGGGCCTGCATGACAATAGTTACTATGCTTGTTCAGTGCTGTACCCCCCCACCCCCAGTCCTGGAGCAGTGTCTGTCACATGTATATAGTCAATAGATGTTTAATGAATGAATGAATCATCCTATGAGGTAAGGTTCTATTAGTCATATTTGGGGAGTGTCAAACTGAAACTCAAGTAAATCAGGGAATTTTCCATAGTATTCTGGAGCTGGTAAATGATATGGCCAACAATTAGACTCAAGTCTAACTCCAAAACAGAGTGTTCTCCATTAATTCTGGCCTAAACTAGCACTCATTCAATGTCCTAGATCAGGATCATTGTACCATCAAAATACCTGTCTTTAAAAACAGAATCTAAGCTCATATAAGTTGAAATTGAAATGACAACAGTGTATGAACAGCAGTGACTCCCAAAGCAAATACAGACATCTACCGAGCATCTATTTTGTACGTAACATCATATTAGATATGAGATTTCTGCACTTCACTCAATATTGAGATTACTTACAAGGGAGCATCTCGCTTTCAATGAAGCAAAATAAGAGCAGACCAGAAGAATATCTCTGAATTTCCCAGTATGATTTATGTGCACAATTTTTTTTTTGCCAAACACCACTGCTCTAGAGCACTTTTTTTCAAGACAAAATGCAATTTATACCACCAAGTAAGGCAAACTGATTATTTCTCCTAAGTTATTATTTCCCTAGGTAACTGCTACCACATACATAAACATGAAATCTTGGCCTTTCCTCCACTTGTCTGCTTCTGCGTGATTCTTGTGCTTCTATTTTGCTTTGCATGGAATTTTCACGTAGACCACAACAGAGATGCTACAGAACAGTTTACTAATGCTGTTTGCTTTCCTGTGACATAGGCCTCCTTTGTTCTAAGAGGTTGAAAATAACTCCACAGCATTTCCTCAAGTATTTCTGAAGAGCACTGGTTTTAGGAAATGCTTCACAAAGACTCCACCAAGAATAGGAATGGGGAGGGAGCAGGGGGAGTGATTTGATCTGACTTAAGGCAATGTCATCTGGGGCAACTATTACATTCTTTTCTTGTAGATATCCATAACTGCTACTGGCTAGAGGTGGGAGAAGGGTTAGCCTCTTCCTCTAGGAGCTTTATTCTTAAACTGTAATGTGGGCAAATGGCAAAACAAATTCTCCTTTAGACACTTATTAAGAAGCAATCACAAAACATCTGGTCTACACTGTGGAGTCACAAATCTGTTTTAAAGTGATCCAACATCATTTTGAACAAAAATTTCACCCGAGGCAAATATGATAATATTAGAGGGAAAGAATTCAGTTAATTAGGCAAGTAGGAACCAGGCATTCAAGAAGCTTCCAGAATTAAGAATCAAATTACGAACACTATTTCTCACATTAGTAGATTTGTATATCCTGTTCATACAAGGGTAGGGAGTGTCTCTATAATATTTGAGCTAGTACAAACATGGGAAAATCACTAATTACACCAATGAAAACTCTTAATATTCTGCTGTTAATGCTAATTAACTAATCATTCTAACAGCCCCTTCTCACAGCAAATCCTCTGGTGGAGTTCTGAGGAAAGAGTCAAAGTGCTTGTATTTCCTTTGGAAATTATCACTATAAGGGCAACTTACAACCTCTAGAGTTTAGCAAAAACTAAGTAATACAGATGGCCTGTCATATTGTCAATGCTGACATATTTTAAAGAAAATTACAGTAAGTCCCTTACATAGGAACGAGTTTTGTTCCAAGAGTGTGTTCCTAAGTCCAGCAAAGTTAGCCAATGTATCTAACACAATTGGCTATATACTGCTCTTTTATGCTTGTTTTCAGACATCCTGGGCTTGAAATAAAGATACTGTACTACTTTACTCTATACATTACTGTGCAGTAAATCACATAAAACACAACCATTTGTAGAGGATGCACAAATGTGACAGTGTACTCCAGACGTGATTGGACATGTGAACACTCATTCACATCTCTGAAAGTCTGCAACTTGAAGTTTTGTATATAGGGGACTTACTGTATAGATATTGTAACAGGTTGTTGTTGTTCAGTTGCTAAGTCATGTCTGACTCTGCGACCCCATGGACTGCAGCATGCCAGGCTCCTCTGTCCTTCACTATCTCCCAGAGTTTGCCCAAATTCATGTCCATTGAGTCAGTGATGCAATCTAGCCATCTTATCCCCTGCCACCCCCTTCTCCTCCTGCTCTCAATCTTTCCCAGGAACGGTCTTTTCCAGTGAGTCATGTTTTTGCTTTAGGTGGCCAATTATCGGAGCTTCAGCTTCAGCAACAGTCCTTCCAATGAATAATCAGAATTGATTTTCTTTAGGATTAACTACTTTGATCTCCTTACCATCCAAAGGACTCTTAAGGGTCTTCTCCAGCACCACAATTAAAAAAGCATCAATTCTTCACCACTCGGCATCTTTGTGGTCCAACTCTCACATCTGTACCTGACTACTGGAAAAACCATAGCTTTGACTATTTGAGGAGCAATGCATACTTTATCCAAGGGCTTACCAGGTGGTGTGCAGTGGTAAATAATCTGCCTGCCAATGCAGGAGACACAAGAGACACTATGCGGGTTCGATCCCTGGGTCAGAAAGAACCCCTTGGAGGAGGAAATGCCAACTCACTCCAGTGTTTTTGCCTGGAGAATTCCATGAACAGAGGAGCTTGGCTACAGTCCATGGGGTCACAAAGACTCGGACATGACTGAGCATAGATGCACACCTGATCCTTCTTTAAGAGTCCCAAAGCATGTGTGTGTGTGTTCAGTCACTCAATCGTGTCCGACTCTTGGACTCTTGATAATAATTTATACAAGGTTCTGCAATCTCACACAGTAAAGAGCTTTGCTTAGCTTTGTTCAACTCTTAAAAACTCTCAAATGTATTTGATAACACAACAACAGTGAAGCTTAACACTATTAATATTTTAAGGCAATAGCTCTCAAAGTATGCCCCCTAGAGAAGTAGCATCAGCACCACCTAGAAACTTGTTAGTAATGGAAACTCTTAAGTCCCACCCATCCCAGATTCATGGAATTAGAACCTTTATGTGTGGAGCCCAGAAATCTGTGTTTTAACAAGTTCTTCAGGTGATCATCATGCATGCATACTAAAAATATGAGAACCAGCATCCTGAAGAACACATTTAGGGATCTTGCTTTATACACCTGACCTTGAAGAGTATCTTCTTCATTTATCCAGATCAACTTTTCTCTAATGGGAGATCTATTCCATAGCCTGACTTGTAAGTCCCAATTTAGTCCTTGTAATCATATTTATGTTTAACAGTCTTACTGGGAGGGGGGTTGGGAGAGGTTAGGCATGTAGGTAGTGGAATTTGTAATTTACTTCTGGCCCACAGTCCAAGACAATAAGATAGGAAAAGAGGTCACAATCTAATTAGCTTTCTAATTAAGGGAACATGGTTGCTTTCTAATTACAGTTACAAAGAATAAAATGCAGCCCATAATTAGAAAGTTACTCTGCTCTATTTAAACTTTGCATTGTGTCAGCTTTGCAATATGTCATCATCATATTATTGTTTAACATTTATTCTGAAATGCAGAATCTATTTTCAAAGTGCCTTGGAAGAGGTTTTATTTATCTCTCACACTGAAGTTGCAAAATAGATCAGTATTTCACAGGCTGATACAATGAGATGCAGAAAGTTTATGGCATTCACACCATATATCATTAATAGAGGTGGGATCTGAGTTCATGGTCTTTTGTAACCACATTGCTTTACCCTCAGTTCAGTGGGTAACATTACTTCTCTTACTATGTTTTCACTCTGGCTTTTTCCTTTTTTTAATTTTTTTGGGAAATTGCCAAAACTGTATTCAGTATCCATATGTAACCATGGCAATCACCTGGATACATACACATCTGCCTCAAAGAGCTAAGCTATTAGAATCAGTTCTCCAGATGAGTCTCAGAATACCATGGATCCGTCACAGCACTCTGAGTTTCTCATTTTGATCTCACCAGCCATGTGCAAACATGCAGCCAATAATAAATGTCTACTGTAGATATTTTTTCTAACATGCTCTACTGTTTCTGCTTCTTAAGAAACCATTTGTACTTTCAACAAGATGCAAAGATGCTTTATGAAAGAAAAAAATAATAAAACGAAAATTAGACTGCCTTTTTGTTTTACAACACAGAGTTGAAATTAAACGTGTCATTTTTCACCAAAATATTGTTTCCCATTACTGAAGAGAAGTGATGGGCCTGAGGGCCTCATGCATTACAAATCTCATGTGCTTTAGATAGCTAGTAAATCACTTGCATTTTGCCTATAGTATTTTCTGCCAAGCTCAGCGTTTATTGCTTACAGCTGAATGCAGCCACCTAAATCATCCATCATGTTTTTATAACCAACTGTAGCTTTCCTTCTTATACACCAAGGAACTGGCGCATTTTAAGAAAGAGAATGAGTGAGAGGTGCCTTTACACACTCAGAAGGACTATAGAAGCAATAAACAGTACATGAATTTTATAAGGAAGGAAAAATATAATACATTTACTGATATCAAGAGCTAAGAGCTTTTGAAATCACCCATCCACATACCAGCCTTGCAGCTGACTTTCCATATTACCATCTTCCTGGATGCTTAGATCATTTAATGTGTGTTAAATGAGTGTATGCTTATTAGTGAACCAAGCATTTTAGATGCAGGCTAGAAGAAGAAATATCACATCAGGTATTTAAGAGCTAGGAAAACTTTTCCCCCCTTACTATATATAACTCTTCAGTTTTACTCACTTCAAAATGCTACTGAGAATTTTTGAGATCATAGAAGCAACCCTCTCATTTTTACTAGTAAAGATATGAGGGCCTCCTTGATAATTCTGGCTGCTATATTCCTACCAATTTTAGCAGGATTGGCTGGGTAGGCAACATGAGCCGAAGGTGATATACCTGAGTGTGTGTTAGTCACTCAATCATGTCGGACTCTTTGCGACCCCATGGACTGTGGCCCTCCAGGCTCCTCTGTCCATGGAATTCTCCAGGCAAGAATACTGGAGTGGGTTGCCATTTCCTTCTCCAGTGGATCTTCCTGACCCAGAGATCAAACCAGTGTCTCCTGCATTGCAGGTAGATTCTTTACCATCTGAGCCACCACCATGGAAGCCTGATGCTATATCTACTTCCTCTCAAATTCTTCGTTAAAGTCTTCTCTGACATCTCTCTTCTAAATCTGTTGGGACATGGTTATCCACTGTGACTATATGTTAGAACTGCTTTGGGCATTTATTAAATTGCAGATGCCTGGGTTATATCCCTAGAGATTTAGATTTAATAGAGTTTTATAGTAAAAAACAAACGGCAATTGGACTCACTGCATATGGTGTATCTTTATCTCTTACAGAAACACTGTTTAAAATTGTTTTAAAAGCACAACTATTTTATCTCAATTTTTAACATGTGTAATAAAAATCAATATAGAAAATCTTTTCTTACGTGGAAATTATGTTTATACAAGTGGGTATGAAAATCACTGATGCTATCATGACATCAGTTTCTAGATGTTTCTGATGCTGTTGTCAGAGGAAAGGGCAAATATCACATTCAGAGGTCTTATAGGAGAAGGACTTTGGGTAAACTAAGTGAACTTCATTGCAAAAAAAAAAAACACTCCATTTTAAAAAAGATGGGGAGGAAGAAACAATTTTAAGAAATCCTTAACTAAAAGAGAAAGAAAAGACTTGGTAGTGGATTGGTCCATGGGGAAGCAAGAGAGAGGGATCAGAATATAAAAGTCCTAATTTAGGTGACTGTATATCATCACCTGGGCTTCCCAGGAGGTGCTAGTGGTAGAGAATCCATCTGCCAATTCAGGAGACTGAAGAGACGCAGGTTCGATCCCTGGATTGGGAAGATCCCCTGGAGGATGGGAGGAAGAGTTGAATCTGTGACCCTTGTGGCATCTCCAGGTCTAGAGGTGAGGGCAATGGTTTGGTTAGAGTAACAAAAGAACAAAGGACCAAAAACAAAGAACAAAGGCAGCTACTTCATGATAACTTATAAAAGAAAATCTCCGGAAGGACAGAGTGACTCACAGGGTCAAATGCAGCAGAGGAGGCAATGTGATTAGGGTGAAAAATATCTCCCTAGGATCGAGACCTTTTCAATTGAATTCTGATGGTTGAATTCAGACAGCTCTGGATTGATGATCAAGTGTGATGTCATGTAGGGCTGGAACTAGGCTGAGTCCAACAAGGTGCCTAGGGAAGAAGATTTAAGAAAGCACTCACTCTCAGGGTCCTGCAAGTCTGAGAGACGAGTCGGCAGATAAAAGCCCATTGGCCAGATGCCTAGGCAATGGCCAAACTCCAGGTTAAGTAGTTAGCATTCGGGAGATCTGGAAGCACAAAGATTTTAGGGACTGACTCACAGTAGGGAGTGGCTGTTGCCCCAGGACAAAATGTCTAGGATCCAGGTTAGAAGAGGAATAAAAGAGGAACTGACCTAGGGCAATCGATTTCAGATCAAGTCATCTTAGGTTACAGTGCACCATATGAAACTGCCCGTGTTTCAGACTTACAGAGTGGTCATTTCATGTTTCAGCGTAATAAGTCTTTTTTCTCTACCAAGGCACATGTGGTCTCTGGATCTAAACAGAGTTCAAATGGGAAAATAAGGGTTCTGAGGTACCAGCTGTGAATGTGAATGCTTGATAATCAAGCAACTCGTGTCATGGGCATAACACTTTATGGCATATTGTGTGCCCTTTCAATCCGCATGGCCTTAGTAGCATCTTTTCTAACTAGATTGCAAGTTCTTCTAATAGAAGGGGATTTCTGGTGCCCCTCCTAGATTCAAAGCTTTACAGAGCCACATTTGGAGCATCAGTAGGTGTATAATGTTTTTTTGATAGACAGAAGATGCAGGAGGCATAAGACGGTGTTCTCCATACATAAAAGTTAGATTTTACTTGAAAGGGAGCAACTGTCTTTAGCTTTCCATTGATAACACTGCATTTTAACAGTGGCTTGAATAAAATATGAGAGCTAGCTAGCTAGATAAATAGATAGGTGGATTGTTAAATATAATTCAGGATATAGATGTAGAGATTCGGCTCGCTTCATTCTTATTCTGCATTTTTTTTCTTGTTTTCAGTAGGTTTTAAACCTTTGAGGGACTTTTTCCCTTACACCATTTGAAATCTGAAAGGTAGTTTAAATTTAGACATATTTATTTTATTAAAACTCATTGCTTTTCTTATCAGTGAACGCATGTTATGCAATTTTCAGGCAGAATTATTTCAAGTGAAGCTGAGAGGGGCTCCAGATTCAAATATTCAACTCATTTTCTCTTTGCATAATAATATCTCGTTGCAGAGATAGGTGTCTAATTTCCAGCTGTGGTTTCCAAGTCTTTTTTCAATGATTTAGATGTTTGCATTGGGCCAGGCAAGCAATTTATATTAGTTCAAGTGGGGCTACTGGGATGCATTGGTAAATGCTGCTAAAAGAAGAATTATACAAGATAATAAATATAATGCAATATGTATATGAATTTTTAGGTGCTTATGTCTGTGATTGGGGCTTCCCAGGTGGCTCAGTGGTAAAGAATCTGTCTGCCAAAGTAGGATCTGCAGGAGATGCAGGTTCGATCCCTGGGCTGGGAAGATCCCCTGGAGGAGGGCATGGTAACCCACTCCAGTATTCTTGCCGGGGAAATCTCATAGATAGAGGAGCCTGGCAGGCTACAGTCCACGAGGCAGCAAAAGAGTCGGACACGACTGAGGGACTGAGCACACATGCATGTCTGTGATTGCATAATTCACAAATTCTCCATCTTGATTAAACTACAAGATACCTAGGGCTATTTTAGCAGCAATTTCCAATCTTTTAGGGGCTGTGGAAAAACAGAGGAATGCGAGTCTTATACTGATTCCCTGGATACTTGAATTCACCTATGGATCTGCAATTCCTTACTTGTAATTCAGAATTCCTAGAAGGTCTAAAAACTGAAAGCTGCTTTTCAGTAATATAACTCATTTGGTGACAGAAATGTCCTTGAAACTGCTTAAGGCTATTTATGATCTTTTTAAACCTCATACTTAGTGTGAATATTCATATGTTTTGCTGCAGAAATAGTACTCTGATTATGGGGTTCCGCCCCTGAGTTCTCTTAGGATGGAATGTCATATATGATACAGATACAACCTATTATTTTACTGCATTCTAATAATTTTGACTTCTGAACCACAACTTGTCCAAGACCCTCAGGAGAAGCTGATCGACTTCAACACTGCCCCCTTTCCTCTGTGAAGTACTTTTAGGAAGTCTGAAGTTGCCAGCACATCAGCGACTCTGAGCTTGATCTCAAGACTCAAGAGAAAGAATTCAAGAGAGTAGCTTAAATGTGCTGACTAGTATTTTCTAAAATCAAATCTAGGGGACTTGAACATATATATATATTGTTGTTTTTGTTTTTCTAGCTTTATTGATGTATTTTTGACATATAATGTTGTATAAGTTTAACGTAGACAAACGATTTGATACATGAATATATTGTAAAATGTTCACCAGTATAATGTTAGTTAACACCTGCATCCCCTCACATAATTACCATTTTTGGGGTGATAACTGTTAAGATAACTAAATAAAAGATAACTCTCTCAAGAGCTTTCAAGTGTGTTTAAAGATATAAGAATTCATCAACAAATCCCTCTCCCATCCCATGTTATATGTGCATACATGGTAGGTGCTGTACTTGTATATGTACACATACACGGACATACTATCTATACTTGGTGGTAGGTGAATTCCAGTGGATGCTTACTGTTTGTCTCTAAAAAATTAATGGGTAATCTCCTCCTGTACTGACATGAAAGGACATCCTTCTCAGAGAGAGAAATTTGCTAGCTGGAAATTCCTATACTAATAATGTATTCATGATTTAATGGTTTGGATGCCAGTCCCCAAATTCTTCTTTCTATTTCTCCACTGTGCATGATGATGGATCTATTTACATTGTGTTTCAGAAACAGCCATGGGTTCCCTATAGTCTATGAAGACATACTTTTTATAAAAGAGGTATACAACCACCAACACCAAAGAAATAGGTGCTATAAAGAAACATCTATTTTTATCGTCTCTTATTTCTTATCATCTCTTAAGAAATTGATATCTCTTATCAATCCATGATGTTGGATTGCCTGATTACTCTGTGCCAGGCATTGTGCTAATGTTTTATACACGGCATTGCTTTAATCATTACTACAATATCCAAGAATGTATAGCTCTATTAGATAAGTTAGAAAATTGATCTAATGGTAGAGAAGTAAGTCACTGGCTCAAGTCACAGTAAGAACAGAAATTTGGAGGCAAGTGAGGCCACTGCATTTCAGAATCTGATCAGCCCACAATCCTGCCCTGGGGTGGCTTGCCGATTCTAATGACCACGTAGAATAACATTCTTTCAATATTTTTTTTTTTACTTTGAGCTGAATCAAGAATGAATTAAAACAAAAAATATATATCATATGAAACATTTATTCCTAAAGTGGCTCCTACCTCATCAACATCTTTCCTACTTCATCTTAGAAAGCCCCTGTCTCCATGAGGTCAATTCATTCTGGTCTCTTCACTCCTCACCCCTCAGCACTTAGGTATGAGTATGCATTATTGGAAGACAGCAGACAGTACAAGCCACAAGAAAGTCTTTAATAATGTCACATTCTTTTCCCTCTTGCAAGCTGCTCAAGCCAGTGAAAGAGCCTGAACAGTGTGTGAATAGAGTCTTTCTCCTGGAAGTAAGTGGAAGACGGCTGTCACTAAACTATACAAACATTTCAGGGGCAATTTATGTGAAAGCAGAAAGTCATTTTTTATACCTCAGAAATTTGGAAGGAGGATGAGAGGAGACTCAGAAAAAAAAGTCCTAAGTTAGATATAGTGAGATTCCTTTCCATCATTTATATGACACAGATAAAAAAAATAAGTTATTCATTTTTAATTAGTTAAAACAAATGAATTAAAAATAATCTTGCCATTTAAGAGTTCCAACTCTCTTCTGATTAACTATTGATTTCTCACCAATTAAAATACCAAAAAATACAACACCTCTGCGTGAAATTACGCAATAGAAAACGACCTATGACCAGGCACTCTGGAGCTGAGCAGAAATTAAAGGCTTTATATTAATTTTGTCTCGTTTTACTAAGAATAGACTTTTGAGGAATGATGGTTAAATACGGGTCAGCATTTGATGACTGGTTATAATCAAGTCTCTCCCAACATATTTATTTAATCACTAAATGTTATGCTATTGCCTTAATACTTATCTTTTAATTGTCCTGCCTTTTCAAATTTAGGTGTTACCCAGAAAAATAAAAAATATACAAGCTAACTTACTTGTGGTTACAATTGGGGTTAGTGTTTTGGGGGGTGTTTTTTGTTTGTTTAGACTTTTGATAGCCGTAATAGAATTGGCAAGGCAGGTCTTATATTGAGTTGGCCAAAAAGTTTGTTTGGGTTTTTCCATATAACATTTTACGGAAAAACCCACACAAACTTTTTGGCCAACCCAACATGTGTCCTCCTTACAGTCTTCAAATATGGTCTGTGCCATCACTTGTCTCTGAATGTGCCTGGGGCTGTTCTCATTCTTGAATGTGGCTTACCAAGATCTCTTTGACTGTGCAGAGCAGCCTCTTTCCCATTCCTCTTGGCAAAAAACTATGTGCCTTAGAAGGTCCAGCTCAAAACTCACCCCGTTCTCACACTCAGATGCGTGATGATCTCATTTTCTGGAAAAGACTGTCTTACGTGATTTTTTAATTCCGTACCATAATTATTCCCAACTTGTGTCACTATTGTTATTGCTCGAACCTTTCTGTAAATTTCTGTAGAGGATTGTCTTGCTTATTTCTGTTTCCTCCCAAGAGTTTTCTTGCTCTCAAGGAGCTTATTAAGTAGTTGCTAAACTGAATGGGAAAAACAGCCACTTTTTGAAAATTAAAGCTAATAAGCATTAAGCTGAAACTGATATGGTTATCCATTTGTTGAAATAACTCACTATAAAAATGGTCTACATAAAAAGCAGCTGATGAATAGGCACATGATAAGATGCTCTACATTGCTAATTACTAGAGAAATGCAAAGCAAAAGTACAATGAACTATCAACTCATACCAGTCAGAAGGGCCATCATTAAACAGTCTACAAATAATAAATGCTGCAGAGGGTGTGAGAAAAAGGAATCCTCCTACACCGTTGGTGCAAATATAAATTGGTAGAGCCACTATGGAGAATAGTATGGAGGTTCCTTAAAGAAATAAAAATAGAGCTATCATATTATCCAGCAATCCCACTCCTGGGCCTATATCTGGAGAAAACCATACTTTGAAAACATATATGCACCCAAATGTTCACTGAAGCACTATTTATAGTAGCCAAGAAAAAGAAGCAACCTAAATGTCTATGAACATATGAATGGATAAAGAAGATGTGATACATAAATGAAATGGAATATTATTCAGCCATAAAAAGAAGGAAATAATGCCATTTGCCTGAATATTCATTGGAAGGACTGATGTTGAAGCTGAAGCTCCAATACTTTGGCCACCTGATGTGAAGAACTGACTCATTGGAAAAGACCCTGATGCTGGGAAAGACTGAAGGCAGGAGGAGAAGGGGACAATAGAGGATGAGATGGTTGGATGGCATCACTGACTCGATGGACATGAGTTTGAGCAAGCTCCGGGAGTTGGTGATGGACAGCGAAGTCTGGTGTGCTGCAGTCCATGGGGTCACAAAGAGTTGGACACGACTGAACAACTGAACTGATTGATTGAATGCCATTTGCAGCAACATGGATGGACCTGGAGATGATCATACTAAGTGAAGCAAGTCAGAAAGAGAAAGACACATACCATACGATATCACTTACATATGGAATCTAAAAATATGACACAAATGAACCTATGAAACAGAAACAGGATCACAGACCTAGAGAACGGACTCATGGTTGCCAAATGTGAGGGGGCTTGGAAGAAGGATGGGGTGGGAGTCTGGGATTAGTAGATGCAAACTGTTATATATAACAAATCACTTTGCTGTATGCCAGAAACTGACACAACAATGGAAATCAACTATACTTCAATAAAATAAATTTTTAAAAAGGTGGCAGATGAGTTTAAGGTGCTCCCCAGATATTTTTATTGAATTCTCTAGTTTGTCTCCTAAAAACAGAAGAGACTAAGTATCATGAATGCAAAGTAACCTCTAACCTAAATCTTTCTAACAGTATTGGGACTTTGTTGTCTTAAGACAAGGGTGGTGGCCTGAATGGAGAAGGGACAAAAACCACTTGAAAGGTAAGAACTGGCAGTGTCAGCTGCCAGACTTTCAGATCATAAAACCCTCAGGATTGGGAGGAACACAGTGTCTGAGCAACCTGAGTTTAAAAGAATGCCCCTTAACATTCCTTCCTCTTCTTTCTAATTACTTGTCTCAAGAAGCCTTCAGATCTGCAATTTAGTCTCTTCAGTGGACTTGTTCATTAACAGGGAGTGTGCCCTATTCAAATGATTGATGCCAGTTATCTTACCAGATTCATCTCCCATTTAACTTGATGAATCAGCATTCTGGTTTATAAATCAGTTTCTGGCAACCTGGCTTGGCATTCATCACTTCTCCACAGCTTGGTCGCCCCTAAGTGAGTGGCTTCATTTACGTTTTCATTGCTGTAAATATGAGGAGTGGTCCATGGGCTTGCGGGAAATTTTTCAAGAGCAGCCTCTGCGTGAATTTGAATTGAAGCAAACAGCTCATGCTCAAATATTTGAAGAGATTAACAATGTTTTAAGAATACCTTGTAATTCTGATTATTGCCATCCATAATATTCATTAAGCAGTCCATACATATTTGTTGAATTAAACAGAACCTTGTGCTAGCAATAAGCAAGAGCCAAGAAAGACTTCTTATTTTTATTATTATTTTAATTTTTTCTTTACCAGAGTTGTGGAGGTGAGGATGGGAAGAGGGAAAAGGAAACAGCTCATGGGACTTCCCTGGTGGTCCAGTGGCTAAGACTCTGTATTCCCAACACAGGGGGCCTGGGTTCAATCCCTGGTCAGGGAACTAGATTCCCACATGACACAACTAAGAGTCCTCATGCTGCAACTAAGACTTGATACAGCCATATAAATAAATAAATATTAAAAAAAGAGAAATGGCTCACAAGAAAATCAGTCAGAACAGAAAAGGACCCAAAGCTCCCATGAGTAGATAGATGCATGTCAGAGCATAACCTGTGGGCAGATCAAGGCTTAACTGAGCAGAACTGTGCACAGACAATGGAGGTGAGCTTGGAGGGGTCCAGATAACAGAGAAGGTGAGAAATTTGAGGGACTGATTTGAAGAGGGAACTTCAGAGGGAGTCATAAATACCTAAAGAAGGATTCTTAAGACTATTTCAGTATAATGCATTGATTAAAACCCTCCTTAGTTGGATATTTGTGAAATTTAATATGGGGCAGAACACTAAAAAAAGTAAGAAAAAATCCCTTCATAGAATCTATTTTTTAGGACTCTGGAACTGATTCTAGCTTTTTGTTTTTACGGGTGCATCAATAGGCCTTTTAGGGGCAGTACTATATTTTCTATATATTTACTATATTTTTCCTGGTAGTTCAGATGGTAAAGAATCAGCCTGCAATGCGGGAGATGTGAGTTCGATCCCAGGGTTGGGAAGATCCCCTGGAGAAGGAAATGGCAACCCACTCCAATATTCTTGCCTGGGAAATCTCATGAACAGAGGAGCCTGGAGGGCTACAGTCCATGGGGTTGCAAAGAGCCAGACACAACTGAGCGAGTAACACAACACAACACAATTACATAATCAAGTGATATTTAAGGCTTCTTGCTCAGGGTTGACCAAAGGTACCTAGCCACAAGTTAGATAAAATGCTAAGCTAATTGTGTATTTTCATCATGACTGACTTATTTCATAGACTTAGGTAGAAAGTGGCATGATATATGAGTCAGGAGCCCTGATGGTCTTGAAAACACAATCAGAGCTATATAGAAATCTGGGTCAAGATGATTTTAAAGTTAGAAGTACTGAGAAATGCCTATGTGAAAGATCATCTCCCCAGTGTCCCCAAAGAGACTAATAAAAACTACAACTTTGGTGGCACATTTTCTTACTGACTTAAAGTGAGGTAGCATAGTGATGTGGACAGATATTGGAATCAGATGTCAAATTCCTAATTTCATCGTAGAGAGAAGAAAAAGAAGGGGGCAGTTCTATTCTACATGTAAAGAACTGGGAGAATGCCCATTCTCAGAACCCTGAGAATGCTACCCAGGAGGGCACAGTAGACTGAGTTTGGAAGGTGGGAAGTTCCACTTATTACGGGAATGACGAATAGTCAAGCTTTATGGAGTAATCCTAGACTTCACTGAATGAAAGAACATGGGCAATATTTGCACTGTCTGCAAAGCTGCTCAAGTCTGAAGAAGAGAAAGGTGTGCAGAGCCAAATGAAAAATCTATAGGGATGAAGCTGTGCCCTAGCTGCTTGACCACAGGACCCCAAATCAGCACGGCCCCTGTGAGCAGTGATGATGTAAATGCCCTCTGGAATTCAGTTCAGTTCAGTTGCTCAGTCATGTCAGACTCTTTGCAACCCCATGGACTGCAGCATGCCAGGCCTCCCTGTCCATCACCAACTCTGGAGCTTACTCAAACTCATGTCCATTGAGTTGGTGATGCCATTAAACCATCTCATCCTCTGTCGTCCCCTTCTCCTCACACCTTCAATCTTTCCCAGCATCAGGGTCTTTTCAAATGAGTCAGCTCTGCATCAGGTGGTCAAAGTATTGGAGTTTCAGCTTCAGCATCAGTCCATCCAATGAATATTCAGGGTAGATTTCCTTTTGGATGGACTGGTTGGATCTCCTTGCAGTCCAAGGGACTCTCAAGAGTCTTCTCCAACACCACAGTTCAAAAGCATCAATTCTTTGGTGCTCAGCTTTCTTTATAGTCCAACTCTCACATCCATACATGACTACTTGAAAATCCATAGCTTTGACTAGATGGACCTTTGTCGGCAAAGTAACGTTTCTGCTTTTTAATATGCTGTCTAGGTTGGTCATAGCTTTTCTTCCAAGGAGCGAGTGTCTTTTAATTTCATGGCTGCAGTCACCATCTGCAGTGATTTTGGAGCCCCCCAAAATAAAGTCTCTCACTGTTTCCATTGTACCCCATCTATTTGCCATGAAGTGATGGGACCAGATGCCATGATCTTCGTTTTCTGAATGTTGAGCTTTAAGCCAACTTTTTCACTCTCCTCTTTCACCTTCATCAAGAGGATCTTTAGTTCTTCTTCACTTTCTGCCATAAGGGTGGTGTCATCTGCGTATCTGAGGTTATTGGTATTTCTCCCAGAAAACTTGATTCCAGCTTGTGATTCATCCAGCCCAGCATTTCACATGATGTACTCTGCATAGAAGTTAAATAAGCAGGGTGACAATATACAGCTTTGACGTACTACTTTCCCGATTTGCAACCAGTCTTTTGTTCCATGTCCAGTTCTAACCATTGCTTCTTGACCTGCATACAGATTTCTCAGGAGGCAGGTCAGGTGATCTGATATTCTCATCTCTTTAAGAATTTTCCACAGTTTGTTGTGATCCACACAGTCAAAGGCTTTGGCATAGTCAATAAAGCAGAAGTAGATGTTTTTCTGGAACTCTCTTGCTTTTTTGATGATCCAACGGATGTTGGCAATTTGATCTTGGGTTCATCTGCCTTTTCTAAATCCATCTTGAACATCTGAAAGTTCATGGTTTACGTACTGTTGAACCCTGGCTTGGAGAATTTTGAGTGTTACTTTGCTAGCGTGTGAGATGAGTGCAATTATGCAGCAGTTTGAACATTCTTTGGCATTGCCTTTCTTTGGGATTGGAATGAAAACTGACCTTTTCCAGTCCTGTGGCCACTGCTGAGTTTTCCAAATTTGCTGGCATATTGAGTAAAGAAGTTTCACAGCATCATCTTTTAGGATTTGAAATAGCTCACCTGGAATTCCATCACCTCCACTAGCTTTGTTCATAGTGATGCTTCATAAGGCCCACTTGACTTCACATTCCAGGATGTCTGGCTCTATCTAGGTGAGTGATCACACCATCGTGGTTGTCTGGGTCACGAAGATCGTTTTTGAATAGTTCTGTGTATTCTTGCCACCTCTTCTTAATATCTTCTGCTTCTGTTAGGTCCATACCATTTCTGTCCTTTATTGTGCCCATCTTTGCATGAAATGTTCCCTTGGTATCTCTAATTTTCTTGAAGAGATCTCTTTCCCAGTCTTTCCCATTCTATTGTTTTCCACTATTTCTTTGTACTGATCACTGAGGAAGGCTTTCTTATCTCTCCTTTTCTATTTGCTTTGGAACTCTGCATTCAAATGGGTATATCTTTCCTTTTTTCTCCTTTGCTTTTTGCTTCTGTTCTTTTCATAGCTATTTGTAAGGCCTCCTCAGACAGCCAATTTTTGTCACTTCCACTGTATAATTGTAAGGGATTTGATTTAGGTCATACTTGATTGGGATAGGTGGTTTTCCCCTTTCTTCAATTTCAGTCTGTGAAAGAACATAATCCCATGGTGGTGTTTTTTTAAGATGGAGAAGAAGGACATGCACTCATCTTCTCCTGTGAGAAATCCAAGAACTGGCTCAACAACCTTTGACTGAGGATGCTGGATCCCACCAAAAAAAAGATACCCCCATGTCCAAGGGCAAAGGAGAAGTCTCAGCAAGATGGGAGGAGGGGCAAAATCGTGTTTAGAATCAACCCAATACCTGCCAGAGACGCTCAGAGGGCTCAAACAACCCTTGTGTGCACCAGGACCCAGAGACGCTACAGAGACTGGGCCAGAACTGTGCTTGAGTGTCTCCTGCAAAGGTACAGGTCAGCAGTGGCCTGCCACAGGGGCAGGGGCTGTGGGTGCAGAAGACCTGAGTATGGCATAAGCCCTCTTGGAGAAGGTCACCATTAACCCCACCGTAGAGCCACCAGAACTTACACAGGACTGGGAAACAAACTCTTGGAGGGCACAAACAGAAACTTGTGTGCACCAGGACCCAGGAGAAAGGAGCAGTGACCCCACAAGAGACTGACCCAGACTTGCCCGTGAGTGTTCAGGAGTCTCCTGTGGAGGCATGTGTTGAGGGTTGTCTGCTGCAGGGTTGGGGGCACTGAATGCAGCAGTGCCTGCATGGGACCTTTTGAAGGAGGTCACCATTATCTTCATTACCTCCACCATAGTTTGGCCTCAGGTCAAACAACAGGGAGGGAACACAGCCCCGCCCATCAACAGAAAATTGGATTAAAGATTTACTGAGCATGGCCCCACCCACCAGAATAAGACCCAGTTTCCTCCTCAGTCAGTGTCTCCCATCTGGAAGCTTCCATAAGCCGGTTGTCCTTATCCATCAGAGGGCAGACAGAATGAAAACCACAATCACAGAAAACTAACCAAACTGATCACATGGACCACAGCCTTGTCTAACTCAATGAAACTATGGGCCCTCTGGAAGGTTACTATATTTTTGTCCTGCCCTCCACAGTTGCCACCCACCCCAGACCACCTTGTGAACTCTAGCAAGGGAGAGGATGGTCCACACCAGCTCACTTGTGGTGATCTTGTATGGTTTGCCAAAAATGTTTGGCCAACAGCTTATGGAAAAACCCAAACAAACTTTCTTTGGCCAACTCAATACCTTGAGTCTTTTCATAAAGTAATCACATCTTCTTGTTCCTTGGGGAGGCCTTGGCGGGGTCCTGATTAAACCCGAATGAGATTTGGCACAGATAGTTGGCACATGTGCGAGGTCCGAGAACTGATGGACCAAATTTTGAAATACATGGTCATGCCTAACCTGGAAGCATCTCCAAAGGCCCTTGAGAAAAATCCAAAGGAAGAGTTCCACAAGGCCAGGAACAGGAAGTACTCTTGAATGTACAAATAAATACCGTGCCCTTGGGCAAAGGCTTAAGTAGGTAGATGGTATGTAGAATGGAAGAATTTTACTCACCTGAATTTTTCCCATTTTGAAAAGTATGAGGATTCTCATTGCAAGAAGAGTTGAGAAGAGAAACTATATTCCTAATGGACTATCCTCAGCCAGAGGGACTGAGAATAGGTACACCAATGCCAAAGAGGAAGGTGTTTGGGGGGTGGGGGGTGGGGGGACGGGGAAGGCAATGGAACAGTTTCACTCTTGTTGGGAAAGAGACAGAGAAAGCCGTAGAGGAATTGGGGTGAAGTTTTCTAGATAATATGCTGAGTAAACACACCCCGCCCCAATTCTGTCATGTTGAGGAAATTCGTTTTAACAATCTTCAGATTTCCCCAATGGCTTTCCTTGGGACTAAGAATAAAATGCAAGCACCTTGTCCTGGCTGGCAAGGTCTCATCTGATCTGGCCTCTGGCTGTCTCTCCAACCTGATCCAATGCTCTTGGCCCACTTCACTTCTGTCCAGTCCAGTAAGCCTCAGGTTCCTCCATCTTGCCAAGCTCTTTCAGGTCTCAGGAGTCTTAGGCCCTTTTGTTCCTTTGCCTGGAATGTTTGTCTCTAAGACCTTTGGGTTGCTCGGTTGTTCTCAATTGTCAGGTCTCAACTCTCAGGTCACACATCTCAGAAAGATCTTCTCTTATCTCTCTATACCAAAGTATCCCCTTCCCCTGACACTTCCTATTCAATATACAGCATTCTTCTCTTCAGAGTACTTATCAATACCCGAGAAAAAAAATGGTTCATTATATAGAGTACAGAGTTCTGTCTACTCCATGAAATACAAACTGTTAGGGGAACTGTTTTTTCTTGGTCATCAGGCATTCCAGCACCTAGACAAGTTCCTGCCTTATACTACATCTCAGAAAATACAGATTGTATAACTGGGACTAGTCTTCAAGTTTCTGGTATCAGAGACAGGCCTCAAGGCAGGCTAGCAATATTCAGCTACATTTTAAAAGTTTAATATAAATCAAAACATGAGTGAGAATTTCATAATATAGCAACAAAGACCAAATTATACTTCCTCTTAAAAATAAAAGATTTTCTAGCAGCTTACTATAGTTTTTCTTTCAGTTATCCTCATGAGGATGACAAAAGCAAGTTTTGATGTTCTTATTTTAAGGACAGGTAAACTGGAGGTTCATGATGAGTCAGTGGTATAGTCCAGACCAGAGCACAACTTTCTTGACATTGGTCCAGTCTCTGCTTGGTCCAACTTCTATCAAACTTTATTGCTTCCATGAAAAACATGGCTAAAGTATCCCAAACGAAAATAATATTAAATACAAACAAAAGCGTAAATACAAACAAAAGTTGCTTTTGCCTTTTATATAAAGTCTGTATCACCCACATCCTGTGTGCCACTATTTGAAATCCCTGAGGTGAGAGGGTCTACTTCTTTGGGGATAAAATAATAAAATATACTCTTGCTCTATTAGAGAAAAGAAAAAAAAAAAGCTTCAACTCACAGATGTTGACTTGATTTTAGTTTTCCACATAGCATCTAGCAAGCTTTAGCCACAGAAGATTAGGAGGGAAACAGGAGTATATATTAGTTCCAATGAAAAGGTATGACCAAAAATAATTAAATTGGAGTAACCCAAAGTGGAGGAAAATACTCTACACAGATCATATAGATTATGAGGCTGAGTCAACAATTTTCATTCACATGCATGATAATAGGTGTTCATTCTCCTACAACCTAACTGGTACATTCTTCTGCAAGAGTCCTGGTTACTGTTCAGTTCAGTTCAGTTGCTCAGTCATGTCAGACTCTTTGTGACCCCGTGGACTGCAGTACACCAGGCTTCCCTGTTCATCACCAACTCCCGGAGCTTGCTCAAACTCATGTCCATCAAGTCGATGATGCCATCCAACCATCTCATCTTCTGTTGTCCCCTCTCCTTCTGCCTTCAATCTTGCCCAGCATCAAGGTCTTTTCCAATGAGTCAGTTCTGTGCATCAGGTGGCCAAAGTACTGGAGTTTCAGCTTCAGCATCAGTCCTTCCAATGAACATTCAGGACTGATTTCCTTTAGGATTGACTGGTTTGACCTCCTTGCAGTCCAAGGGACTCTCAAGCGTCTTCTCCAACACCACAGTTCAAAAGCATAGATTCTTTGGCACTCAGCTTTCTTTATAGTCCAACTCTCACATCCATACACGACTACTGGAAAAACCATAGCTTTGACTAGATGGACCTTTGTTGGCAAAGTAATGTCTCTGCTTTTTAATATGCTGTCTCAGTTGGTCATAGCTTTTCTTCTTTTTCATAGCTTTTCTTTTCTTTACTGTTAGTTGCCATCATTTGAAATTTTATGATAAGTTTCACATTTTTCAGTGAAATACACTTCTGCTCACTCATAAAGGGTTGAATTCTATTGAAGAATTGTGTCTACTGGGCAGGAGCATGCATCTACTTTTCTTTATATCAGATTATTTTAAGTAAAATATGTAATGGTTGAACAGAATGGATCATATTTATGAAATGAAACTTCAAAATATATAAATTTGGCAATAATTTTTCTAAAGCATTTTATTTGCATATTCAACTATAAACAGAATGAAAAAGCATGGGAGAAGTAACTAAAAACTGGCTTTAGATCATAAGGTTTTCACTTTTGTGCATAGGATAAAAAACTTAACTATGTCAAACCAAAGGTAGCGCAGATTGAGATAGAAAATTAAAACTGAAAAGACTGATTTGTATTTTCCTTCAAGGTATATGACCTTCTTCAGTGACAGAATTTACATCTCTGGCTAACCCTTTCACATTCAAAAGTAGTATATGTAGTCTAGATACACCATTATGAATAAGTTGTACTTAGATCACTTGTAGGTATCTAGATATATGGTTTTGATAACATTGGTGATGTTGTAAAATGAAACTTTTTCCATATTTTATACAGCCTAAAATGACAGTGTGGGTTCTTTCCTGTTTTTTTTTTTCCCCCTCACACAGCTAAGTTTAAGTTTAAGGAACCAGAATTACAGTGAGGTTAAGTCACCTGCATGAGGTCACTCATCCCGCTAATAATAAAGGCAGAACTAGAACCCTGGGTTTGCAATGTTAACCCTGGCATTCAGTATAACTGCATCACTGTATGGTGACCACCTCTCTGAAGATAATTTAGTGGGCTATACGGATAGATTCCTTCAAAGGCTACCTACTGCAGTATTCTGGTCTGGAGAATTCCACGGACTGTATAGCCCATGGGGTCACAAAGAGTCCGACATGACTGAGCGACTTTCACTGGATTATAATAGCCCTTATTAAAGCCAAGTTTTTTGTAGGCATATTTCAAACTTGATTGCATGGAACTGTCATCATTCCTCTGCTCAAGTTCACATTTCTAGATTATCCTTATCTACTCAAAGTGCTACAGAGATTTCCACATTGGAATCAAATGAACTTAGCAGGTGCTCCCTTAGAAAAGGGTGTGAAATGTTCTAAGTAACAGCTAAGATTCTAAAATCAAGACTCAGTCTTCTTTTGATGTTTAATTTCACACAACTGAAATTTTCCTTTGTCACACAGAACATTTTAATATGAGATAAAAAGCAAAATGAAAGAGCATTGGAAAATGAGCAGAGATACAATCTTACATGCATCTTTTGTTCTTTTTCCTGCCCACAGGACTCACTGTATATACATGTATATAAAGGATATATACACATATGGAGACATAAGTTGGAGGATGGTTGATTTTAGTTTCATGGATGGATATACAATGCAAATATTTACATTGTACACAGTCGAGGGAGGGACAAGTATTACAGAAGTAAAGCATCTCCTAGCAAACTCACAATGATAATGTTTCTTTGCATTACTTATTTCCTTGAGATGACCCTACCAAATTACACAGTTTTAAAGTAATTAGCCCCCAACTAAAATAAATAAATTTAATTAAAAAAAATAAAGCCATTAGAACATTATCTTTCATTTTCTAAGACTTGACCTTTATTTCTTAACCTAGAGACGTCGTTAGAGATATAACTTCCTATTCCATTATAATTTTCTTATTTCTAGCACACTTCTAGCAACTATGATAACACATTGCAAATTTTAATAAGCCGTTCATTAATTTTGAGTCTATTTCTTCAGTCATTTCTTGATAACGTTTTCTGGTTTCTTGAGTCAGCATTAGTGGAGACCAGCAGGGGATGGTGAAACAGATTCATTCATTTTGCTACCAGTTTGCCACTTTGATGAGCAAGTAAAGCTTTTAGATTTTGTGTGGAATTCTCACTGTACAGTCTGTGACCTCTTGTCTCACTGATAGGCAGGATTATCTTGTGTGAGTATCAGAGTGTATCAGTGGTACTATTGTATACAGAATAGTGCTGCTTAAGGAGCTGAACAGATTTTTCTATAAGCAGACACAAAAGGAAAGGCATGCTTGTGTGTTGGAGGTGGAGGAACCAATCAATCTTAGTTCAGGCCAAAGCCAATATTACTTAGAAATTTGATAGTTAAGTTACTGGAATTTGCTGGAGCCTATCAGAATATAATCTGATTTTGTGATTAGTGAATTATGTCACAATTACTTCCTCTGGCTATTAGAAACTATCATGTACAAGAAAAAAGGTAAAGTATTAAATATAGAATTCTACCTATTACTATGTCACAACTATACTTAGTCTGCCAGGCTTCTCTGTCTGTGGTATTCTCCAGGCAGGAATACTGGAGTGGGTTCCCATTCCCTTCTCTAGGAGATCTTCCCGACCCAGGGAATGAACCTGGGTCATCCACATTGCAGGCAGATTCTTTACCGTCTGTGCCACCAGGGAAGCCCATACTAAAGTATAGAACAGAGTAAAATGTTAAATCCTTACTATAGCTCACAAGGTACTCCCTGCCAGATCTGGTCTGTAGAGGAGTTCAGAAGTCATCTTCAAACATTTTCTCCCTGTTTCCTTTCTAGGTTCCACTCATACTGTCCCCACTAGTGGTTATTTGGATAGGACAAAGTTGCTCCCACTTCTGTGTACTCTGTCTATATCGCTTTTCCTTCAAACATCTCTATGACTTGTTTTCTCATTCCAAACAGGTCTAAGTTCAAGCGCTGACAGTCTTAGTTTCCTAAGGCTACTGTAAGAAGTGATCACAAACTGGGTGGCTTAGAACTACAGAAATGTATTCTCTCACAATTCTGGAGGCCAGAAGTCCAGAATCGAGGTGTCAGCAGGGTTAGTTTCTTTTGGAGGCTGAGTGGGAGAATCCCTTCTCTGCCCCTCTCCTAGCTTCTGGAAGTACGAAGAATCCTTGGTGATGCGTGGCTTGTAGATGGGTCACTCCAGTCTCTGCCCCTGTCTTTGTGTCATCTCCTGTTCTGTCTCTTTTAAGCACACCCATCACTGGAATTGAGGCCCACTCTGAAGCCAGAATGATCTCAAGATACTTCATTATATCTGCTAAGAAACTATTTCCACATAAGGTCACATTCACAAATACCAGGGGTTTGGACTTGGATATATCTTTTGGGGAGCTTCCCAGGTGGCTCAGTTGGTGAAGACTCTACCTGCAGTGCAGGAGATTCAGGTCTGATCCTGGGGTCAGGAAGATCCCCTGGAGAAGGGCATGGTGGGCTACAGTCCATGGGGTCACAAAGGGTTGGACACGACTGAGTGACTAACACACTATATCTTTGGGGGGGGCCACTGTTCAACTTGTTAGATTGCACCTTCAGAGAGGTCATCACTGACCACATTCAATGGTAAATGAGCAGTAGTTATAATATATATACTATCACACTCTCCCATCTAACTCTGAATTACTTTTCTTCGTAGTACCAAATATTCAGAGTATTTCAAATATCAATTTCTCTATTTCTCCGTCTAGAATGTAATCTCCATGAGAATACATTTTATTTGGTTACCTGCTGTTTCCTCAGCATCTAGAATATTACAAGGCAAGTAGGAGGTGCTCAGTCAATACTTATTGAATGGCCCAAATTTGGTTGAATACCATTAATTGGCTTTGAATAATTTATAGTGCTTGGCTTCCCTGGTGGCTCAGATGGTACAGCATCTGCCTGCAATGCAGGAGACCCAAGTTCAAACCCTGGGTTGGGAAGATCCCTTGGAGAAGGAAATGACAATCCACTCCAGTACTGTTGTCTGGAAAATCCCATGGACAGAGGAGCCTGGTAGGCTACAGTCCATGGGGTCGCAAAGAGTCAGACATGACTGAGTGACTTCACTTTCACTATCACTTCTATAGTGTTTATGATTATACAAAATAGAGATATGGGGGTTGTTATGGACAGAATAAGGACCTCCCCAAAATGTCCACATTTTTTTTTTTCTTTTGGGCCACATCACGCAGCATGTGGGACTGTAGTTCCCCAGCCAGGGATCAAAACTGCATCCCCTGTATTAGAAGCACAAAGTCTTAACCACTGGACCTCCAGAGAAGTCCCCAAATGTCCACATCTTAATCTCCAGAACCTGGGATTCTGACACCTTACATAGCAAAATGGAATTTGCTGATGTGATTAAATTAGGGATCTTGAGATGGGGAGATAACCTTGGTTTTCTCTAGGTGGGCCCATTGTTGATGATAAGGATCTTTCTTAGAGTATCAGAGTCAGGAAAGATGTGACAATGGAAACAAAGGTGAGAGTGAGAGAAATTTGAAGGTGCTATGCTGCTGGCTTTGAAGATGGAGAACGGGATCACAAGTCGAGGAATGCAGGTAGCTTCTAGAAGCTGAGAAAGGCAGGGAAACAGATTTTTCCTTCAAGCTTCCAGAAAGGAACATAGCCATGCCCACACCTTTGTTGTAGCTCTGTAAAGCCCATTTTGGACTTCTGACTCCACAACTGTAAGATAATATATTTGGGTTGCTTCCAGGTTCCTCTGTCCATGGGATTCTCCAGGTAAGAATACTGGAGTGGGTTGCCATGCCCTCCTCCAGGAGATCTTCCTGACCCAGGGATCAAACCTGTGTCTCTTATGTCTCCTGCATTGGCAGGCAGGTTTTTTACCACCAGTGTCACCTGGAAAGCCCTTAAGCTACTAAGTTTGTGGTAATTTGTTAAACCAGCAATAGGACACACACACATTTCTTTCAGAGTCCTAATTTATCTTCCATAAATAAGAGAACAAAAAAGATAAGCAACCTTTGTTTTTATGCCTTTTTTAAGTTTTGGAATTCCTTGAAAATTTCCTAAGTTTAACAAAATGAAAGACAAACAATATATATTTTCTAATACATTTCTGAACTAAAGCAGAGATATTATTTGTACAGTGTTTTTATAAGATATATGTTTCTATACCACTAAGGCCCATGCATGTTTTTAATGGTAACATACCCAAGCAGCTAAATCTCTAAAATTGAGGCCTGGTTCTTTGAGTACATTATACCAATTGCATTAATAAGGCTAACATATTCCATCTTGCCTGTCAGAGAAAGCATGGAACTCATAAATCAGTACAAGTCATAATATTTATTGAAATAGAGGTTGTCCTCAAGCCCTCAGTAGAGAATTATCTGCATTTCACAGCAGCTGCATTCAACAGTAAGCAGCTAATACACAGCAATCTGTAGTGAAATATTTATGAGCTTAACAGTTTTCATTTCTCTCTTAGTGAAATAGAGGGATGGTTCAGCTTTTGATTGTACAAGTATAGGATCTGATAGACACTGAGGCATGTCTTCATCTGGCTGGGAAAAAGAGCACAATTCCACAGTTTATAGTTAATGCAGTAAGTACTAGTGATAAAAATAACATTTTGCATCAATCACTTTTATAAATGTACTCTGTTCTGAAGTGTCATCTCTGATAGTACATATTCCTCACCCAGGACAACATTACACTCTCCACTGTACTGTGAGAGAGATCTTTGAACTATAAAAGTTCAAATGTGTGATGGTCAGAAACTCTACACAATGTGAAAAAAAACAAACAAACACTGAACCAAGACAAATAGCTAGATATTCCAAACTAGAAATACATCCCTATATGAATGATGTAGACAAAGGAGGCAAAATGTTTTGAATGAACACAATCACTGCTTTAATCCTCTCTATAAGATGATGCTTGTTTAGGGACGCTGGGATCACCTCAGGTCCTGAGGAGTATGGATTTTACATTCTGAGCAGCTCCAATCATATTTAGGCTTTAGCATCTTGCTGAAGGAAATATTCTGAATCATTTTTCATACTTCTGAGTCCTTTCTTGATGTTTCCTCAGCCTGAAATCATTTCTCCACCAACTCTTATCTGGACAGGTCCTGTTCACCTACCAGGAGTTAACCTATCAGGACTGAGCCTGCTTTCCTTTAGAAAGGCTAGATTTCAAGGTTAGCTCTCCACCCGCCCATGAGAACGTAGATTTGGAAGAGCTCCCATCATTCCCTGATAAGAATGGCTTGCTGTGCCTAAATGGTTTGTGCCAACAATATGCTTCCTGGTGAGCATCTGCTTTCCTTCTGGGAGACTGGCATTTTGATGTGCCAGGCAGAGGGTGCTTATGTGACCAACCCTCTGTACAATCCCTGGACACTGTGTCTCTAACGAGCTTCCCTGACAGACATTTCACCTGTGTTGTCACAATTCCTGGCTGGAAGAATTATGTGCATCCTGTGTGACTCGCCTGGGAGAGGACTCTTGGAACATTGTGCCCGGTTTCCTCTGGGATTCACCCCACGCTCCCTTTCTCTTTGTTGTTATTGTTTTGTATCCTCTCGCCATAATAAATCACAGCTGTGGAAACAACTATATGCAAAGTCCTGTGAATTTGTCTAGTGAACCATTGAAACTAGGGATGGCCTTGGGGACCTTTGATACACTTCCCTGTATTCTCAGCTCCAATGTCACCTTCTCCCATTTCTCCCACCCTGGAAGAATTACACCCTCGACTGTTTTGAATAACCCAATTTATACTGCTTGCATGGCTTTTAAAAGTGTATTTCCATCTCCTGTAAGGACAGGAATCATGCTTTATTCATCTCTGTATCACTGTGTTCTAGCACAGAGACTATAAACTAAATAATCGCTCAATAAATACTAGTTCAGTGGAATGGTCATCAGAGGTGCAACTTGTAAGAAGAGAATCAAATACAATCACAGGAATAAAACCAAAAGCACAAATTTTGGCATCCTTGTATTCCTAGTTTTTCTTGATAACTAAAGATATTTTTGCATAGGTCAACTATTTAGCATATAAACAGACTTTGGATTATAAGGCAAAACATGACGATATAATAAAGCACATATACTGTCCACACAAATAGATCTAACTTTTTAATTTTACTTTCAGAATGGCATTTGTCATAATTTGTAACTAGCAAATAAAAGTAATTGCCATTTTATTTCCTATATGCTTGATTTTCTCTGATTAGATGTGCACACTTTGTAAAGCACTGCCATTCTACTTATTCCCTTAAATTGATTGCTTTTAAATCACTGTATGTTTGAGGAAAGACTGTTTTGCCATAGAGATGGTGACTGAAGTCATCAATAATCAAATTAATATAAGAAACACCTCAGAAAATCTTGTGGTGTTCATGTAGTATTTTAAGATAGAATCTCAGCAAATTCATGAATAGTTTTGTCTTAAAACTTCGCTTCTTAATAAATGCTGACAAATCAGTAATTACCCTATTAATGTGTCTGTTAAGCCCCTTGAACAGATTTCACAACTGGTAATTTTTCACAGATTTTTCATTCCTTTGAGTTAATCAGGTTGTAATAAGAAATACAGGTAGTTACCACCTGGAATCCTGTATCTGGTTAGAAGTGATTCATTCAACTACAAAAATAAAATTAAAATCTTTTCATCTCAGAAAGCTCTGAGATGAGAGAGCAAATCACTTCGGTTTCTAGCACTGACTCAGTGAAACAGATTAATCAAAAATTAAAAAATATATATATATGTTAAATTAGTATTGGACTAATAGAAAAGGATATTTAGATATGCACAATATTATATTTTAAAAAGTAGTTCTTTGGTTTTTCCCCTACAAACATACGATCCCAAAGAAGTCTTCAAATTCTTTCACTCTCCTACTGTCAAAACAGTCAATAGCCAAGCATTGTCAAGTATATAAACACAGCTCTTTGCCTCAGCTCATGCTGACCAAATGCTCTTTTACTTTTTGTTTAAAAAGTCAGCAAAGATCAGAGAGGTTCCATCAATCCTAAAAGATCCAAGAGATACAGAGAAGATGGCTTTGCACACTGAAATAAACCTGATACGCTCTGCACTATGTCAATGACCTAGAAAATAATAGATGTATGAGAAGTGTATTTTGGTCAAATAAATAACTTGTGTATTTCACAGAGTAAATATGACAAGTACAGTGAACTATTTTGATTTTTTTTAATGATTTTCATTTATATGGTCTTCAGGTCAAGGTACTTCACTGATACATTTACTGATCAGTTGTGAATTATGCAGACTATATTTGAATGCTGCAGTGATGCCAATAGAATGATCTATTATCCACAGATCAATGGGAAAGAGGATGGGTCCACTTGAAAATTACAGAAGCTCATCTACTCTATTGTGTTGGTGGCCTAGTTCCAAATTAAAGATGTGAGCATCCGTGCATTAATATTGGAGCCAGGTTTTAAAGACAATCAGGCCAAAGTTGAGTTCAATTTAAGGGCTCTTTTGATTATTTGCTTACAATGTCAAGCTAACTTTAAAATGCCTTAACAGCTTCAATGGCCGTGGTCAACACTTTGAAAACTTTGAACCTTTATGGTCTGCCTCTTCTACCCCATGACTCCCAATGCAAGGCATGGATTGTGTTGGTCTAATTTTGCCTGATTGGTAGGTTGCAAAAAAAAAAAAAAGAGAGAGAGAGAAGCTAAATAAATGGCTCATAAATGTTCAGTTTTTATGGAAATACAGTTTATATCCATGCATGCATTCACATACTATTTTATGAATATACTTCTTTATTTTTGAGTCTTTCCCTTTATTTACAGTGTATAACAAGCTTGGAGTTTATTATACGTTAGTATTAATAATTTCCAACCTTGTTTTTCTAAGTTAATTTTTATTGGAGTATAGTTGCTTTACAATGTTGTGTTAGTTTCTACGGTACAGCAAAGTGAATCCGCTATTTGTATACATACATCCTCTCTTTGGATTTCCTTTCCATTTAGGTCAGAGCATTAGCATTAGCATTAGCTCTACAGAGCATTAAGTAGAGTTCCTTGTGCTATACATTAGGTTCAGGAATATACTGCTTTGCAGAAGTTTATCCTCCAATTTAATGCATAGCTTCAGTAGAGATTGACATGAGATTGTCAAGGAAGAAGGAGATGCTAGCCTCTCAACTAAAGACTAAACATAGGTGAGTGGTATGACATGTCACTAACAGTTTGCTCTCATATTTAAAACACTTGCTTTGTGTAACTAATAAATGAGACTACATTGATTTCTTAAAGAGAAAAGCATCTTTCTTTTATTAAGTACCTTCCATGCACCAGGCAGTCTATCTATCAAATTTATTTATATTAGTTCATTTTAATCCCCCCAGCACCCCTATGAGATGATGCTGAAATAGGGAATGAAGGATTAAGAAACTATCCCATAGTTTCTTATATTGGTATGTAGTTAAGCTGTCATAGTAACAGCTTCCAATCTGTGCATGCCTCTCGGTATACTTAGTTTTTGGTAGTAACCTTCACTCTGTCTGTGGGCTTGGCCATGAGGCCAATGGGACAACAGCAGAGACTTGAAAAGTGCATGTGTTTTTGGACTCAGCCTCCTTTAATGATCTAGGGATCCTGGCCACACCGCTATCTGACAAAGTTCAGGTCAGCCTGCTAAAATGTAGAAGACCACGTGGAGCAGAGATAGGCGATACCAGCAAGAGCCTCCCTAGGCCACCCTACCCCACCCAACCTGACAGTTCCTCCCAGACACATATGTAAACCCTAGCTCAGATCAGGTGGGTCTGGCCTAGCCCAGAAGAACCACCTAGTAGAACCCAGCCCCAACTGCCTTCCTACAGAATTATGAGCTAAATAAATAGCTACTATTTTAAGCCACTAAGTTGTAGGGTTCTTTGTTACATGGGAAAAGCTAACTGATTCAGTGAGCTGAGCTCTGTACCCATGCCTCTCTGTGTCTGAAAGGCCATGTTCACAGCATAAATAAGAGAAGAGAAGTGAGGTGCTAGAGCTCTTGATTAAATTACGTGAAATTATACTGAAGAAAGCCCAGGTCAGGTCCCAAAGCAAGCAGCACAAATCAGAGTTAAAGTCACAGTAATTTGTTCCCTGTGATCTGAATGGCCAAAAAGATGTGCTCAAATCCCAAATGTTGCTTTCTGTGCAAATGAAACCAGACTGCCTGAATTTTATGATTCTAATCCAATTGGGCTATGAGATACGGACCTACATTTATATTCATAAATATTTTTGTTTCGGCTCCCAAGCATCTCAAAGACAATACTCTTGATACTTGAGGAGATTCCAAGTTGGAACAAATGCATAGCAGCCTCACTTTATGCATTTTCACCATGGTAAAGTCTTTCCATGCTGATCATCTCATTGTGCAATGTGAATTATTCAGAATATAAATCTGCTTTCTTTTTGCACCTAGGGACAATAAATTTGACAATGGAGATGGATTTGAAGTATAAATCATGTTGGAGACTTCATGAATATTCAAATTAAATTAGGTCTGGTTCTGAACCCCACACTCCTGCTCACAGCGTAAATCACTGTGTATGTTGCTCAAGAGGTCACCCCAAACGGGCTTTAGTAATGCTTTTTTCCCTTGGAAAACGCAATTAATTACAATTGCTTGCCCATAAGGATTCCACTTTCAAATTGTTTATTTTCTGGTGTCACTGATGAGCTGACTGGGAAAATGAAGCACTTCAGTTTAATTACCAGCTGCAATTACAGCTCGTGTAAACTTCATCTTATATTTTTTTATAATTGTCTATTCTTATGATATAATATGCAGTTATATTTGCCACCTTTCAAAACACTAACAATGCCACTCCATTTCCAAGAAAAAGTTAACATGAGATGACTCTAAAATGACTTCGATGTGGCTTGGAGATATTTAAACACAGGGGTAGGTTTTGTTTCATCCAAGTTCATTCAGTTTCTTGGACTTCAATATAGAAAGATAATGAAGATGAAAAGAGATAAGAAAACATAGTGGATAACTTTATTAAGGTGAGACTTCGTTTTAGAATAGAGGTGATGTGAAAGCTGAAAGAACTGTTTCGTTCAGATATAAGTGGATAGGAATTTACATCCAGCTTTTTTCCCTTACCAGATGCGTGACTAAGTTCATTTTCACTTTTCTAATTTTATTGCCTATTTGGTTTATCTTTCAAGTTGTACTTACAAAAGAAAGCAATGCTGGTTCCTAACAGGGGCTGTTGTGAGGATTAAGATAATTGATGTTGACTGTCATAATTCTTCGTATAAAGTAGAGGCTCAGCAAACTTAAGTACCTTACTCAACCCTTCAAGTTCATTATATTGTACATACCAGATTGCATGATATGTTGGTAACTGTGGGTTGTGGAGCCATACTTTCCAGATTCAAATACTGACCATACTTCTACTATTTTGGAATCTCCAGCATGTCACTAAACCCCTCTGAGCCTCTTTATTTTCACCTGCCACATGGAGCAATGATATAATCTACCTAATAGGGTCATTCTTAAGACTTACCCAACCTAGGTCTTGTAACAATGCAGGAAAAGGTGCCCAGCATAGTAAGCTGACAAGAAATCAAGATGACTGGTGGCAAAACAGCAATATTTTTGTTTTAAATGTAAGAGAACCCTCTAAAGAAGCCTCTGATCACATCTTTAGTCACATTTTTAATTTGGAAGTACTTTAATCCTAAAAACAGGATACAGAATAAAGTGCAAAATGTAGAAAACGATTGTATCTTGTATTGTACATTCTTGTATCTCATAATTTTTGATCTGAAATAATAGATACAGTCTCTAGATTTTGCTTCTGGATTGTTATTTACTGGGTACTACAATGTTTTTGAATGTTTGGCCAAGGGGCTGTGAACAAGCATGAAATCCATATTAGTGCCAAAACAGATCTGTGTTTTGTTATTGTTTGCCGCTTTGATATACAGCTTGAAGACATGGACTTTGTACAGCTGTCACAACAGGAAACGTGAACAGTTTTATGTATGTTGTTGATGTAAGATAACCAAGCATATACAATGGAAAGATAAAATCCTAAATATACCAGTACATCAAAAATAAAATATGAATGGAAGTCCATCATAACGTCAACATGGTTTTACTTAACCAGTAATGCAGCATGAATAGAGGATATTTGCAACTGGATCATTTTGCACTGATAGGTTTGTAATCCAAAGCATGTCATTTGATCTTTTACTGGTTGATGCAGGGCTATCCCAGAAGTCCATTATATGAGGGCACCTGGACTCCAGACTTGAGTAGAACTAAAGGTGATAACATTCCACCTTGTCTCACTAGTTCTTAAAAGAACATCATTCCAATAGATATACAAACAAAAAATTCATGCTGGTTTCCCACCCTCTTGGCAGGGAGTAGGGGTGAGGGGCTGTGCTGTGATATTTCCAGAGCTGGATTTAACACATGTAAGCAGTTTTTGTGTCAACTGTGCTTTTACACTCACTACTAGAGTCATCAATATACCCTTAGCTATGTCCATACAGACATATAAGGATACAAAATCTTCAGGGTAGAAACAGAATATGTAGCTGATCAGCAATGCCTTTTAAGAGCAGAGTAAAAAAGAAAAATGCAATTTTAAGCACATTTTTGATGGCTATGGCAAGCTAACTTAATAGTCAAATGACAAGATGATGTTTTGTTTTTAGCACACTGAATTGCATATAGATGTGAACTCAGAGGAACTTTTAAGAAGTGTTCAAGCTTCACTTGTGACCCTGAAAGAAAGGTTTTCCTGGGGAACTTCTGCAAGTACAGAAACAGCTCTGTGCTTTATCGGTGAGGGGAATGACTATTAAGTTGGTGCAAAAGTAATTGCGGTTTTGCACTGTTGACCTTTGCTGTTTGATATTGGAATATCTTCTTAAATAAATGCGGTTATGTCATACATCATTTTAATGCACATATCTTGCTTCATGTTTTTTTTTTTTTTGCTAATGACATTACTTGCTGTTTATTGTATTGGAGGCTATGGAAATGATGTTAGACAAAAAGCAAATTGGAGCAATTTTCTTATTCAAGTTCAAAATGTGTTGCAAAGCAGTGGAGACAACTTGCAACATCAACAACGCATTTGGCCTAGGAACTGCTAATGAATATACAGTGCAGTGGTCGTTCAAGAAGTTTTACAAAGGAGATGAGAGTCTTGAACATGAGGAGTGTAGTGGCCGGCCATGAGAAGTTGACAATGACCAACTGAGAGGATCACTGAAGCTGGTCCTCTTATAATTACATGAGAAGCTGCTGAAGAACTCAATGTTGACCATTCTATGATCGTTTGGCATTGGAAACCAACTGGAAAGGTGAAAAAGCCTGATAAGTGGGTGCCTTATGAGCTGACTGAAAATCAAAAAAGCCATCGTTTTGAAGTGTCATCTTCTCTTATTCTACACGACAACAATGAACAATGTCTCTATTGGATTGTGACGTGCCTCGCAAAGTGGATTTTATGCGACAACTGGTGATGACCAGCTCAGTGATGGGACTGAGAAGAAGCTCCAAAGCACTCCCAAAAGCCAAACTTGCACCAGAAAAAAGGTCATGGTCACTGTTAGGTGGTCTGCTGCTGGTCTGATCCACTACGGCTTTCTGAATCCCAGCGAAACCATTACCTCTGAGAAGTATGCTCAGCAAATTGATGAGATGCACTGAAAACGGTAATGCCTGCAGCTGGCATTGGTCAACAGAGGGCCCAATTCTTCTCTATGACAATGCCCCACCACATGTCACATAACGCATGCTTCAAAAGTTGAACAAATTGGGCTATGAAGTTTTGCCTCACCCACCATATTCACCTGACCTCTCACCAACCGACTACCACTTCCTCAAGCGTCTCGACAACCTTTTGCAGGGAAAATGCTTCCATAGCCAGCAGGAGGCAGAAAATGCTTTCCAAGAGTTCACTGAATCCTGAAGCATGGATTTTTATGCTACAGGAATAAACCAACTTATTTCTCATTGGCAAAAATGTGTTGATTGTAATGGTTCCTAGTTTGATTAATAAAGATGTGTTTGAGCCTAATTATAATGATTTAAAATTCATGGTCCGAAGCTGCAATTATGATTGCACCAATTTAATTAGAAGGCCAGTCATAGAAGTAGTTTTAGTAGTCATAGTAGTAGCCTCCTTGTTGGGAGGCTAGAAAGGATGTGCGCCATGTATTGTGAGGCAGCTAGATTTCAGATGTAGGTAAAAGATATTCCTTAAAAACAATGACTGCTCTAGCCACATAGTTGAGGGAATTTTGTGGGGAAGAAGCATTAGACTAAATCCAAACCTAGCCAGTCCTATACCCTGCCCATGGCAGGCATCACTAATAGATCACAACGGTCCTCCCTGATGAGAAATACCTTAGAATTGTTCCTAATACTCCAGCCAGCTATTCCTACTGGGACTTTTCTCAAAAGACAAAATTTATATTTGTCATCTCAGAAATAAGTACAATTCCTGAGGTGAGCTCCAAGTAGAATAAACACAATTGTCCCAGAGGCAGATTTTAAATTAGTTTATAAATTTAAAAGTGTTCAGAGTAGAACACTGTCCATAAAATCTCTGGAAAGTGTTTGAGGACATCCTGGGAAAGTGCTCTATAGGTGATTCATATAAGAAGGTGTGATACTGCAAGACCACTTAGGCAACCTTCTGCTCCACAGCTGAGAACCTAAGTGTGGGTCAGAATAACCAAGATCTAAAAATAAAAATAGATCAGTTCAGTCGCTCAGTCGTGTCCGACTCTTTGCAACCCCATGAACCGCAGCACGCCAGGCCTCCCTGTCCATCACCAACTCCCAGAGTTTACCCAGACTCAGGTCCATTGAGTCAGTGATGCCATCTAGCCATCTCATCCTCTGTCATCTCCTTCTTCTCCTGCCTTCAATCTTTCCTAACATCAAGGTCTTTTCAAATGAGTCAGCTCTTCGCATCAGATGGCCAAAATATTGGAGTTTTGGCTTCAACATCAGTCTTTCCAATGAACACCCAGGACTGATATCCTTTAGGATGGACTGGTTGGATCTCCTTGCAGTCCAAGGGACTCTCAAGAGTCTTCTCCAACACCACAGTTCAGAAGCATCAATTCTGCAGCACTCAGCTTTCTTTATAGTCCAACTCTCACATGCATACATGACTACTGGAAAAACCATAGCCTTGACTAGACAGACCTTTGTTGGCAAAGTCATGTCTCTGCTTTTTAATATGCTGTCTAGGTTGGTCATAACTTTCCTTCCAAGGAGTAAGCGTCTTTTAATTTCATGGCTGCAATCACCATCTGCAGTGATTTTGGAGCCCAAAAAAGTAAAGTCAGCCACTGTTTCCACTGTTTCCCATCTATTTGCCATGAAGTGATGGGACCAGATGCCATGATCTTAGTTTTCTGAATGTTGAGCTTTAAGCCAACTTTTTCACTCTCCTCTTTCACTTTCATCAAGAGGCTCTTTAGTTCTTTTTCACTTTTTGCCGTAAGGGTGGTATCATCTGCATATCTGAGGTTATTGATATTTCTCCCGGCAATCTTGATTCCAGCTTGTGCTTCATCCAGCCCAGCATTTCTCATGCCCCTTACTAAATATGATGAAAAAATCTGACCACTGTAGAAATACAATTAGTTTTCATTTTCTGCCTCTTTAATTCAGCAAGGAAGAATGAAGACTATCTACCTACCTATTTATCATCCATTTATATCTATTTATCATCAATTTTATCACATATATGTGCATGTATGTGGACATATATTTATGCATCTATATACTCTGAACTTTATATTTTTATCTTATCATATAAGGTAATTCTGGAAGAATTTATGGGGTTGAATTTTTTTTAGTTTATACCAATAGAATTATTACTTTATATCTGAAGAGAATTTTATTAGACCAAGTACCTTAAATATACATATAACTTTTTTCTTGATATTTGTACTTTAAACTAGCAAGAGGGCAATAGGGGGTATTTTTTTTTTGTATCCTATTCCATCAGCAACCATGACAGCATTTATTAATCTTTGAGCTTCTCCCCCACCATTTATTAATGAATAACATCTTCTTCAACGTCACAGGTTTGAGCAGCATGCATCAAACATTTGTAAAAATCCTTTATCCCCGACAGTGAACATCAAAGCCAACAGAAACTCATTAAGGAAGAATCCAGGCAGGACTTTAAACAATGAACAGATCTAGAAGGAAATGTGATATGTAACAATGTGCTTGTGAAAGTTTGTGTATGCACACATGTGTGTACACTTGCTTGCCAAAAAAGTGACAGTGGGTATTTGCTGAAGAAATAAGAGTGGGGTGGGAGAGCTTATGAGGCATTGAGAAGTGAGTCCTGACCTACATGAGCACATTTTCCTTTTACCAGTCAGTCAGTGGCAGGTGATATTTGCTACTCCTTTGATTTGATCATATGCTGCCTAACAAGAGATATTCAGTTTTATGCATGAAATGTTAAATTTTCTTTGTAGTAGAAAGTCAGGGATGTTCATAAAGCTTTCTCTTTCCAACTTTCCTTTTTTACCTCTAGCTGCCTATTCACATCCTCAAGTTTAGTAGGTGACTATTCCTTCTTTCCTCAAACTGAAAACAGGGCTTGTATTTGGTGGCTTGGATATGATGGGTAGGAAAGAAATAATTACTTGTTAACCGTTTTCCTTTATATAAGGATGCTAGATATTCTGGAATGCAGAGATAATATAGGTATTTTATTTGTAAGGCAGATAGAGTATGGCTTTCATTTCATCCTTTATAATCCCATTCTTCTCAATGGCACACATTAAATCATTCCTACCAAATATACCTAGAATACGATGTTTTCTCAGTCCTTGCAAAGAATCTAAGAGAAACAGAATCATTTCTATTTGTCTCATGACCATGTCTTATATCTCCTTCTGCTACTTTAGGTTCACATACCCTCTTAGTTGTGATGCTGGTTCCTGATAATGTCATCAGTGGTTCTACAGATTGACAACATGATAAAAAAAAAAAAACTAGATGAACAATGACTAAAACTGTTAACTACCATAAATTTAATCCTTTATGTATATTAATCATAATCAGAAATACACATGAGGTTATTAATACTCTTATAAAATAAAACTAGAGGGTACACATATTGGAATCTAATATCCCTGGAGGCTGAGATAAAAGATTTTTAAGTAGATAATGTTGGAAAGGGAAGGGAGAGGTAACTGTTTTATCACTGCTTCTGACAAAGTATATACTTTCTTTCTTCCTTAGAACTAAAGGCACTCCACTTTCATGACTTAAAAGTATGCTCCTTTAGGTCAGTTTAATACTTTTACTACAAAACTAAATTTCCCTCTAAAAAGAGTAAAATATTTGGGTCATACCTAAACTAGAACTATTTGAGGCTTAGTCTTAACAAACTCAAAATTCCTTCGCACACTGTTGAAGATGCCTGATAATCTGATTCATGTCTATTTTCCTACTGTCATTTGTCACCACATTCATATTAAATTGTAAGACATCTTCCAAACAACCTGTCATTTTGTACAGCCCCAAAATTTTGCACATCCTTTTGCTTCTTCCTGGGATTTCATTCTTTTTTTTTTTTTTTGTCTTCTGGACAGTTTCTATTCATCCTTTGAGACCCTTCTCTTCCAGAAAATGTAAGTGCTGCCTTCTCTAAGCTGAGTTCCACAGGAGATTAATTGCCTAGAATTGGAGGGCAAGAACCACACCTTATTCACCTTTTTGTTTTCAGCAGTTTGTTCTTTCTTTCCTTAGTCTACTCATTGCATCTGGTTTGCTCACATGACATCTTAGCAGAAGCATGTACAAACACAATTGAACAACAGCACTTTGCAAGCCAATAAATATTTATGTTCCACGTACTACCCATGGAAATTACAATAGTGAATAAGAGCAACAGGGTCCTCAGTCTCCAGAGACACTGTCTCTAATTTTTCTCATGAATTCTAATTTAGAAGCATTATGTCTTATTCCATTCTTCCCTGGCTCTCAGGCCACTTTCAAACCCCATCTCCTAAATCCTGATTCATATTGTCCTTGCTTTGAGAATGCAAATGGCTAAAGGCCATTTCTAGCATTGTAGCCTGAAATTCTTCTGAACATGATTTAGTCTCTCTGCTACTTGAGAAGTAGAGATATGGACATAAGGAGCTCCCAGCTTCTGCTCTTTAGAATCTATTGATTGGGTCAACCCCATTCAACTATTTCTTCAAAGAGTCTGAGAGTTGGTTACTGGTGAATCAATACTTGTTGAAGGATGGGAAAATAAGAAAATATATTTAAAGAAGAAATATTATTTGAAATGTTAGTATAATTAGGATGTTGTTTAGTTGTTAAGTTGTGTCTGACTCCTTGAGCCCCAGTGGACTGTAGCCTGCCAGGCTCCTCTGTCCACGGGATTTCCCAGGCAAGAATACTGGAGTGGGTTGCCATTTCCTCCTCCAGGGGATCTTCCTGACTCAGGGATTGAACCCACATCTCTTGAGTCTCCTGCATTGGCAGGTGGATCCTTTACCACTGAGTCAATTGGGAAGCCCATAATTAGGATAAAGTGTTGAATTATATGGAAATTTGCATATGATCACTCAATAGAGCTATGATGGGCTTCATAATGACTCAGTGAAACTTTTATCAGTGTCACTTATTCTCATCATTATTGTCTAAATATGTCAACTATTCTATTTCAGTTTAAGGCAGGGTAGATGATTATTTCTTTTTCTAATTCTGGCTAATGTGTAAGAGGTTATGAATGATATGCAAAGGTACAGGGATATTTTAGCCCTCAAATTTATTCATTGGTTTAACAAACCCTAAGTTCAGAATAATTGAATTGAAATGTCAACTTCAAAATCAAATGTCAAAGGACTTTTTCAGTAAGTCTTCCTGTACTGGATTATTTTCCACATATGAATCTCAAACGATAGCTAATTTAGCCTAAAAAGACTCTTATATTGTAATGGGAGTTGAAGTTAAATGATTGAACCTTTGTAAATTACATTAAGAAAATGCAGTTTTTGAAAGTCCATTTTGCCACTGCTATGCACAATGTTTGGAAACTATAGCAAAGTACATTATTCTCAGAATAAGGATTAGACACTGTCAATAAAAATTCTTCCAGATTAGATAGGTCCAGATACAATCTTTGGTACTTTCTAGATCATGTTTTTCTATACAGTATTTTACTCAATTCTGACTACAACACTGTGAAGTAGGACAAATACTATTAATTCCATTTCAGAAATAAAGTTCAGACAAACGAATAAAACCAAAAATGGATAGACTTGGAATTTGAAGTCACACGCGCCTTTAACACACCATCCATTCTTAAGCTGTTTGATAGTCACTGCCTTATGGATATGAGGTCTTCTTTAGACAAAAATAAAATGCTACAAAGAGCTCATCCTCAATACAAATAATTAAAAATTTTATTCATGTAACATCTTTAGCACCTACTGTGGTCAAGAAGGTGTGGGGTGGCAAAGAGTTGGACACGAATGAGTGAGTAAGCACAGCACAATCGTCAAGCAGTAGATTATTGAAGATGAGTGAACATGAACCTTCTCCCCAGGGCCTCAGAGTCTAATAGAATAAAATATTTTTAATAATATGGATAGTATTCTCTAGGTAGATGAGATATTTCAAATTGAAATCTTCCATATCATGGGACATAAAAGGGAAGTACTCATGATAGTGCTATGGAGGGTAAATTGATAAAAGCCAAGAGAAATGAGAAAATATAAGCCTATTCTTTAAATCCTTCTTTTTATCTTTTACAAGTTTGACATATGTAGTATTTTTAATTAAAGAAAAAGAAAAGAAACCCAATGGCTATTTCTCTGTGTAGAGAATAGCTAATGCTTGGAACTCTGGGATCAACGATCATATCGTTTAGTAAGTATTTTCTTAAATAAAAATAAACTTAGCTCTTTCAGACATAGTACTTTTAAAAGATACTATGAAGTATCTTTAAAAATCCCATACCCATGGCAAAACTTAAAGCCTGTGCAAGGTGGAAGAACTAAATTCAAACAAAATAGAATGTGTTGAAGCTGCTAAGATGGACTTAAAATGCTGTGTTAGATGGAAAAGTAATAAAGAATGTTTTAGATGCTCCTAAAAAGTCAACAGATAATGATATACGTAATATAGGCTTTATTAGAAGAAAGCTACTTCCATCCTATTTCAAAAATTAATTTGCCATAAAATCATCTGTGTTATAGCTCCAAAGAGCCTATATGGTGCATTCTGGATAGAATTTTATAACGTGCATATGACTATAAAGTAATTTAATTGTAGTGATTCTGAAAATGTCCATCAAGGATATATGTGTATATATATATATATATATCCTGGAATGAAAAAGCCTTAATCTTACAGATAAAATGGGCATCTCACAACAAACTCCTTATTTCCATTTCACATACATGTCCAATCCTGATTTTCAGTCACATAATCAGATCCAAACTTTCCAATCTTCAGTAACAGCTCTCTCACATACACATTCTGTCAGCAAATCCTGTTTGTTCCATTATCAAAATATATTCAGAAACTATCAACACCTGCCACTTTCACCTTAGCTTTGGGCACCATTATCTCCTTCCTAATTTGTTGCCTCTTCATGGGACTTCAGCTTCTAATCCTATTCCACCCAATTATCTATTTTGTAAACGTTAGTCAGAGTGGCCTATTAAAACACGAATCAATTCATATCTCCCCTATTCTCAAAACCTCCAGTGTTTTCCCATATCCCTCCGCCCATGATCGACCCCTGGTCACCTCTGACTCACCTCTGCACTCACTCTTTTTGTCTCTCATGGACTTTCCTCCAGTTACAATGTCTTCTTCTGGCCTCTGGGCCTTTGCACATCTTGTTGCCTTTGTCCGGAATCATTTATCCCAGAGATAAACAAATGGTAGCTAAGATCAGGGCTAGGTTCAGGTTATGTAAGGTCTGGGGCTCATACAATTTGGGGTATTTTTTTTTAAAGGAAGAATATGACATTTCATATACAAAATTCAATAGCGGGCCTCAGAAGAGGTACATATGAGTGAGGGGACTAAACTTTTAGCTTCGTTATCCTCATAGTGAATCTACCGCACATATAATACCATACACTATGCACTATTTGAACTACTTTAATATACTATGTTATTATAGTGGTATATATAAAATATATAACTAATTAGAATCTACTTATTATGTAGCAAAGGGAACTCTACTCAGTGTTCTGTGGTGACCTAAATGGGAAGGAAATCCTAAAAAGGGGATATATGTATACATACAGCCGATTCATTTTGCAGAACAGTAGAAACTAACAGAACATTGTAAAGCAACTGTACTTCAATAAATTAAAAAAATAAATAATTTTCATAACGATACTATGGGGAGAGTTACTATTATCCCCCATTTTACAGACTGGGGATTTGAACTCTGCCTGGCTTGACTTCAGGTTCTGACCATAACGTGCATCAAGTCTGCATTTCCTGCTCTCTCACTGCTTGCAAATCCTTAGTCAAATATTATTACCTCTTCAGAGAGAACTTCGATGGTCACTTTACTCTCACCTACTGTTCCCTCTCTAGCCTCACACTCTCTCTCACTTTTGTTAATAGCAAATATCATCCCCTGATATGTTACATGCTTATTTATTATTGTCTATCTTCTCCCACTGGAATATAAGCACCACTTTTGTCTATTATGAAGAGACGTATTTCCCACTGTCTAGAATAGTGCCTGGTACATAGTAGGTTCTCAGTAAAATCTTGTGGAATAAATTCTTCCTCCATATTCAATATCTGAAGTACAGCTCAATGACTATGCATATAAATAAAAATTAATTATGCACTGCATACTATATTTACTAGGAGTATGCAGTACATGTTAAATCTGTGCTTCTCCAAGTGTGGCCCATGGACAGGCAGCAGCAGTACCTTCTGGGAGCATGTTAGAAGGACAAAGGTGCTCATGGTCTCCACATTGAAAGGAAGAGGGTCTCCAGTTACCTGTCTTAGTAAGGTTGATACTCCCCAGGGACACTTCTTTATCAGATTGAATAATTTGGATATATTTTATGACAACAAAATGACAGCTGAAATTGCAGCTGAAAAAGTTCATTCTAAAGCAAACTGTTTAAAAGGAGACCTAAAGATGGAATGTCATTGGCTTTAGTGGATGGGGAAGCATTCCATTATTTTTTTCATAATGTGTTTTTATTTATCCTTTTTTTGAATAGATCTTTAAAAGCCAACTGTGATTGGCTACTTTTTTCTATCTTTTGTCTTCCTCTAGTACCCAACTTGTTCCTGTTAAGAGGAACACAGCTGTTAATGTGGTCCCACCTCAAAGGAAAGATGAATTCTAAACCAGGACAGAAAATCACAAATGATTCAAATATCCTTTCCAGGTCATGCACTTAACCCTCTCATTTAATTTTCTTTCACTGAGACACTTCCTTTTTCAAGACTGCAAACATAACCTGCACCTGCAATTACCTGAACAGAAATTAGTCTTGTACTTTCTTCCTTAGGAACAAAGAAGCATTCAAGTGTTTAGCTGACTAAATGCCAACCTTTGTAGACATAGTTTTGAATTGAATTGGAACCCAAATGTAATTAAGTGCATAAAAGGAACTACCCTTGGAAGTGATCTGTCTTTGGAAACATCTCAGCACCTAGTATAAATCAGATCATTTAACTTACTATAAAACATCTGGGGATTGACAGTGTAAAACTGCAGTTTTCAAGGTGGGGTGATGCTAATAATGATCGGACTCTATATGGGCACATCATTTTTCTGACTCAATAGAGAAGATTTCCTGGCTATCTACACTGCTTGACTTTACGCATTAATTGAATTAAATAACTGATGTGCTTAGTCGCCCAGTTGTCTCCGACTCTTGCAATCTCATGGACTATAGCCCATGAGGGTCTTCTGTCCATGGGATTCTCCAGGCAAGAATACTGGAGTGGGTTGCAATTTTCTTCTCCAGGGGAGCTTCCCAACTCAGGGATTGAACTGGGGTCTCCTGCATTAGCAGGCAGGTTCTCTACCACTGAGACACCAGGGAAGCCCTTAGCAATTGATAGTAGCTATTGAAAATCAGGACCATGACACCCAACAAAAGAAAAGAGACGGAGGGCTTAAGTTTTAGCCACTTACAGAAAACTTAAGTTACCCCTGCCTCAGAATTACCTGGTGGGGCTGATCAAAATGTAGCATCCCCAGGCTTCCCTGGTGGCTCAGTGGTAAAGAATCCACTTGCCAATGCAGGAGACACAGGTTCTATCCTTGATCTGGGAAGATCCCACATGCCAGGGAGCAACTAAGTCACCACAACTATTGAGCCTGAGCTCTAGAGCCGGGGAGCCACAACTACTGAAGCCTGTGATCTCCATAGATGGTGCTCCACAACAAGAGAAGGCACCACAATGAGATGCCTGCACACCGCAACTAGAGAGTAGCCACTACTCGTGGCAACTAGAGAAAAGCCCATGCAGCAGTGAAGATCCAACATGGTAAAAAAAAAAAAAAAAAAAGAGCTGCATTTAAAAAAAATGCAGAGTCTCAGGTTTCCCACACTATGGAATCTGAATCTCCAGGGAGTGTAGGACCAGGAATACATATTTTTCAGAATTGCTTCTGGTGATACGTATGTATTTTAAGGTTTGGGAACTGATGAAAGTCATAAGGATACTGGTTATCTGCAGAAGTGAGGAAAAGAAGGAAGGCTGAGTACATACACACACACACACACACACTCACATACCCTTCCACAACAAATTTTACCAATATCAAAATTTTGAGTAGGACTAGGTGGGGCTAGTGTTAAAGAACCCCCGCCTGCTAATACAGGAGACTTAAGAGACCTGGGTTCGATCCCTGAGTAGGGAAGATCCCCTGGAGAAGGGCATGGCAACCCACTCCGATATTCTTGCCTGAAGAATCCTATGGACAGAGGAGCCTGGAAGGCTATGGGCCATAGAGTCGCAAAGAGTTGGACACGACTGAAGTGACTTAGCATGCATGCACGCAGCTATCACTATGGGAGAAATATTGACTGTACTTTAGAGTAGCTGTTCTTCAGAAGGAAAAAAAAATCAAATAAGAGAACTTAAATGACAGTGAATGAAATCAAATTCCTTAAGTTTTAAGTTTCAAATGATACATTAAGGCATTTGCATGGAGAAACAATGCTTCCATGAATATGGAGTCATGACACCTCAACATCCATCATTGTTTTATATTAAGTTCTATGTTGGAAATATGTTTTCCAGGAGGCTGGAATGTATTTTTAAGACTCGGACCTTTTAAAAACTTATGATTTTATGGACAGTCTTATTTGCCTCTCCAACTTCAATTTTCGCCCTTCAAGACATTGGTTTTGGTTATGAAGTGAAAACAATATATACAACTTCAGTTTCCTCAAAGAGAATATTCTAGCTTTCTTAAAAAGAACTTGTGATAAACATTTTAAGTACTTTGTGATAACTACTATCACTCTGAATATTATTTACCAAAGTACACTAATACAAGCTGGAATCAAGATTGCTGGGAAAAATACCAACAATCTCAGATACACAGATGACACCACCCTTATGGCAGAAAGCGAAAAAGAACTAAAGAGCCTCTTGGTGAAAGTGAAAGAGGAGAGTGAAAAACTTGGCTTAAAATTCAACATTCAGAAAACTAAGATCATGGCATCTAGTCCCATCACTTCATGGCAAATAGATAGGGAAGCAATGGAAACAGTGAGAGACTTTATTTTTTTGGGCTTCAAAATCACTGCACATGGTGGCTGCAGCCATGAAATTAAAAGACGCTTGCTCCTTGGAAGAAAAGCTATGACCAACCTAGACAGCATATTAAAAAGCAGAGACATTACTTTGCCAACAAAGGTCCGTCTAGTCAAGGCTATGGTTTTTCCAGTGGTCATGTATGGATGTGCGAATTGGACTATAAAGAGAGCTGAGCATCAAAGAACTGATGCTTCTGAACTGTGGTGTTGGAGAAGACTCTTGAGAGTCCCTTGGACTGCAAGGAGATCCAACCAGTCCATCCTAAAGGAGATCAGTCCTGAATATTCATTGGAAGGACTGATGCTGAAGCTGAAACTCCAAAACTTTGGCCACCTGATGCGAAGAACTGACTCATTTTGAAAAGACCCTGATGCTGGGAAAGATTGAAGGCAGGAGGAGAAGGGGACGACAGAGGATGAGATGGTTGGATGGCATCACTGACTCGAAGGACATGAATTTGAGCAAGCTTAAGGAGTTGGTGATGGACAGGGAGGCCTGGCGTGCTGCAGTCCATGGGGTCACAAAGAGTCAGACACGACTGACAGACTGAACCGAAGTGACGTGAATTCACTCAGTCATGTCTGACTCTTTGCAACCCCATGAACTGTAGCCTACCAGGCTTCTCTGTTCATGGGATTTTTCAGGCAAGAATACTGGAGTGGGTCGCCATTTCCTTCTCCAGGAGATCTTCCTGACCCAGGGATTGAAACCGGGTCTCCTGCATTGTAGGCAGACACTTTACCATCTGAGCCACCAGGGAAGGAGACTGAACTGAACTGAACTGAAACTGAACACTAATAGCATCAGAATTTATTCAGGTGTTTCTCTCCCTACACAGAATGGTCTATGCTTCTTGACAGCTTACAGCCACCTCCTGATTAGTTTATTCTAATCTCATATATTATAGTAATCGATGTAATATGGTTCATTACATTGTATTTAGAAGTTTAAATAGATGCTTGGTGAGGGTCTAAGATCGTCTCCAATGGAGACTCTCTAAAAGTTCAGATTTATAACTGTGTTCCAGTGTTTTGCACATTTTAGAATGCCTGATATCCTAAAGAAGTGAGTAAGTGAAGTAGCTTTACACAGTATGTTTCTATTTTAGAGTAACACAGGTTGCTTCACACTTGAAACTTCTTGAAATCTCTTCGAAACAGTCTGAAGCACTTTGGAGAAACAAAATCAGTCTCAAATATAGGAACACTGTTTGGCCACTCAGACTATTGTTACTTTCCACCTGAACAATGACATTCATCTCATAGTGGATTTCCCCATTTTCATCTCCTGTTGCAACAACTCATCCTGTACACTGCAGCTAGACTCATCTTCATGAACGGTGGTTCAATCTTACCACGCTTATGCTCAAAAGCCTCCAGTGACTCCCAAATAAAGTTCAGCCTTCTCAGCTTGCATCTGAAAACATCAACAACCTTTCCAAGTTTGTTCCTTTTATCATGGGACTTTGTCCAGCCAAACTTGTCTGCACTTCTTTTTTCAAAAATGCTCACTTAAGCATTTCCCTGTTGGTCCAGTGGCTAAGGCTCTATACTCCCAATGCAGGGAGCCCGGATTCCACCCCTGGTCAGGGAACCAGATCCCACATGCTGCACTAAGGCCCAGTGCAGTCAAATAAATAAATATTAAAAATGCATACTTAATTTTTTTCTGAAGCTGTGCCTTTGACCACACTATCTCCTATTACCATATCCACATAACAACTTCCTACCCATCTTTTAAATGTCAAGTCATAATATCTCCCCTTCATGGAAACTTCCCATTCCTTCCACCAGAAGTTCTGAGCTCTGTAAGTATCAGAACTATCCTCCTCCTGTGGTGCAACATTGACATTATCTGCGTGTGTAATTCCCCAGATTCAAGGACCTTGTCTTCATTCTTTCAACAAATATTTACAGAACACCAATAGCTTTTAAAACAATGTTTTAGACACTACAGAAGCTGCCAAGTTGAATAAAATCTAATCTTTGTCTTCCTACTGTCCAGTACAATGTCAGGCACATTGTCAGTACTGAAAAAATATATGTGGAATAAATAATGAGTAGTCCATCTCATTTTCAATAATGCAAATTCTGATTTCTCACACAATAAATTACATGAACAGGAAATTCTCTTCAAGAAGAAGATTTCTACCAGATTAACCCTCAGAATATCTAAATGATACTAAGCGGACATAAAGACTAAGCAGAAAAAAATATATTTTAAACATGAAGACAAAAGAAGTTTGAAAAATTTCAAGTCTTTTATATAAATCACAGATATATACATTTCCCTATTGTCAATAATTTCTTGATCTTCTTTGATTTACACATGATAAACCTCCACTGTTAATTAATTCTATTAGTTCTTTAACATTACAATATTTACATGCTTGCTACATGAAATAATTTTCTGCAAATACTGACCACATGTGTTTTAATCTGAATTTATTTAGAGGCAGTAATAATTAAATGCATTTTCTTGGCAGTCATGTTCACCTGATTTCAAACAAACTGATAAGTAAGACATGAGAGTAAGTACCCAGATTGTTATTCTAAATGATGCTAAATATAAGAATAATAAATATAAGAAAATTGAAATCTTAGACTTAATTTTTTGGCTTCTATATGAATGACTGTAAGCTAGGATTTGGAAGATAACTAAGGCAAATTTCCCCTCATTCTGATACTTATATGTTACGTGCACACACATTGCTGGAAGCTTGGATGGCGTATTCAACAAGCATACAAGATAATTCAGATCAGTGTCAACTTGCTTTCACAAGAAAATGAAGTCCCATTGAGAGCCAGCCTATCTTTCAGTCTAATTCAATAGAAAGCTAGAGTGCTAACAATAAAACGTCTAAGGTATAGGATTATGTTCGTTCTAGTTCAGAAAAATGAGTGTCTTTAGATAACAAAACTTCCCCTTTTGAAAAGAAAGCCATTATTACTGCAGAAAATAGTTTCACATATTAAAAAGTTAAATTAATTTTCTATATAGCTCTAGTCCTAGCCAGTGGAATAGAAAGAGCTTGAAACTAGACTCTTAAATGCCATGCTAATGACGTGGGTTGTGTCATGATCAAAATTTGTCATAAATAAATGGTGTTTTGTAAGTAATCTGGGGAAAATAAACTAATGTTCTAAGTAAGGATGTGACTTTGAAATTCATTCTCTATGGTACCTGACTCAGAGAGAAATAATTGATTACTAATGGGGCACTATCAGGTTGGTTACATTACTATTTGCCTGCATGAATAAGAGGTAAGGATTTTTTTCAATTTCTGGAAGGTCACCTATTCATCATTTTAACTGCTAAGTGCTTAGATCTGCAGATACTACTGGATTTCTTTAGTCTTCTCCCCAAACTTCTGTATGTTACATCATCCTCCTACAAAAGAGAAAAGCTTTATGGTTTTCTCATTAATGTTGTCACAATTAAGTGACAATATGGAGCTCTATAGTTTCAACCTTATATGTTAAAGAGATTTCTCATCAACTATACTTCAATAAAACTTGATAAAAAATAAAAAAATAAAGGAAGGGATTGTCCAATGCAGTCTAAGAATTCAAGAATTCCAACAGAGAAAACCATTCTCAGCTGACTGAGAATGCAACTGGGGTACCAATCAGAGACTACATAAAAATTAATGAAAAGCATGAGTTTTAGAGTCCTACTTAGGTTCAAGACCTGACTCATATTTACTTGTATTTAAGTCCTTGAAAAATAAACTCTGTAATTTACACGCTCTTTGTAGGTAAAATGAGAAGAAAAATAGTACCGAGATTTTAAATAGTGCCTATAGAATGCTTACTACAGAAACTGGAATATGGCAAATTTGAGATAAATAATGGCTTTTGTTATTGATATTAGGGAAGCTCAGATGGCTCAGTGATAAAGAATCCGTCTGCCAAAGCAAGAGGCACAGGAAACACGGGTTTGATCCCTGAATTGGGAAGATCCCCTGGAGGAGGAAATGGCAACCCACTCCAGTTTCCTTTCCTGGAGAATCCCATGGACCTGGCAGACTACAGTCAATGGGGTCGCAAAGAGTTGGACTCGACTGAGACTGCGCGCGCACACACACACACACACACACACACACACACACACACACACACACATTTCCAAATAAGAAGGTTTAGACAGGAAAGGCATTTACAAGAATGCTACTTTTTCCCTCCCGAACCCCCACCCCCACCATTTACTACTCTACTTTTCAATCTTTCTCTACCTGCCCCAGAAGATGACTTCAGCTTTAGTTTGGGTATGACCAATGGGAAGCGCCAGCAGAAGAGTGGGACAGAATGGGGTCAAGACATTTATTTTCCCAGCTCTCTGCTGAGCATACTTTGTTTGGTTGTGTCCCTTTATCAAAGGTCACAGGTAAATTTGGGCAGATCCCCACTCCCCCTTGCAGCTATATCATGTTCTCTCTCCCCACAACCGCACTGAGTTTGCCACCTAACTCTAACTGAATACACCCCAAAACATGAGAGTCTACGTGTATACTGTTGGTACGGTACAAAAAGCCTAGTGTATCCAAGACAAGCCCAAGTGTTAACTAGGAAAAATGAAGATGTGTATTCAATCTGAAGTAAAGGCATAAACGGGGACTCCAGGTGGCTTGAAATATAAGACGTGGTTTTCAGGCAGTTTACAGGAAAACTGTGGCAGTGCCACATCTCATGTGGTTCCTTATGTTTCCCACAGAGGCTAGTCTCTCTGCTTAAAGGACCTAGTGCAACAGAATGAAATAGCATAGTCACTCCATTTCTAAAGTTCACTCTGTTTTTATAGGTTTCAACAGCAAGGTTTTAAAGAAATACTAATATAAGCTCTGTGGACTTCTCAGAATTGGCCCAAAGCTATCTGGAGGGTTTTAAACTTCAAGTCAGGATACACACATGTATGCGTACAACGTACACAGTGACTATGAGAGTATCCAGTGCTGCATGATACATGAGAAAAAGTAAACAGGGGAAAAAAAGAAGGGAAAAAGACTTCTATTTTGGGGGGACTTCGCGGGTGGACCAGTGGCTAAGACTCCATGCTCCCAATGCAGGGGGCCCAGCTTCAATCCCTGGTCAGGGAACTAGATGCCACATGCTACAACTAAGAGTTTGCAGGTCTCAACTAAGATCCTGCACATCCAAATAAGTAAATCAATATTTTTTAAGAGATCTGTATTGTGTAGTCATCTGATAGCAGTATCAACTTTATACAGCTATGAAAACAACTTTATACAGCTATGAAAACAGTAAGTGTGAGTTGGAACTTCCAATTCGGAAATTCCAAAGAATCCTAAGATACCCACTGTATACCACTAATCAGATATCTTAAGAGGACTAGAGAGACAATAGGAGTGCAGTTTAGAACTCAGGACTCTTCCTGTTTCCCAAGAGAGGGACCCTTCTGCCCGGTTCTTGGCCATGTAAATCATCCCCACGGGGAAGCTAAAATAGGCACAATGATTAGGGATAGAGGAGAAAACATTAGTGTCTCTAATGTCTTTGGGACCTTATGATGGACTCTAATACTTCTCCAGAGGTGCCTCAGGAGCCTGCTCAGGGGATGTGTGAGCTAAGAAGGCTAGACTTTAAATGCCAGCTCTGCTTTACCATAAGCTCTGTTTTTATCTGTATTCTGCACTGGCTCCTCTGTAGCTCTGGTTTCAAGAAAGGATTATACTGCTAAAAATAGTAATATAAACATTTTAAAGTCACTGTCTTTGAATTTTACATACATCTATTAGTGACAAATTCCCCAGTATATTATTGAATCCTGAACACTTCATCTTTCTCTTGTGATATACGATGTTAATGGTTGGTATTCCCGAGGAGAATAAACTATCCATGTACCATGAAGCAGCTTATATGAACACTTTTAATGTTATGAATTTGTTTGTTGTTTACTCATTTCAATCATGTCCAACTCTGTTACAACCCCATGGACTGTAGCCACCAGGCTCCTCTGTCCATGGGATTTCTCAGGTAAGAATACAGGAGTGGGTTGTCATTTCCTTCTCCAGGGGATCTTCCGGACCCAGGGATCAAACCTGGGTCTCCTGCATTGGCAACTGAATTCTTCACTGTCTGAGCCACCAGGGAAGCCCAACTTTATAAATGGGCATGGAGAAAAGCCCCTTCATGTTTATCTAGATTCATCCTTCCATTTCTGTTTTACCTGTAGGAAGTTAGACAATTATGAGCTATTTTGATGGAAATCAGATTCCAAATATAGCAGAATCTTACCTTTAATGGAACTATTTTGGTAAAATATCTCACAGGGACCTCTTTGTCCCAACTTTACCTAAGATCATATTTATACTGGAAAACTTTTTTAAAGTCCATTTTTAATAGCTTTTTTTTCCATTGTGGGAATGTTAGTTTATCCCAATGAGTAGGTAGTCTGTGTGTGCATTACATTCAGTAACATATTGAATGCTTAATATCAGCAATAATTATATACTGACAACATTAATGTCTTTTGAAGAATGATTGCTGGTTTTTTCCAAGGTAATGGAAACCCTCAACAGACTGCAGAAGCCCCAGTAGGAAGAGTTGAGAGTCAAATGGAATGAAACTGTGGTATAAAAGTAGTTGAGGGGTTTGTAGTACTAAACTAAAAATAGTTTCTCCATGCCATAATGGTGTATTTTAAAGGTACTTTTTATGTATTGGTAGAGAACAAATTTCCCTCCAGCTAACATCTTTTGTCATCTGGTTGCATGTAGTCAAAAGTTCTATTTCCTAAGCAATGTGCTTTTAACCAAGTAAAAGAAGACCGTCTGCTTACTATTTGGCTGTTATGGAGCTCAAATATTATTGTTAAACAAAGTATCCTTAAATAAATCTTCATTTCCTTTATGTCATACAACCCCGTTCATGCATGTTAATATTTTCAGACCTATCTCAGGATCAGTTTACATGATAAAATATAATTAACTGTTGTTTGCTCACTTCAGTTGCAGTCAGTGTTTCAGGAAGCCTGACACGTGGGCTCAAACTGGACTGCTGATTTGTGAAGCTTGTGGTGGTTCACGTGGCAGCTGTGCCTGCAAAGTTTTATTCATATAAATGGCCATCATCTCTGCTTAGGCACCAAGAGCATGATTAGTTGGTTTCCTGGGTCTGTACTAGTTAAGGTATTTGTGATACATGCTATTTAAGGAATTTCTCTAATTTGGCCTTTGGGAAACAATAAAAGGCTAAATTCAGTGAGATAAAATATGAATACATGTCTAGAAATGATTTGGATAATCTGTATTTTCTACTATCACTTTCAGCTACTACTGTGACTGGTATCTCCTCACATAACCCACGGTTTGAGGGTAGATAGTTCAGGACTGCTCATCATCGAGCAGCTCCGTGATGCCATTGAGACCCTAGGCTCCTGCTTATTCCACCATCTTTAATATGTGACTTTTATTTTCCTGGTTTCAAGGCAGACACTGCACTTCTGAACACCATATCCAAATGTAACATTTATTTCCTGGAAAGGCAGCCTGTTCCAGTGACTTCTTCTTAAACTTCATTGGTCATAACTCTGCTCATGGCCAACTCAAGCTGTTTGAGAGGCTGTGAAATCAAGGACAGTACTTTACAATCACTAAAGAACAGGAAAAGGGGGATGGAAAGGATGTTGAGTGAGCCAAGCTATAGGATCTGCTCACTAAAGAATTATATTAATTATTTGAGCTTCAGGCTAAAAGATAGGCAATCTCATTGTCCTTTTCTTTTTGTCAACCTATGCTTCAGAAAACACACGCTGATCATAGCAAGTTGGCCACAGTGACTCTCATTTCCCTCTGTATTTTTTCAGGGTCCAATGTTAACGATACAACCAGGTAGTAGAGACTATTTTTGCCCATCTAGCATTCATTTATCCACTTTTTTGTATCTTAGAAACTCAATTTCAATTAGATATAATCCTTAATTCCATGTAGCCATAGGTCTCAAGGGAAACTGAACTCACCCCAATTTTAGGAAGGGATTCTTTCAAGAGTAATCTTGCCTATGATTGGTTCTGGAACAAGCATATGTTCCCATTTTGACCTGAATGGGAATTCTTTCAGTGAGAAAAGGAAAATTCCTTGCCCCTATGAGATAGCCATAGGAATGTCCCTTGGATGTTACTGGATGTAGATATGATGCTGAGGACTGCTGTAGTCATCCTGCTACATAGAGGATAAAGCCACACTTGGAATTATGAGCAGAGAGATAGAAAGCACTGGGGCCCTTGATGACACTGCTGAATCCCTCTGCCCTGAAGCCCACTCCACCACTAAACTTCCTTCCAGTCAAGTGAGATCTTTTGTTCTTTTTTAGTCAGTTGGAATCAATTTCTGTTACTTGTAGCCAAAAGCACCTTAATTCTTATGAATCATCTGAAATTTCTGTCCTCTAAAAGTTCTGAGAAGTTTGCATTTATGCTACGATTATCTTTGCTGCTTGTAACTCAAACTAAATGGGATTTCCCATAGAGACATCAATGTAGAAACACACTATATGCATCAGCACATTTAGAGCCAGCTTGCTACCAAGAATGTACTAAGAAAATGCATTATATCTCACACTCCTTCCAGTTAAGGGTTTTGCCAACCTGGGGAAATAAGCCACAGGTACAGTGCAGATCAACTGGGAAATTTCTACAAAATTGGTAAGCAAGTGTAACTTCACCAGCCACATTATACAGGGACAACCAAGAAATACGTACTGTGAGATGCATTGTAATCTATGAGGCCAACAGGCTGGTACCACCAAAGCAGGCTAAGGGACCCGTGAAACTGAAGTGAATGTTAGGCTAACTGTGTAGGAAATAGAAGAAGACTCCATTCAAGCCAAAAGATATTGTGCAAAAAGCAAAGAGGAAGAAATGGACAATGTGTCCTATGCTCCCACTGTTCCCAAAGTATAGTTGAGATGGCATGTAGGAAATGAAATATTTGATTGGGCTTTAATGTTCTCAAATGTGCCATAGAGAAAGAGAGAGAGAGAGAGAGAGAGAGAGAGAGAGAGAGAGAGAGAGAGAGAGAGAGAGAGAGAGAGAGAGAGTAAATGACTACAATAAAACCCCTCACACTAAATTCTTGGTAACAAGACAGAAGGATAAATGATATTATCATACAGGGTACTGCAGAACTTCATTTACAAGATGATATTGGATTATTTCCTAAGACACCTGCTTAGTGTTAAATACAACAAAAACCATGGGGTAGAAGCAAATGTCAGAAAAAGGAGGAAAAAAGAGACACATTAAAAGCCCTTTTCGAAAAATAGTGTACGAAAATGCATCATTGATAGTTGGAATACACATGAATTGTTAAAACGCTAGAAAATAATGGCTCACAAAAATAAAAGCCCCCAACAGATTAATTTTTAAAAATACATTCTTCTTATGGTTTTATAAGTTGTTTACTATTTTATGTCAGAATAATGGATTTGGTTAGTAGATGGCATGGTATAACTAAAAAAGGTGTTAGAAGGTATTCATTTAGAATATAAGATATGTGCCCACTGTGATTAATTTTAGGGACCTTTTCTAAGAAACTTAGGGTAAGAGACACTGTTGTTCTAAGCCTCAGTCTGAATTTTCACACTATTTTGATTACTTACAAAGAAAAAGGTGTGAAGCATATATACAAATAACCAGGAAATGCTAATGTTAGTTTTCTTCATTATTGAAACTTTGTTAGATTATGCAATTCTTTTACTGAGTCACCAACAATAGGAAACATATGTTTCCCATACATTTAGTAGGAAACAAATGTTAAGAAGGTCTAATCATAACAGGGACACACAGGGCTATGAGTCTAGACAAATTTAAATACATGAAAAGGCTCATCTCTTTCTTATCCAAACGCCTGTCAGGTTTCAAGGTTAAAGCCATATTTATGTTTTCATTTTTTTCTCCTCATAATTGGTAAGGTTATATCTATGAATATTATACCACCTAATTTCAAAAATTTCAAATAGGTTAAAAGGCAATTTATCATCAGCTTTAAAATGGGATGTTAACAGCTTTATAGTTAAATTAGGCTAAGAAAAATGGGTAAAGGTTGTCTATGGGAAAAAAAGCTTTTTATGACAAAGATAATTGAACTCACAGAGAGGAAGGTATAACCTGAAATGATTTAGAAAATTCATCATGAAAGTGTGTCATTATATTAATTTAGAGAGAAAATCACTTTTTTATTTACCCATCTCTAATGAATTCATCTCTTCATTCAGACAGGCCAGGGACCAGTGAAACGTTAATAATGAACATGTCAAAAGTTGGAATATAACCTTGTCGCATTCACCATAAGACTCTCAGCAGTTTGGAACAATTTTCTTGATCTGCTTGAAATCCTCTACGAGAGGATTCTTTAAAAAGCCATCTTATTGAAAGATACAAGGAATTATTTGGGAAAGTTCCTTCGAGTATTTTCTAAAATATTTTTTATGAGAGAAGTGAATGCATATTCATGGTAGAGAATATTGACTATGAATAAAAGCATAAAACAGAAAATAAAAATTACCTGAAATTCCACTTTCCTAAGGTAACTAACAATTGTAAATATTTTGGTTTATCTTCTCTGTCTTTGAATGTTTATAAAATCGTTACCATAGGGTAAACAATTAGGTTATGTATTATTTTGCTTACTCAACATTCCATCATGAAGCCCTCCCCAGGCAGCACATTGAGAACCAGAAGAAAATATAGATAGCAACTTCTAACAAATTACTGGGATATTTGAATCATTCAAGACTGAGTATAAAGTATGTTTAACATGCTACGAAAAGAAAAGGAACGGGTGAATATATGAATAAGAGGCAAGAGACTATGGAAAATGACAAAGCAGATTTAGAAATGAAAATACTGTAACTTTCAGAAATAAAAATATTATCATTGAATATAAAAATGATTGACTAATTCAACATTTAGGTTAATGGCTGATTACAAACATCTAAAGAAATAATTAGTGATCTGAAAGTTAGATTTGAAGATATATTCAACAATGCAGAAGAAAACCAAAAACATGGAAAATATAAAATAGGGTTGGAGATATGGAGAATAAAGTAAGAAGATATGTCTTATTCTAAGCAGAGTTCCATAGAAGAGAAAAAGAATGAAAGAATGGGACTGACATATATCTGAAGTGATGACATCTGAGAATTTTCATAAGAGATGAAAGATACCAATTCCCAGATTCATGAACACTAATGACTCTCAGAAAGGATAAACAAAAGGAAATCCTCTGAAGGGTATGCATAATGAAATTATATGAAATTAAATACAAAGAGAAAACTTTTAAAATGGAGAAGAGACAGAGTACCTTCAAAAGTACTTACATGGAACCTTACAAACAAATTTTCAGAGTCAGCAATGGAAGTCAAAAGCCTGTGGAATAATATTTCACTGTGCTGAAAAGAATTTAGAACTAAATGTACCTTTCATGAATGAAAAATACAAACATTTTAGACAACAGACAGGCTGAATTTGGTAGCAGCTAACCCTCACTGAGGGAAAGTATAAATAATTAACCTTCAGACACTAATAAAATGATTATAGAGGGATGCAGGAAGGTATGATGCGAAAAAAAAAAGTGGTAAATACTTGAGTATATTCAATCAACAGATTCAATAATTATTTATGAGTAATGACTATGTGGTAGGCCTTGTTTTAAGTACTTGAAGTATAGCAAATAACCACCACAATGAAAATTCCTGCCTTCATGGAACTTCGTCTAGTGCCTATCTAAACAAATATCGGCTGTATAAAGCAATAACAATGCACATTTCATGAATTAAAAAAAGTCTAAGATACTAAGCAGCAATAAGAAAAGTTGAGAAAAGCAGCAGAAATAAAGTCTTCCAAAGTTTTTACTTTTTTTCTGATGGAGAATAAAAATGTAGCTAAAAGTAAACTTCTCTAAATTAAGTTTATTATGAAAATTTTCTACAATATAATGGAAAGAACAGAGATAAAGTATAAAACTTCTAAACTCAGTCAGTATGAAAGAAGGAAAAAAGTCAGAGAAAATGACACAGAAAAAATGTCAGGTAAATAGAAAGCACAAAATATGGCAGAGATGATTCCAAATACCAATTAAAAATGTTTGCTGTAGGCTTATCATATATGGCCTGTACTATGTTGAGGTAGGTTCCTTCAACGCTCATTTTTTGAAGAGTTTTAATCATAAATGGGTGCTGAATTTTGTCAAAGGCTTTTTCTGTACCTATTGAGGTTACCATAAGGTTTTTATCTTTCAATTTGTTAATATGGTGTATCACATTGATTGATCTGCATATATTGAAGAATCCTTGCATTCCTGAAATAAACCCAACTTGATCATGGTGTGTGAGCTTTTTGATGTGTTGCTGAATTCTATTTGCTAAAATTTTGTTCAGAATTTTTGCATCTATGTTCATCAGTGATATTGGCCTTCAGTTTTCTTTTTTTGTGTTGCCTCTGTTTGGTTTTGGTATCAGGGTGATGACAGTGGCCTCGTAGAATGAGTTTGGAAGTGTTCCTTCCTTTGCAATTTTTTGAAAGAGTTTAGAAGGAGAAGGCATTAGCTCTTCTCTAAATGTTTGATAGAATTCTCCTGTGAAGCCAACTGGTCCTGGACTTTTGTTTTTTGGGAGATTTTTAATCACAGCTTCAATTTCAGTGCTTGTAATTGGGTTGTTCATAATTTCTGTTTCTTCCTGGTTCAGTCTTGGAAGATTGAACTTTTCTAAGAATCTGTTCATTTCTTCCAGTAAATACCAATTAAAAATGAACTAAAAATTCTAGTTAAAGATTTTCAGACAGAAAAAGAAAGATCAAATCCAACTAAATGTGTTCATAAGTGGCACATCTAAATTAAAAGTACACAAAATAGTATATAAAATATTCATATATAGCAAATACAAACAAAATAAAGCTGGCCTGCCAATATTAATAATACATGAACTAGACTTAAAAAAAGGTGTTGTTAGATATAAAGAAGGCCACTATATAATAGTAAGAATTTCACCTTATCAGAAAGACGTATCTAGAATACATACTGAGACTATAAAATTATGCATCTCAAAATACAGTGTCAAAATATATAATGTGTTAAAACTTGACAGACTGTGAAGACAAGTACACAAATAGGCCAGGTGAGTAAATGTTTTCAAAATTCCTCCTACCAACTGATAGATACAGCAGACAAAAACAAAAAAGAAAAATTAGCACCATATATAAAATTTGAGATATGCAACCAACTAGCTTGAGCTAATGTAGCCAACAATTTCAGAACACAAAAGCTTTTCAAACACACATGGAGCATTACTGACAATAATATGATGAGCCTTATTGCAACTCAATAAATTTTAAAAGACTAGTAATCATTAAATAAATTTACCCTAATTCAATGTTGCTTTTATCTGCTATGTTAAGATTATACGTGAGATCATATTTAAAAAAAAAATACTAATACAAAAAAAGGGGACAGCTCTGCACCCTCTCCAGCATTTATTGTTTGTAGACTTTATGATAGCAGCCATTCTGACCAGCATGAGATGGTACCTCATTGTGGTTTTGATTTGCATTTCTCTGATAATGAGTGATGTTGAGCATCTTTTCATGTGTTTGTTAGCCATCTGTATGTCTTCTTTGGAGAATTATCTGTTTAGTTCTTTGGCCCATCTTTTGATTGGGTTGCTTATTTTTCTGGAATTGAGCTGCAGGAGTTGCTTGTATATTTTTGAGATTAATTCTTTGTCAGTTGCTTCATTTGCTATTGTTTTCTCCCATTCTGAAGGCTGTCTTTTCACCTTGCTTATAATTTCCTTTGTTGTGCAAAGCTTTTAAGTTTAATTAGGTCCCATTTGTTTATTTTTGCTTTTATTTCCATTACTCTGGGAGGTGGGTCATAGAGGATCCTGTTATGAATTATGTCAGAGAGTGTTTTGCCTACGATTTCCACTAGGAGCTTTGCAGCTCCTGGCCTTACATTTAGATCTTTAATCCATTTTGAGTTTATTTTTGTGTATGATGTTAGAAAGTGTTCTAGTTTCATTCTTTTACAAATAGTTGACCAGTTTTCCCAGCACCACTTGTTAAAGAGATTGTCTTTTCTCCATTGCATATTCTTGCCTCCTTTGTCAAAGATAAGGTGTCCATAGGTGTGTGGATTTATCTCTGGGCTTTCTATTTTGTTCCACTGATCTATGTTTCTGTCTTTGTGACAGTACCATGCTGTCTTGATGACTGTTGCTTTGTAGTATAGCGTGAAGTCAGGCAGGTTGATTCCTCCAGTTCCATTCTTCTTTCTCAAGATTGCTTTGGCTATTTGAGGTTTTTTGTATTTCCATACAAATTGTGAACTTATCTGTTCTAGTTCTTTGAAAAATACCTTTGGTAGCTTGATAGGGATTGCATTGAATCTATAGATTGATTTGGGTAGTATTCTCATTTTCACTATATTGATTCTTCTGATCCATGAACATAGTATATTTCTCCATCTATTTGTGTCATCTTTGATTTCTTTCATCAGTGTTTTATAATTTTCTATACATAGATCTTTTGTTTCTTTAGGTAGATTTTTTTCCTAAGTATTTTATTCTTTTCGTTTCAATAGTGAATGGGATTATGTCCTTAATTTCTCTTTCTGTTTTCTCATTGTTAGTGTATAGGAATGCAAGGGATTTCTGCATGTTAATTTTATATCCTGCAACTTTACCATATTCATTGATTAGCTCTAGTAATTTTCTGGTGGAGTCTTGAGGGTTTTCTGTGTAGAGGATCACGTCATCTGCAAACAGTGAGAGTTTTCTTCTTCTTTTCCAATCTGGATTCCTTTCATTTCTTTTTCTGCTCTGATTGCTGTGGCTAAAACTTCCAAAACTATGTTGAATAGTAGTGGTGAGAGTGGGCACTCTTGTCTTTTTCCTGACTTTAGAGGAAATGCTTTCAATTTTTCACCATTGAGGATAATGTTTGCTGTGGGTTTATCATATATGGCTTTTATTATGTTGAGGTATGTTCCTTCTATGCCTGCTTTCTGGAGGGTTTTTATCATAAATGGATGTTGAATTTTGTCAAAGGCTTTCTCTGCATCTATTGAGATAATCATATGGTTTTTATCTTTCAATTTGTTAATGTGGTGTATCACATCGATTGATTTGCGAATATTGAAGAATCCTTGCATCCCTGGGATAAAGCCCACTTGGTCATGATGTATGATCTTTTTAATATGTTGTTGGATTCTGTTTGCTAGAATTTTGCTAAGGATTTTTGCATCTATGTTCATCAGTGGTATTGGCCTGAAGTTTTCTTTTTTTGTGGCATCTTTGTCTGGTTTTTGTATGAGGGTGATGGTGGCCTCATAGAATGAGTTTGGAAGTTTACCTTCCTCTGCAATATTCTGGAAGAGTTTGAGAAGGATCGATGTTAGCTCTTCTATAAATTTTTGGTAGAATTCAGCTGTGAAGCCATCTGGTCCTGGGCTTTTGTTTGTTGAAAGATTTCTGATTACAGTTTCGATTTCTGTGCTTGTGATGGGTCTGTTAAGATTTTCTATTTCTTCCTGGTTCAGTTTTGGAAAGTTATACTTTTCTAAGAATTTGTCCATTTCTTCCAAGTTGTCCATTTTATTGGCATATAGTTGCTGATAGTAGTCTCTTATGATCCTTTCTATTTCTGTGTTGTCTGTTGTGATTTCTCCATTTTCATTTCTAATTTTGTGGATTTGATTCTTCTCCCTTTTTTTCTTGATGAGTCTGGCTAATGCTTTGTCTATTTTATTTATCTTCTCAGAGAACCAGCTTTTAGCTTTGTTGATTTTGGCTATGGTCTCCTTTGTTTCTTTTGGATTTATTTCTGCCCTAATTTTTATGATTTCTTTCCTTCTACTAACCCTGGGGTGCTTCATTTCTTCTTTTTATAGTTGCTTTAGGTGTAGAGGTAGGTTATTTATTTGATTTCTCTCCTGTTTCTTGAGGTAGGCTTGTATTGCTATGAACCTTCCCCTTAGCACTGCTTTTACTGAATCCCATAGGTTTTGGGTTGTTGTGTTTTCATTTTCATTCATTTCTATGCATATTTTTATTTCTTTTTTGATTTCTTCTGTGATTTGTTGGTTGTTCAGAAGTGTGTTGTTTAGCCTCCATATGTTTGTATTTTTAATAGTTTTTTTTTCTGTAGTTGACATCTAATCTTACTGCATTTTGATCAGAAAAGATGCTTGAGATGATTTCAATTTTTTAGAATTTACCAAGGCTAGATTTATGGCCCAGGATGTGATCTATCCTGGAGAAGGTTCCGTGTGCACTTGAGAAAAAGGCGAAATTCACTATTTTAGGGTGAAATGTCCTATAGATATCAATTAAGTTTAACTGGTCCATTGTATCATTTAAAGTTTGTGTTTCCTTGCTAATTTTCTTTTTAGTTGATCTATCCATAGGTGTGAGTGGGGTATTAAAGTCTCCCATTATTATTGAGTTACTGTTAATTTCCCCTTTCATACTTGTTAGCATTTGCCTTACATATTGTGGTGCTCCTATGTTGGGTGTATATATATTTGTAGTTGTTATATCTTCTTCTTGGATTGATCCTTTGATCATTAAGTAGTGTCCTTCTTTGTCTCTTTTCAAAGTCGATTTTATCTGATGAATATTGTTACTCCTGCTTTCATTTGGTCTCCATTTGCATGAAATATCTTTTTCCAGCCATTCACTTTCTGTCTGTATGTGTTCCTAGTTTGAGGTGGGCCTCTTGTAGACAGCATATATAGGGGTCTTGTTTTTGTATCCATTCAGCCAGTCTTTGTCTTTTGGTTGGGGTATTCAACCCATTTACATTTAAGGTAATTATTGATAAGTATGATCCTGTTGCCATTTACTTCGCTGTTTTGGGTTCGAGTTTATAAACCTTTTCTGTGTTTCCTGTCTAGAGAAGATCCTTTAGCATTTGTTGAAGAGCTGGTTTGGTGGTGCTGAATTCTCTGAGGTTTTGCTTGTCTGTAAAGCTTTTGAATTCTCCTTTATATTTGAATGAGATCCTTGCTGGGTACAGTAACCTGTGTTGTAGGTTTTTCTCTTTCATAAAAATATGGAATGCTTCACGAATTTGCATGACATCCTTGCACGGGGCCATGCTTATCTTCTCTGTATCATTCCAATTTTAGTATATGTGCTGCTGAAGTGAGCACAGCTTTGCTGCTTTTAAAAAGTGGATTTACAGAACAATTTTTGTATTAGAAATTCAATCCCTTCATGTCTGTTGAATATATTTAACCTAGCTAGTCATTAAGTTTTTTATATTTTGATTTTGTTCTTTTTAATGTAGTCAAAATCTTTTATATTTTGAGGATCATCTCTCTTCTCTTTTAGTAAAAAAAATTATGGAAAATTGTGGTCTATCTTGAGATTCATTAACCAGTAACTTTTCCACACGTCTTATGGTTTCATTTTTCATATAAACTCCCTAAATTATTATATAAAAATACACACATATATGTATGTCTCTATATATGTATGTCTGTGTATATATTAACACTTATATTTTTAATTTATTTAATTCAGGGTCATTTGTCCTATCCATTGACTTGTCTGCCCATCTTAAGATGAGTTAAGTTAGACCCATATTTTTCCCCCATCTTTATTGTGACATAATTGATAAATAAAACTTGTATGCATTTCATGTGTACAACATTATTCTTTAAGGCTTTTTTTTTAATGTGGACCATTTTTAAAGCCTTTATTGTATTTGTTACAATATTGTTTCTGTTTTATGTTTTAGTTTTTTGACCATGAGGCATGTGGGATCTTAGCTCCCAGACCAGGGATCGAACCTGCCTCCCCTTCATTGGAAGGCAAAGTCTTAACCATTGGACCTTCAGGAAAGTTCCCATGATGTTTTGATAAACATATATACTGTGAAATGATTACCACAATCAAGCAAATTAACATATATCACCTTGCATAGTACCTTTTTTTTGAGCTAACACTTAAGATACACTATCTTAACAAATTTCAAGTACACAATAGAATATTATTAACTACAGCCATCATGATGCATATAATACTTCTCCAGGATTTATTCATACTGTTCGTGGAGTTCTCAAGGCAAGAATGCTGAAGTGGCTTGCCATTCCCTTCTCCAGTGGACCACATTTTGTCAGACAAGAAGAAGGAGAAAGGGACGACAGAGGATGAGATAGTTGGATGGCATCACCGACTCAATGGATATGAGTCTGAGTAAGCGCCGGGAGATACTGAAGGACAGGGAAGCCTGGCGTGCTTCAGTCCATGGGGTCGCAAAGTGTCAGACATGAATGAACGACCTGAACAACAGGATTTATTCATCCTGCATAACTGAAACTTGTTAGTCTTTGACAAATACCTCCTCATTTCCCCCACCCCCCAGCTCTGGCAACCACCATTCTACTATTTGCTTCTGTGAATCTGACTTTTTTAGATTCCACATAATGAGATCATGCAGTAAGCTCCTAAGTAAGAGAGAAAGAGAAAAATTAATTTAAAAGAGTATTTACATATGGTTTTTCCAGTGGTCATGTATGGATGTGAGAGTTGGACAGTGAAGAAAGCTGAGCGCCGCAGAATTGATGCTTTTGAACTGTGGTGTTGGAGAAGACTCTTGAGAGTCCCTTGGACTGCAAGGAGATCCAATCAATCCATCCTAAAGAGATCAATCCTGGGTGTTCATTGGAAGGACTGATGTTGAAGCTGAAACTCCAATACTTTGGCCACCTCATGCGAAGGGTTGACTCATTGGAAAAGACCCTAATGCTGGGTAGGATTGGGGGCGGGAGGAGAAGGGGACGACAGAGGATGAGATGGTTGGATGGCATCACCGACTCGATGGACATGGGTTTGGGTGAGACTCCGGGAGTTGGTGATGGACAGGGAGGCCTGGCGTGCTGCGATTCATGGGGTCGCAAAGAGTTGGACACGACTGAGCAACTGAACTGAACTGAATTGAAAAACTGATATTTATATATCTATAATATATATATATATCAGATATACTACACAAAACACACATATCATTGCATGAAAGAAGGTGTGAATAATGCTATATTCCACATGTGCATTTCAGGTCACAAGGCCAAAGTAAATATTTGATTCATCATTCCCCTTTTCCATTATCCTTTTATCTTGGCAATATGATGTTCTTTTTTTTTTTTTTTAAATTTTTGGCTACAGGGTATGTGGAATTCTTAGTTCCTGACCAGTGAACGATTCCATTGCCCCATGCAGGAAAAAAAAAAAAACACACAAAAAATCCCAAGTGTGGAGTTTTAAATGCTGGGACTGACAGGGGAAGTTCCCCTGATGTTCTTCTGGACAGGGGTGGTGTGACCCAGACCTCATCTAGGGATCCAAGCCCTCGGCAGTCCTATCTGTATCTTCTCATTCTGGTCGTTGGAGATCATGGCAGTACTAGGAGTTATCCCCAAGGATCTCCTGGATCCAGCAGTCCCTTTACAGCCTCATTATGTAGCGCATCCCTATTTCCTCTTAATATTCAGGGTCAACCATCCTAAGATACTGAATAACAGGCACAAAGCCTGGTTTCACTCCAGTGGCATTTCAGAGTCTGACCTTGTAGAAATACACTTGGCTTTCATCACATGTCTTGTGCTCTTTTCTGTATCATAGGCCCGGGACCAGTGTGGGTTTGATTATGTTCTCCTTGCACAAAGTGCCACAACTCAAATGACAAGGAATCATCAGGAGAGGCTGCTAACAAAGTCTGACTGGACAAAGAGGGAGGGCCGTTGGTTGATGAGGAGGATTCAGTGATGAGGTTTTTGAGTGCTCTGAGATGGACCAAATAGATACCTTATTTCCCAATTCCAGTTAGTATACCTTGGAGATATTGTGGGTTCAGTTTCAGACCACCACAATAAAGCAGATATCACAATAAATTGAGTCACACACACTTTTTGGCTTCTCGTACCATATAAAAGTTTATTATTTAAATTATATTGTATGTAATAGCATTATGTCTAAAAAGACTATATATATCTTAATTAAAAATGCTTTCATTGCTAAAAAAATTCTAACTATCCTTGATAATGAAGGTTGCCACAAACCTTCAAATTTGTAAAATATATATATATTTATATTATATATATAATATCTGGGTGGACAGGTGTAATAAAGCAAAGTGCAATAGAATGAGGTATGCCTGTACTTCGGGTTAATTTCCATTATGGCACTAGTACCCTGAATATCACACAAAAGGTCTCTGCAAGGCCTTGAATTAAAATGTAATTTGGGACCCACAGAATCAAAACTTTGTGTGTTTTTTGACTATTCTCCTGTGTTGTGGCACCAAGAGATATGAGTTTTATATTTATTTTTGAAAACATTTTTAAATGGTGGTAAAAAACATGAGAGCTTTATTTTTCCAAGTTATATAGTTTTTGGATTTCTGTGTATGATGCGTGGGTAAAATGTAAGAATTTGAGCTTATTACTGTCTTCATCTGTCCAGTGAATGAGAAGAAACCACTCTTTTAGGCAGGCCTTGGAAATGGATTTACCCCATTTATGTGCGTTTGGTCGATGTTTGTTTTGGCTGTCATATCATCCCTTCATTGGTTCTTTATTCAATGTGACCAACAGGTAAGGATTTAATTAGCAGAGATTAATCATTGTTCCTGTTTGCTCAGGGTCACTAGCTTCTGATTTCAAGTCTGGATCACTCTTCTGATAGGTGGTACATGTGTGCGTGGCAAGTCACTTTGGTCGTGTCTGACTCTCTGTGACCCTATGGACTGTAGCCCGCCAGACTCCTCTGTCCATGGAATTCTCCAGAAGGAAAATACTGGAGTGGGTTGCCATGCTCCTCCAGGGGATCTCCTTGACCCAGGGATCAAACCTGTGTCTCTTACATCTCCTGTATTGATGGACACCGGTCTCCTGCTAACTTCCTAGCTCGTAAGGAGTTTAGAAAGTGAGTACCTGGCTTTCCATTCTTTAGAGGAAGTCAAGCTGCCTCCAGCAATGACTTACTAAGATAGAGAATTCTCACAATCGTTTGCAAGTTCAGGTGCTGGGCAGCCTCAAAACATGTCTGGGATTTACTGGAATTCGTCGTGAGGTTGTTAGGGAGATAAAAAAGATAGTAAGATATAAAACAAGGTAGACTATGTCCAGGTCTCAACAGCTTTATGTGGATGAAGATGGATTAAAAGTTTGTTTAATTTTTAAATTTTTTAAAATAATAGAACCAGATAGGAAATTAGGTGAGGTAGTTTTATTAATGAACATTTTTATGGAAAAGATGATTATAGTCGGCCATCTGGTATTCACAGGTTCTAGTGACTCAGGTGGTAAAGAATCTGCCTGCAATGCAAGAGACCTGGGTTTTCATCCCTGGGTCAGGAAGATCCCCTGGAGAAGGGAAAATGGCAACCCACTCCAGTATTCTGTCTGGAGAATTCCATGGACAGAGGAGTCTGGCAGCTACAGTCCATAGGGTCACAAGGAGTCAGACACGACAAAGTGACTTAGCCACGCACACATGTACCACCTATCAGATAGAGTGATCCAGACTTGAATCAGAAGCTAGTGACCCAGAGAGAAGAAACAGGAACAATGAAAGAATCTCTGCTAATTAATTCCTTACCTGTGGTCACATTGAATAAAAGAACCATTAAGGGATGTATGACAGCCAAAACAATCATCGACCACACTACGAAAACCAGTATGGGGTAAATCCATTCCAGGGCTGCATAAAAGAGTGTTTCTTCTCATTTGCACTGGTCAGGATGAAGACAGTAATAAGCAAAAACAAAATTCTTACATTTTTACCCACGCAAGCATCACTGAAATCCAAAAACTATTATAACTTGAAAATTAAAGCTCTCATGTTTTTTTACCACATTTAAAATTGTTCTTCAAAAATAAATATAAACCTCATATCTATTGGTGCCACAAAACACTGCGATAAGTCAAATAACACACAAAGTTTGATCTCTGGGGATCACCAAATTAACTGTTTAATTCATGGACCTTGGCATGACCATTTTTGTGTGATATTCAGGGTACTGTGCATAAGAATTTAACCCTAAGTACAGGCATAACTCATTCTATTGCACTGTTGCTTTTTAACACTTCACAGATATTATATATATATATATATATATATATATATTTTACAAATTGAAGGTTTGTGGCATCATGCATTATCAGAGGATAGTTAAAATTTTTTAGCAATGAAGCATTTTTAATTAAGATATATATAGTTTCTTTTTAGACATAATCTATTACATACTTATAATGTTAAAATATAACTTTTTTATTGTACTGAGAAGCCATAAAAAGTGTGTGTGAATCAATTTATTGTGATATATGCTTTATTGTGGTTGGTCTGAAACTGAACCCCAATATCTCCCAAGGTATTCTATTCTGGAATTGGGAAAATTTGGTATCAATTTTGGATCATCTCAGGAGCATCATAAAACTAATTCAATGAATCCTTCCTCATCAACCAAAAGGCTGCCCTCCCTCTTTGTCCAGTCAGACTTGTTGCAGCCTCTCCTGATGATTCTGTTCATTTGAGTGAGGCAACGTGCAAGGAGAAGCATAATCAAACCCACATGTCCGGGCCTTTTGATCAGAAAAGAGCACAACATGTGCTGAAAAGCCAACTACAAGGTCTCAGACTCTGATGCCACTGAGTGAAACAGGCTTTGTGCCGGTTATTCAGTGTTTAGGGATGGTTGACCTGAATATTAGGAGGAAATTGGGATGCTGCTACATAATGAGGTGGAAAGGGGACTCCGATGGATTCAGGAGTTTCCTTGGGGATAACTCTAGGTACTGCCATGTTCTCCAACGACCAGAATGAAGAAGATACATGATAGGACTGCGAGGGCTTGGATCCAGGAGTGGAGGTCTGGGTCAACACCAACCCTGTCTGAAAGTAACATCAGGAGGGACTTCCCTGGCAGTCCAGCAGTTAAAACTCCACACTTGGACTGCATGGGGCATGGATTCGATCTCTGGTCAGGGAACTAAGATTCCACATACCATGCCCCTACATAGCCAAAAATTAAAAAAAAAAAAAAAAGAACCTCAGTTGCCAAGATAAAAGGATATGGAATAGGGGAATGATGAAGTCAAATATTTACTTTGGCTTGTGACCTGATGCAGCATGTGGAATTTAGCATTTATTCACACCTTCTTTTTGCAATGATATGTGTGTGTGTGTGTATATATATATAAATTTATTATATAATTCTATACTATATATATCAGTTCAGTTCAGTTCAGTTCAGTCGCTCAGTCGTGTCCAACTCTTTGCGACCCCATGAATTGCAGCACGCCAGGCCTCCCTGTCCATCACCAACTCCCGGAGTCTACCCAAACCCATGTCCATCGAGTCGGTGATGCCATCCAACCATCTCATCCTCTGTCGTCCCCTTCTCCTCCTGCCCCCAATCCTTCCCAGCATCAGGGTCTTTTCCAATGAGTCAACTCTTCACATGAGGTGGCCAAAGTATTGGAGTTTCAGCTTCAACATCAGTCCTTCCAATGAACACCCAGGATTGATCTCTTTTAGGATGGATTGATTGGATCTCCTTGCAGTCCAAGGGACTCTCAAGAGTCTTCTCCAACACCACAGTTCAAAAGCATCAATTCTGCGGCGCTCAGCTTTCTTCACTGTCCAACTCTCACATCCATACATGACCACTGGAAAAACCATATGTAAAAATACCACTATTTAAATTATTTTCTCTTTCTCTCTTACTTAAGGATCATGCACTGTGATGATTAGCTTTAATCTCAGCTATAACATTAAGGAACATTGAGTTGGGATCTTGCCAGACCTGAGAAGGAATGGACACAACTAGAAGATCTTGAATGTGAAAGACGAGCTGTGAGACTTTGCATGAGACTTTGCAGATGAGGACTTCCCTTGGGGAAGAAGTGAGAGCATTTTAAAATTATTACTAATTATAGCTGCACTCAGTGAATAGAGAAATTTTTTCTTTTGGAATATATCAATGTAGGGAACCTAGGAGGGTAGGCACTGTAGGTCACTGAAGGATGGACCTCAGTAAGTAGGGGTTATTTTGGTGGATTTCGGTTTTTTTGAGATTTTTTGATTGTTTTGTGTTGTTGTTGGGGGGGAGGTTGTTTGTGGGCTTTTTGTGGGCGTCTTTTTTTTTTTTGTTGGTCATGTGGCTTCTGGATCCTCTATTACACTGTATTTGGAAAATTCTCCACTCTTGGGGAGTTTGGCTGAATCGGGCAGAGGCCCACCTATACTGCTGACAACTGAAACATTACTACTGGATTCTCAGATTTCCTTTACTGCCTAAGAGTAGCAGATGGACCTCTAGTTCTCCAAGCAGAAATGCCTTGCCCAAACATTAATTTGGAAAGTTAGTTGTACATAGTTAGAGACTGCAGAGAATCCACTGAATCGGTGCCTGGGCAGGAGGCAGCAGCCTGAGAGGTGCCACCTAAAATTCTGTGTTCAGCAGAGTCAGTGTATGGTACTGCTGGTCTCGTTGGACCAAGTTCTGTAAATACTTCACCTGAAGTCCTGGCGCTAGCTGGCCTCCCCTGTTCTATGGATTTTCATTTCTCTAGATTCACGGAGTATCCAATCACCATTTTAATAAATCCCTATGGGCTAACTGTGCAATTAAATATGAGATTTTTCTGTTGTTATAAACTAAGGAACCTGGCTGATTACAGGTGGATATCACTTTCCACACCCTATCGCATTTCCCCCATTGTGGGAAATAAAACTTTTAAGAAAGGGCTAAGGACCTACAATATAAGATATAAACCCTGGATGTGGCAGGGCAGGGTTTGATCTAGGTGAACTGGTCTCTCTCATCTCGTGCTCTTCCACTGTGGCACACTTTCATATGCAGAACTGAAATACTTAAATCAAAGGACACTGTTAAAGTAAATGCCGAAAACAGTCATGCACATTTTTTTAATGGAAGATCAGGAAAAAATTACTGTTTTTCCAGCGGACGTTTTCCCAAATTCCGCCTTATCCAGTATCAACACCAGAGTGGAAAGCCTGGAATGCAATAATTTCCATCCTCTTTCAAAAATCAAACCTGTTTCCTTTCCCTGCCAGCGTGTGCCAGAAAAAAAAAAAAAAAAAGTTCCAAGAAAACGCAAGAAAAAGTCAAAATACAGTATCTTTTGTCCTCTCTTGCTATAAAGTAGAAACCATTCTTTGAATAATTAATTAATTACAATATAATTAAGGGAAATAACTCAAGGAGACTCGGGACAGATTCCTCTCTGCATTAACAATTGTGCGAGTTGTACACGCTCCAAAGTCAACAAGGCAGCCCTTTCACTAAGAACATGGAAATTGGCTCCATGCCTGTTTTGATTAGAACAAACACCCTGCTTCGCCTCCCAGAGATCTTTGGTTTGGTTGATGTCTCGTACAGTGGGACCCAAATAATTCGCTTTATTGAACAAATACATCTTTGCATTGTATATTAAGAGTTTCAGAGCCTTGTGACCTGGAATTCAGTTTTTATAGTACATGGAGGATTCTGAAAAATAGAAATTATTTTCACCTCTTTTTGAAGCTTCTGTCATTCACTTTGTCAGTGCCCCAAATTCAATTTCTTTATGATGTTAGTGCCTTAAGAAGATAAACTGGCGGCAAACTAAGCATAACCAGCAGGGTCATCAGACCTCCTTCTTACAAACGGATTCTAGAAAAAGCATGTAATTCCATGGGACAGGGATGAAAAAAAGCTCTGCCCAGAAGGGAGTTTTTCAGCCTTATTGGCTTGCTCTCAAGAATGTACTAATAGATAGACATGCTATTTTGTATTTTGTTCGTTGCTCTTTCAGTCACTAAGTCGTTCCTACTCTTTGTGACCCCATGAACTGCAGCATGCCAGGCTCCTCTGTCTTCACTCTCCTGGAGTTTGCTCAAATTCATGTCCATTGAATCAGTGATGCTATCTAACCATCTCATCCTTGCCACCCACCCCCTTCTCCCTTTGCCCTTCAGTCTTTCCCAGCATCAGGGTCTTTGCCAATTAAGTCAGCTACTTTGCATCGGTGGCCCAAAGTACTGGAGCTTCATTTCAGGCATCAAAGAAAGACAACGACCTTTCACTCTCAGATCTGGGATTCCCCTTTTACCCTACTCTGGGAAATCATTTAGATAATTAGACATTTTCATACCCTCCAGGATCAGTATGGCAGTGATTCTGAAATAAACCTTTAGAACTACACTGTACCACAAACTCCACTCGGTTTCTTATCTTTTTAAAAAATCTTCACTGGAGTGCCAGAGTGTCGTGGGCAGAATAATGCCGTATTCATAACATGTCCTCCACCCCATGTCTTCATCCCGCGCTTGCAACCTATGAATATGTCACTTCAAACAGAAAAAGAGACCTCCTTGAAGATGTGTTGATGATGGTTAAGGATCTTAAATTAGGGAAATTATCCGGATTATTTGGGTGAGGGCTCCCTTCTATCACAGTAGTCCTTAGAAGTAGAAATTTTCTTGGCTGTGTTAGAAATGAAGAAAGGGGAAGAAGGCGAGACTGGAAGGGTAAGGGAGGACTCAGCCTACAATCCCCTGGCTTTTGAAGGAGAGGTCTCTGGATAACAGCCCTCAGCTGACAGTCAGCAAGGATTCAGGATCACAGTCCTACAAACAAGCAATGGAACTAAATTCTGTCAACAATCCAATGAGGAAGGAAACAAGTGCCCCTTAGTGCCTCTAGAAAGGAACGCAGCTGTGGACACCAGGATTTTAGCTCCGTGTGAAAACAGGTCAGACTTCTAGGAAGAACCATAAGATAATGATCTGTGTTGTTTAAACTTGCTGAAGTTTCGTGGTAAAACTGGTTACAGCAAGATGGGAAAGTGAATACAAATGACGTAAGCCACCACCTGAGATCTTAATTGTTCTTTGACTGTTTAAGTTCACTTTAGAAACAAGGATTTCAGCAGGGCCAAGGGAAGTGAGGCGGCTTTTTGTGGTTGCTATTATTTGCTCTTTCATCATTTTGTCTGCTGACCCAGCCCTGGCCTGCTCTGCAGTGGAGTGCTAGCATCTTCTTTCTCGTGTGAAATTCCTCCAGATGATGTGAGCCGCCAGGGTTGTGGACTGATTAGTATCTGAGCTATAAAGAAGGCAATTTCTCCTCAGTGTGATCACAGAATGTTCGTAACTAGTGAGGGGACAATTCCTATTTAGTTGAAGTAAAACAGATGCCCAGTTAAAATTGATTTCTTGGGGGAATACCTGGGAGCTTATTTCAGACTGGGACTCTGAACTAGTCTTTGGCTTACAGTTGGGATTATGGTTTCCATCACTCTGGTTGGTTCAAAGAATTCAGCCCTGGATTGTGCATAAAATCATGAGGGAGCTTTTAGAAAAAACAGGGTGATGCCAGGTTCCCCACCCAGGGGATTTGATTCCAATTGGTCACCAGCAGGGCCATAAAACAGTATATTATTTTTAAAAAGCACTCCTGTTCTAACGTGCTTCACATCAGGCTCGGATTTCTGCCCCCAATCTCACAGTGCACACTGAATTCTACTTAAAAGCGCCAGATTAATGATATTAAATGTCAATGTTAAGAAAGAGACCTGTTAGTACCAGTGTTATCCTGGTTACATAGGGTTTTGCAAAAGCATAATGCTTAATTGGGATTTCCACCTTGTTCTTCTCTAAAAGTTTCTTCTCTTTCCCTGTGCTCATTTAACCTTGTTAGAGAAGACTTTCTTGCCAACCTTGACTGGTTTGACACGCCTGGACTCCATTTCATGCCGGGGATCCTATGCTATCACGGCCTATTCTTGTGCCTCTCCGGTATCCTGGAACTAAACTTCCTTCCTTCAAACCCAGTCCAAAAGGGTTGACGGCCCCTTCCTGATGCTCACCACCTGGCTGCCTGAACCTCTTATAGCATACAGAGGGTCCTTGCCACACTGGGTGGGCTGCAAGCCAGCCCTCCTCCTCCTCCACAGAAGGTTGCTTCTGAAACTTGGCCAACGCCAAGTCAGGTTATTGGTGTTCACCAAAGTGGTGGTTGTACAAAGAACAATGATTATTAGCAGCTTGTCGGTCAAAACACTCACCTAAGGGGGCGGTGAAACTCATCCAAACGTGCTTTATCTTCACACAGATTTATCCTGAATAGGTGTCCTATGTCAACTTTGAATTTTTCAAGATTAACTTTTGGTTTACTCAAAGATAACTTTTAAAGTCCCTGTACTTTCTAGTATTACATCTTGATATTCATAACTTATTAATCAAGTTGGCCCAATTCAACATCATTTTTAAGATGTGCCTTCACAAAATTAATTAAATGCCTAAATAGTTTAAAACTGACTTTGTAGATTTAGTTTATTCTACTTTTAATTTTTTTGCTATCCGTTATTGAGACCTTCCATTTGGACTCTCAAGTCACTATATTTTATGCCGAATTCATCAGAATCTTTTGAAGCAGAATAGAATTATGTTGTAAACTTTTGTACCTTATTGCTGGATTTGAGTGGAGCAAATTCTGTCATATCTTCTTTGGCCGAAGGGCATAACTCACACATTTTTAAATAGCCTCTCTTAGGAATTCTACACGGCTCTCCTGGTTTTTGTTTGATCTGTAGTCTTTTAGGCTCTTGGCTTGACCACCCTCCACCCACACCCACGCATCATTGGCTAACAGCATCCACACCAATGCCTTGTCTTGTCCCTAAGTTTTTGACCCTCCTTTAGTATTAGTTTGCTCAGTCATGTCTGACTCTTTGTGACCCCATGGACTGTAGCCTGCCAGGTTCCTCTGTCCATGGATTTTCAGGCAAGAATACTGGAGTGGGTTGCCATTTCCTTCTCCAGGGGATCCTTCCAGACCCAGGGATTGAAACCCAGGTCACCCACATTGACTGGTAGATTCTTCACTGTATGAGCACAAGCGCGTTATGCTAACACCCCTTCCTAGACCAAGTTCCTGTTGCTGGGGATCCCGACCTCTTGCATGTTGCTCTTCTTTCCCTTTCTTTATTGCCTCTCACTGTCTTTACCCACCCATCAAGTCTCATTCAGATCCCACACTGCCTTCACACAGTCCAGGGTGATCTTCTCTCTTCCCAACATGTGCCAAACCATTGCTGATTACTATTCAATTTATATTACCTTGCCACCTCATATTATTGCTAGATAATTTTTCCCTGCTTTTTTTTTTCCCTGTATTTTTCTTACCTAGTTTAGAAAACTTTAGAAGGGTTACAAGCTGTGTTTCAGTCATTTATATCTCGGCTTCTGGCCTAGCATTGGTACCTTGGGCATTGACGACAGGCTGAGTAAGACAAGAGGGCATGTGTAAATTCTGCTCCTGCCCAACTATGTATGATGGTCAAGGACACTAAGCCAATGTATTAATTTTAAACAAACCCATGGCACTTGAGACCATTGGGACAACATTTTTATCAGGGGATAGCATGTCACTCTGCTTCTCAGATTTCGGGATGCTGATTTACTGACTTCAGCCAGCTAGTAAATTCCAGACAGCGTATTGGTACTGATTTTCCATCTGAAATCACAATCGCCTGTACGTTGTTGCAACACTTCTGTCTGAAACTCTCCTCCTGTGTGCTTTACTCCTATGGGAAGGAAAGAAAATGCTGAATAAATATTTCAGCATGCCACCACTTATGGACAATGAGTATGTGTGGAGAGGCACGGAAATGAGAGAAGCAGCTCACAATTATAGGTTTAGTTTTGTCAGGGACACTAATGGGACAAACAGGACCATATTTTTTATCAAAACTAAGTTTGCTGTCCTAAGAAATATGCAGTAGGAAGAGCAAAAGAGTATTCAATAGTTCCGTCCTACCTGAGGAAGAAAATAGAGAAAAAACATTCTCACGAAACAAATGAACCACAATGTACAACAAATTCCCCAGAATGAGATGTCTCTGATTTACTGCAGGAAAAGAGTGGGGTCTCTCATTTCAACTATGGGTCTGGCGGGCGTGGTTTTATTTGAAAGCAGTTGCCCTATCCCCACCCAGCCTCAAAAGAATGACTCATGCACCTGCCCCCAGGGCCAAATGTTTTATACAAATTTATTTCTACATCACCATGGCAACAGTCAAATATATGCTCTCCACTTTGGGGGTGGGTTAGACTGAATAATACTGCCATTTTTTTTTTTTTTGGGTATCTGATTTGACTAGTTATAGATTATGAAATAATAATCACAGGAAAGAGGCCATTTGGTACAAGAGAGCTGTCCACCATAGCATGAAGCAGAAGCAAAAAAGAAAAGAAGGAGACCAAAACAACACATTTTTTTTGGTTTACCAAAAATAAATAGATAATAATTCTTTTAACTTTGTTTAACAAATCGTATGTCTACTCCTGTGAAATTAGCCACACATAACACTGAACCACCTAAGGAAGATGGGAAAATAGAGATAATGATAGTTACTGAGGTTTTACTATGAGGTGCCCTAATCCTCACAGCTTCACTTATTTTTATTCCTGTTTTACAGATGCAGAATCTGAGACATCGGAGATGAGATTAACGGTTATTCAACAGGTAAGTTACAGAGCAAGGATCTCATACTCTGGAAGTCTGATCCAAGGGACCCACGTCAACAAAACACTACAATCTGATGACCAAAGGTTAATGAGGAGAGAGGAAGATCCTCAGTGTCATCTGGTTGTGTTAATTTGTTGGTTTTTATGCCAACTAAAGTCAGATTATATCAAGGCTTTGAAGACTAAAATAGGGTGGATTTCTAATTTGTCAGTAGTTAAATGATAAACAAGCAAAAAAACTGAGGAAGTGGTAGAGTTAGTAGAGTAGAGGGTCCCAGCTGGTAGGATGGGACATATTCCACTCACAGATGCATGGAGAAAGTTTCTGTTTGCTGCCAATCAACCTAAATTCTCCTTATGCTCCCTCCTTATGCTCGGTGTTACGTTCCACAGCAAGGACTCACCCATTTTGACCAGGCATCTTACAAACTCATAGCTCTCTCTATCTCACAAGGGGAACTTCTGCTGGGGACGGATCGGGACCAACTCCACCGCCATGAATGGAAACACAAACCACCAGAACTTATCCTACCAACAGAGAGCCATCAGGGACCACCCATGACACCATAATGCACGCTGAAGTAACGTCTCATTTGCCGGACACCCCACTCGCTGCTTGATATTGCTGGACTCAGAAAGGGCTAATAGCTTGGGTCAGAGCCATTATTTGAGAAGATTAAAAAGGGAGACAATGACCACATTCATTTAATGCTCACAACTAAGAGATTCTGGTTGGACATAAATTCAAATGCAAATGAGGATCTAAATGGCAATCACTTATTTTTAGGCATTGATAATAATTTAAGCATTTTGTCAATTGTTGTACTCAGCAGGTTTTTTAGGACCTAGTCAGGTCGTTAAAGGTAACATTGAAGTCAGTAACTATGGGGCTTAATGCTTTATGCTGGGTTCATAATGCAAAATGGCTATCCACAGAAAGGCAGGGGCACTATCCTATTACTGTGAGAACCTGTCATGGAGAGGCTCAGCAACCTGTGATGTCAGGAAATTATCTCATCATCACAGTGCACACCCTACAGACTGGACTGTCCAAGCTCATTACCCACCTCTGCGCTGACTGCCTCTGGGATCGGTAAGTTACTTTATTCTCTGTCCCTCAGTTTCAATTACTCAAAATAGGGATAGTAATAGCTCCTACCTTGTAATGATGGTTCTGAGGATCAAGGACACTAAACTGACACGGGTGCTTCCTGGACACCCTGCCACATGTTTCAAATCTTAGTTTTTTGAACTTTGTCATTCAGTTGAGCATAATTTATTTCCATCTAAGCTCAGTCTGACCCCTGAATATGCTTTTGTTTGGAAAGTCAGTTTATCTGCTAAAACTGGGAGTTTGTGCTATGGGCTCAGTCATTCAGTTGTGTTCCAGCTCTTTGCTCTTCTTGGGACGGTAGCCTGGGGAGGGATTCTCTGTCCATGGGGATTCCCAGGCAAGAATACTGGAGTGGGTTGCTATTTCCCTCCTCCAGGGGATCTTCCCAACTCAGGGATTGAACCCGCGTCTCCTGCATCTTCTGCATTGGCAGGCAGATTCTTTACCACTGTGCCACCTGGGAAGCCTATGAACTGAGGGAGGACACTGTATAAAAAAGTTTGTCTTTCAAATTTTATCAATTTGTCTTCTTTTGCTCATGTCAGTTTTTCTAAAAGTATTTCAGCCAAAGGGGCCTCCCAGATATCGTGAGCCCTAACGGGCAATGCAAGAGATGTAAGGAGATGTGGATTTTGATCCCTGGATTGGGAAGATTCCCTGGAAAAGAAAAATGGCAACCCACTCCAGTATTCTTGCCTGGGAAAATCTGGACAGAGGAGCTTGGCAGGCTACAGTCCATGGGGTCACAAAGAGTCAGACACAGCTGAGCACACACATAATACATTAACAGTGCAACAGTCAAGCTCAGTTTCTTTTTAAAATCCTGTTAATTAGGATCATAGTCCCAACCAAGCACCTGGATCAAGTTCAAAGGGCAGGGAGCAGGGCACAGCAGAGGGGTCAAAACGAATTTCATAAAAAACAAACCATAAAGTTTCGTTGCTGTTGAATCCACTCTAATGCTTGCATGGCCAGCTCTATACGGAATGGGACCCAATCCCATTTGTTAACTAACAATACACTTAGTGAGAGGGGTGCAAGCTGCCTTCAACATTCCCACTTTTCTTCCAGAATTCCTACAAAGAATGGATTCTAATGATTAACGGTTCTGGGGGACTGTGTGGGAGGGAGCATGTGTACCTGCCTGCAGTTTCATTTATCAATAGCATAAAGATTTGTTTCTACTTAGTGGCATATTTACTTATTTTACTTGCAGGGCCAGTGCGAAGGGTACTCATGAGGACAGTGACTGGGGCCAATCATATGTCCCCCCAATTGGCTCCTTGCTTGACTGCCACTTCTCTCCAATTTCCCACTCTTTGGCAAAGTGGCAAATTATTAACACATTAAGAATGTTGCTATCATTATGCTTTAAGGGTATTTTGAGAATTTCTTATATTCCATTCTCCCTTCCCACCAAGATCAATGAGGCATCCTGGAATATTTCGAAATTAGGTTTTGTCTAAGGTGATATTAGAAAGGGAAAAGGCAGGCCACATGAAAATGCTATTTGACCAGAGCCATTCTCCTGATTTTAGGAAAGTCTTCCTTTTGAATTTTCAGCTAAATACCCAATGTAACAGGCATGTCTATTCCACTAGCTTGAAATGTTTCTTGAAGAATGGCCTAAAATGCTAAAACTAGTGGATTATGTGATGATCCAGTTCAGTTACAGGAGTTCTTGGGTGATGGGACTTCTAGTAACTTTGCTTTTTACTGGGCTTTGCTTCCCAGCTCCTATAACACTGGAAGAGGCTGGAACACAATGATGTTACTGTTTCTAGGTACGGGTGATGGTTAGATGTTCTGCATTCCAGTCGTGGCTAGACTCAAATGCCTTGGAGCTGGTTAGATGACAAGGCCAGAGTCCCTAGGGTACATCAACAAATCAGTCTATGCATTTATTGTGCTGTGTAGGAAAGGCAGGAGATTTTTAGAATTCCCACATTTTCCACAAGAAGCCAGAAATTCAGGAGTGTTTGTACAATATATCCTGATTTTTAATGTTGGCAAATTACTAAAATGTTTTTCAAAGGACAGCATGGCATGAACAAGAGGTAAATTCACAATCTCTGACCATAGAAGACAACCTGGAACATTTGCACTTGACCTCTTGAAAGGTTGGTGACCTTGGAGCAATAATGAATATTATTTTAGTTGTCCCATGTTATATTTGTATGGTACCTAAAAGGCCTTGGCTATTGTTACATCCATTATCTATTTCATCCTACAATATCACTGATTTAAGGACTAGTACTATTTCAGTCCCCAGATGAGAAAACTAGTCTCAAAGAGTCTGAGTTTAACTTACCCAAGATCCCAAAGCAAGTCCCACCTTGGGGATCTGTCACGGGGCAAGTCATGCCCCTCCTCAGCATGAGGCTTACTGCTCCTTGCACCTAAGTCCTGGAATTCCACTGAGCCACTTCAGACTAGGAGTATTACTACATTCAAATCCCATGTGGGTAGGATGTTGACCACTCCAGATACAAAATTTTATTTTAAGTCTTTCTTCCTTTAGTTGAAAGAGTGTTACAGTTTTGTGTGTTTACTGTTTTGCCAACAAATATCTATAAATCTAGTCAGTCAAAAAGCTACTGTTGAAGCAAATTGGCATGCTATGCATTCAAATGTCTGAAACTTGGCAAAATTTTGGCATACAGAGTGCTATGAGAAGCTGCCAACACTAGTGGCAGGAATAAGAGAAAGGTAAAGCATGGAGCACTACTGGATTTTTGTTTTACCATGACAGTTACGTGAGAACTGAGGACTGGTAAAGGGGGTGGAAAATTCTGTGTGGAATTTTACCAGAAGCCAAGGTCCATTTTTTTTTTAATTACTTATAACAGTAAATAGTTACCAAGGCAACTGTCACCAAGTTACTACATCCGTGGTGGAAATTACAATACACACACACACACACACACACACACATCTCTTTCAATGAAAGGCCCCTGATTCATTTCTCCAATCCTTTTCTATCATCATCACAGTATCTGCAGCAGCTTTGATATCATCATTTCTTCAGTGAACATAGGATTTGAAAAAGTGGGTGTACTGGGGGTATGTGTGTGTGTGTGTGAGAGAGAGAGAGAGAAATGGATGCGAGCCAGTTAGAAAAGGGAGTCAAATATTTTGATCAATTACTGCAGCGCAGGCTTAGTCACATTAGTTTAGGACTGCTGATATTATTTTAATAGGATCACTATTAGATGGGGGGAAAGTGATTAAAGGACTGAGCAGCCCTCTGCCATAAAGCAGTGGGGGTGCAATGGTTACTCACGAAGGGATCTAGCACCAGACTGCCAGATTTGATTCGAATTTTTTAATTACTAGCTAGGTTTCCTTTTCTTTTTTCTTCTTCCTTTCTTTTTTTTTTTTTTTTTGCCTTTGTGGTCATGCCACGAGGCTTATGGGATCTTAGTCTCCGACCAGGGATTTTACCAGGGCCTCATGCAGTGAAAGCATGGGGTCCTAAAAACTCTAGGCCCACGATAGGAATTCCCTAGCTAGGTTTTCTGCATGCATTGCTCTTTTAAACTGATAAGTTTTTAGTTCCCTATTATTAAATTGGGAGTAATAGTAGACTCTACATCATAGGGTTGTTGTGAGGATTTAAACAAGTTCTAAATAGATTAAAAAAATTATATTGAACAGTGGATGGTCACATAATTAGAACTCAACCAATATCAACTTTAATGCTATCATCTCTCATATGAAAACATGGTAACTCAAAATGCTGAACCATTGGTGTTTATCATCAAGGATGGGACGTCACCACTAGTCTGGAAATTCAAAAGTGATGATGTTTCTGTTTTTGTTAGGGGTTTTGGCTTGGTTTGTCCAATGATTGGAAAGCACTGCCAACACTCAGTGGGTTAGTTTTAGGGTTGAGGTTATGATACTAGATGTTCTACAATTAACTGGGTCTGCACAAATGGTGAACTGCCTCACATTCATACACAGCTTTATGTATTCCCGTCTTCATGTAGGTAAAAAAAAAGAAAAAAAAACTTTGTATTATCTGAAAATGAAGCCTTAATTCCATTTTACATATAAATGCAAAATATTTTTTTTGCACAGCTTAAATATTACTAAATTTCCAGGACACAACTATCATGTAAACCAAGTGAAGTTCAAACTTCTTGTTGCCTCAGAACCTTCCCTAAGAAAATAGTGTTCAGACCCTTCCGAAGAATAGTTCTCATTTTGCAAAATTAGATGACCAACAACAATTTGAGGCAATCAGCCTACCTGTGTCAGCCAGTATCAGTAGCTATCAGAATCACAGGGGATCCTATGTGTACTTAGGAGGATTACCCAGCTCCATCGTGGTGATTCTCCAAGGAGCTACTTCTGAGCAATTACCTATTGGATTGATTCAGCAGGGTTTTTTTTTTATCAATTTTTTGTTTTTTTAGTGTCCTTATTATAAATTAGTGTGTCCTTTTATATCTCTTCGATATGACTATTTGGAATATCAGATTCTTTTTTTTAGGTTATGCATATAAGATGTTATGCATGCATGCATGCTAAGTATTTCAGTCGTGTCAACTCTTTGTGACCCCATGGACTGTAGCTGACCAGGCTCCTCTGTCCATGGGATCTCCAGGCAAGAATACTGGAGTGGGTTGCTATGCCCTCCTCCAGGGGATCTTTCTGACCCAGGGATCAAACCCGCATCTCTTGTGTCTCCTGCATTGGTAGGCAAGTCTTTACCACTAGTGCCACCTGGGAAGCCCCTAGATGTTATATTATCTAATGAATTTTGTTTCGTTGGTGAAAGTAAAGGGAGTAAAAGTATTTGTTATGAAAGGTGGATGTTGGTCCATAAGTGATGGAAGAAACCCTACTAACTGAGCCACAATTTAATGAGAATTCATAAAATCTGACAGGATTATGTAAATAACGAATTCTTTTAATTAGTTGATAGATGTGTTAAGTATGTCAACTATATTGGTAATTGATGTATGCAGACAGAATATTGCCCCCATTAACAAGATGTCCACATCTAATCCCCAGAATCTATCAATATGTTAGATAACATAACCAAGGAGAATTAAGATTGCCAGGTGGAATGTAAGGTTACTAGGTTACTTAGCTGACTTTAAATGCTTAGGAAATTATTAAGTGTGCCCAATGTAGTCACAAAAATCTTTAAAAGTGGAAGAGGGAGGCAGAGAAGTGTGAGAGTCAAGGAAGATGTGATTATTAAAAGATAAGGTACAGACAGATGCAACACTGCTGGCTTTGAAGTTGGGAGAAAGGGGCCATGAGCCCAAGGAATGCAAAGTAGCCTCTAGAAGTTGTGAAAGGACAAACAAACACATTGTTCCCATGAAGCCTCTTGAAAGGAACACAGTCCTGTCAACTGGGGAGCCTGCCAGATACGCCAGAGGTTCATTGAAGAATTCGGAAATAACTGAAACAACTTAGCTCACACAGCTTGCAGGATCTTAGTTCCTGAACAGGGATTGAAACCTGGGGCCCCCCACAGTGAAAGCACTGAGTCCTAACCACTGGACTGCCAGGGAATTCTCCATTTTGATTTTAATTCAGTGTCCCTCACCACCCCCCACTCGCCCCATCCCAACCACCTGATAACCAAAACAAAAACCAACAAGCACCTCCTTAGCACTTAGTACTCTTCTCTCTTGGTATTAATATTTATTTTATTTTAGAATATCGATGCTTGCCATTGTATTTACATTTAACTTACAATGTATAGAGACAATTTTTGTACATATATCTCTTAAACATTTATTTATTTATTTTTGGCTGCACTGGGTCTTTCATTGCTGCATGGACTTTCTCTAGTTGAGTGAGTAGGGGCTACTCTCTAGTTGTGATTGTGGAGGCTTTTCTCATTGTCATGGCTTCTCTTGTTGCAGAGCATGGGCTCTAGGGCACGTGGGCTTCAGTAGTTGCAGCTCACCTGCTCCTGAGAGTTTGTTCAGGGAGAAGTGGTAAAAGGTTAGTTGCCTCTCAGCATGTGGGATCTTTCTCATGACCAAGGATCAAACCTGTGTCCCCTGCATTGCAAGGCAGATTCTTCACCACTGGACCACCAGGGAAGCCCAAGACATTTTTATTTTTCTTAATTAAATTTATTTTAATTGGAGGATAATTACTTTACAATATTGTGATGGTTTTTGCCATACATTGACATGAATCAGCCATAGGTACACATGTGTCCCTCCATCCTGAACCCCCCTCCCCACTCCATCCCTCTGGGTTGTCCAGAGCACTGGCTTTGGGTGCCCTGCTTCATGCATGAAACTTGCACGGTCTCTATTTTTACATTTAGTACCATACATGTTCAATGGTATTCTCTCAAATCTCCACCTCATCTTCTCCCATTGAGTTCAAAAGTCTGTTTTTAAAAATGTGTCTCTTTTGTGCCCTGTATGAGGGCAAATTTTAAGGACAATCTGTAGTTCTTAAAAAGAAGTGAAGGAATTCCCTGAGTGGTTGGAATTTTGTACTTCACGGATAGGGTGGATTCAATCCCTGGCTGGGGAACTAAGATCTTGACAAGGGAATGTGGCACAGCCGAAAAAAGAAGGAACAGAGAGAGAGAGAAATAATCTTAAGGTTACAGGGGGGAATAGGGTAGGGAAAGAGTAAAATGCAATTATGGTGGAACAGGATTAGGAAGAAGTTGAAAGAGCATGAAAACAAAACAAAAAGTACAAAAAGAAGAGGAAGTGAAATGTGGTGGGTAACAGCAGGGAGCAAAGTGAAATATATCTCCTTCCATTCTGTTAAGGTCTCACTGCACTTTTATTTCTGCCCTCATTCTCCACTCAAAGCAGCAACACTCCTGGTCACAGTGCCCTTTGGGCTTCATTTCTGAATGATGCTGAGTCTTAAAGTTCAATAGGCTTCCCTGGTGGCTCACATGGTAAGAATCTGCCTGCAGTGCAGGAGACCACAGTTTGATCCCTGGCTAGGAAGATCCCCTGGAGAAGGGAATGCAACTCCACTCCAGTATTCTTGCAGAGAATCCAGGTCAGGGTGCCTGGCAGGCAACAAATCCATAGGGTGAAGACATTGATGAGTAACACTAATGATCAGTGGGCCTCTGATGCCCCCTGCAGGTCATTCAAGGCTAACAGTTCACTCACTTGCCTCTCTCCTTTAAGGTATTTATCAAATGGTACTTAATCTTTAATGAGAAGAATTAAGTACCTGTATACTGCAATGCAATTAGAAAAACTACAGGCTTCATAAAAAGTGTATGTTTCCAGGACTTATATTGTGATTATGCCTTGGAGAATAACACTGTTTATTATAATGTGAGACTTTTACAATGATTTTTTGTGTCAGAAAAAACTAAGTTCAAATTCTGCTCTATAAATGACTAACTGTATGATTCCTGGGAACGTTCATAAATCTCTTGAAAGCATATTTCTTCACCTTTTACACATGAAGATATCAAGAATAATATATATTGGTTGCTATGAGATAATAAAGTGATGATATTTATGTAGCATAAAGTGCCTCATTCAATATCTGTAACTGGTAGCTCCCCAATAAGTGGTAGCTTTTATTTCCCTTATTTTAAAACAAAAACAGCTTCCCTGGTGGCTAAGCTTGTAAGAATATGCCTGCGATGTGAGAGACCTGGGTTCCAACCTGGTTGGAAGATCCCATTAGAGTAAGGAATAGTACCAACTCAGTATTTGGTCTGGAGAATTTCCAGGGACTATATAGTCCTTGGGGTCGCAAAGAGATGGACACAACTGGAGCGATCTTTCACTTTCAAAAAGAAAAATAATATGTTAAAGATCTCTATATCCATTATGATGTTATGAACCAAGGAAATCGTAATGAGAGTCTTAAGTTCTTTATATTCTTCTTCCCTCTTATCCCCTTCTCTCTCTCCCGTCTCCCTGCCCTCTCTTTCCCTATATGCTAGGGGCTTCCCTGGTGGCTCAGACAGTAAAGAGTCTGCCTGCAATGCTGGAGACCCAGGTTCGATCCCCCTTAGGTTGGTGATAAAATCTCTGGGGAGCTGTGTGTGTGTGTGTCCCACTCCAGTATTCTTGCCTGGAGAATTCCATGGACAGAAGAGCCTGGCGGGCTACAGTCCATGGAGTCACAAAGAGTCAGACACGACTGAGCAACTAACACATTCCATAATAAAGATGGTATGTTTCTGTGGTTTCTGCTCTGAAGTGAGAAATTCTACAGGTAGAGCCCTTGTTCCTGCAGCTGTCAGCTGTCCTATGAGAAAGCACTGCTCGACGCGCAACTGTGACTCATTTTTCTAGGAGGGCCCTTAGAACCTAAGTACTCTTTTGTCTTGCAAGCTCTAGAACTTGGCAGACCTACAGGGACTTTTCACAATAGATTCCATGCCTTGGACCTGCTTTCTCCGACCTTTAATCCCACTGTGGGGAGGACACGGATACTGCTTATTATTAGCTACTCTCAATATAGCACCTGGCAAAAGTACCCCAAAAGCAACAATTCAGAAATCCATCCCCTCATTGCATATTTCATGAGATTTGACGGATACAATAGCACTGCAGTCCAGGTATTAAAGGAGAGCTAGCTAGGATGACATTTCTGAGCTAGTTTAAAATGATTAAACATACTCTACATCATTTTTGCATATTTAGTCTTGCCATGGATTAAGAATGGAGAAAGACAAGAGGAGCATTATGTACTCCTCTTTTTTTTTTTTTAATTGGAGGGATTAATTGCTTTACAATGTTGTATTGGTTTCTGACATACAACATGGTGAATCAGCCATAGTAACTTACGCGCGTTCCTCCTCATGAGCTTTCCCTTGCACCCCATCATCCATCCCACCCCTCTAGGTTGTTGTCAGGGGGAACTGGGTTGTGTTCCTGGTGTTTATTACAACATCTTCCCACTAGCTATCTCATTTTACATATGGTAATGTATATGTTTAAGGCTACTCTCTCAATTTGTCCCACCTCTCCTTCCCCACTGTGTCCACAAGTCTGTTTCTCAGTGTCTGCATCTCTATTCCTGCCCTGCAAATAGGTTCATCAGTACCATTTTTCTAGATTCCCGTATGTGTTATTATAATATTTGTTTTTTCTCTTTCTGACTTACTTCACTCTGTATAAAGGACTCTAGGTTCATCCACCTCACTAGAACTGACTCAAATTATTCCTTTTTATGGCTGAGTAATATTCCATTGTATATATGTACCACAACTTCTTTATCCATTCATCTGTTGATGGACATCTAGGTTGCTTCCATGTCCTAGCTATTGTAAATAGTGCTGCAATAAATTGTGGGGTACATGTGTCTTTTTCAGTTTTGGTTTTTTCAAGGTATTTGCCAATGTGAGACTGATGAGTCATACTCTTATCCCCTTTTTACAGAAGAGGGCAGAATCCCCAAGATCACATTTTATATATTATATATGTTAGTTCTTTTATACCCAATTTAGAAAACCAAAAAGATTAAATAATGGAGGCAATATTTTCTCTGTGTAAGGCCCAGCACAGACTAAATTTTGAATTTCTTCTAAGCCCCTTAATAGACGTTGGTATCGTTAAAGATACAAACTATTAGGACATTGAGATAAAAGCATACTCTTTGCTTACTGAGGACAAATTAGCCTTAAAGTATATTGGGAAAAATGGTGTATAAAATTGTCCTAATTCCTCTATGGATGTTTCTTATAGACAAAAATTTTACCTACGACCAGAAATTCAGATGATTCAGAATGGAAGAATTAAATAGGGTATAAATCTATAAAACATATTAATCACTATTTTGTATATTGACACTAATATAATATTATAAATCAATTTGCTTCAATTTTTTTAAAAGTAAATGACAAGAAATAGGTAATTATTCTTAAATAGATTTGTGGCAGACAGAATAGTAGGTCTGATGATGTCTCACATTACGTCCCACAGAACTCTATGAATATGTCACCCACATGGCAAAAAGAGATTTTGTCAGATATTGATTTTGCATTAGGAGAATTGAAATGATGACCCTGGGTTGTCTGCATGGGATCAAGGTGATCATTAACAGTTCTTAAGGGTGAAAAGGCAAGCAGGAACAAGTTAAAGGAGCTGTGAAGACAGACAGTTGGTATAATGTGAGCGAATATAGTTCAGTTGGCTCAGTCATGTCCAATTCTTTGTGACCCCATAGGAACTGCAGCATGCCAGGCCCTCTGTCCTTCTCCAACTTCCAGAGTCTCTCAACTCTTGTCCATTGAGGTCGCCAGTGATGCAGAACCAGGCCATCTCATCCTCTGTCATCCCCTTCTCCTGCCTTCAATCTTTCCCAGCATCAGGGTCTTTTCAAATGAGTCAGTTCTTCACATCAGGTGGCCAAAGTATTGGAGTTTCAGCTTCAACATCAGTCCTTCCAATGAATATTCAGGACTGATTTCCTTTAGGATGGACTGGTTTGATCTCCTTGCAGTCCAAGGGACTCTCAAGAGTCTTCTCAACACCACAGTTCAAAAGCATCAATTCTTTGGTGCTCAGCTTTCTTTATTCAACTCTCACATCCATACATAACTACTGGAAAAACCATGCTTTGCCTCGACTGCGTTTGTTGCAAAGTAATGTACTCTGCTTTTTTTATATGTTGTTAGGTTGGTCCATAGCTTTTCTTCTAAGTAGAAAGTGAATTTTAATTTCATGGCCTGCATTCACATCTGAAGTGGATTTTGGAACCCACAAAAAATTAAGTCAGCCACTGTTTCCACTGTTTTCCCATCTATTTGCCATGAAGTGATGGGACTGGATGCCATGATCTTAGTTTTCTGAATGTTGAGCTTTAAGCCAACTTTTTCACTCTCCTCTTTCACTTTCATCAAGAGGCTCTTTAGTTCTTCTTCACTTTCTGCCATAAGGGTGGTGTCATCTGCGTATCAGAGATTATTGATATTTCTACACACGGCAATCTTTGATTCCAGCTTTGTGCTTCATCCAGCCAGGCATTTTGCATGATATATTTGCATATAAGTTAAATATAAATCTAAATATGCTGCGGTGGACAGTGTAAAGCCTGGGGTGTTAATCCTTTTCCTTTTTTGATACAAGTTCTGTTGTTCCATATCCAGTTCTAACTGTTGCTTCTTGACCTGCATACAGATTTCTCAGGAGGCAGGTCAGAGTGGTCTGGTATTCCCATTTCTTTAAGATTTTCCACAGTTTGCTGTGATCCACACAGTCAAAGGCTTTGGCATAGTCGATAAAGCAAAGTAGATGTTTTTATGGAACTTCTCTTGCTTTTCAATGATCTAGCGGATGTTGGCAATTTGATCTCTGGGTTCCTCTGCCTTATCTAAATCCATCTTGAACATCTGGAAGTTTACGGTTCATGTACTGTTGAAGCCTGGCTTGGAGAATTTTGAGTGATATACAGTTGCTGGCTGGGGCCCCAAACCAAGGAATGCAGGCACCATCTAGAGGCTGGAAAAGGCAAGGAAACAGATTCTCCCCCGAACCTACTGCCCTGATTACATCTCTATTTTTGAGTCCATGAGACCCTTTCAAAAGTTGACCTCCAGAAAACTGGCAAGTAATAAATTTACATCATTTTAGGCCACGATGTTTGTTTTGTTTGTCTTACAGCAACATAGGAACGTATTTTTGGCTATAAAGTTATGTGCAGTTTGGGTGAGAAAATGATGATCAAGGTGATAAGTGTCAGTCTTTCGGCGGCTTGTGTCCAACTCTTTGCGATCCATGGACTGTAGCCTCCAGGCTCCTCTGTCCATGGAATTCTCCAAGCAAGAATACTGGATTGGATAGCCATTCCCTTCTCCAGGGGATCTTTCTGACCAGGGATTGAACCTGAGTTCTGCTTTGCAGGAGGATTCTTTACTGTTGTGAGCCAGCAGGGAAGCCCATATTGGTCAAAACTGTCAGCAAATTCTTGTGGATGTTCTTTTTTTGTGTGTGCTCAGTGGTACTATAGGGTTTCTTAGGTAGCTCAGTGGTTAAAGAATCCTCCTGCCAATGCAGGAGAATTTAGGAGAGATGATGGTTCAGTCTCTGCGTTGGGAAGATCCCCTGGAAGGAAAAATGGCAACCCACTCCAGTTTTCTTGCATGGGAAATCTGTGGACAGGGAGGCCTGGTTGGCTACAGTCCATGAGGTTTGGCAAGAGTTGGACACTATTTAATGATTAAACCACCACCATTCACCATAGAATTCCCTCATTGAGGAACTTTATGTACAAATCCCATCTTACGGTCTCAGTATCAGAAACAGGTAAGCTGTTTCTAAAGCAGAGGGTTATTTTTTTACTCTTTTAGAAATACATAATATAACATCACGATACTCTGGTTGTCAAAAACCACAGAACTACACTACATAAAGAATGAACCCAAAGTAAATTATGGAATTTTGTTGATGTTAACACTACTGGTTCATCCACTTGTAACACAATGTACCACTAATGCAAGATGTTAATAGTAGGAGATACTGGAGGAAGAGGGAGGTATGGGAACTCTGTAAGTTTCGGTTCAATTGTTCTGTGAATCTAAAACTTCTCTGAAAACTAAAGGTCTTTTTTTAATGTAGCATACAATAAAAGTACAACACAGAGGAGTTTGGAAGATAGCTGCAGCAGCTAGCATTTTTAATCTCTTTGAATCCTCACATTAAAAACAGATAAGCAACCTTGAAAGCAAAAAATTAACACTATGAATATTCACGATAACAACTTCAGTGATAAATTATCACTCAGTGAATTCCCCAGATGAAGGCAAGTGGGGACAAATCATAAACCCGTGCTTGCACAGTATCTGCGATTCCATATATAAGAAAAGGAAGAAATGGGGCAGTGTTCTGATACACTTGAGAACAGAACTCCAAAGTAGCTACCAGGGTACAGACAGGCACAGGTGAATGGAGCGTGTAAGGGGTACACCCGTAAGGAATGAGAGAGGGATGGGCCCAGTCTGGCTCTACTGAAAACTCTCGGAACTCTGTCCAGGGCCTTCGCTCCAGAAGAGGAGCCCTAGTGGAGACGAAAATTCAGGGAAGTTGTTTAGAATCAGAATCGAGCAAGGACGATGAGAGAGATGGCAAGGGTCCTGATCAAAGTCCAGGGAACAGATTTACTGCAAATCTCAGAAAGCAGGCTTCATATGTTAATATTGTACCAAAGAACAGAGGAAGCTCTGTGAAGTATAAAAGTGTCCTGCCTTACTCTAATAGTCCAGAAGAATACATAAAAGTCAGCAACAAAAAAGAATTTAGGTTTGAATGCTCATGAAGTTGTTATGTATAAAAAAAAAAAAAAGACTAAGGAGTGCAAATAAACACCCCTACAAAACGATTAGTGTGTCCAGAAAGACATACCCACAAAACATTATCAAAACTGTAACCTCGATAATTTCAAAATGATCTGCAAAGATGTTGAGAAGTGGAACATCTGGTGGGAGCACTACCAGCTCTTCGTAGAGTCCCCAAGTGTGACAGGGTGTGTGTGTGTCTGTGTGTGTGTGTGTGTTGTGTGTGTGCTGTGTGGTTAGACTGTCCTTCTTGGTGTGGTAGGAGCTATTTTCATAATTAAAATCCTTCATCAGTGTGTTTTTGCAAATACCTTCCTTCCACTCTGAGGCTTGCATTTTCATTATTACTACTGGGTTATTTCAGTTAATAAAAAACTTCTCAACTATATGAAGTTCAACTTATCAATATATTTCCTTTATGGTTTGTGATTTTTGTATTTTGTCAAGGAATATTGCCTCTATGGTTCATGGAAGATCTTCCCAGGTTATCTTCTCAGTGGTGGAGTTGGGGTTATTCTGAGTGAGGAGATGGCAACCTACTCCAAGTATTCTTGCATGGACAAAATCCCTACGGGACAAAGGAGCATGGGGGGCTACAGTCTATGGGTCATTAAAGAGTTGGACACAAACTGAGTGACTAAACAAAACAGTCAGAAAGATCCTTCCAGACTGTCTTCTAGAAGTTTCACTGTTGTTCCTTTCATGTTTATATCTACAAATCCATCTGGAATTGATTTTTGTGATGAGATATAAATAGGGTCAGGTCTCTTTTATTTTTTCCATCAGATATCCAATCGGATCTAGCACCCCTTTGATATAAGATCATATTTTCATGCCAGACTGCAGGGGACACTTCATTGTAAATCAGGTGTCCACATATGATGTGGGTTCTTGTTGTCTATGCTCTCTATTCTACTTGCACGAGTCTTTTTGTCTATCTCAAACCTAATACACCCAAAACTGAATTTCCTGTCTTCTTCCATAAGCCTGTTCCTCTTACTGCTGCCCTGTCTAAGCTGTGGGCTATACGATACTTCAGTGGTCAGGCCAAAAACCCTTGGTATATTTTCACCCTGAATTACTTTTCTTATAGTCACTTTTAATTCATCAGACCCTACTGCCTTTATGTTGTTCAATTACATCTGGAATAACTACCTCTACACTTCCACCCTGGTCCAAAGCCAACAACACCCTCATCTAGACTACGGCAATAAATTCCCTAACTGGTCACCCTGATTAGTCGGTACCTGATTGGATGTATGGCATGGGAGAGAGGAGGAGTCTGTTACCATCCTGGCTTTCTGGGTTTGGATGGTGGAAACTCTTTTTTTGGAAAAACTGCTTTCCAAAGTGGGAAGAAAAAAACAAAAAAAAAAAAAAAAAGAAAAAGAAAAAAAAAAAAAAAAATAGGAAAGAAATTGATTTGGGGGCGAGGGAAGCAAATCACCCTTTTCAGCCTCTTCTCTATTCATAACAGAAAATAGTAATACTGTTTAGGTAGCTCATGTAAGTCAGTTATGTCCTGCTACTACTCATAACCTTCCAATGGTGCCCCATCTAATCAGTGTAAAAGCCAAAGTCCTTACAGTGACCAACAGTGTTCTTTGTAATTTAGCCTTATTAGCCTTTCCATAGCTCTTTCTATGTACTTCACTAACCCTGATGTAGCCACAGTAGCACTCTTTGACAATGCCTTGCGAAAAACCAAGCCTACTCACACCTCAGCCTTTGCAATTTGTCATCTTCCAAACACCTAAATGGTTAGCTCCTCATTTTCATCAAGTCCTTTTGTTAAAATATCATCTTTTTAGGGAGGTTTTTACCCAGACTAACTATTTAATTGTTAATCCAATCCCTTTCTGGTACTCCCTATCAGCTTTTTCAACTTTACCTTTTTCCGTATTCTGATTCACCTTCTAACTTTGAACTCAACAAAAGCATTGTTGAGCAAAAACCAGCCAGCATTTTTTCATGGAGGACCTTTACAATAGTTTCTTCTGACGGAATGCATATATTATAACATCCATAAAAGACTTTACTAATATTTTTGTATATTTTTTACACTGCTCTAAGCCTAGCATCAGAAGAGAACCTGATATATAGTAGATGTTTATTAAACATCTTTATTGTGTAGGACTCAATACATGAATGAATGAATGGACCAAGAACTCTTAAATATTGCCACATTTAGAGGTTTTCAATAAACAGGGGATGAATTTCAAAATGGAGGTCAGTAGAAACAATAGAGATGGAAAATGGGACCTAAAGTAAGTTAATAACCAGACACAAAAGGGAATTTCCTGAGTGATCGGAGTATCTTATGTTATCATAACAAGCCCTTTTCAAACCATACCTGAATTTATACTAATTGAGGCTCATGTGAAGAGTACTTAACTCACGGGAGAGACCCTATAGAATGGCATCCCACTACCAGTATTCTTGCTGGCGATTCCCAGGGATGGGGGAGCCTGATAGGCTGCAGTCCATGGGGTTGCTAGGAGTCAGGACACGGCTGAGCGACTTCACTTTCACTTTTTCATTTCATGCATTTGGAGAAGGAAATGGCAGCCAATTCAGTACTCCTAGCTGGAGAATCCCAGGGATGGGGGAGCCTGGTGGGCTGCCGTCTATGGGGTCGCACAGAGTCGGACACGACTGACACAGAAACTAGAAAAAACAGTATATGACCTAAACAGTGTATGACCTAAACAAAATATACCTTCAAACCACATGGACCAGCAGGAGACAGTTGTCAACTCCTTTCAGGGATGCTGAAGAAGTTCAAAATTAGTGACTTTCAAGAGTCACTTGGTAAGACAGACTTGAAGTCAGCGGCACACTGTATTACAATAGCTATTTTGTTTTGAAGTACATTTGACAAGAGGTATAGAAATAATTTTAGAAGTTCAGAATTCCACACACATTCACATTGATACTGTTCAAGTATAACAATATACTTTATCCAGGTTTTATGGGTTTTATTAAGGCAGAAGGGAAGGAGAGGCCCCATAGAAATCTGGATATTCTCCCTGTAGCATATGACGACTCACCACTTTTTTGCAGCTCCATCCTCTTTCCCAGGCTTCCCTTGTGGCTCAGTGGGTAAAGAATCTGCCTGCAATATGGGAGATCTGGATTCGATCCCTGGGTTGGGAAGATCCCCTGGAGAATGGAAAGGCTACCCACTCCAGTATTCTGGCCTGGAGAATTCCACGGACTATATAGTCCATGGGGTTGCAAAGAGTTGGACACAACTGAGTGACTTACACACCCCCCCACACACACACCCTCTTTCCCTATGAACAAGATGCCAATTCTCTGTGGACTAACTTTGGCTCATCCTCTGGACCAAAGCAAATGAATTAAATCAACTCATGACAAAATGAGAACTGCAGATAAAATGGCTTTAATGTATTATCATTTTCATGTGTGTTGCAAGGCTTAAAAGAGGGTTATTAGCTCAGAGACGTAAATACAGGATAGTCAGAAGTTTCTCGGAGAAGGCAATGGCACCCCACTCTTGCCTGGAAAATCCCATGGACGGAGGGGCCTGGTAGGCTGCAGTCCATGGGGTCGCGAAGAGTCGGACACGACTGAGCGACTTCACTTTCACTTTTCACTTTCATGCACTGGAGAAGGAAATGGCAACCCACTCCAGTATTCTTGCCTGGAGAATCCCAGGGATGGCAGAGCCTGGTGGGCTGCCGTCTATGGGGTCGCACAGAGTCGAACACGACTAAAGTGACTTAGCAGCAGCAGCAACAGAAGTTACTGGTGTGGTTGCCAGATAAAAGACTAGAAAAGAGGCATGCTTGGTCCTCTTAAAAATTATATGTAAAATTAGAATAAAATCTACAAGAGATGAACTTTTAAAAAATTCTACAAGTTCCATCATCTAAATAAGGGCAAAGCTATCATGTGAGTAAAAAAGAGTTGCCCAACTGACCTCCACTGTAGAGTATTTGTTTTGATACTTTTTTTTTATGAGCAGTAAAACTTCTTAAGACTCCACCAAAGAATTTTTATGTAGCAGAAAATTCTAGGCATCACCCAGGCATCATCATGATTTTTAAAAATTCCTAGTAACCACCTCAATTCTCTGATCATGCCATGGATTATTTAATTTAATTTTTGTTCAAATGCCAGCATCTGTTGTCAACTCTCAAAACACTGATTGATAATCTATAACAATTAGTTACTCACAGTCACTATGGAAACAAGATGGCTTCACTGAAAATCAAGGATTCATACACTATTAAAATAATATTTTTAATATCATGATGCTCTAATACGCTAGCATTTCATAATCTGTGACATGAAAATAACAAATGAGGAAGTGGTTTATGATCTATGAGACCATATTCAGGTGATATTAGCAGCAACAACAACAAGACAAATGTTGTAAGATCTTTAATGGCCTGAACCTAATTAGCACAGTAATTACGTTGCCTGAATTTCCCTCTATGTTCTCCACATCATAGCAATGTGCTCTTACAACCTGTGTCAGAAGAAGCTTCCATTTGTTGCTATTATAATGTTAACATGGATCAGGGAAATAAAATGCTGAAGATAGAACAGAGGAGAAGAGCTGGTGATGGCTTCTTATACTCCACATGGAAACATCTTTTCCACATGAAAACCCAAGACATTCTATTAAGATCCCAAGGATATATGTAATCTCAGAGTCAGTGATACAATTGGATTAAATCTTGAGTCCAACTAATTGTTTCAAGTTTGACAAGACTGCAAATGAAATGTTAAGTGTCTAAGCACATTAGATCATTTCATGATAGCACACTGGGGTAAAAATAATTCTCTTTCAAGAATTTGTAACACTTGCATTTATACACATATACAGTAAAAATGAGGTGGTTTTGATTAGATGTGAAAGACTATAGGATAAAATTGAAACCTTTTTGACATTGGAGTTGACGGGACTCTCTGAAGATTTCCAAAAATTATGTTCATTGCAGCACTATTTACAATAGCTAGTGCTCTTGTCTGGAAAATCCCATGGACAGAGGAGCCTGGTAGGCTGCAGTCCATGGGGTCGCGAAGAGTCGGACACGACTGAGCGACTTCACTTTCATGCATTGGAGAAGGTAATGGCAACCCACTCCAGTGTTCTTGCCTGGAGAATCCCAGGGATGGCAGAGCCTGGTGGGCTGCCGTCTATGGGGTCGCACAGAGTCGGACACGACTGAAGTGACTTAGCAGCAGCAGCAGCAGCAGCAGGACATGGAAGCAGCCTAAATGTCCATCAACAGAGGAATGGATAAAGAAGATGTGATACATATATATAATTGGATACTACTCAGCCATTAAAAAGGATGAAATAATTCCATTTCCATCAACATGGATGGACTTAGAGATTGTCATACTGAGTGTAGTAAGTCAAAGAAAGAAATATCATATGATATTGTTTATATGTGGAATCTAAAAAAAATGATACAAAAGAACTCATTTACAAAACAGAAACAGACTCATTTAAGAATGAACTATGTTACTAGGTGGGAAGAGCAGGAAGCGAGGGATAGGGAGTTTGGGACTGACATGTACACACTGCTATATTTAAAACAGATAAGCAACAAGGACCTACTGTATAGCACAGGGAACTCTGCTCAAGATTTTTTAACAACCTAAATGGGGAAAGAACTTGAAATAGAATAGATTTAAGTATATGCATAAATGAATCAGATTGCTGTATACCTGAAACTATCACAACTATACTCCAATATAAAATAAAAAATTTTAAAAAGATATATACTAAAATATTTACATATTAAAAACAACCAAAAAACTATTCGATTTAATTAAAAACATATCTTGCACTAGTAAAAGCAGTAAAGTTAATTTGTGGTATTTTTGTTGCTTTCTTTTTCTAAGTTTTTATGTTTTGGGTCATAAAATTAAAATTTCTCTTGAGGAAAAAACAAACTCCTTCACCCCAGTTTTTTCTCATGTACAATTTGAAACGTTAATATCATCGTATAGTTTATATTTTATTATGAGAGATACATTTGGCTTAATACACTCGCTTTTTAATTTTGGTATCAGCTTTAGTTCTGGCAGATTTTCAAATATCATCATCTGACACAACTGGCAAAATCAGTACATTAACTTTCAAACTTTCAGACTGCAAGTGAATCCATATTTTGTGTTAGAATATGATAGCCACAACCTCTGCTGCTGCTGCTGCTAAGTCGCTTCAGTCATGTCTAACTCTGTGCAACCCCATAGACAGCAGCCCACCAGGCTCCCCTGTCCCTGGGATTCTCCAGGCAAGAACACTGGAGTGGGTTGCCATTTCCTCCTCCAATGCATGAAAGTGAAAAGTGAAAGTGAAGTCGCTCAGTCGTGTCTGACTCCTAGCGACCCCATGGACTGCAGCCTACAAGGCTCCTGCATACATGGGATTTTCCAGGCAAGAGTACTGGTGTGAGTTGCCATTGCCTTCTCCCTCTAGTACTACACCAAAAGTTAAAAAGGGGAAATGCAGTCATACATATTTAACACTTCAGAAATTCTCATTTAAGAATATTCATTGTAGGTGACCAGAGAACATAGCAGCTCAGGAATGAAAGTTAGAACTTGAAATGAATTTGTTCATTTTTTTTGGTAAAGGTGGTCTTCCCTTTCATTATATTAAATACCTGTGCTCAACCTAAGAGGTAAATTAAGATAAGGAATTATAGCAGGGCCAAAAGAAAGGAACATTTTCAAATAATTGTGGTCAAAGTCTCTTTAGCGTGGGTTTTCTGTTGTTTGTTTAAATCAGAATAGGGGTTAAAGCAAAATTCATTCCATGCTTTGATAAATGTTGACTGGACTGCCTATGCTGTTTCCTATAGGATACTCCCACATCTGTGATTTGGAAATTGCCCTGCAGTTACATGGAGGGATAAGCCATAGACAGAAAACACTTCAGGTCAATTTCAAAGGCAGTTAATACACTCACTCTTAAATTTGAAATGTGTCTGACTAAACCACAGATCAATGTATGGATTTTGGGCTCCTTTGATGCTAGTTTGGTTCAGTTTAGTCGCTCAGTCATGTCTGACTCTTTGCAACCCCGTGGACTGTGGCATGCCAGGCTTCTCTGTCCATCACTAACTCCCAGAACTTGCTCAAACTTGTCCATTGAGTTGGTGATGACATCCAACCACCTCGTCCTCTGTCGTCTCCTTCTCCTACTGCCTTCAATCTTTCCCAGCATCAGGGGCTTTTCATGCTAGTACTACACATATAAAAGTGAAGGGCAGAAAGCACTCTCATCAGAGGGTTTTCTGGCATCAATAATAGAATGGTAACCATGAGTGACCACCAGGAGATCGCCTGCAATGCAGGAGACCAGGTTTGATCCCTGGGTCAGGAAGATCCCCTGGAGCAGGAAATGATAACTCACTCCAGTACTCTGGCCTGGGAAATCCCATGGACAGAGGACCCTGGCAGGCTACAGTCCATGGGGTCAAAAAAGAGTTAAACATGACTTAGCAACTAAACCACCACCTCCAGGGGCTCTGTGACATATGGGATCTTCCTTGACCAGGGATTGAACCCACACCTCCTGCACTGGCAGGTGGATTCTTTACCACTGAATCACCTGGGAAGCCCAGGACCTAACCTTAAGTGGCAGAGGAATACTGTAGGATAGACAAGCATGAGATGAGGGTGAAAGAAAGTGTGTTCATTCATTTGTTCATTCAACACTCTGATAGATTAGAGGACGCAGCAGTGCCTAATCTCTGCCCTTATGGAGTTTGTACTCTAGTGAAGGAGATTTCAAATTTGAAATGTAACCTCATAAGTTGTCTCATTCAGGTAGAAATGCTTTACGTTTTCAATCATGGCTTCAGAGAGCACAGTCCTCTTAAAAGAACAATACATTCCTCCCCTTCACGCCCTGCACTGGCATTTCTTATTTTAGGTATTTTGAGATGGTTTTGAGATTATTCCCTACATCCTGGAGGCTTCCCTCGTGGCTCAGATGGTAAAGAGTCCACATGCAATGCAGGAGACCTGGCTTCAGTCCCTGGGTCAGGAAGATCCCTTGGAGGAGGGCATGGCAATCCACTCCAGTATTCTTGCCTGGAGAATCCCATGGAGAGATGAGCCTGGTGGGCTACAGTCCATAGGGTTGCACAGAGTCAGACATGGCTGAGCAACTAACACACACATACACCCTACCTCCTAGCTAGGATGGGCAATGTTTGCTCCCCATACTTTATAAAGGAAGACAAGAATCTGGATTTTCATGTTGGCAAAATACTGGCAACAGTTCACATGCTTTCAGATTACAGTGCAGAGTAAACAAAAAACATATGTGAGGAGCATGTGCTTGCTGGACATAGCTTATTAGCCTCTGTAAAAAATCTGCTATATTAGCGATATTAACATCTTTTTCAAAGAATGTATATCTCACACATGTTTCCTTTATATAAAGCATAATGGGACAAATGAAAACCTTTTACATGATTAACTTATGCAATTCCTCTAATAAACACTGAAAATATACCAAGAGCTGGAATAATGTAGAAGATTTTCATAGAAGTCATTTTTAATAAGTAAACAAGATCAACAACATAATTTAACAGTATCACTTTTGTGGACTATCTGGAAGAATATTTTTTAGTAAGGCCCTAACTCACATTAGTATGTACTTCACTGAAAGTGTTACTTCATGTTTCTATTAATATCATTAATGTCATATTATTAATTTTTATTTTTATTAATATCATGATTTATATGTTTCAGGGGAAGAAAATGAGAAAAACCTCAGGCTCTGTTAGTGATTTCTATTGTCACTGATTTCTTATGGATTTGCTAAGCCAATACACCTGGATTTCAAGCCACTCAAAGAGGAAAAGAAAATCAGAATCTTCCAGTTTGACATGTCCACGTGACTCATGAATAACAAAAGGGCAATTTTTTTCAACCATTCTTGCCTATAATTAAATACAAGTAACTATATTCAGTCAGTAGTTAACAATCTGATACCAGCACAGAGGAACAAAGACAAAGTAGAACACAAAAGTTCCTCCTGTTTGGATGAATGTAAACAATTTTGCCCTTGCTTTCAAGGCACAGACCTTTCACAGTAATTAGGTTTAAATATAGTTCTCTTGTTTTTAAACAACAGATGGCTGCCATCTTGTGCACTTCCATTTTTACAGAAATATTTTATTGTTGGCTGAAAGGGATTTTCATTTGTTATTCTGTCTGCATGTCTCTTGGTTTCTACAAGAAACTGGTTAAGGGAAAAATAAGATCTCGAACATAAAGGGTGAGAATGTGGTAGCTCTCCACCTCAGAGTCTGCATGTGATTAGAGTCAGGGTTAGGGAAGGAGCCAACAATAGAGGTCAGGTAATTTTTAGACTGGGTGAGAGCCTTAAGACTCAATTAGCAATAAAGTAAAGCAAGCATGACCAAAGCTGAGAAGGACTTTCGGGTTTTATTGTACCTGATCCTCAGTGAGTAATCAATCAGTATTTGTTGAATGAATAAATTATATTCAATAACATCTTGTCTGAGATCATAAATCTTCAGCTTTTCTAATGCAAGTCTTTGAAAGCAAGCATTTAAAGCTGTCTGTTCTAGCACCAGACATCCAGATATTATTAAGGAGCTTTACCGTGGCTGCTAAAAATGTTCATTTTGAAAAAGGTGAGTGTTTCGCCTCATAGAAACAAAGCCTGAGTCTCTTTCATTGGATGATTCATGTTAGGTCATTATCAACAACCAAGATTCTGAGGGTACCCCCAGATGATCAGGAAGAGAATATAAACCATCAAATAGTCTAAATTACTTTCTCCAAGCATCTTTTAACTATCATTTCTTCCCCAGGCCCCTCTCCTCAGTTGTAGGAAATTGCAAAAGTCCAGAGTATAAACTTATATTTCCAACTATGGAAAATTATAAAAAGAAGGCATCAAAGGAATAGAAAAGTGAATAAGACAAATTACTTGATTTCATGGAAATTAAAATCTAGTTTGGAGAGATGATAAATGACACATTACAATATAAGGCAGAGTGAAGCAAATGCTGGAGAGTGGGAGAGGCAGGCAAAAGTGACAGGAGTACAAGGAGGCAGGCAGGATTAATTGTATGGTGACCAGGAAATCAACAGGGTGGACAGAAGAACTGTGACTGGTAATTAGGGAGGATGGCCACGCTGGCACTTTAAAGGCCCTGAGTGCCTGCTATTGTCAGGAAATAGCAAGGCGATGCATATGGCCAGAAGGTGAAGAAAGGGGCAGGAGATGAGAGATCTAGATTCTATCAAGAGACCATATAGGGACTTCCTTGGTGGTTCAATGGTGGGGATTCCACGCTTCCAGTGCAGGGGGCATGGGTTGGATCCCTGGTGGGGGGACCAAGATCTCACATGTCATGTGGCCAAAAAAATAAATAGTTTGGAAAAAAAACCCAGCTGTCTTTATTTAAAGAGAGAGAGAGAGAGAGAGACGATATAGAAATGATGCTCTTACTCTGTAGGCAGGGCTATGTCATTCAGTAAGTTTATGGTGAGGATGTCATGATCAAATATTTATGATACTTAATTCTGGTAGAAGTGAGAAAGCTATACGTTCAACAATAAGTGATTGATACCCAAATAAATTTGAGGAGGAAGTGCAGGAGGAGGGATTGAGAGAGATCTGGAGACAGGAAAGGAAGGAATTGTTGATCAAATGGATATGGTGATTAATAAGAGTAAAGAAGATGCAGGAGTGGCAAAGAAAGTAGGCTCCAAAATCACTCTCAGTCTTTGGCTTTGTAACTGGAAGGATGCTGACTTCATCACATCATTCAGGGAAGACCACAGAAAGAGTATGTCTTAGATTATACATACATATATAAAACACAACATCCACTCCTCAGCTTAATACTTGCTCTTCCCTCCATCAGGAACACTGTTCCCATCCCTCAACACACAATCTAACTTGTGCTCATCATTCAGGTCTCAGCTAAAACATTTCATCCTCGGAGAAATCTTCCCTCAACACTGAGACAGTAATAGGTGCCTTATCATAGGTTCTCATTTTTTGCTCTACTTCTTTTTAGCACTTAGGATATTTGCTTCTTTATTCTATTATGCCTGTTATCCCAGTAGACTGAAAGCTCGAGGCAGGTCTTGTTCATTAGTGAATGCCCTTCACTGAGGACACAGTATTCATATAAACTTGTTCAGTAAGTATTAAGTAAGTGAACGAATACCTGATGAGTTTCTTTGTCAATGGGGTTAGCAATGGCAGATGACCTGTCTGTATTCCCCTTTTGCTTCTCACGGGGTAACTATTTCTTTCCCAGCACATCACACAAAAGCACACCATTTCTCCCAATTTCTTTTCCCTCTTCACTTGTCTAATCATCACAGGAGATTTGTGTCTCTCTTAGCTCTTTAACTTACTTGTAACCTCCCGAACAACCCTGATGATGAATAAGTGTGGGAGTAATGCAAGTAACAACTAGGAAATGGAAAGTGAATTAGGATAGAATGACTCTCTCAAGCTCAAGGCCTTTGAAAATGCCCTAATTCTCTGTTTACAATTTCCACCAAAGACTTCATCTGCCTCTTGTCCTCCCCTAATTCCATCTGTCTCCTTAAGCATCATGCTCAAAGTACAAAATAAAAATCCTACTCAGTGATTTTGTTTAGGTTTCAATTACCCTCATTTTATGGCACTCGTTTTATTCTTTCCTTTTTTTTCTAGTTCATTCATTTCACTTAAAAATTTTTATTTTATAGTGGTAACATTTAATATGAGATCTACTCTGTGTACAATATTGTTGACTATAGGTACAACATTGTACAGCATATCTAGAGAACTCATTCATCTTGCTTAACTGAAACTTTATGTCCTCTGATTAGTGACTACCCATTTTCTCCTCCCTTTAGTCCCTGACAACCAGCATTCCACTCTTCTTTTTTTTTTAAACAAAAGGAATTTATTTTCTCATAGTTCTAGAGGCTGGAAGCCCAACATCAAGGTGTCTTCAGGGTTATTTTCTGGACAGAAGCCAGAAGATACAGTTTAAAAACACACTGAAGTGGAGCTACCTGGTGTGAAGTCAAGCTGTTGACAGATCCCCACCATAGCATCCATGTTTTCCCAACACAAGCACCTCACTAATACCTGGTAAAGAAGTTTGAACTACATTATTTCTACAGGGACACATCTCTAGTTCAAAATTTCTGAAATCAAAATTTACAACAATTCTTTGTATAGTGGATTTGCATAGTGGTGGATTAAAAAAAAAACCTTTTTTTTGTATTGGAGTATAGCCAATTAACAATGTTGCCATAGTTCAAGGTGAACAGTGAAGGAGCTCGGCCATAAATACATATACATGTATCCATTCTCCCCCTCAACTCCCCTCCCATCCAGGCTTTCACATAACATTGAGCAGTTTCCTGTGCTACCCAGTAGGTCCTTGTTGGTTACCCATTTTAAATATAGCAGCGTGTTTATATATAAAGAATTATATCCACTAAAACCTTATAAATTAGGATTTTAACTAGATGGAGAGAAAAATAAGCAGTTACTACCTTAGCATGATACTCATGTAGATTTATAAATTCCTATTATTATTGCTTTAATGCCGTTTCCAAAAGGGACTTATTCAAGTCTCTCACTACTGCTCACTGTTCTCCCCAGCTTTCTGAGATATAATTGACATATATTATCGTATGAGTTTAAGTGTATAGACTGTTGGTCTGACATACTTACATATTGCAATATGTTTTAATCACTTCTTTGTCCTTACACTTTCCTTTGAGACATTGTATATGTTCCTGCTTCTGATATTGTTGTGAACCTAGGGACAAATGGAAGATTTCCACTGATAATAAAATGCCTGATATGCACAGACTGGTCTCCCATAGTCCTGCAAGTATGGTTATTTCTTAGAACAAAACACCGTCACAAAGTCCTGCATTTTCTTTTTCTAAAAAGGAACAGTTTAGAAGTTATTTACCTGACTAAGCCATTCTTCTCTGGCAACAAAGAAAGGGATGAGGGAAGTAGCAAGAAGGACTGGAAGGAAGGAGAGAAGGAGGAGAGCAAGAGGTGGAGAGAGTACTGAAGGGTGTCTATAAATTGTGGCTTCTCATACCTGAATACTTATCATTACCCTGTTGTTACAAGTACCATCTACATATATGTGTGTGCTATGCGTATAGAGTTCCATACATATGTATATAATGTTGTATGTTTATAAGGTACAAAATTAGAAGACCACAAATGTGCATCATTGTAAACATCATCTAAAATAGTTTATTGTTTTAGGTCAGGACTTGCATGCATTTTTTGTTTTACTTTTTCAATTATTTATTTGGCTTCATAGGGGTCTTAGTTGTGGCACACAGGATCTTTAGTTGTGACCTGTGATATCAAGTTCCCTGACCAGAGATTGAACCCCAGTAGTTTGGAGTCTTAACCACTGGACTGCCAGGGAAGTCCCTGGAGGTATATTTTAATCAGGTTCTTTGTCCGGGCCCTAGCATAGCAAGCTATACATATATGTACATGTGCATGTGTGCATGCAAACACACACACACACACACACACACACACACACACACACACACACACATCCCCAAACATTTACTAACCCAGATGAACTCTAGAGATGCTTATTAGCCTATACCCTTTCTGAAGATTAGTCCACACGCAAGTCAGGCCTGCACTGTTATGTTGCTACAGCCTGAAACTCTGAAAAATCACTGATGTCCAAGGTGATGACAAAGATGAATTCAATGACAGACAATTTAATAAGAACATATATGAATTGAGCTGCGCTGGTATAAAAATAATAAATTTAAATTAAACTCCTTATGTAGTTGGATTCCTAATTAAGTTATAAGCTTTAATCTTTAAATCTAAATGCAATAATGCTAAAGGTAGTACACAGGGACAGATAAGAGATCCTCACTATATAAACTCAAAGGCAAATTCTGAGCTACGGAAACCTGTGGGTGCAGAGAGAGAAGCAATGGTAGTTCAACACACCCTGTTCTTGAATAAGTAATGGAAACTCATGCCACTGCTGGAAATAGCTCATTGTAATATTTACTTGTTCCAGGAGTGCACTTCAAATTCTAATTTTTCCAAAAAAGTTGTGATTTTTTGTACTCTCTCTTTCATGTGTGTAACAACAACAACGACAAAGAAATTAGGCCTAGGTAACCCACGGATCCTAAAACAACTGGCTATATAGATACTGTGGAGAAGAGCACTTGCTGCTGTTCCTGCTTGCTGCTAAGTTGGTTCAGCTATATCAGTACTGTCTGTGTCCGACAGTCGTGTGTCTGTGTGACCCCATAGACGGCAGCCCACTAGGCTCTGCCATCCCTGGGATTCTCCAGGCAAGAACACTGGAGTGGGCTGCCATTATCTTCTCCAATGCATGAAAGTGAAGTCGCTCAGTCGTGTCTGACTCTTCGCGACCCCATGGACTGCAGCCCACCAGGCTCCTCCGTCCATGGGATTTTCCAGGCAAGAGTACTGGAGTGGAGTGCCATTGCCTTTTCCGATAGTACTGTACTATCATAGGTTTATAAAACTTTTCACACACAAATAATACATTGAAAAACAAACATAAAAAATAAAGAAGAGTTTTTTGATCTTACAGTATAGTACCTTAAAAAGTACAGTAGTACTGTGCTGCACAACAGCTCTGTTATCTTTTTGCCTCACTCCACTCTCTCAATTACTTTCGCTTTTCTTTCCATCATTACCTCTTGGTGCTTCTTAGCAGTGCCAGCTACATCACTGCTGCTTTTACACTTGCTTCCAGACAAACTGGACTTGAAATAAAGATACCGTACTACTGTACTCTATACAGTACTGTGCAGTAAAGTACACGAAAGCAGAACCACTTGCAGAGGATGCATTCACGTAACAAATGTACACCAGACACGTGAACTAACATGTGATACGACATACGAATGCATGTTCGCCTCTTTATGTGAACCTTCCCAACTTGAAGGTTTGTATGTAGGAGACTTACTGTACTGCCATCTCTCTATAACAGTTTTGGGAATGAAAGTGGAAGGTGCCTACTTATCATGGGCTAAAGCAAGAGGATAGTTCTGGATAGTGTTAGTAGCTCAGTCATGTCCAACTCTTTGTGACCCCATGGACTGTAGCCCACCAGGCACCTCTGTCCATGGGATTGTCTAGGCAAGAATACTGGAGTGAGTTGCCATTCCATTCTCCAGGGGATCTTCCTGACCCAGGGATTGAAACTGGGTCTCCTGTATTGCAGATAGATTCTTTACCGTCTGAGCCACCAGGGAAGCCCAAAGCAAGAGGAGAAGAAACTAATCAGCACTTGGTTCACTGTTAACCCCCTTCTCCGCCTCCAATAGACCATAGTAATTAACTCCTACCCACTCTGTTGAACAAAAAACATTTTAAAAATCTAAACTTGAAATGAAATAAACAAGCCAATACTGCTGGAATTTAGCGTAAAGCCCAGTCATGAAGTTCACTGCTTTCCTTGACACTGACTCTGTTCACCGACCTCAGAACTTCAAATAAAAGGTTAGAAGAAGGACATTTAGAAAATATCAGCATCCTTCACAAAGCTTGGTGAACACACAAACACATACACATAAGTATAGAATTACACACAAAGAACACTCATAAATGGTTCTTAAGGGTAATACAGTCATTAACATATGATATAAATATATACTCCCTTTATGGATGAACAGACACTGTCAGAGAAGATTCTATCACCTCGTAACTATCTCATTATAATAACTATACAATGCCACTGACAATGAATTAACTTCACATTTTAGAAGGCAAGGGAGAAATTCCTCTTCAAGGGTGGGAAAAAACAGTACTTCAATGTGGTCTAAGACAGAAATATTGTGTTGCATTTTTCTCTTAAAACTGGAGCTGAAATTGATGGGAGAAGCAAATAGATAAATAGCACAGGTTAAAATCACTTGTTCTGTACTATTTATTCAAGCCATTATGGTTTCTTATGATTTCCCAAACTGTGACCCTAAACTTCTGAAGAGCAAGTGAGAAAACAGACATTTATTTTTTTTCTTACACTTTCCTTTCTGTAATGGGAATTCAAACAACAGAGAAGCCCTACCAAATACATTATCTACTGCAAAGCCTTGACTGATTTCATGTGCAGATATACTATCAATGACAGGATTTTTAAACCTCAAAGCATGGAGGAGGAATTACTTTTTCCTCCCTTTTATTTAGAGAAAACTTATGCAGTGCAACCTTCTTTATCTGGAATGGGATAGCAACATTTTCTTTTGAAAAACATGGAACATTGTTGGGAGGAAGTGGAGTGACCCCAAAACCATGATCTATGATACACAGTCATGCTCATCAAAGGTGGACATATATTTTTTGGACACAATTTTGTCTCTGAGAATTCACATAGCCTCCTGCTTCGAATATTTTAAACTTGGAGGTGACACTCATGGTAGCATGAAATCTGTACTATATAAGGTCAGCATTCTTTTCCAGGGAAAAGACATGGCAGGCACACACAGTAATAGTCTGGAGAACAGTCTCAGGAAATAATCATTTGCTCGAACTATGAAGGTTGAAGTGGAATTACCATTTCTGTGGATGAGATGGTTGGATGGCATCTCCGACTCAATAGACATGAGTTTGAGCAAACTCTGGGAGATAGTGAAGGACAGGGAAGCCTGGCGTGCTGCAGTCCATGGGGTCACGAAGAGTCGGACGTGACTGAGTGACTGAACAACAACAACAACAATAAAAGTTCTCCATCATGATTTCATTCTGTGGAAATTCTCACTGACTTGTACTCTCTCACAAAACAAGATATGTCAACAGTTTGTTAGTGGATGGACATGCTCCTTCAGATATCCAGAGTAGATCTGCAAATCTGAATCAGAAAGTTAGATATTGGAGACATGTACTTACTTAACTTTGCATACAAAATGCTCTAGTGTGTGAAGTTGCTGAGTATTACACAAAACACATTTAAAGTTCCTAATAAGATAATGGCGGTAACAGTTACCATTTAGCAAGATAGAGCAGTAGTTAAAAAGTACATACACACTCTCAGGACTTCCCTGGTGTCCCAGTGGTGACGACTCTGCCTTGCAATGCAGAGGACACAGGTTCAATTCCTAGTTGGGGAACCAAGATCCCATATGTTGTGGAGCAACTAAGGCCGAGTGCTGCAACCAGAGAGCCTGCATGGAGCAGTGAAGATCCCACATGCCACAACTAAGACCCGATGCAGCCAAGTAAAATAAATTAATTCACTAATTTAAAAAAATGTACATGCTCTCTAGCCAGCCTGTCTAGATCTGAATTCTAGCTCTGTACTTGTTAGCTCTGATACTTACTCTTTTTTGTTTTATTGGAGGATAATTGCTTTACAATACCGTGTTAGTTTCTGCTGTGCAACAATATGAATCAGCTATAAGTATACACATATCCCCTCCTTCCTGAGCCTCCCTCCCAACCTCCCCCATCCTACCCCTCTAGGTCATCACAGAGCACTGAGCTGAGCTCCGTGTGCTATACAGCAGCTTCCCACTAGCCATCTGTTTTACACAAAGTAGGGACACTTACTCCTTTTGAGGTTTCATGTCCTCATCTGCACAATATGGAGAGCAGTAGCACCTACCTCCCAGGCTTATATTAATCATGTAAAGAACTTACAATAGTGTCTGCATACAGTGAGCATTCAATACAAGTCATGTCCTACCAGTTTCATACTTGACAAACTGTCTCTTATCAGGTTTCCTTACTAGTATGGACTTTAGCTTTCTCATGATACTATTTGCTCCTCACACTGGAAAACAAATTGTAAGGAAGAATTTTCTTTTCTTTTGATATGGGAATGGAGGAAGGCAGGAAGAGAGGTGCACCAAATTTCAGCTTCCACCTCAGTACTGGACCAAAATCTGTTATTTGGCTTCATATTGGGCTTTGGAAGGCTAAATGGCCACATGCCTCCAATTTTATTTCTGTAATCCCTCAGACTGTGCTTCCCCTATGATTGTGTAGCTGCCATCCAGCATAATAATGTCAGGCACATAAAGAGGCATGTTATTAGGTTTTATTGTTAAATACTGAATATCCACTTTCAAAGATAGCCAAATATCTCAGATGTAACCTGAAGTGAAAATCTCTTTATATGCTTTGCATGTTTCCATTTTTATCAGTCAGTTGAAATATAGAGGCATACTTACTGGGAAAGTAAAACGTGTAACCACTTAGAAAAACAGTTTTGCAGTCTCTCAAAAATAGGACTCAGCAATTCCACTCACAGTATATAACCAAGAAAATGGAGACCATGGGGCCACACAAAAATGTGTACATGAATGTTCATGGCAGCATTATTCATAGTAGCCAAAAGGAAGGAAAAAGCTAAATCTCTATCAGCGAGACCAAGAAAATGTGGAATAGCAACACAATGGAATATTGTTCAGCAACAGAAAGGAGTAAATTACTGACACAGGCCACCACATGGATGGAAGAACCCTGGTGACATTATCTTAAAAGAAAAAAAAAGAGGCCAAACACAAAAGGTCACATACTGTAGGATTCTATTGATATGAAATATCCAGAGCAGCAAAGTCACAGATACCGAAAGCAGACTGCAGGTTGCAAGGGGCTGGGGGATGAGGGATTGGGGAGTGACTGGTAAGGGACACATGTTCTTTCCAGTGTGTTGGCAGACAGATTGCAAAGAGGCTGTATTGGATTCCATATTAAACAGATAATGAGCACCTGAGTAGCAGTCGTTCTGTGACCTGTCTATAAACAGAAACATCTTCCACTAAAATTCAGACTAGCTACTGAATTCACAAGAGAAATGTATATGAGAGCTTGTTTGTGTTGCCTTTCACATTAACTAATATTTATAAAGCCCTTATAGCAGTGCCTCGAGCATGCTAAATGACACAAATAAAAAGAACAGACTCTTAAGGTTTAGAAAATGAGGGAGAATGAAATATAATATAACTTTTATGTGTAATATAAAACTAACACTCACCACTAGGAAAATACAATCACTAAGCGAAAGTCAGCAGACATAGGAAGACAGAGCACTTTCCATACTCTACATACGATTGATTGAAACCGATCTCCAGTTTTGTTATTGAACTCCAGTAAAACACTAGGCACACACAATGGCCTGGTTGGCTTTGCACACGGGTTGATGTATCTTAGTGATCGTCAATGTCAAGTGTGCAATCCTTTAGTCAATCGATACTAAATGGGAAGTGGAGGGCATTGGACTAACACTGTAGCCCTGAGCTATGCACTGAGTGCTAAAGAGAAAACTGGGCTCATTGTACATTCATTTCTGTTTGAAAAGGCCAAATAAAAAGCGTTTCTCTGAGCAGTTTTAGTTTATATTCAGCGATTTTCTTGCAGCCTAAAATGCGTTTGAGAAAGCTTATTAATCAGAAGATTCATGAAGTTAGAATCACTGAATCTAAAATAGTTTTTCATCCCTAGGTTATTGAATTACAAAAGAAGATCCATCATAACACTTGTCATAATAATATAAAAAATCAGTATAATTTTTAAACAGTTAAAGTTAAACATTGTATACTATTCGCCTGGGGTCAGGAAGTAGAAAAATCAAAAATTTTTAAATGGTGAATAAAGCTTGGAAGTCTTGATAAATATAATGGAGGGTTTTTTTTAATTTAGAATTCTTAAATAATAAATTTAGCAGAGAGATTTGTCACATTTGTAATGATCTAATTCAATACGAAGCACCGTGCAAAGATACGTTTTAAAAGCAGTCTTATTTGCCTCAATTCTCTTCTTAATTACTTTAACGAAGTAAAGATCAGACACTAGCAGTTTGCGGGCACAGTTTTGATCAATGAATAATTTTCATATTTATGAGCCACCATTACCTTATTTTCCTTGAAATCACATGTACTGTTTTGTAAATGATTATTACTAAAGCCAACATTAACTCTTGCCCACTTTGGACAATTGGTATTGCATTATAAAAATCAATAATTATATAAATTTAAGACAATATAGACATTTCCTATACCATTCAGTTAGCAATTAATGCTCAACTGCCTCATAACCTGTACTGTATCTTTACTTTAAACTTTATTCAATTGTTATATTGATTTCCCCCATGTTTCCTTTTCCTTTCAGCATTTAGACTATAATTTCCTTGGCAATAATAGTAACAATACTTTTATTCATATTAGGATATTTTAATCAATAACATTGAGATAAGAGAGTAGCTTGCCACACATAAATTGAAACACCTTCCAAATGAGTGAAGGGAACATCTTGCCAGGTTAAAAGAACAAAGGAATTGACAATGGAGGAACCAGAGTTATGGAGGAACCAAAGTTGAGGAGGGTTGACTATGTCACAGCAGGATTTCAGACTTCACAGAGGGTCAGTGCCCCTAACGCCCCTGTTGTTCAAGGGTTAACAGTATTTAAAAGTAAAGTATCATGACATCTCAAAGTTAACTCTAAAATGGCTCTAGAGAAATTATATATGTGTTAATAATTTTTACATTATATATATACATATGTATATACACACACATATATACATATATACACATACACAGATACACACATGTATATATATATAGGGGCTTCTTTGGTGGCTCAGTGGTAAAGAATCTGCCTGCCAATGCAGGAGATATACATTTGATTCCTGTGTCAGGAAGATGCCCGAGAGAAGGAAATGGCAACGTACTCCAGTATTCTTGCCTGGGACATACCATGGACAGAGGAGCCTGATGGGCCACAGTCCATGGAGTCACAAAGAGTAAGACACAACTGAGTATACATATATATACAGAAAGAGACAGACAGATACAGACAGGTTGCAAATGTTAGCAACTGATTCTGGGTGAACGGTATATGGTTGTTCCTTGTATTAGTCTTGCAATTTTTGCAGGTTTGAAACTTTTCAAAAAAAAATCTGTGGACAAATGGGGATCATTCAATATGTCTGCAATAAGCAAAATAAACTCATATTGATCATAGCTACTCTTAGGCAAAGTATCATAGGAAGACAATGTGTGTCTGATTTTAAACAGCCATATCTCAATGACAGGGTATATGCTAAGCCCATTCACAAGGATGCCTTTGAATACCACTAAGCACAAAAACATTATGCTGAGCCTAAGCAATTTTCAGAATACTTCTATATTAGCCAAATGGGTATTAAACTTGTAATTAAAAATGTATGGTTATTATTACTTTGCATTCAAGTTTACTGTTGCTGTACTGAATATTTTAATAACTTCTTTCCCACAAATAGCACGTGGAATGTTACTGCAGGCAAATTCATTTTAATTAGTCATGTTATAAATTATACCAGTGGCAATGTCCTGGCAGTCTAAGAGCTGAGAGAATACAGCCTCTACATTCACATGTAAAGAACCAGGGATGACAACTGAGGAGCCGCTGATTAAAAAAAAAAAAAGCAGAGAACCACTGCCGTTAACTTCAACCTAAAGCAATTGAGAGCTGAGTTGTACCTGTTTGGAAAAAAGGAAAACCTCTCTGAAGCCCAAGAATAAAACGCTTCTTTCACTTTCCTGTTTTGTTCCACTTGACAATAAAGGCTATAATGAATAGTTTCCACTGTACAAAACAAAGGAAACGCAAAGGATGATTTTTTTTTTCACTTTGCTGTCATTTCAGTGAGTAGAGGGTTTGTTCATTGTAATAGCAATTTTAATTAGTTTCCAGTTGATACTCTTGTCCTTCTTGAGTATCTTGTCCTCCAGCAGGCTGGTGAGCGCTGTTCACAGCCATGAGCTGACTTGGCCAGGGAGAACGAATCCACTTCTTGATGCACAAAGACTGTAAAACGGACTCCCTTACTGTGACAGGCTTCTGAATGATTAAAAATAAAAAAGTATGTTCCTACCATTGGGGGCAGCCCAGAAGAGGGGCCTACTTGCCAACACACATGGCATTTTTCCCCCCTATTTTAATACTACAGCTAAATGTGGAATACACCATATGAGTTGGACAAAGGAAATGCATTTTTTTAAACCAGGCAAAATTATTAAAGGAAAAAAGTATCAACGTTTAAATCCTCTGCCTTATTGATCCTTAAAAAGGACTCAATATCAATAATTCAAATTGAGAAAGATGGCATCTCATCAGAGTCATGTGAGCCAGTGTAAGAGTGCATCTCCCTTAAAACCACTTGGGTGCCCATTGTTGTTGTTTAGTTGCTCAGTCCAGTCTGACTCTTTTGTGACCCTATGGACTGTAGCCCATCAGGCTCCTCTGCCCATGGGATTTCCCAGACAAGAATACTGGAGTGGGTTGCCATTCCATTCTCCGGGGGATCTTCCTGACCCAGGGATTGAATCCAGGTCTCCCGCATTGCAGGCGGGTTCTTCACCACTGAGCCACCAGGGAAGGCCTGAGTGCCCATTACTCAGAGGCAAAGAGAAAAAGCAATTGTCTGCATGTACAATTCTTTCTCATAGCTACACCTGTATCTTGTCTTCTCCACATATAAAAATGCAAGCAACACTTGAAGACATGAAGCCCTCTGAAAAGTGGCCTTGGTGTTTTGTATATGTGTCTCATGACACGCTGGCAACAGGTTTTTCTCCAAAGTTTGTATGTCAGTGAGAAACCCTGCACTTTCAATAGGGAAAAGAATCATGCAAAGAACTTGTTTAATACTAGAGAAGTTTAAATTTGATTTTGTGTTCTACCTCATTTATAACATGCTCTGAGGGCCTTTATAAATTAAACCTGTCATTTATATAATTTAATCATATTAATTGCAGAGATATTTATAGTCTTTTATTTCCTTTTCTCACGTATTCACTACAGATACATGTTAAATGTGTATATTTCCTTTGAGAATTAATGCTATTCTTTACATCTATCTATCTGTCTATCTATATAGTGGTAAACTTATTTGTAATAGTTCTCCTTTTTCATTCCAGTATTTGTGTAAAAATTACAGTGTATAGTATTATGTACTATTATTCTGAAGAAATAAAATTCGTGGCTTCTTTGCCACTGCTTTCATTTTATAAAATTAGAAATTATCTTGATACCATGTCCTGAGACAGATAGAAATGTACCACAAATTACTTTTTTGTTTGGTTCATTGCCTAGGTTTAACAGACTAGAAATCTTATACTTATTATTGCCTTTTTAGTCCTCACATCAGTAGATAGAAGTCAGAAGTCACAGGTGGGTATTAAAACTTAAGAATGTCAATTCAAACAACATTAAAATGTTACAATTATTATAAATCACATGAATTTCTTTTATAAATATTATATGTTATGTTATACCCTTCTTGAGTGTTTTTATTTTGATGATATTAGACTTTTCCTGAGTTCATAGTCATGTTTCATAATGAAAAGGATAAATACTGCCACAATGAATTTCTGAGTTTTTGCTTCTATTTCAAGAATCAGAAAATCACAGAAAAGATAGATTATTTGCAATAAAAATAAAATCCCCCATACTAGTCCTTAAAACAATATTTACATATTTTATTTGCATAATTCAGAATATTGTGCAGAAGATATTCAAGACTGATATGATATTCTTCAAAGCCAAGAGTGAGTAAGAGGGACATTTGAAACCATCACACAAAAGCTAGAAGAACAAAGATAACGAACCTCCTCCTAAATAATTTATATTAATATGCTCTCACATTACCATGATGGGCTGATTTAATCAGTTTAGGAAAAAGGTAGTTTTGCTGAAAAAAAAAACTTTTTCTCATCACTTTAGGGTTTGGTCTTGAGACTCTGAGCAATGACATACAGGTTATTTTTCTCGGGGAGATGCACTCCCTTGTGACAGTTTTTGACAAACAATGTCAGGCTAACTAGCTGTGCAGGAGTGACACTGAGGGATGTTAATGTGTTCAATGTAGCCTTCTGAGCAATTACCTGATCTCAATTAAATCATGCTGCTACTGAATATCCAAAAAGGCAAGTCAGAAATTGACCTACATTGTCCATCTTTATCTGGAAGTGAAACCCCTGCTCACTCTGTTTCATAATTACCATTGAAGAAAAATTCATATCGGTTGCTAAGCTTCATACATGCTTCAATTTCCCAGAGTAGAAAAACCCAAACTCTTGCTTATTTTGTTTACCACTATATTGCAGTATAATCAAGTAACAAATGGACACTAATTTCTAAACTTAAATCACCAATGACTGTAATCATCGATTTCTCTCCCTTTTTTTTTCCCATTTGAAGTTCATTTTTAAAGTCCTCTTTGATTTTCAATGACACATCTTCAAATATGCTTCTTAAAAAGTATTTTTTTCTTTTGTGCAGATGAATGGTCTCCGTAGTTTAGCTTCGAAGAATTCTTTTACTCAAATTCAAGAAGTAATTTTTCAAAAGAGATACATTGCATAGAAATGTTTTTGGTAAGTTTTTTTTCCTTTATAAAATACCAAACTATTTGTCCTAGAAGACAGCCACTGACAATAGAAAGAGACTTTGGTTTGTTTTAAGAAGCAGGGTTTAGTACTTATAATATCATGGGAGCCTGATTTTTCTTTTGTATCTCCACTGCACACTGACTTGCATTTAAATGCATACCTCAATTCTAAGTAATTGTTCTGACCATTTGAAAAGTCGTTTTTTCAAAGCTCTGAGAAATCTGAGCAGATCTGGTCAATTTCAATTTGTCCCTCTAATTAATTATATATTTAGATTGCTCATGGATTGGCCATCAACAGTGCATTTTCTAATCAAGTGGAAGAAAAACAGAAACAAGCATTCTTGAAAGCCATTTCTCTTGTGCTCAGATATTATAGACAGGGCGATACTACTATTTTCTCAAGACTGGGTTCAGTGCCTGAAAATCTTTCCAAGTCAAATTGCTTGAGACCTAAATTTGAGGATGTATTACTGTAATTTTTTAAAAATACTTATACTAAAAATAAATGTAGGTTGCTAGATATTGTAAGAAAATTAAGTACATGAAATTAAATACATAAAATTGACAACTGGGGAAATAGTAATGGCTAACTTTTGGCAGGGGAACTGAGGTGGTGCCAGGCAAGGTTCTAAGGGTTTCAGGTGCATTAATCATTTAATCCTCAGAGTAAAACTTTGTTTTGGCATCATTAATATGTCTGTTTCACAGATGACAAGTAGTGGAGCACAAATAGGTCAAATTATTTACCCAGAGTTACTCAGCTAATGAGTGGCCACCTTGGCTTTCAAACTGGGCAGCCTGGTTTTACAGCTGGGTTTTTGACTAATGTACGATAGTGCTGACAACTACTTCTTTTAGATTTAATATAAATGCAGCCAAATCAAGGCTGGCATTAGACACAGAGCTGTGTCTATATGGTGTGATTTGTGGAATTCTGGCAAGGGGCTTGTCTCCCAAATTGTTTTCTTAACTTTCTGCCTGAAATTCTACCTTCAGAGTTATTTATTTATTTAATTTTTTTTAGGGAGGAAGGACTGGGATTAGGGAATACTGCCTAATATTTATAGAAATATCCTCTGACATCGTTTAATGGGCAGAGTTTCAGTTGGAATGTTGAAGAAGTTCTGAAGATGGATGGTGGTGAGTTGCACAGCAATGTAAATGTACTTAATGCTCCTGAACTGTACCCTTTGAAATGGTTCAAATGGTAAAAATTTATGTTACATATGCGTGCTAAGTCGCTTCAGTCATGTCTGACTCTTTGTGACGCTATAGACTGTAGCCCGCCAGGCCCCTTTGTCTCTGGGATTCTTCAGGCAAGAACATAGGAATGGGTTGTCATGCCCTCCTCCAGGGGATCTTCCCAAACCAGGGATTGAACCTGCATCTCCTGCATTGCAGGTGGATTCTTTACCGCTGAGCCACCAGGGAAGCCCGATGTTACGTATATTTTACCATAAAAAAAAAACAGCCTCTGATTTCAGAGTCTGAGTTCTAATTCTACATCTAAAACTCATTAGCAATGTATATATAAGTAACATAGTTTCTCTAAGTTTCAGTGTTTTCTTCTACAAAGTGGGAAAAATAAAGGAACTTTTATCCCAGGGTGGTTTTGAGTATGAAATAAGAAATCCGTGTATAGTTTGTCACAATGCCTGAGACGATCGGTTTACAAAGGTTATTTTTTACTGCTTTGGTGGAACGAATGACTGAATGATCATAGCTCCTCACTTTACAATTCCTACCCATCTCCCCCACTCTTTTTTTTTTTTTTGGACAAGTGAAGTGGGAATCGGAGGAAAATACTGAACAGGAGAGTGATCCGAGAACGTCAGTTTGTCTAACTCTCCCTTACCTAAGACTGGCCAGGTGCTCAGTATTCCTCAAAACCTAAAATGTAAGGACCTAAATCAGTATCTGCAATTTCAGTGAAATTACCTGGAGAGCTTGTTAAAAATGAAGGTTCCAGGACCCACTTGCAGGTACTTTGATCAGCTGGAGTCCAGTTTTTGCCCTAAGAGTCCCAGATGAGTTAGAGTTCATGGATAGACAATTTAAAAAAAATTAATTTAAACTTTTTCTTTGAAATGACTGTAGATTCATGCAGTTGTAAGAGACAGTATAGAGAAATACCATTCCGTGTACCTAGATTTCCTCAATAGGAACTTCTTACGAAACCATAGTGTAATAACATAACCAGGAATATTAACACTATACAACTCACCAATGTGAAGCAAACTCATATTTTGATGACTGATCTAACATCGGAGAGCGTTATAAAAAAATCCAGGACCCAGATACGGGCCATTTAATTCAGAATTGCTGAGGGTCGGTGGGCACCCGAGCCACCCTCCCACCCCAGTGACTCTAATATGAAGCCAGAGTAAGAACCACTGTTGTACTGCGACATTCAGGGCCTTCCGGGCTAGCTACAGAGCAGAAGCCAGGCTTGGAAGCTGAAAGTCAGCCCAGGAACTAAGAGTGAAGGCAGTCCATTAAGTCTTTGTCTTAGAAATATTTTGTCTTTGCCCATTTTCAAGATTCAAGTGTGGCTAACGGAAAATCTAGCAACAGAGGCATTTAAGCTGTTACAGTGGTAAAAGAACTGGCCATTACCCCAAGGGAAATGGTAGATTTCCCACCAAACACTATATAAAGACCATTGTGCTCAATATAAAGGGTTTAGCAATAATTCTGGCATAGCCTCTTTTGTAATTATATATCAATTATTCTACTGCTGGGTGGAAAATAACCCTTTTTGAAAATATTAAAATGGGATCATCGAAAACATATTCTTCATTCCTTTTATGTTTTAGGGGAGTAAGCTTTTCTATTCATTGGGCTACATATATTTCAAGCTGTGTGCCTAATATGGTACCTAGCATTTGCAATCAAGAAAATAAAAAACTACTGTTAATAAAATATTATCCCCACCATCTTTTGTAGTAACTATAATGTTTTTCCAGTACAAGCTATTGCAAGTGTCTTTTTCCTTCCTTTTAGTATTTTGCAATATACCTACCATACGGTATATACTGAGTAAATATGGCGACAGCGTTGGTCTAATGAGATAATCCTAATGACCTCCAAGGAAAAGAAATGAGGAACAGTACAAGGCAGCCATGCAAGGCATTTGAGCATGTGTTCTATCAATAATAACCATTTCAAAAATGCAACATTATTATCAACTGAGAAGGGCAATATTAAATCTATGAAATGCCATAATTATTTTTTCAGGTAACCTGTCAAATACTGAAATTCTCAACAGCTTAAAAGACCTTATAACAACCACAAATATAAACATTAAACTTCAGCACCGATTAAAACAATAAGACAACAATTACACCTTTAGTGTCTGAAGGTAATATGAAGAGAGCTAGGTGGTTTTCTGAAATTTCACATCCTCAAAATAAGTTACGACCCATTGAAGCCTAATTAACTCTTCATGACATTCGTGTCCAGTGTAATTATATTTCCTTACAGTCCTTTGGTTTATCTTTGGTCTCTAGGGTAGTTGTTAAAATAGCTCAAAGATGGACACTTTGTGCCTATTAACCCCAGAGTACATTTCCATGGCACTGGCAATTCTCAGGCTGTTTAACCTTTGCTTTAGTACCAGAGGAAAACACTGTTAGTTTGCTCTCTTAATAAGTAACTAATCAGGACAATGTGACACATACCTTTTTCTTTTGTTTTCTGTACTGATAATGGCAAATATTTCACACCAGTGTAAACAGATGATAGATTTGTATTTCCATTTTCAGTTTCTTTCCTTCCTTCCTCTTTCTCTCCTCCCCTATCTCCTTCCATTTCTTTTCCCTATTTTTCTTGTCATATTTTGTAACATAATTTTCATATATCCCTTACAATCTCTTAAATTAGAGGACAGGGGAGTCTTTGGACAGCATCAATCTTAAACAGTTTTTATTAATTTCGAAGAGTCTTAAGAGAAACATGTAGTCCCATCATAAAAAAATAATAAAACTGTGATAAATTTAAATCTTAAGCAATTTTGTAATCCTTGGAGGGAAAGTCTACTTGATGAATAAGCTAGATATTTGAGAAAGAGGCAAAGAAAAGAAATAATGATATATGCTGCACTATTTGGGGTTATTGGTTCTTTCCCTTCTTCCATTCATTTTATTCATCAAAATGATTACATTTTTCCTCACTCTCTTCTGCTCCTTCTGCTATCTTCCATGGTTACACACATTGAGAAAAGAAAAAGCTCTTAATTTCTGATCCCATTCTTCCTAATACTGAAATGAAGCAGGACCCTGTGGGGCTTCTTTTTTTTTTTTTTTATGAAAGTTGCTCAGTCACGTCTGACTCTTTGCGACCCCATGGACTATACTCTCTCTCTTTTTAGTCACTAAGTCATGTCCAACTCTTGAGACCCCGTGGACTATAGCCTGCCAGGCTCCTCTGTCCATGGGATTCTCCAGGCCAAAATACTGGAGTGGGTAGCCATTCCTTTCTCCAGGGGATCTTCCCGACCCAGGAATCAAACTGTGGTCTCTGCATTGCAGGTAGATTCTTTACCAGCTGAGCTACCAGGGAAGCCCCCAGAAGCCCCTGTGGTGCTCCTAGATACAAATATCATTCTGTGTCTTCTGTCTCTTGTTTGCAGGAAACAGGCTTCATTCAGCCTTCCTGACCTTCCCTGAGTTCCAAACGGCGGGTACAAATAGCTGCTGAGCAGGAAGGGAGATGATGCAGAGACAAGGGTTGTTGTTGTTTCGTCACTCAGTCATGTCTGACTCTTTTGTGACTACATGGACTGCAGTCCACTAGGCTCCTCTGTCTATGGGATTTCCCAGGCAAGAATACTGGAGTGGGTTGGGAAGGACAGGGAAGTTTTTGGCCAGTATCAACTGGCCAAAGAAGGGTTTCGTTCTCCAAGAGACAAGGGAGGAGCAGTCAAGAAATGATAGTGCAGCCTTGGGGTAGGGTCCTGGTTCCTCCTCAAGACATATACATAACAATATCTTTGAGCTCTTCTGCAGAATTAAAACTCCTTCCAAATAGAAGAGGTTAGCTACTTGAAGGTATATACTTTCCCAGTAGCCAATCAACTGTTACTTAGCCCATGGACCATCTATCCTGTTGATATGACTTACATAATTGGAAATCAAATAGAAGAAATTGCATGAAGGGACAGAATGCAAAGAAATAGCCCTCAGATCTCTTAGTTCCTCTCATTAGTTTATGAACCACTTAAAAAAGATTTCGTTGAGATTTCTAAGAAGAATAATTTTATTGCCAAGGCTGGAGAGGGTTACAGTCAAATTGACCCTGTAGCTTAAACTTCATCAAAAGATTATAATCTTACCAGCTATGTAACTGCCTGTCTTTCAGCATTTTACTTATACTTTTAAAACTACCAATTATTTTATTTTTGTTATATAGTACTCTCCCAGGGATTTTGTAACAAAGTACCAAACACTGAGTGGTTTACAACAACAGAAGTGTATTTAAAAAAAAAGAAATGTATTGTCTCAGTTCCAGAGGCTAGAAGTCCAAAATCAAAGTATAATAAATTTGGTACAGAGGAGAAACCCATTCAGAAAATTAGGGCAGTTTGTTATCAAAATAAAAACTCCTAAATTCCAGCAAGTATCATGACTAAAAATTGGAGTTTGGAAAACAATCACCTCTTTACCATCAAATAGGAAAGTCCTTCCTCACTTCTTCCTAGCATTTGGTGTTTCGCCGGCAGTCCTTGGCATTCCTTGGCTGGTACCTGCATAAATCCAATTTCTGTCTCCATCATCACACAGCATTCTCTCTGTGTGTCTGTGTGTCTTTTCTCTTCTTAAAAGGACAGCAGTCTTAGCAGATTAAAGGCCCATTCTACTCCAATGTAACCTCATGATTACATCTGCAATGACCCTATCTCCAAGTAAGGTCACATTTTTGAAGTACTGAGGGTTAGGAGTTTAACATGTTATTTTAGAAGAAATAACACAGACCTCATGTGCATGCTCCGTCGCTAAGTCGTGTCTAACTCTTTGGTGACCATATGGACTGTAGCCAAAGAGGCTCCTCTGTCCATGGGATTTCCCAGGCAAGAGTACTGGAGTGGGTTGCTATTTCCTTTTCTAGAAGATCTTCTCAACCCAGAGATCAAACCTGAGTCTCTTGCATCGGCAGACGGATTCTCTACCACTCTTAACAAGTTATAAAAGCAACATGTGCTTATTTATTGGGTTGGCCCAGAAGTTCTTTTGATTTTTCTATAAGATGGTAGGGAAAAACCCTAGCAAACTTTTGGGCCAACTCAATAACATCTCAAGCAATACAAATGTCTGCAAAATAACAAATAAAGGTAATACCTCCATCCTTCCCCCCATTCCCAATCTCTGGAAATAATCACTGTTAAAAGTCTAATGTGTATAATTCCAAATTTTCCCAACATATAAACATACAGATGAACTAAGTATATGTATTTTTTCTGCAAAAGATAATAGAGGTTCTACATATAGTTCTCCAAGTTGCCTTTTTTTTTTTTTTTTTACTTAATTACATGTCATGGACATCTTTCCATGTTACTATTTCCACAGTAGGAAATAATAATGACTGATATTCACTGAGAGTCCAATATAAACAGGTTTATTTTAATTGCTTTCTATGAATCATTTTATTTAATATTTTTGCAACAGCCCTATGATGTAGGTCTGATTACTGTTCCCATTTTGTAGATGAGTAAGCCAAGGCAGAGGAGATTGAATAATTTGCCAAAGACTACATAGATAGTATGTGGAAGACATGTGTTTCCATCTTATGGTTTGATGCTAACACTGACTCGATGGACATGAGTTTGAGCAAGCTCCAGGAGTTAGTGATGGACAGGGAAGCCTGGTGTGCTGCAGTCCATGAAGTCGCAGAGAGTCAGACACAACTGAATGACTGAACTGAACTGAACTGATGCTCTTAACCCTTCCTTCATATTAGCCACATGGCATTTCATTTTACTCTTTCATTTGAAGGAACTTAAAAATAACAGAGATAAATCTGTCACTTTGTGATGTGACTTAAAGAAGATTGCCTTTTGTGCCTTAGCTAAAGTAAATGTAAGGCTCAGACCTTAGATTATTTGATGTTAGTATCCCCCTGGGGATACTATGTTTCCAGATAATTCCATGTATTAATGCATAATATTTATAGTATCATTTATTTTTAAACACTTATTATTTTACACTTAATGAGTACTTTCTTTAAGAATGATGACAACCTACCAGACAATGGAAAAGTAAAGTGCAATTTTGCTCTCCAAGTCCTGATGAAAGAAAAAGCAAGCTGAACAAATAATTTTAAAATAATGTTAGGTGTACAGTGGGAGTTAAGAAAAAGAGAGAGAGAGAGTAATCAACTTTGTGGTGGATTGGTTGGGGAAATCTTCAGTGATGAATTGATGTATTGATAATTGAGATGAGTCTTCAAAAATTGCACAAGTCTTGTGAGGCGGATATGGGTGAAGGAAGTTCAGGTTGGAGGATGTGGCAGGCAGCTTCTGAAATGGCTCCCAATAATGCCACTTCCTGGTATTTGTATCTTTGTGTAATCTCCTCACCTCCAGTGTGGGCTGAGTCTACTGACTTGCTTCTACCCAATATAGTAAGGTGATGCGATGTCACCTGTATGATAAGGGTGCATTAGATTCTGACTCTTGTCCTGTTGGCTTTGATGGAACAGCTGCCATATTTGTAAAAGAGTGGTCTATGAGCGAGCCTATGAGGCGAGGAACCAAGGAAAAGTCTCCAAGCAGCAGCCAGGTGGAATTTGAACCTCAAGGAATTAAACTATTAGAACTACTGAATGGACTTGGAAATAGATCCTTCCTCAGCTGAGCCTTCAGCTGGGATCCTAGTCCTGACACCTTGATTATAGCTTTTAAGACATCTTGAAGGAGAGGACCCAACAGGATTTCCCCTGGATTCCTAATCTACAGGAATTGTGAGATAACAAATGTGTGTTGTTTTAAGTCCAAGTTTATGGTAATATTTGGCATAACAATAGATAAGTAATACAGTAGACTTTATAAGCAGAAAGAACTGTGTAAAACACACAACAGAGAGAGAGAGAGAGAGAGAGAGAGAGAGAGAAAGAGACAGTGTGGAACATCTTTCTACGCCCGAGTACTCTTACACTTGTTGAAACTTAGAGCATAAAGGTGTTCAGGCTAAGGACTGAGTCTGGAAAGGCAAACCAAGCTGTAACCACAAAGGCTACTCATGCCATGTTGATGAGCGTGGACCTCAGGCAGTGTGGCATTATTGAAGGGCTGGAAATAACAGAATTAGTTCAGGTTTGGGAGGGGCCACTCTCTGGATGCCAGGAATAGAAATGTGAAAGCATGCAGGCAGGTAGCCTTTGGGGACAGTGATGATGCATAGCTGAGGGAAGACACTGAATAGGGTTGAGGAGTGTTTAAGAGGTTGACTCACCAGGTTTTAATGAACGGGAATGTGAGTGAGGACAACACAGTCTAGGATGATTCTTGGGAATTTTGCCACATGACTGCATGAATTCTGGAGCCACAGATTAGGAAAAGCCACTTTAGGGTGGAAGATAATGAAATTACACAGGTTGAATTTCAGTTATCTGTGGGAGATGTCTCATGGAATGTATTGGCCTGGAGGTCAAGAGAGAGATTGTGCTTGGAGAATATCTGGGTAGCAGTGAACACGCATGAAGACATACAATTTTCAGGGGAAGCAATTAAATGAAAAAAGAAGAGAACACAAGACAAATCATGGAATTAACAACATTTAATAGAGGAACAGGATACAGAGGACCAGCCAGGGAGATTGAAAAGTAACAGAGCAAAAGCTGGAGAACTTGAGAGAGTGTGGGAGGCAGGAGCATGTCAAGAGGACAGTGGCCAACAGTGTTAAATATTTTTGTGAAGCCTTAAGTGATGAGAAATGCAACGTTTCTGCTGACTTCAGTGAGTTCAATGAGAGTTTACCTACCTTCTTGTACATTTCCTCAAAGCTGCACAATTATTTCAGCATTGTCAAAATTTTGAATGCCTTAGGATTGTGATAAGAGTGATCATTTTAAATGATTTTCTCCCCTTGGTCATAGATATTATTATTAGGCATTGGTTCTGGTACCAATCATTGGGCCTAGCATAAATAACAGCATTCCATGCTGGGAAATGGCCTTATTTTTCTGATAGCTTGACAAGTTTTTAATCAGCATTGCACCATGCAGAGCTGGAAATAATAATTTGATTTACATGCAGTCTATAAGTGACATTAGATAACAAATAGTTCTCAGTGGGAGAGAAATATGGTAGGCCTTTCAATAGCTAAATATTATAGCTTGTCACACAAAAGGCCGTCCTTTGTTGAAATAATACTACAAAAGTTGATTTTAGTAAATTACATCCCAAACTGGTTATTTGAATAGAAAGGCAAGTCATTGAGATAGATTAAGGTCATTAAATATTGGGTAGGCGTAAGACTACATCAGTTTTCCATGTCTCCGTAGGGCATGCCAATTATTTTCAGATGACATAAACTCAAGTACATGTTTATTACGAGTGATGACAAATAAACAGTGAAGTGTGTGCCTCTGAGAAACACCTGCTTGAATGAAGTATTAACGGTATCAAATTATTCTATGTGTTGGTGACTGATAAATAAAATAACTTTTGTGATTTCCATGATTTTACTTACCATTTGTTCTTAAATGACTACCATGTTTTTGGCAGATTGTCATTTTATCCAAAATCACCTGATTGTAAGTTAACTGTCCATCTGTTCAACTATGTCACAAAGCACATATTTTAATTTACTTTCTCTTTTAGGGTATCCCTCTCTTTATAACATCAAATTTTATGAAGCTGCAACCATATAGGCACTAGATTAAAGATGCGAAGGGAAAATATATTGCATCTGTTGTAGATTTCATTGTGTACAATAACTGATTGGTATGAGGTCACTCTGTAAAGCTGTTTGATTTGCAGTTCTTTTTCTCTTAGAAACAGATAAAAGATAGTATCAATGACTCATATTAACACTGGTTACCTTTGTTATCTGTCCTCTGTATTATTTCTAAATCAGTTGGTGGAGAGATTGCAATTACTGTAAAATACCTAAAGATGTAAAACAAACTAGTGTGAAGGAACCATAGAGCCAAAATTAGAGAAGGGTTGATTCAACCATTAAAGAAAACATGAACATCCACTCCCTTGCCTTCAATTATTTCCAAAGGAATGAGTCCTAGTGAATGAGAATCTTACTTAATTAGAGGAATAGATTTTATTATTTCCCTCAGTAAACCTAATAACAAGCAAATCTTAATATCACAATATTTTTATATCCAATTCCTGTAATACTTATTTAAAATAAAAGCATTCAAAAAATATTTTTGGTCTATGGAACAAGTTTACATACATAGGTTCAGATTTGCATTTTTCCATATTTTTGAAACTGCACCATCAAAAAGAAAATCACTTGTTAAATAGTTTCATATTTATCTCAAAATACATATTATTTTATGTTATTTAAAAACATACTTTAATGCTCAGTTATTATGGCAGATTTCATGTTAGGGGGTGAATACCCTACCATATTCTGAAGCATATTTATCTTCATAGCTTTCTGCATTTTTGAAAGATTTTTTTTTTTTTATGTAGACCATTTCTAAAGTCTTTACTGAATTTGTTACAATATTCCTTCTGCTTTTTATGTTCTGGTTTCTTTTGGCCCTGAGGCATGTGGTGTCTTAGCTCCCAGTTTAGGGATCGAATTCCACCCCGTGCATTGGAAAGTAAAGTCTTAACCACTGAACCTCCAGGGAAGCCCCTATTCTTATAATTTTTCTCCAAAGTGTTTTTGCAAGAACATCAGAGATTCAATAATGATAATCATCTATTTATTTTGGTGAGTGCATGATAATTTATTTAAAGCCAACCTCTATTGTGGGTCTTCCTTGGTAGCTATGACGGTAAAGAACCTGCCTGCAATGCAGGAGACCCGTGCTCGATCCCTATGTTGGCAAGATCCCCTGGAGAAGGGAATGACTATGAACTTCAGTCTTCTTGCCTGGAGATTCCATGGACAGAGAAGCCTGGAGGGCTACAGTCCACAGGGTCACAAAGAGTTGGACACGACTGAGTGACTAACACTTTCCATCTCCATTGTACACTGAATACTTGAGAAGGGATTATGTCCAATTTGATTATATGTGTATCAATAGTTTGTGACCACATAGTAGGTTTTTAGTTAATATTTCTCAAAATATTAACTAGAATCTAGTTTCCAATTCTCACTCTGATATAATCCACAAATTCATGTTATATTTCTTAAAAATATATATACACATGTATAAAACTATGATTTCTAGAATGAAGGAAGGGCTTGACTTTGCATATAGCAATAAGCAGAGACAAGCTGCTGCTGCTGCTAAGTCACTTCAGTCGTGTCCAACTCTGCGCGACCCCATAGACGGCAGCCCACCAGGCTCCGCCGTCCCTGGGATTCTCCAGACAAGAACACTGGAGTGGGTTGCCATTTCCTTCTCCAGTGCATGAAAGTGAAAAGTGAAAGTGAAGTCGCTCAGTCGTGTCTGACTCTTCGCGACCCCATGGACTGCAGCCTACCAGGCTCCTCCGTCCATGGGATTTTCCAGGCAAGAGTACTGGAGTGGGGTGCCATTGCCTTGAGTTCAATTACTTTACCTCTCCATGTACAGCTTTCAACCAACAGTGGACTTCTACTGATCCAAAGTCAGAGTTTGAGAACTGACTCTAAGCATATCTATCATGCTCAGTGACCTATTCTGGACAGTTTTGTCATCCTTTTTTCCACTGAGTCCCATGAGATGAATGGCATGCAATGCTTCAATTTCATGGCCTACTAGATAAGCTAGTATGTGGCTCCAATTCCACCTCTCTTCCTCATGAAAAATGACACATATCAGACTGAGAACATGTTAGGGCAATGTAGTTATAGGAATAATTTTTAAAATATTCTGTTAGGTTAAAAAAGAATATAATGGTTTACAAAAACAAACTTCAATTATCTGTACTGAATTCTAAGTGTCACATTTCATTACAGATATAGATATACTAATATCTAATGAGAGAAAGACAGGTGACCCAGTAAAATATGGTGCCATCCTTTAATAGTTCAAAACAATGGATCCTTTATGAAGCTCATAATCGTTTACCTCTTAGTGTGACCACCAGCTATTGTTTATAATGACTAAAAATTGATAATGTTAATTTTCTTCAAAATTGCACTATAGCCATCTGCATGTTAACACATAAAATTCAAATGTATTTTGAGATACAATCTATTATTATTATTAATTATACTCAATTATTTGTTTCTTAAACATTGGAGTTCAAAGCCATGGACTTGCTTCCTGAAAAAAAGTGGGGAATGGGACATAGGATGCAAATAGGAAAAACACATTATCTCTAACAGCTTGCCCATCTGCTTCTTGATGTGTCATATTCTTAAGTTACCCAGCTTTTCTTAAAATAGAAACATGGATAAGAGCTTTTTCACCTTGGATGGAGGGTAGCTACAAGTTTTTTGAGAAAGAAAGATAATTCTGAAAGGAAAATGACACTTAAAGAGGCTTTTTGTTGTTGCTAACACTTCCCTGGAGAAAGGATGCTTCAATCAGAGTGAGGGGATGGAACACTGAAGCGCCACGAGGGAAGAATGCACTGATTGCTTCTCTGACAAGATTCCGGATGTGCTCAAGAAAAGGTGCAGGTCCCCCCAAACTACACAAAACCAAACCAAGTGAAGGACAGAACGTAGAAAGCCCAAGACTCCAAAATCAAGAGAACAGGCCCTACTATAGGATATCTGGCCGTAAGCATGAGGACAGAAGACCTGTGGCTTTGGAGACAGGGGGATTGCACGTACTGCCGTATGGATGATGAGGGAGTTAGATGGAGCACTGTTCATGATAAATAAGCTTCCAAGAGACTGGAACATGAGAAAGTGTTGGTCCCTACACGGAATCTTCTAACTTCATATTAGCTGATGGTGTTTTCTTGTTTACCACCACACTTTCTATACATTCTACTGGAGGTTTTTAAACAAAATCTAGCTATTTGAAAGCTACATCAAGTCTTAAGCCAAGTCAGATTTTCTTATTGGTGGGGATCGTAGTGGTGGTTATGATATGTTGTTTGTTTTCCTTTATCATGGGCATCTCCAATACAAAAGATTACATACTGCACATATGACGTGGGGCTTCAGCAAGAACATTTTTTAAAGTATTGACATTTTTAACCTCAAATTACTTAATACCTCATTTCAAAGAGAGTTTGTATAAATTATGTGAAAGGAATACATTTAGACCATTCATTATTTAAATAGCTTAAGACTATTTAGAGTAAAATGCTTTCTTTTGTCTATAGAATGTAGCTGATTGATTCAATACCGTACTGCACTTTAAAAATGGTGACAAAAGTTAAAGCCTGTAATTTTCATTGACAGCTTAAATTGTACTTGGACCTGGTTCAGAAATCAGTATAATCTTTAGAGTAAGTATAATAATATCTCCTAGGGGATTCCACAGAATAAGGCCAAATCCTATTTCATGGCCTACCAGCCCACTCCAACTCAAGGCTGCTACCTTTATAACCTCGTTCCCCTCACTGTCTCCAATGGTGCCCTCCAATAGAGCAACTCAGACTTTGGGTAATTTTCCACCTGTATCTCATCTCTCTCATTTCTTCCTGGTCTTGCTCATTATATTTCCTGTGCTAAAAATTCTCTTTACCTTCTCTAATTGATAAATCCATCATTCTATGGGGCTTCCCAGGTGGCACAGTGGTAAAGAATAAAAAAAAAAAAAAAGAATCCACCTGGCAATGCAAGAGATCAGGAGACACAGGTTCAATCCCTGGGTTGGGAAGATCCCTTGGAGAAGGAAATGGCAACCCACTCCAGTAGTTTAGCCTGGGAAATCCCATTGAAAGAGGAGCCTGGCGGGCTACAGTCCATGGGGCTGCAAAGAGTCGGACATGACTGAGCGCACACACCCGTCATTCTATTTTGGCTTTTAACTCAAATATGAACTTGTCTCTGACCATTTCCCTTGTGACTCAAAAGAAAACAGAGAGGCAGAGTGGTTTGGGAATCAGGAGTCTTGGCTTTGGACCCACATTTCCTGAGTTCAAATCCAAGCCACACTGTCTATTAGCTTTATGGCCTTGGGCAAAATGCATCATCATTTAGGGTCTAAAAATATGGAGATAATATCCATTCATTCTTACTTCTGGTAGCGTATATAAACCACGTAAAAGAGAATGTGACCCACAGTTAATATTAGCTGTTATATTTATTACTTCCCAAAGGAAAATTAATGGTATCATCAACTGTTCCAATGTACTAATTGCATAGTTCTATTATTGTATATTTTATTGGATCATAGTTGGATATCTTCATGTCTGGCCCTCTTGTGAGATTTAAACTCCGCTGTGTGTGCCCAGAAAGTTTTTTGGAGCCTGTTAGCAATAAATGAAATGGCCTCATTTCTTTTTTAAGCATTTTCCAGCAAAGTCTAACTCAATGCAACTAAGCCATGCCGTGTGAGGGCCACCCAAGACGGACAGGTCATGGTGGAGAGGTCTAACAGAATGTGGTCCACTGGAGAAGGGGATGGAAAACCACTTCAGTATTCTTGCCTTGAGAACCCCATGAACATTATGAAAAGGCAAAAAGATAGGACACTGAAAGATGAACTCCCCAGGTCGGTAGGTGCCCAATATGCTACTGGAGATCAGTGGAGAAATAACTCCAGAAAGAATGAAGGGAGGGAGCCAAAGCAAAAACAACACCCAGCTGTGGATGTGATTGGTGATAGAAGCAAAGTCCGATGCTGTAAAGAGCAATATTGCATAGGAACCTGGAATGTTAGGTCCATGAATCAAGGCAAATTGGAAGTGGTCAAACAGGAGATGGCAAGAGTGAACGTCAACATTCTAGGAATCAGCGAACTAAGATGGACTGGAATGGGTGAATTTAACTCAGATGACCATTATATCTACTACTGTGGGCAGGAATCCCTTAGAAGAAATGGAGTAGCCATCATGGTCAACAAGAGTCCGAAATGCAGTACTTGGATGCAATCTCAAAAATGACAGAATGATCTCTGTTCGTTTCCAAGGCAAACCACTCAATATTACCATAACCCAAGTCTATGCTCTGACCAGTAACGCTGAAGAAGCTGAAGTTGAATGGTTCTATGAAGACCAACAAGACCTTTTAGAACTAACACCCCAAAAAGATGTCCTTTTCATTATAGGGGACTGGAATGCAAAAGTAGGAAGTCAAGAAACACCTAGATTAACAGGCAAATTTGGCTTTGGAGTACAGAATGAAGCAGGACAAAGGCTAATAAAGTTTTGCCAAGAGAACGCACTGGTCATAGCAAACACCCTCTTCCAACAACACAATAGAAGACTCTACACATGGATATCACCAGAAGGTCAACACCGAAATCAGATTGATTATATTCTTTGCAGCCAAAGATTAAGAAGCTTTATACAGTCAGCAAAAAAAAGACCTGGAGCTGACTGTGGATCAGATCATGAACTCTTTATTGCCAAATTCAGACTTAAATTGAAGAAAGTAGGGAAAACCACTAGACCATGCAGGTATGACCTAAATCAAATCCCTTACAATTAAATGGTGGAAGTGACAAATAGATTTAAGGGACTAGATCTGATAGACACAGTGCCTGATGAACTATGGATGGAGCTTCATGACATTGACAGGAGGCAGGGATCAAGACCATGCCCAAGAAAAAGAAATGCAAAAGAGCAAAATGGCTGTCTGAGGAGGCCTTACAAATAGCTGTTAAAAGAAGAGAATTGAAAAGCAAAGGAGAAAAGGAAAGATACTCCCATTTGAATGCAGAGTTCCAAAGAATAGCAAGGAGAGATAAGAAAGCCTTCCTCAGCGATCAATGCAAAGAAATCGAGGAAAACAACAGAACGACTGGAGATCTCTTCAAGAAAATTAGAGATACCAAGGGAACATTTTTGCAAAGATGGGATCGATAAAGGACAGAAATGGTATGGGCCTAACAGAAGCAGAAGATATTAAGAAGAGGTGGCAAGAATATACAGAAGAACTATACAAAAAAGATCTTCACAACCCAGAAAATCACGATGGTGTGATCACTCACCTAGAGCAAGACGTCCTGGAATGTGAAGCCAAGTGGGCCTTAGGAAGCCTCACTACGAACAAAGCTAGTGGAGATGATGGAATTCCAGTTGAGCTATTTCAAATTCTGAAAGATGATGCTGTGAAAGTGCTGCACTCAATATGCCAGCAAATTTGGAAAACTCAGCAGTGGCCACAGGACTAGCAAAGGTGAGTTTTCATTCCAATCTCAAAGAAAGGCAATGCCAAAGAATGCTCGAACTACCGCACAATTGCACTCATCTCACAAGTTAGTAAACTAATGCTCAAAATTCTCCAAGCCAGGCTTCAGCAACATGTGAACCGTGAACTTCCAAATATTCAAGCTGGTTTTAGAAAAGGCAGAGGAACCAGAGATCAAATTGCCAACATCCGCTGGATCATCGAAAAAGCAAGAGAGTTCCAGAAAAACATCTATTTCTGCTTTATTGACTATGCCAAAGCCTTTGACTGTGTGGATCACAATAAACTGTGGAAAATTCTGAAAGAGATGGGAATACCAGACCACCTGACCTGCCTCGTGAGAAACCTGTATGCAGGTCAGGAAGCAACAGTTAGAATTGGACATGGAACAGCAGACTGGTTCCAAATTGGAAAAGGAGTACGTCAAGGCTGTATATTGTCACCCTGCTTATTTAACTTATACATAGAGTACATCATAAGAAACGCTGGGCTGGAAGAAACACAAGCTGGAATCAAGTTTGCCAGGAGAAATATAGATAACCTCAGATATGCAGATGACACCACCCTTATGGCAGAAAGTGAAGAAGAACTAAAGAGCCTCTTGATGAAAGTGAAAGAGGAGAGTGAAAAAGTTGGCTTAAAGTGCAACGTTCAGAAAATTAAGATCATGGCATCTGGTCCCATCACTTCATGGCAAATAGATGGGGAAACAGTGGAAACAGTGTCAGACTTTATATTTTTGAGCTCCAAAATCACTGCAGATGGTGACTGCAGCCATGAAATGAAAAGACGCTTACTCCTTGGAAGGAAAGTTATGACCAACTTAGATAGCATATTTAAAAGCAGAGACATTACTTTGCCAACAAAGGTCCATCTAGTCAAGGCTATGGTTTTTCCAGGAGTCATGTATGGATGTGAGAGTTGGACTGTGACGAAAGCTTAGCGCCGAAGAATTGATGCTTTTGAACTGTGGCGTTGGAGAAGACTCTCGAGAGTCCCTTGGACTGCAAGGAGATCCAACCAGTCCATCCTAAAGGAGATCAGCCCTGGGTGTTCATTGGAGGGACTGATGTTGAAGCTGAAACTCCAATACTTTGGCCACCTCATGAGAAGAGTTGACTCATTGGAAAAGACCCTGATGCTGGGAAGGATTGAGGGCAGGAGGAGAAGGGGACGACAGAGGGTGAGATGGCTGGATGGCATCACTGACTCGATGGACATGAGTTTGGGTAAACTCTGGGAGTTGGTGATGGACAGGGAGGCCTGACCTACTGCAATTCATGGGGGTGCAAAGAGTCGTACACGACTGAGCAACTGAACTGAACTGAACTGATACCATACACAATTGCTTGAGAATTAATTTATTATTTTACTCTTACAGCCATTATTTCCCCTTTTTTTAAAATTAGAAGTGATGGAGAAATTATTTAGACAACCAAAGTGTTTCTGTATATTTTATCCATTAGTTTCCAGTTCTAAAAGACAATTTAAACCCCATGAAGAGAGATTGTTTACCAGAAATCTTTTTACACAGAATTTGTGTTGAAGTCATTTAACAGTGACTCCATTGTTATTTTGTGGAATATTCCTAATGAGCTGGCACAGTCCGCAAAGGAGATAAGTGATAGATAGCTCAGTTGTTCAATAAGAATTCTCTACTAAAGAAATAAACATACATTATTGCCTTCATGGACAAGCCAATGGGATAATGGTACTTTAAATTTTATTGGCATGGTATTTGAAATTTACTGTTAATTGGTACGAAACATTATCACTCTATGAAACATTGGCACTCACCATATATTTGGAGCATCTGCTCCATATCTAATTAGACTGTCTCTGCTCCAAAAATCCACAGTGGAGTAAGAGTAAAAAAGCCCGTGGCCACCCAAGTAGCCCAGTGGCCAAAGCATAAAGATGTTTGAGTGCCAGCATCCCCTTTGAACTCTGGAACAGCCACATAATTAAGGCCTGCATTATGCACTTGGTTATCCAGTATCTTTTATCCATCAATTCACTTCAGCCTTTGTGTATGGAGACTAATCAGATATTCAACAATTATTTATTGAGGTCTTATTATGTTCCATGACATGTTATGGTGCTCTGGCTATATCAGTGAACAAAACCAACCTAATGACATACTGTTGTTTACTTTAAAAAGTAATGCCATGGTTAATAACCGTTCTCCTGCACTCTCTTTTATTAAATATTTCACAAAGAGGCATTTAATGCATTATCAAATGTCATATAACACTTGAAAGATGCTAGAAACAGTTTTTGGTAATCCTTTAGCTTCTTTTCCTCCCATATTTTGGATTCTTTTAGCAGAAACTTGCTCTGTGCATACACAGAAAGAAAAATTCTTTTTATTACAAAGAAGTGATGACTCACCACAGAAAATTATTCATTAAATTGTGCTTATTATCAAATTTTTAACTTCTTTTCTTGTAATAAAATTATTTCTCTAAGTGATATGTTTTCCTAAAGTATTAATTTTTTACAGTTCTCTGTGCACCTAGCAAAAATTCCCCAAAAATGTATTACTATAATTTCTTAGAAATTTATTAGGATTTGAAGAATAGAAGCATTTAAGCATTTTAACAATATGCTATTTGGAAATTTACATGTTGCTAGTTGGTTCCACAAGTGCCAAAATATGCTACCATTATTTTTTATGTAGGAAACTCACATTGTAAGAAGAAGAAAAGTAAATCAAGAAGCATACATTTGTCCTTTGTGCCAATTTGACATAAAATATAGACTAGGAATTGAATTTTGATGTCCCCAAATAATGTGCTTCTTAGTAATGCTCAGGTATCAGTAGGTAGAAATCATGAGGAATATGGTAGATTTACTCCTTGAGAACTAAAGCAACTGAAGCAACTGATGGTGACCAAAACCTGTCTTGGCATGGCAGAGACCTTCACTTTGTGCATATATTTTAAATATTAATAGGATTTATATTCCTCATCAGCAGTCAACTTAAGTATGTCCCTGTAGTAACACTAGTGAGGACCAAAGCTATTGGAAACTCAGAGAAGACAGAGAAGGATCATTTTTCCCCTGCTACTCATGCTCACAGAGCCACTGATAGTCCAACCAATAATATGCTTGCTCTCAGGCATCACATATGGAACCCCATTTATGAGAATGATCTTCAGAGAATGAGGGAATGGAACTTAGGGGAATTATTCTTAGCACTCAGCATTTTGTTGTTTAATGACAGCATCAACTACAAATCAGCACTTGCTGTGGGCACTTGTCATCTACTTCTACAAGGATTAAACCATGTGCTGCTGCAACTGCTCACCTCCTCCACCTCCTGAAAGGAGTGCAGGGTGCCGATCAGGAATGAGGCACTCTGTGCTTGGGGAAAGCTGGCAGAACAGGTCTTCAGAGAGTCAGATATTTTCCGGAGCTGATTTTATGAGCCCAATTCTTGCATCGCCTCACATCTAGAAAAGTACTAAATTCCTTTATGGTGAAGACTATTCCTTGTGACTAGCAGCAGCTTTCTGTAAAAAATACGTGCTTCATTGCAGGTACTTCCCCTTCACCAAAATCACATGTATATTGTCCTTCCCCTCTACCTCTTCAGAGTGGTTTCTCAGAGGTATCTGAGATGCTGTCTCCCGGGCCACAGTCCTCACTTTGCTCCAAATAAAACTTAACTCGCTACTCTCATGTTGTGCATTTTTTACTTTTAAAGTCAGCAGTAGTGCCCTATTGATCATGAGGAGTTTTGTTCAGGCAAAAATGCATCACCAAATACCTACTTTATGCTATCAAGGTTTTCAAAAGGAGATGGTTTCAAGACCATTACCTGTTTAGTCTCCTTCATATAAATGGAGGAGTTATGATGCTCTTCTGTTCTGTTTATTTGCTCAGTCATGTCTGACTCTTTGTGACTCCGCCCATGAGATTTTTCAGGCAAGAATACTGGGTGGGTTGGCATTTCCTCCTCCAGGGGGATCTTCCCAAACCAGGGATTGAACTCACATCTCCTACATCTTTTGCACTGTAGGCAGATTCTTTACCCGTTACATTAAAGAAATAGAATGACATCTCATGGCAATGCAAATGGGATAATTTGTGCCTTCTTTTTCCTACTGGAGATTTCCCTAAGGACTTCTGATTCATATTTGTATAGGCACCTTGATTTCTGGTCAATAACTCCAAGCTGGATTTTACCTTCATCTGGTTGCACCTCAGTGACCCTTGCTGTCCTCATTTTCAATTTATTTCTACTATAAATTATTTCATTCAAGTAATACTGTCAGAATTCCAAATTTAATAAAAACGAGTCATTTTTAATCACTGTGCAGAAAAAATAGATCACTGTGAATATGCTGAGGCAAAGTGACTTTTATTTATTATGTAATTAAATTACTTACATGATTAAGCTTTGCTGAGTTTAAGAAATCTGCATTGGCTAATTCAATCAACCAGACCAGAAATGGTGAAAACTCAACAGCAAATCACATATAAACCTAGCTTCTTACTTCAGTATGATTTCCTAGTGATAATTATCAAGGGAATATACATATGAATCAAGGAATACTTGCAAAATTCTGTAGTTAAAACAAAGAAGACAATTAAGATGTTTGTTTTCAATGTAGACTAGAGTGTAAAAACAACTGTAACTGATGAAAAGGCTTAGAAGTATGTGGGGTAATGGCACAGATTTGTATTCTAAGATGCTAGTTTCACATCTATTCAGAGCTGAACTTGGTAGGTCATTTTCTCTCTGGAATGAGCACAAACTATTTAAAAGGTTTTCAGACTTGTTTTGCATCACACTTAACAACACTGTCACAAGGGAAAAAACAAAAAAACAATAGCAATCAAACAAACTGTGAGTTTGCACTAGAAAACACACAAGGAGTGCTATTGCTTCCTCAAGTTAACACCCATACACTTTTTGTTTCTAATTAATGGAAGGTTATGCTCTGGTTCAGCTTATTGCAAACAAGCTCAATTGTTGGAAAAATCAATAACGCTGAACAGAAAAAAGTACTGAGGAGGTGATGGGGCTGTTTGGTGAGAGAATGTGTGGAATACCTGTGCTTACAATGTTGTTCGTTCATTCATGCACTTGCAGTAATAAGAAAAGCTGTATTACCTTCCAGAAAAAGAACTTGACCACTGGCTCCATTCTCCTCACTGCACTATGTCTATGCATGTGGTCGACTGCAATCTGTTTCAGTGGAAAATTAATGCTTACCTAATATAATAGCATAAAAGTCAAGCCAGGTATTGAAAACAATGTTGAAAATAGATCATCTTATCAATGGCTTCTTCTAAAGTAAATTATTTTATAAGCCAGCTGCATTAAGTTTGCCTATAGTCTAATAATATTGACTTAAAAGCTTTTGACTTTAAAGTTTTTAATGCACATAATAATTAATGCAGTTTCTTACACATTACATAGTTATGTACAGATTTACATATATATGCATGTGCATATATTATATACACTGGAGTAGGAAATGGCAACCCACTCCAGTATTCTTGCCTGGAGAATCCCATAGACAGAGGAGCCTGGCGGGCTACAGTCCATAGGGTCACAAAGAGTCGGTCACGACTGAAGTGACTTAGCATATTATATACATACATGCTTTGTCATCTGTATATGGTTACAGAAGAATACTGCAAGTGTATTAATATATATATATATATAATATTGGAACTTCCCAGGTGGCTCTAGTGGTAAAGAACTTGCCTGCCAATGTAGGAGATGTAAGAGATGCAGGTTCCATCTCAGAGTTGGAAAGATCTCCAGGAGGAGGGCATGGCAATCCACTCCAGTATTCTGGCCTGGGAAATCCCATGGACAGAGGAGCCTGGTGGGCTACTGTCCATGAGGTTGCAGAGTTGGACATGACTGAAGCAAGTTAGCATGCATGCACATATAAAATAATATTATATACATTTAACATACATGTATTTATATTAACATATTAATATAGAATATGTAAGTAGCTTATTTTAGTATTATATTGCATGTGTATTATTTATACATGTCATATATATATTCTATATATGTCTCATATATATGTCTATATAAAATAATCATTTATAAAATATTACTTTTCCACTTTCAGGTAAAGGGATAGGATTCAGAGAGGTTAGTTGATGTGATCAAGGTCACACAGCTAAGAAAAGGCAGAACTGGAACCTAAATCTGAGATTCTTTAAGATCTCTGGTCTTTCTCTATGCCTCTTCTCTTGGTAAATCCAGAAAAAAAATATTTGAAAGATACAGAGTGATTTTATGTATTACTAACCCAGACTGAATATTCATATTCTAAATGTGATGGCAATGTTTATGATTATTGATCATCAACAAACTAAAAATGATGGGTATTTTGTTAAGATGACTTCTGGTTGCAATACCAATCTGTATGTTTCATTGGTTCAATGTATGATTTTGATTTTTTTTCCCCCATTTTGCTTTGTTTCATAGAAGTTGTTGCAATAACCCCAACCACTGTAAGACATGTATTTTGATATTTAAGGCTTTAAAAAAAATAATCAGTCTTTTCTTTTCATTGTATACTTTGTAACACAGCATAGTTGGTGAATTGGTCTTAGGAGCACCAACTATGGCCACACCCGGGTTTTTCTTCAGGTCCAACTAGAATTTAACTCTGACCTTAGCTCCATTTACAGCATAGTTTGGCCACCAATTCTAGTAACTAATATGTTCTTTAAGAGTCTAAAAGTAATTTAATTCTCTAAGTCTGTGATGAGGGGAAGGGATAGTTAGGGAGTTTGGGATGGACATGTACACACTGCTATATTTAAAATGGATAACCAACAAGGAACTACTGTATAGCACAGGGAACTGTGCTCAGTGTTATGTGGCAGTCTGGATGGGAGGGGAGTTTGTGGAAGAATGGATACGTGCATATATATGGCTGAGTCCCTTCCCTGTTCACCTGAGCTATCACAACATTGTTAATTGGCTATACTCCAATACAAAATTAAAAGTTTAAAAAAAGAGTCTAAAAGTAAATGACCTGAAAAGAAATTCAATACTTGTTCACCTATATTCCTGTTTCATTTTCTCTAGTCACTACAAATTCATTTACCTCACTTTTCATTATACTTTAGGCTTAAAAACATCAGAAGTGTCGAAGGCACCATTTCATCTTAGCATACACATGATTTTCCTCTTTCTCAAATAATGTTTATAGCTCTTGTATGAGAATATTTTTCCTACCAGCTTCCTAATAATATGCAAGCACCAGGATATGAACTCAGGAAACTGTTTCCTCTATCAGTCTGTCTGGGAAAGACAAAATGATTTCAGAATAGAAATGCTGTTTTGTGAGATGGCTGAAATGCAACAAAATTGTGCTAATTAGAAGCTTGTACGTGGTCAGCAAAGAGACATGGAATTTTTTTCCTTGGACTTCTGACTGCAAAAATGTCCCAAATATGTGGGAAGCTTTCAGAGTCAGTGTCAGTTAAGAATCCCTTACTTGCAAGGTTAATATGCTAGAACCTAGGTCTCTGCTTCATTTCTATAACAGCTGGAGGAAAAACATATCTAAATAAGCCTACCAATCATTGCTTAAAATGATGGGCATAAGGCTAGCTGTGTCCTCAAGCAGGCTGTTGGCTGAAGTGACATTAGCTGGATCTTTCATAATTCCCAAATTAAAATTTTTCTAATAATTGTTGACCTGAACATTACCAAAAAGTTTCCTCTATGGAAAAACATGGCATGTTAGTTTTACTTTTGGAAAACTATCCAGACTCCAGGAGAAAAATCAAAATGATGTAAATGAATTGTTTGCAATTATCGAATTTCATAAATTAAACTAATATGTAAATCTTTGCTTTCTTATTTCAAGCAAAAGCTGATTCAGTAATGACATAACACAGATATAAGAAGGCTAATGTTTAGAGCACGTCTTTTTGGGGGGACTTCCCTGGTGGTCCAGTGGTTAAGACTTCGCCTTCCAATGCAGGGGGTGGTCAGGGAGCTAAGATCCCACATACCTCACAGCCAAAAAATCAAAACATAAAACAGAAGCAACATTGTAACAAATCCAATCAAGACCTTAAAAACGGTCTACATGAAAAAGAATGTCTCTTTTTCTTTCTTCACACCATCTCCATCAGCTCTCGTCATGTTGCGGAGTGATGTAGATGTTGGAGTGGTGGTTTGGGGGAGATGAGGGATATAGGCAAAATGTTGATTTCGACATAACCACTGAGTAGTTTGGAAGGCAGATAGAAGGAGGGGAAGGGAGACTGGTGAAGTGACTACAGTGTAGTCCCAGCAAGGTAAAGAGGGAGGCAATGGAAATGGAAAGGCTGTTATAAGCTCAGAATAATTTATAGGACATAGGACATGAGAGAAAAAGAGCAACAGAGACTACAGCCTGACAAAAGTTCAAGTCTGAGTAACTAAGAGAATGATCAGATCGATGCTGATATAAGGAAGTTCTGAAAGAACTTTAACTTTGGGAGAAAGGTAACGATTTTGATTTTAGACCAGCTGAACTGGAGGGGACAGTGGGACATCTAGTTGGCTATTTTTCCTAGGACACTAGAGATGATGAACTAAAGTTCAGGACACTTGCCTCGGCCATAGAATCTGATTTAAGAGTAAATCTATACAGTGATAAATGGGAAGGAAATCCAAATAAGAGGAGATATATGTATATGTACAGCTTCACTTCGCTGTACAGCAGAAACTAACATAACATTGTAAAGTAACTATACTCCAGTAAAAATTAATTTAAAAAAAGTAAATTTATACAGGTGAAAGAGTAAATTCTGAGATTATATCAGATTTCCAAAGGAGAAAGCACTTACTATATCACATTAGATGTTTAATGTGTTATGTGAACTGGGACAAGGGGTATAATTTGATGCATGGTGCATACCAACTGGCTGAAAAGATTTCACTCTGGAATGAATATTTACAACTGGCTCAGAGGAAGGTGTTCTAAATTTACAACATGTCATTTTTAATACCAGGATTCAAGAAAGGTTGGCAACTTATGTAGCTATGACCACAGAGGTATGAGGAGATGACTTAACAGCAAACACAGCTGTGTGACTTTAACAATTAAATATTCAAATAAATACACTTCATATATTGATTGCATCTTGTGAGTAATTGCATTTAAAGAAGCATGACATGTAGCACAAGTGTTTCCATGGTGACTGCTGCTTAAAGGAGAGTTAACAACTTCAGTAGAGAGAATCAGTTTTAAGGATTGTCATATTCAAAGGTGGAAAATACTTAACAGGAAAATACCGAAGAAATGATATATAAGGAAAAGTTATGTTTTCCAAAATTATTAGGATAAAAAATTTTGGAATATTTTCAGCTATCAATGGTAATAAAATTGACATAAGTGCCAATATCCTAAATGTATGATCTGTCTGTTATCCACCTTTTGGGCAGAATTAATAACAGTAGCATGATCAACCTAACAATCCCTTCAGAATGGGTAGCATAATGTAGAAGAACTAGAAAGGAATTTGGAGTATGGGCCTGGCATTTTACTATATGCCCTTCAGCACACCAATTAACCTCTCAGAAATTTCCTTCCTGGTCTATGAAGTGGGCAAATACTACCTAACTGGGTTTCTCTGATCTGTGAGGATGAAATGTGATAACGTGGAGGAACTGCCTCAATGTTCAGGTCAGCTGTTATCATTCCTGTGAGATTATCTGACCAAATACTTAGCTGTTTGGTGCAATCCAAAACATTATCTCTAAAGCAAGTACTGATGTGATACTACCTGGGGGAAACCCCTGCAGGAACTTCTGGCAGGGCATCTTACCAGGGAAGAAGAGTTTATCTTTCTATCCCAGAACACAGGATGTACGACTCTTCACGTGGACCCTGTTCAAATTCCCATGATTCTCCGCGTTAGGACTGAGAGCTGGAGGATCCTATTAATGGCAATAAAATGACAGGGACTTACAAGAATGGCTTGTAGGGCCATTCTGCCCCAGAATCCTTTAAAATGATCTCAGGCTTCCCTGATGGCTTTAATCAAGCATTATGAGCCCCTCCCATGCTCCACTGAGCACCACAGAAGCAGTCCTATGGGTAGGTTGCTAATCAATGGGTTAGTGAATCTATTTAATGCAGATAAAAATCTTGTCTGGGAAGGTGAGCTTGGGGTGGGAGGAAGGAAAAAGGTTTTCTCTCCTTTCTGATCTGAAATTGATTCCCAAAGAAGCTGGAAGAATGAAAAACATTAAACAAACGATGAGGGCATCAGAGAGCTTGCCTGGCAGTGCTAAGAATGAACAGAAAATGGATAATATTCACTTTGAAATTTTAATCTCTTAGCTTCTGTGATCTTAAAGACAGCAATCTAAAGGATGTTTCTGTGTTATGTTGGAACAGAAGTTATGAAAATCTCCTAACCCATGAAATCATCAACCATCATAGGATGGAGCACTTTCTAGCTGAAATTCTTTGGTCATTTTATATAAAATGCATATTGTTGCATACTTTGTTAAGTCAATAAAATATCTGAATGTAAGGTCCCTGTGTCTAGAAACAAGACTTAGTGATTGTTAGGAAGACTCATTGTATGGTAGCTGCAGCTAAGTTGCCAATTAAATCCACTTCGTAGAAAATTTGATTGATATTTTAATGTTCAAATGAATATATTTCTGAGATTCTTCAAGGATCGGAGTAACAGGGAAAGACTTATTTTGCTGTAACCTTAGCAGCAGTTCATTTTCTAAGCAAAGAGGATATTTAAAAGTTTAAGGATCTCATTGAGAGCTTTAGGACCTCTTTTTTTTTAAGATTTTTTTTTTTTTGATGTGGACCATTTTTAAAGTCTTTATTGAATTTGTCACCATATTGCTTCTGTTTTATGTTTTATGTTTTTTTGGCCACAAGGCATGTGGGATCGATCTTAGCTCCCTCACCAGGGATGGAACCCACACCCCCTGCACTGGAAGGTAAAGTCTTAACCACTGGACTGCCAGGGCAGTCCTGACTTATTTTCTTTATCGAATACATGATGGACCCTATTAAAAGGATAGAAGTACCACCCAAAGGTCAGTTTAAGACTCAGGTTCCTGGCAGTGTCAGACCTGGATAAACTCACAACTTAGTGTAAGCACGTTCTATGACCTACACTGGAACTCCCTCACACAGCTGCTTTTAATGACCTTTTAAACTTTCTTCCAGGTTGAACCATTTTTTGGGGGGTATTCACTTCCCTCCTCCAAAAGGAGCTGTCCTGTAGAGCAGCAGCCTACAAACAATTTGATAATGCACACTTATCCACAAAACAAATGTTAAAACATTGTCCTCAGAATATGTGTACATATTTACTTATAAAGTACAGACTGACATGGTGGACTAATTTACTAATATATTACAAACAAAATATGCACTAAACAGAAATGGAAACAGAAGATGAAATAAGTATTAATGCAAAATGATTTAATTTTTGTAAATATTATTTATTACATTCATTTTTATTTACTCTATTCATGTAAAATCCAAAAATAATTTCTGCTCAAAATGGAATGAGTCAGATTGGACCCGACTGGGATTTTTGGTGACTGATGCAGAGAGTACTGGAGGTCAGAGACACAACATCTCTTCTATTTGCTTAGTACTCATCCATGTTCACCTTGTTAGTATTACCTTCATACATAGTTTCTTATAGTAGTGTTAGTTGCTCAGTCATGTCAGACTCTTTGCAACCCCACGGACTGTAGCCCACCAGGCTCCTTTGTCCATGGAATTCTCCTGGCAAGAATACTGGAGTGGGTAGCCTTTTCCTTCTCCAGGGGGATCTTCCCAATCCAGGGATCGAACCCAGGTCTCCTGCATTGCAGGCAGATTCTTTACCATCTGAGCCACCAGGGAAGCCCATAGTTTCTTATAGGAATCTTTAAACAGTTAACTATTTTTAAACCACTTGTTTTGAGGGTTAACTTACTTAAAACAAGTAAGTAAGGAGGAGGGCATGGCAATCCACTTCATTATTCTTGTAAGGAGAATCCCCACGGAGAATCCTCAAGGCTAGGAGGAGGAAATGGCAACCAACTCCAGTATTCTTGCCTGGAGAATCCCCATGGACAGAGGAGCCTCATGGACTGCAGTCCATGGAGTCGCAAAGAGTCGGACACAACTGAGCGACTAAGCATAGCACAGCACAAGGTACAAACCAAGTGATCATGAGAGTGTCAATTTGGATTTTAAGTATCAGTAAAGTTCAAGTTCTTTTTAAAAATAGAGATGTGGATACAGAAATGCTTACATGGTCTTCCCAGGCTCCAGTGGGTTTGACTGAGTAATCTTGGGGATGCATATCCTCCAATTTAGAATCAACTCTTTGTGGAAGCAGAGTCAAGCATCAATGTTCTTCTAGGCTTCCTTTCTCCTTATGATCTGGCTGACTACAACAGTTTCCCTGGTTTTGAAGCACAGTTGCCAAATACCTACCAATTAGCCTTATGCCCAGAACTAGCCCTACATCATCTGCTATATCTTTGTAGTCTTATATGTATTGCTTTATTCCCCTTTATTTTAAAACAATGTACCTTATCTGATTGTGGGCTGTTTGTGGTCTCTGTTTTGAGAACTCATTTTCCAGTGGGTACAAATATGTAACTGACAATGATTCCAATAGTTACCAAAAAATTCCAAGAAAATGAAGACCTCCTGGTGGAACTTTTATAAATGAGATCCCTGCGTAAATTCTTAGGCTTGAAGAGACAAAGATCACAAGTCTAGTGCCCCTTGCGAGCTCTACTAGCTCTGCAGAGCTCGGAATGGCAACAATCTCTCAGCCTCCTGAAATGCCGCTGCCTGCTCCCACGCCATACTGAACGAATGAAGGACTCCAATAAAAAAAAAATCACAAATGGGAGGAAGTGGCCCCTAGAGTGAGGTCTGTCTCTCTGAGTAGAAGATAAGGCTTCCAGAAAGATGCTGCTTTAGGTAGAGTCTAAAGATGGCCATGTCCTCATCTCTTGAACCTGTGAATTTATTATGTTACATGGTAAGGATGGATTAAGGTAGCGGATGGATTTGTGGGTGCAAGTTGGCTGACCTTAAAAGAGGGAAATTATCCTAAATTATCTGAGTGAGCTCAATGTAATTATAAGGATCCTTATATGAAGAAGGAGGAAGGAGGAGAGTCAGTGAGAGAGGGATGCAGCATGAGAAAGACTCAACTGGCCATTGCTGGCTTGGAAGATATGCGTCATGAGCCAAGGAACATGGGCCGCCTCTGGAAGCTGACAAACGCAAGTAAACCGATCCTTGCTAGACCCTATAGAAAGGAATGTAGCCATGTCAACACCTTGATTTGAACCTAGTGAGATCTACTCCAGACTTCCAACCTTCACAACTGTGAAATAAATTGGTATGATTTTAAATCACTAAGGTTGGGGTAACTGTTCTAGCAGTAATAGAAAACTAATATTCACTTTAGAAGGATGATTTAATTGTTCAGTTCAGTTCAGTTGCTCAGTCATCTCAGACTCTTTACAACCCCATGGGTTGCAGCACACCAGGCTTCCCTGTCCATCACCAAGTCCCGGAGCTTGGTCAAACTCAAGAACATCAAGTTGGTGATGCCATCCAACCATCTCATCCTCTGTTAGGAATTGAAAACAAGAAGAGAAACCCAGGATGCAATCTAAAGGAAACTCCTGGTGAACAGTGTAAAATAGGTGCTTTCCCCTAGGAATCGGGGGGCCGAAATGGTCATGTTTATTTCACAACCTTGGGTTTCCCCTCCTTACATTACAATCTCTACCCTGCCCTCCAGTTTATAATGGGTGCTGAGACTGAGGAAGAAGGAAAATATAAAGACATGGAGACTTGCCCTTTTCTGGCTGAAACAGCTGGTATTTTGAGAACGCTGAACACTAAACTGAAAGGAGATGTTTCCAAATTGTTAAGTCACTGATGAGATACCTTGTCAAGGAAACGATGCATCTTTGAAAGAACTACAGTTATTGACTAGATTAGGAAGTAAATTTCCAGACACCATCTGCTGCAGATATTGATTAATTTTCCTGTTCTTTGATTGCAACTCAGCAAGGCGGCATGTCAGCGAGGTGGGGAGCTAGAGCCAGCTTCCGAGGTCATATGCTCTGCTCTGGTGTCTGCTCACTGTTGGTGACTACAGTGAGAGCACTGTAATTTACCCAGAGGCAGCTCTGACCCACATGTCCTTATGGGTGTGAAGCTATGTACATGTAACACGCGTCTGTGTTAATGGTTCATTTACTTTCTTTCGCTTGTCCCTTTATTTAAATAACAGTGTGTCCATGACTGTTTGAAGAAGCTGTCAAATCCTTCTCTTCCCCCAATCTGGTAAACAGTGTGTAAGGTTCTCCAGCTAACAACACTCTTTTCCCATGCCTGTGACTTCTCCAAATAACAGAGAGAAAGAAAATCAATAATAATTTCTTTCAACTATTTTGTTTCTATTTTAATGTTTCAAATGACATTTCAAGCGATTGCCCTAGCAATGACCTGGGAGATTTAAATGAATAAATGTTTTAGTGGTCAAACCTGTTTCAGCTTGCAAATAAAGGAAGTTTGTACCCGCCTGGTGCTCACTGGGATATACATATTGTAGAATTTCATCATCTATTAAAGAGAATGAATACAATTATCTGTTATTCTAATGTAACTGATTTACCATTAAATTTAAGTAAAGCCCTAGTGTGTTTCAATGTTGATGATTCTGCTTAGAGAAATAATCCAGGATATAGATAATACAATGGCTTTCTAATTCTCCTTTGATGTATGGTGCTATTTATAGAATGATACAAACTTTGAGAAAACATTTTCAGACTTTAATATTCATGAATAGATTTACTTAAAAAGAGCATATGCCATGAAGGTATAATTGTGTTCTGTGGTACCCCAATGGGATCTTATCCTATTTCATGGAGAGATTTTTAATTATATTTAATATGATCTGATTTGTATTAAATAAACCTGCAGGTTATTTGCTAAAAGTCAGTTGGAGACAAGTACAATGAAAAATATGACTGACTCGTCACATATAAAGTTCTGAAGGTCAGAAGCCTGATTCAGAGAATGAATCTAAATCTTGAACAGAACTCCAATTAGTTAAATCAATTTATGTGATTGGATTAAATCTCTGGAGCTACCTTTCAGCTACTGCTCACTCAATAAACACATATTGAGCAGTTACTTGAGCCAGGAACTGAGCCAGAAGTTGGGAATACCAAGAAAAGTAAGGAGTAATCATTGTTTTTAACAAATCTGCAGTCAGGTAGGAGAAAAAAAAATCCAAGAAAATAAAGAATTGACGGGCAGTGACATACATGCTATAATAAAGGCTTCTTCAAAGTGCTAGGAGAGCTCAGCGGGAAAATTATTAACTTTTCCAGGTTAAAGAATCATAAGTAAACTAGCTTTTGTGTCTAGATTCTTTCCCTGATCCCCTGCCTCCCTTTCCTTTCCTTCCCTCCCATCCCTAGCTACCTTGTTCCATAAAGGAGTTCCATAATATGATGCACTAAAGGCAAAATACCAAATTTAAAAGTAAAAGAAAAGGAAAGTTCAGCTTACAAAATATAGGCAGGAGGACCTTCCTGGTGGTCTAGGGGTTAAGACTCCACGCTTCCATTTCAGGGGGTGGAGGTTTGATCCCTGGTCAGGAAACTAAGATCCCATATACCAAGCAGTGTGACCAAACAACAACAAATATATATATAAAATATATATATATATATATATAAATATACATATACACATATATATATACACATATATATATAGTCAGGAATGTACTTGAAAAATTCATATTAAATGTAGATAGGCTACAGTTTTGGCTTGGGAAGTTCTGGCAACCATTGTTAAAAAGGACGACTGGGTGGCTGTCACTATTTAGTACTGATCACACAAATAGAAACCCACTGTTTCAGTGGAGGAAAACTGCTCTGAGTCTGAGATCAGCTGAAGGAGACATTTTCCAAGGTAGATTCAGAAAGATGTGGCAGAAGGATATGATACAGTCTATAACAAGAGTCTGGTAGAAGGAGAAATAAGTCAGATGGAACTTCCAGGAAAAGTAATGGTTTATCAGATAGAAGCAAAGGAAATGCACATTCCACTAAAGGAAGGGGCATGTGTTTACTGAAAGTTCAGAGCATTTAGTTAGTTTAGGAGAGTTAGGGCAGAAAAGGGGTAAATCAAAGGGAAGTACTGGGTTGGCCAAACAACAAAAAAACATGAGGGAACTTTCTGGCCAAACCAATTCCATGAGTTTATGCCTGAGAGAAAAATGGAGGTGACATGGTGACAGGTCTGAACATACAAATGATGTTTGACCTTTATACCTGTAGCGAATTTTAAGATAAGCAAATTAGATAGGCAAATAACTTTACTGAAAACCAGTCAAATTATGACCAGATAAATTTAATCCCATATTGCCTGCTTCTAGCTACCAAACAGTTACTTACAGTTGTTTGGTGGGGATGGTGAGTGGAGAAAAAGCTGTGACAATTAACAATATCCTCTTACACATTGCTTCTGAGGAAGACTAACTCTTCATCTCTTTCCATCACACACTAGCACTTCATTAGTGGAATATGTTATTTTAAGCCTTTTGGGGTCATTTCTTTTCTTTTTTTTAATAAATAGACTTTGGAGCATGGGAGGGGGGTTCAGGATGGGGGGTCACATGTATACCTGTGGCTGATTCATGCTGATGTATGGTAAAAACCATCACAATATTGTAAAGTAATTATCCTCCAATTAACATAGATAGTACTAGTGTTAGTTGCTCAGTCGTGTCCAATTCTTTGTGACCCCACGGACTACAGCCCACCAGGCTCCTCCATCCACGGGATTTTCCAGGCAAAATATTGGAGTGGGTTGTCATTTCCTTCTCCAGGATAAATACATTAATTAAAAAAAGAATAGACTTAAAAAAAATTTTTTTAAATAATTTTTGACTGCACTGTGCAGCATGTGGGCTCTTAGTTTCCTGACCAGGGATCAAACCCATGCCCCCTGCATTAGACACTGGACCACCAGGGGAGTCCCTCGGGCCATTTGTTGCTCTTTGTCCTTCTAAGTTTGCCAGTCATTTTGAGGATAGTATATATCCTTTTAAAAGAAGACTATGCAACTCAAATTTAATAGCGTAAGGAATATAAAATTTCCTGGCCTCAAGAGTCAATACTAGATATACTTGGTTTTGTAGTTTCATTTGCTGTCTGAAGGAAGTGAAGGGCTCTTTATTGACTAAAAACATGAGCTTTCTTTGCGAGAAAAAAGAATTCATGTCCCAGTTCTCGAGGGTCCAAGTTCTGCTTTAAGACCTTTGGAGAAAATTCCTTTCTAGACAACGTTCCTTCCTCAACTCTTGCTCTCTAAAAGAGCTGCAGGAAAAATCAAGCTCCAGTGTTCAATTTAATGTTTCTCAAGCATGCTAAGGATTTGTGGAAGATAGGCTTCCACTCAAGCTCCCAATTGGGGGATGAAACCCTAGTTTTGCTGTAAGAGCACATAGCCAGCTGCCCACTGTCAGAACCCAGTTGCCGAAAACAAAAGGTCAGTTCCAACTTCTTTTCCTGAGAAAGGTAAGCTTATTAGATTATCTGAAATGTCAAAGGCAGGAGCATCCCACTTTCACCCTGCACTGCTTTTGCTTCCTGGGTGCTCCCTCACTGAGACCACCACGGAGATACCTGGACCAGAGTCACTGTCTCTCAGATACTGAAAGAGGACTAGATCTCCTCATCAGATGTCTTTGACACGTGCCCTCATCTATGGGATTCTGTCATAGATTCTGAAGATGGCTACACTGTACTTAGGGACTTTTGCCCGTTGGATGTGTCTCCTCATGATCTAGTGTAGAATGGGGAACACAGTCCACTATTTGTTGGAGTTATAATCTCTGCTGAGGGGACAAATCTCCTCCACCAGCCAGGCATGGTGACACTAAAGGGAAGGTTATATGATGACCAGCAGATCTTATCTTATTCTCTTCCCTTTAATCTTTTAGCCAAGAGATATGCCAGTTTCCCTGCCAACATAGGCTCACCTGCTCCACAAGTACAGAGGGCAGGTATGTACATGTTGGAAAAAAAAATGAATGAGAACAAGGAAAACTCTCATGGCCAATGCACCCACCCAATGAGGGAGATCTAGAAAATTAAAAATAGCTTTGAGGTGATAAGAGTATAAATCCCAGGGGTGTGGAAGTATAGTATAGACTACAATACTAAGGATATGATGATGGACAAAGGCAGAAATTCTGAGTTGAACGCAGCACTGTGGAATGGTCACTGAACTAGCAGGAGCCAGGAGGGTTGGTTTAGAGCTTCAAATGTGTCATTGCAGATACATGGGAATATGGCTTTGCCTACCTGGGTTCCAATTTCCTAACAGATGTGTGCTAAGTCACTTCAGACGTGTCCAACTCTTTGCGACCCCATGGATTGTAGCCCGCCAGACTCCTCTGTCTATGGGATTCTCCAGGCAAGAATACTGAAGTGGGTTGCCATGCCCTCCTTCAGGGGATCTTCCCGACCCAGGGATAGAATCCATATCTCTTATGTCTTCTGCATTGGCAGGTGGGTTCTTTACCAGTAGCGCCACCTGGGAAGCCCTAACAGGTAAAATGAGGCAATTGGATGAGGAGATCTCCAAAGCCCTCCCATGCTGATCTGTAACAATTCCACCACTGGGAAGGCAACAAATTCTCTCTTGGTGTGTGTATCATGGCAACCATGACCAATGAGCTTAAAAACTTGGCCTTGAGGGCCAGTATTCTCTCTTAGAAGATATTTTTGGCCACTGTAGCATCTTCACTCAAACAAACAGGGTAAGCCCTATAAAGCCATACTTGTTACCTGCCCTTATGCTAATGACCTGAAATTCAGTAATGTTCCAGGCAGTTACACTTGTGTTTGTAGGAAGGAGCCATCAATGGTTTTCATTCGGCAAGAAAACCTGGGAGGAATCAGAAAACCATGGAGTTTGTTTAAGAAACAGCAAGTCAGTTGTGTACTAATTGGGAAGGTAGGTGTAGATGCCAAGGAAGGCTGCTTCTGTTTCAGAACTCAGGAGGCGAGGCTGGGGAGAGAAAGAGATGGAAAGCAAATGCCAGATGTCTCTAAGGAAGGCTGACTAACGACTAATGTAGCGCTGTTTTCAGCCGTACTGTTCAGCACAGCTGCCTGCTATGGGTCTCGCTCCCAAAAGCCCCCTAGAAGAACAGTGTCATTTTGACACGTGTGATAAGTTTGGCCAAATGGCAATAGAGTTAAAAATCATGACTGCCAGTTAGTGAAATCCCAGTGAAGCTGTGATTTTCCCTGAAGAGACCTAAAGTGTATCAACTCTCCTTCTAAACAGCACTGTGATAATGCCTCCATAAATCAGGATGGAATCTCAATCCTCAAGGCCCCCTTTATTTGTCTCCAACTTGGTCAGACTCTGAAGCTTAACTCACAAAGGTGATAACAACTCAAGGTCTCATTACAGTGCAAACTAAAACTTTGTCAGCTAACAAGCATGCCTCGGCTATTTTTTTCTCTACTTTCTGGTTGGATAGAAGGTAGAGACAGGTCATAAGTGAGATGTCTGGGAAGCATATCCACTGGTCTTTAGGGCTTTACGCCAAAATTTTTGCCACATAAATGGGAACTAATGTATGCCAGTCACTGTGCTAGGAGCTGGAGCAAATGTTGACAAGAATCAACATGAAATGTGTTATATTTTAGTAGGAGGAATACATTAGAGTTTAGAATACATTAGAGTTTAGGGGTAGAGGGGTAGCAGAGGAATAAGGGTGGAATAAGGGTGTTCACTGTAGCTGGAATGTTCCAGAATGTATGCCTTTCCCCTTTCCTCCTGTCCATTCCTCACATTAATTCTTCCTTGTTATTTCCAAATCCTCTCCTTATTGAGGTGGGGGTTTTAAAAATGGGATGAAGTCAGGCTCAATGAGGTAAGAGCAGTAAGAGGAGAAAAGAGAATTCTCTCTACCCACCCGCTTAATTCACAGTAGATCAGGTAAGACTTAGCTGCCAAATTCGATCACCCCACTCCAGTACTCTTGCCTGGAAAATCCCATGGACAGAGGAGCCTGGTAGGCTGCAGTCCATGGGGTCGCAAAGAGTTGGACACGACTGAGCAACTTCACTTTCACTTTTCACTTTCATGCATTGGAGAAGGAAATGGCAACCCACTCCAGTGTTCTTGCTTGGAGAATCCCAGGGACGGGGGAGCCCGGTGGGCTGCCGTCTATGGGGTCGCACAGAGTCGGACATGACTGAAGCAACATAGCAGCAGCAGCAGCAGCAGCAGCAGCTGCCAAATTCATCCAAGTCAGGCTGAATGAGTTACCACAAAAACACTGAATTTTCCCTAGCTATCTTTTAAAGTCTAGATTATTTTTAAAAAATATTTATTTATTTGGCTGTGCTGGGTCTTAGTTGTGGCATGTGGGATCTTTAGTTGTGACATGTGGGATCTAGTTCCCTACTTTGGGAGCATAAAGTCTTAGCCTACTGGACCACCAAGGAAGTCGCCCCCCATAGCCATTTTTGATCATGTATAAGGAATTGCATATAATGGATAGTAGGCTCATATTTGTATATTTTTCTAAAGGTAGTTATCACATGCTTCTGCCTTCATTTCTCTTTTCCCCATTTTTATGACATAATAGAGGCTAGCTTTTCATACCAATTCATAAATTAAAAAAATCATCTATATATTCATTTTTCGATGACACACTTGCTAACTGCTTGGAAAAAGTCTTCCCAATAGTCTTTTGGTTTTGGCAGCTGAAATTCAGTCAGCTCTTTGTTTTTTCAGATGAATATATGAGAGAGAAACTCAGCACGAGGGAAAGGCAGGGCTGGTCAAAGGAAATGCTGTTTAGCAAGACATCCTGTCTGCAAGTCAAGATTCATCTGTTTTTTCTCTTCCAGAGAATCTGTCTCACATTTTAATGACCCTGTGGCATCCCAAAGCAGCGGAGTATCCCAGGTAACCGGGAATAAGACTTGCAAGATCATCACATAGATGTGTTAGGGGACTCTGTCATAGTTAATTCACTTTTGCTAAATTCTCCGAGTGCTAATTTACCCAAAGGGCTTTTTCCCTCCACACTGAAATGAAACGCAGTAGGAAGATGCCTCCTTTTCCATATCCTTCACAATTATGACCATTTGAAGCATCTGGCACTGTCTATTTCATACACAGAATATGCTGAAGGTAACGCTTCTTCCTGATGGAAAGCCAGATGAGAATTGCTATAGGGAGGGAGGAGTAAAACTTTTTAAAGCTTATTTTCTTCCTCAATTTGAACAGAGATAAATCCTCAAATATGCTTTTTTTTTTTTTCTGGAAGAAAGAGCAAACTCATACAAAACCCATTATTATGAGACATTTTCTTTTTTCTGAAAGTAACCAGATATCTCATGGCCAAATTATAGAGCAGTGACAACAGTTATTTAGTTCTGAATAACACAGCACTGCAAAGCACTGTGAACCCAAGTCAGAGAGAATGCAGTCATCATCAATGACTGTGTACCACCTTCAACACACGTCAAAGGTGCTCACTGCAATGAAGGCATCATTTTAGCTTAACCTCAAAATGTCAACCCACCTCTGAATTCCTTCTTGTCGTTTTTTTTTTTTTTTTTTTCCCACATGCCCCTTTCTCAAGGGAGGTGTTTCTCTCTTTCTTAAAGGAAATCTTTAAAAAAAATCTGTAAAGCCTCTTAATGTAAGTATTTGAGATCAGAGTCTTGATCCCTTTCTGGTACTTTGTAAAGCACCATTTATATGTTTGCTGCTGCTGCTAAGTCGCTTCAGTCGTGTCCGACTCTATGCGACCCCATAGATGGCAGCCCACCAGGCTCCCCCGTAATGCTACATAAAAATCACTAGAGCAAAAAGAGGAGACTGTGCTAGTCTCACTATATTCTTGCATTTGGGTCCAGAATCACCACAATAACTCTTCAGACTAGAGGAACTGATGGAGTATAAATGCAAGTTTTACATTATAAATTCAGAAGTTGGATCAAACGGAATCTACAGAACCCTTCCAAAATCTATTATTATCCCAACATGACCTTCAATGTTTTTTTTTCCATTTGTGCTATAGTATCAATATTTTGTACAGTCACATCAAAACTGGGTGCATGTTTAGTGGTCACAAACCCGCCATCACTAAGAATGGAGAATTTTTGCCAGTCATGAAGAGAATACACATGAATTATTTATATTTGTTCCAAATATTGGAGGAGGTACTGGTGAGCCACAAATGAATGAGCCACAGTGTCTACTTTGGGACATTTTAGAATCTACCCTAGCTGGGGTGGAACAAAATTTGCCATATGAATTTTGTGAGACAGTCTAGTGTATAGATATATACCTGGGTAAAGATGGAGATACACACTGTTGCATATATATACACACATATACACACATGTATATCTATAGACACAATTCTAGATGCTGCCAAGGGGCTGGTTGCAGGCTTACAGTGGCAGAACAAGTTGGCCCAATGAACCAGAGGCCAGAAGGCTCTACAGAAAACATAGCAGAGACTTGGGGGTCTGGAGTCACTCCAATATAAAGGGAATCAAGGTAAAACAGAAAGTGATGTTGGACACTAATTAATCCAGTTAGGAGACTACTATGCATTCCACTAGTTCATCAATGGCTAGAGAACAAGGGATATATTATCTCAGAAAACAAGAAACATTATGCCCAAGGGCATGGATTCTTCCTAGCAAATGTGAGGGCCTGGGAAGCCTCCCTTTTACCTCATATATATGAGCAACATCTTATTGGCAATAAGCAGAGGTAGAAGAAAGCTGAATGAGAGACTGGATCTTCCTATCTATGAGAGATTATACCCTAAATAGAAAGCTTAAACCAGAGTGAGAATTTATTAGTCTTCTACTACATAATGGATGAGGACTCCTGAAGGAGACCAAATCAGTTTAAGATAAAGGAGCAACATTTTTCTCAGCACTTCTTATATCATAAGAATGAATTGTGGTTCTAGTATATACTATAGATAGAGAGTCAATAGTAGTGTTAGTCACTCAGTTGTGTCTGATTCTTTGCAGTTCCATGGACTATAGTCCACCAAGCTCCTCTGTCCATGGAATTCTCCAGGCAAGAATACTGGAGTGAGTTGCCATTTCTTTCTTCAGGGGATCTTCCCAACCCAGAGATCGAACCCAGACCTCCCACACTGCAGGCAGATTTTTTTTTTTTACCATCTGAGCCACCAGGGAGATAGGTAGATAGATAAATAAATATAGATAGATAGATAGATAGATAGATAGATATAGGTATTTTTCCAGATGTAAAGGTACATAAATATATATAGATACCTTTACAACTGACTCTTTTCCTCACTCTAAATACAAGATTTTCATCAAAATTCTTTTCAAAATAAATGTCCAGGAAAATAGTTCTTTAGAATTTCACTCCTACCTGAATAATTGTCTATACTCTTTAAAAATGAATAATATTCTTTTATACTTTAAAGCAATTGGGAAGTTAGCAAAGATAAAAATAACAATATGCGATATTATGGAATGCTTTCTATGTATCACATGATAAGATAAAACCTGTATAAAGATAAATCTCATTTATCATCAAAACAACCATATCCAATAGATTCTATAATTATCCTAATTTTTCTGACAAAAAATGAGGGCTTAAGGAGTTAAAGAAATTGTTCATCGGTGAGCTGTTTAGAAGTGGTAGAGTCAGGATTTGAATAAAGATCTAACTCTAGAGTCAAAATAATTAAATATTACATGGACTGCCTTGAAGCATGTTTATTTGCATTTTCTTTTTACAATCAGGTGGCCAAGCATATGAATTAGGGAAGACAAGATAGTTTTATCCCCATCTGATACTTTGATGAGGCAGAGGACAGTTCACTTTTATTCCGAGGAGCATGCTAGCTTTGTACTTGTCAACGTGATTCTTTGTAACGAGTCTAAAGTCTGTCATCTGGGTAAATTTGATCTCCCTCCATTTCATTTCCTGCAATTAGACTGGAAAGTCTAATTAGAGAGCTGGAAGTATAGCTTGCAATTTATTTCTATCGATGTCTGGTGTTTATATAGCTCCAGAGATTTCCTGAGGGAGTGGTCAATGGCCCTCAGATATCTGTCGGTGAAAATCTGAGCAATGATACAGTGAAGAGAATTGGGAAATAAATGGGGCCATGTTTGGTTTGTAACTCTTACATCAACTCCAGGGAGGTGTCATTCAAGCATATCAATATCTTCATATTAATTAATAGTAGATACGTATTACACCACTTGCTTGATTCAGAAAACTTGAAATACCAACATAATGAAAATGAAGTTTATTTACTTCACTATTTTCTACTTGTTGGTTGCTAAATTATCCAGAACACATGCATTATCTCATTGGGAAGGGATAGGTTTGTAAAAACTGATGGTCAATTCTAGCATTAATCACGTTGCTTTCATTGTTCCTTTGTTCTATCAGTTACAGATAGAAGGTAAAATAGTCACAAAAAGGAATGCACAGTTCTGTGTAAAGCTCTCAGGAATAACTCATTATCAAAGGAAATACTGTTTTAAAATCCTTGGGAATGTACAAGAATATACAAGTGTGCTAATGTTCTATTTATAGCCACACTGAAATCAGCAAGATCCTCATTCCATCCAATCTGATGAAATATGTTGTAAAAAAAATATATATATATAGCTATCACTTCCTTACATATCCAGCAATAAAAGTTAGAAATATGGTTCCAAAAGTTCTATTTGCAGCAGTAACAAAGTTATAAAATAAATAAGAATAAATTTAATAAGAAAATATGGTGAAATTGCCTATTATTTCTAAATTAATCAGAATATTTGAATGTAATCTCAACAAAAATCCCGACGGCATTTTTAAATTCTTGTCTAAAGTCTGGACAAATTAAATGCAAGAATAGTCAAGAAAGTTTTAATTGGCTTGAAGTGGCAGACTTCAAAATGTCAGTGAAAGTTATAATAATTAAAAGAACTTTCCTGATGTACTGTTGGTGCAAGAACAGAGATGTCAAGTACAAGAGAAAGGTACAGAAATAGGCCAAGCATATGTAATCACTTATTAAAACACATCCCCATTGATGTGAGATAACAACTCACATCAATGAGGACTTATCACTCTAATGTGTTCACTCATCTGGGAAAAAAATAAAGAAAAAGAAGATAATCCAGACACAAAAATATTCAGATATATGACAATTTGGAAAGCACTGGAAGAAAATGTAGGTGTTTATTTGTTTCATCTTAAGGTAAAAACAAGCTTTCTAAACAGATACTAAAGTGCAGAATTTATCTAAAAAATATAGATTTAATTTTTAAAGTAAACTTTCAAGGCAAAAGACAAAAAAGTAATGGATTTCTGATACTACTGAAATATAAAATATTTACATAAATCAATAAGAAAATAATGATCGTGCCAAGAGAAAAGTGGGCAAAAAGATAGCAACAGGCAATTTACAAATGAAATACAATTAAACATTCATATTAATCATATAACCTATGGAAAACCAAACTTTTTATCCAAAGGAAACAAAATCACTGTCTCAGAAAGGTATCTGCACAACAGCAGTATTATTCACAACAGTCAGAACATGGAAAGAGCCCAAGTGTCCAATGACAGATAAATGGATATATAAAATATGGTATACACATACAGAGGAATATTATTCAGCCATAAAAAGAGGGAAATTCTACCATTTGTGACAAGGTAGATGGACCTTGAGAGCATTAAGCTAAGTAAAATAAGTGTCAGATGGAGAAAGACAAATACTGTATGATCTCACTTAGATGTAGAATCTGAAAAACAATAACAAAAATGGGCTCATAGACACTAAGAACAAATTGATGGTTGCTAGAGATGGTGGGTTGGAGGATGGGCAAAATGGGTGAAGGTGATTCAATTAAAGATACATACAAAATGGGAAATTACCCAGACTTTAAAAATGAACAAAATAAAAAACCTAAAGATGGTCATTCCAAGAAATGGGAAGTTGTGTTTAAAACAGAGACTGATTATAAAAAATCCTGGATAAACAGTCCAAGAATCCCAATTATGGAATTTAAGCATTACTATTACAAAGCTATTTTTAATTACATACTTTGAGCTCTTTTTGTGTGTGAAGTAAACTGTCTTAACATTCTTCAAATCTCATATACTCTCAAAGTAAAATTGTTCCTGATTATCTTTCATCATCCTGGAAATGCATGCTTATAAGACACTGTTGTTTCTGTTGTAATCAACATTTTCTACTAAAGATATTAGCCTTCACTTAAGAGTGAAACCAGACATAAAATAGGGGTTAAAATTGGCTTCATCTCCTAATTTACTGAGACTCCTTCAACCTGAACATCTCCCATGGTGGTGGTCCTGGGGGGGTGTGTCCACTGCCATCATTCTTTTTTTCTTTTTTCATTGTTTAATTCTTTCTGACTTGTGAACATTTCTGGGAGCTTACCATGTTTTGTGAGTGTGTACTAAAGGGTTTTATACAGTGAGTTGGCCAGGTAAATATTCCACAATGATTTAAAGAAAAGAGGACTCAACATATCATCAAGGATGTTTAAAGTACCCAAATGGTACAGACCTTTTAATATCTGCCGGGATACAGGGGCCCGCCTTTTCTTTCAATCAACAGTGTATTTATTACCTGTCTTCCGCTACTAGAATTCTCTCGGACAGTCTTGGATACTGAGAGGTAGGTGGGATATGTATCTTCTGACTACAGTTTTCCTTACCTAGCTTATTGTTACTCAGGAATTGCTCACATTCCCTAACCTCAGTTAACTGTGCCCCAAGAAAATTATTCCATATGTAGGTAGAAGTAGGAGTTATACAAGACTGTCAGGGATAATGGTCTTATTTCACGTTATCTCACTGTTTGTGGCTGTCTTCTCCTTTTCTGCTTGATAAGGCTCATGGTGTCATCTTGAACCCTCAAGTGCTACAAATGTGTGCTTAGGCTTGATCTGATCCACTGCTCCAATTCAACCCTATCTCTGGCATCTCTGTGTACTTCTTGAATATACATGTAACTTAGCTCATTAATTGTTTCAGCATGAGTATAATCCTGTTAAGACTGAAAGTTCATATAGCTGTTTTGCTCAAAAGCCTTCAATGGCTTCTAATAACATTCAAAGAAGGAGCCAAAGTTATCATTGTGCCTCCCGAGGCCATCTGTGATCTCCATCCCTACGTTTTTCTTTCCTTTCTGACCTCTTCTCTTGTTACTTTTCCCCTTGTGGCTGCTACTCCAGACCTAAAAAGCCTCCTTGCTGTTACCTGAACATACTGGGCATGCTTTATCCTCCTTGGACTTCTCTTCCTCCACATATCTGTACACTATTTCGTTCATTTCCTTAAGTGTTTAATCAAATGTCACCTTCTCTGTGAGGTTTTCCCTTATCCTGTCTAAAATGTCAACCCTCCCCAAAAACTCAAGTCAACTTTTAGCCCACATTTTAGACCTCAGGACTCATCTGTATAGAATATACAATATGTAGTCTCCATCACTAAATTGAAAGCTCTTTAAAGGTAAGAATTTTTGTCTGTCTGTCTCACTATTGCACCTAAAACAATACCTACAGGCACTCAATAAATGAGTTTTGAATGAGTGACTAAGTTCACAGAGCACAGCATACCAAATTGGACAGAATATTAAACCTGATATTGGTGGGCTCACTCTAATCTCTTAACCTCTTAATCTGAAAATATTGTTAAAAAGAAGGTACAACCATGTGCCAAGTTCTAAACCAGAGGAATGAAGCACAAGTACTACAGATATAAGGAAAGAAAAGATTCACCAAAGTCTATCCAAAGAGAGAAGGAAAGGCTTAATGGATGAGATGAGCCAGGAGTTCATGCTGACCCTTGTGTGCTGGTTTCATTCCCCGAAGTGGTTCACTGGTTCCCATATTCAGCCCTCCCTTGGTCAGGGTCAATTTCCTGGATGCCACTCCTTGGCCCTAGTCTAAGGAGAATTGTAAGAGATGGGCATGGCAAATTGGAAAGAACACTGGCTTTGAAATTAGCTGGATGTGCCTTGGAATTCCAAGCTCACAGTAGAATCATGGGAAAATCTGCTGCTGCTGCTGCTAAGTCGCTTCAGTCTTGTCCAACTCTGTGCGACCCCATAGACGGCAGCCCACCAGGCTCCGCTGTCCCTGGGATTTCTCCAGGCAAGAACACTGGAGTGGGTTGCCATTTCCTTCTCCAGTGCATGAAAGGGAAAAGTGAAAGTGAAGTCGCTCAGTGGTGTCCAACTCTTTGCGACCCCATGGACTGCAGCCTACCAGGCTCCTCTGTCCATGGGATTTTCCAGGCAAGAGTACTGGAGTGGGGTGCCATTGCCTTCTCTGGGAAAATCTGGGACCCTGCCAATTCTCTTTTTTCCACTCACTGTGACACGATGCCTTTGGCTCTCTTTCCTCAAAATACATGAGATAAAAAATCAAAGTTCTATTTTTGCCACCAACTTTACAAAAACACAGTTCCTCTGAGCAGCCATATCTTGTTAGCTGTTTTTGTGTTTAAAAGTTGTTCAAAATATCCTTAAGTTGTTTGGGGAAAACAATTCCTATTTCACACAGTGTTTACTTCCAGAAGAGGTTAAGCCAACTTTGCCTCAAGGAGACAGAAAACAGAATAGAGTGAGATAAGATTCTAGGTGCTCTTTTTAACTTGATTCTCCCAAGTTTATAAAACAGTAATAATACTCTCCACCTTCACTGCTGGAGCTGCTCCCACTGTATTCACAGAAAGGATCCTTCGAGGGGTGTTCACAGATTTTTTTTTCAATGCTCATCTTTCAGCAAGTTCAGTATGAAAGTGAGAACTGGTCAGAGAATGGGTAAAAAGTATAACTCTCATCATTTTACATTTCCCCTTTCCTTCCCCTATCAACTTCTCCTGAGAGCTTAAAGGATATTTATTTGAAAAATCCAAGAATTCATAATTTGGAAATGTCTGAAAGTCTTTGCTCTAGGCTTGTATGTTCTAATTTTATTCAAACAACTTGGGAGAAATAAGCAGGATAACTTTAAAAATAAGGTTTGTGGAGCCCTTTCTACAGAACATTCAACTCTACCATTGACTAGCTATGTGACTTAGGATGACGATGGGGAAAATGATGCCTCCCTTGCTGGCTGGCAGGATTTGCTAATAGTTACTAATAGCTAATTTGCCACTTGCTAGTAGTGGTAGCTATTATCATTCTTTGGAAAGCAAATCATACTATGGATAGATGAACTTCACTTTACATTCCCATAATGTACCTTTTCTAAGATGCTAGTGGATCTACTATGAGATGTTGGAGACTGGAAAAATATGTTCTAGGATAGGAGGCCTATTTCAAGTGGCCTCTTAATGGCTGCATGCATTCAAATACATTAGAACCCCATGTCATCCTAACAGAGATAATAATAACTGAGAGATCTCACTAAGTATCTGGTTAAAGCCACTGGTCAACAAAACAGTGATTATTGACTGGAAAAGTCACTTCTCTCTGACACATATTTTCCTCTTGCTTTTCAAAGATGGTAGGCAGTAGAAGGTCTCAGTTCTAGCAAATACATCCATTACTTCCAAAGACTTACTAATTTAGAAATATATTTCCAATTACCTTTTAAAGAATATTGCAGATATGACTTTCCAAAGGGCACATGTGAAGTCTATATAAATATTATTCATTTGGGGGTTTACTTCTTGCACTGGATACTGAACATCTCCCCCCATCCTCCTTTACTGCAGGTGCCTGTGTGCCTTAGTTATTGCTGTTAATGGCTCTCAGCTGTCCCCTGTTCAAGGGCATCCTACATCCAATGATGACATGGGGGGGGGGAGTGTACAAAAGGCCAGACCTCTTGCCTCAGGGTGGGAACAATCTGTAGCACATCTCACACTACCGAGGTATTCATGGGATCAGGCCGAAGTACCTCTCCAGCGGAGATCACGACCTTGCTTAGCTTGTTTCTCCCACCGCATCTTGCTTCCATAACTTCCTTGCTCCTAAGCATGCTCCCTCCACAAATAACACACACCCAAATCCTGGTCATCCCCTCTGCTTTTAGCAAACCCCACTCATGACGATGTCACCCAGTACATGGGCCTGTACCTCATATTTACGTGGGGAGAGGAAGAAGAATCTGAAGAAAAGAATGTGAACTTTATGCCCATTAAAAGGTATGTTGAAGACCTGGGGAGTCAAAGAACCAGATCATTTCTTAAAAATCCCAGTACTTGCTAAAAATCCACATTTCTGTGTTTCATGGAGACTCACTAAATCGGGATCTCCAAAGGAGGGGTTGAGGGGCTGTGGGTTTAACATGGACTCCAAGCAATTTTTATCATTAGTAAATCTGGGACCACTGAACTAGAAGAGACCAAAGCAGGGGGTCAGCAAACTTTTTCTGTAAATGGCTAGATAGTAAATATTTTAAGCTCTGTGGGCCATATGGTCTATTTCACACTACCCCACTCTGCCACTGCGGCCCCAAAACAGCCATAGACAGTACATAAACAAATGAGCATAGCTGTATTCCTATAACACTGTATTTATAAGAATGAGTGGCAGGTTGGATGTGGCCCAAGGTCAGTTTGCCAACCCTTGGACCAGAGCATAGGGAGAATAAAAGTGGTTTGCTGTTCTATAATCATTTGGCTGCAAAACTTTGGTACGACTCTTCGGCAAAAATGTTTACATAATGTTGATCAGGCAAAAGACCTTCCCTAAAGTGGAGAAACATTTCCATTTTTCTAACCTCATTCTCAATCCTTGAATGTCACTGGCCTTGCCAAAAGGTAATTTAAACACGCATTTCAGTGGGGAGATGGTTTCTAGAGACCAGGTCTGCTGTGCTTTCATGCTGATTCATAATATCGCCAGAGGCCATTCCATCAGGACAGACTTCAGCTACTGCAGGGAGAAATGCGGACCTATTTCATTCTTTTGTGGATGTCTGCATGGGTTGGATTTCCGGCACTAAATACGGAAAAGAAAATTTGTGAACTTTTATGCCGTTTACTCTGGATAGGTTACTGGAATCTTCCTTCTGTTGTCTTGATATTGTGTAATTAACTTTACAGAGACCTATTAATAGCCTGCCCTTTATGCACAAAGACTTTCTATTCTGCTTTACAAATTATGTGCTGTTATTATCTCAATGGAAATTTTCAATGTTTGCCATAGAGGAGCTGCAAAACAAACAATTTTACATTCAAATCCGTCCTCTTTAATTAGGTTCTCCAATTTTATCACCACACGTTTACAACACGCCGAATGGAACACTATTCAATCCAGGTAACTCACATTCATCTTTAGGTGACCCTGAGAACCGCATAAAACAAATGCTCAGCTCTGTAGCCAGACTGTTTACCGTTAGGCTGTGACTTTGGCTACTTGGAATACATTTAATTCACATAAAAAAGAACAGCGACAGCTTTCTCATTAAATTGACTTTAGCCTCTGAACTCTGGGCCCACATATGTTTATTCGGAAGATTGCTGCTTGTCGGCAGATTTGTTACCTGCTGCACTGCTCCTCAGAGTCACTGCAACAAGGTTTGGAACACTTTCAGGTCCTTCTATATAATATATTTCTGGGAAATCTCAGGTTTATCTTGCATTTAGCATCTGTGATATTTGAGAAATGTAGTGCTCAAGAATAGACTCAATTAAAATTGCCACTGGGTGGACTAGGACTATTGGTTGCTTGGCTTGAAGCCAGTATATATTAACTGAGATGATCACAAGGACAGGTATCTAGGAACCAATGTGTTTGTGTCTGTGTGTCTCTGTGTGTGTATGTGTATCTCTGTGTGTGTCTGTGAGTCTATGTGTATCGCTGTGTGTATGTGTGCCTGGGTGTGTATATTCTTCAAGCTGGTTCCTCCAACTTTTTTCTCACGAGGTCCAACCTACATTTTATGGTCCTGGGATGACATGGCTAAAGACTGATCATTCCTTGTATCCATCTGCCCCAGTACTGGATTCTGGGGTTCTCTACCCAGATCCTTGCTACAGGTCTGAGACATCTACTTCTCCAGCAGCTTCAAGAACTGGCTAATGGTACCTTACAGTTGAACATCCCCTTTGAGAATCCTTTAGCCAAAAAATTGTTTCTCCCAGTGTTAGGTCCCTCTTAGTAGGCAGTCGGCACCTACCCTTTCCTCTTTAATTCTGGACATCTTTGGAGCTCCCCCATGGGCTTGCCTGAGGCCTCAGCCAACCTCTCCATCTGTACAATTATGCTTCCTTTACTTTCTCACTGGTGTTCCCAAAATATGCCCCAATAAACCTCCTACCCACAAACCTCCAACTCAGAGTCTCTTTCCCGCGGTTTATGACACCATCCAAGGTTCAGACAAAAGTTTTCATAGTTTCAAATTCTCAGCACTAGTGTAGTATAGCAACAGCCACAATGTGCTTTTACTGTATATTTATTGATAGAGTCTTTGACGAAGTGGTGGGCTGTTTCAGAGAGAGATTAGGTGAAAGTGCCTGGATCTTAAGAGAAAAGTGGAAGTGTTAGTTGTTCAGTTGTGTTCGACTCTTTGCGACCCCATGGACTGTAGCCCACCAGGCTCCTCTGTCCCTGGTATTCTCCAGATAAGAATACCGGAGTGGGTATCATTTCCTTTCCGACCCAGGGACTGAACCCAGATCTCCTACATTGTAGGCAGATTCTTACCGTCTGAGCCACCAGGGAGCGTAGCATTGGCCACACTGTGTTTACATTGTATATTTATTTAAACAGTCTTTGACAAAGTGGTGGGCTGTTTGAGAGAGAGACTGGGAAAAAGAGACTGGGTCTTAACTTCTTCCCATATACCATATACTGTCTGGGGTATTCAAAGGCATTCAATAGAAGTTTGTTGAATGAATTGAACTAAGGAGACTGGAAACCAGAAATCCACAGGTACAAGTCTCTGGTCGTGCTTCCCAGAAGCATGGTCTAAGATGGAGATTTTGTTCAGATAATTTACTGACAGAAAGCCTTCAAAAGGAGAGTAAAGAAATAGGGTAGAATAGGGGTAAAAAGCTAAGCCACAATATGGTTTCTCATGGTGCCTGTGTAATTCTGATCTCACCAGATAGCTCTGGAGCATGAATGAAACACAGAGGTAATACGACCTGGAGCCAGGAGAGCCCTTTAAAACTGGTGGCAACCTGTAACTGATCATGGTGTGTCCTGAGGAGAGGAGATGGAAAACACAGCCTCCAGCGACAGAGACATTCCCGTTTAGACTAGACCAGTTATCCTCAAAGTTTGTTATTCACACCAATAGCATCAGCATCACTGGGAAATTGTTGGAAATACAGATTCTCAGGTTCTGCCCTGGATGTACTGAATCAGCAACTGGGAGCTGAGCCCACTGACCTGTTTTAACAAGCCTTCCCTTGCGGCTCAGCTGGTAAAGAATCAGCCGACAATGTGGGAGACCTGGGTTGGATCCCTGGGTTGGGAAGACCCCCTGGAGAAGGGAAAAGGCTACTCACTCCAGTATTCTGGCCTGGAGAATTCCATGAACTGTATAGTCCATGGGGGTAGCAAAGAGTTGGACATGACTGAGCGGCTTTCACTTTCTGTGTGATTCAGAGGCAACCTAAAGCTTGAGAACCCCTGGTCTAAGGCAATTCTCCACAGAAAGATGGTGGTGGGTTTCTTTTTGTTTTGCTTTATAACATTTTTATTGAAATATAGTTGATTTTACAATGTTGTGTTAGTTTCAGGTGTATATGGTGGCCGTGCTCAGTCGTGTCTGACTCTGCAACTCCATGGACTGTAGCCCCCCAGGCTCCTCTGTCCATGGAATTCTCCAGGTAAGAATACTGGAGTGGGTTGCCATTTCCTACTCTAAGGAATCTTCCCAACCCAGGGATTGAACCCTAATCTCTTATGTTTCCTTCATTGGCAGGCAGATTCTTTACCACTGCACCACCTGGGAAACACTATCTATCTATCTATGCTATGCTATGCTATGCTATGCTGTGCTTAGTTGCTCAGTAGTGTCCAACTCTTTGCGACCCCATGGACTGGAGTGGGTTGCCATGCCCTCCTCCATAGGATCTTCCCAACTCAGCGATCGAACCCAGGTCTCCCACATTGCAGGCAGGTTCTTTACTACCTCAGCCACCAGGGAAGCCCAAGAATACTGGCGTGGATAGCCTATTCCTTCTCCAGGGGATCTTCCCAACCCAGGAATCAAAGCAGGGTCTCCTCCATTGCAGGTGGATTCTTTACCAGCATATATATATATTCTTTTTATACATTCTCTTCCATTATAGGTTATTGCAAGATATTGAGTAGGTGCTGGTTACACACTACTATATATAAAATAAGATGGTGATGTTCTTATAACTGTGAGTTATAACTCAATACTCGCAGTAGATGCAGAATGAGTGCACTTGCAGATTAAGAGCATCTAGGTATGGTACCAACAGCATCCATTCTAGGTGATGATCAAAGAATTTTCTGAGTCAACAAAAGATCATACTCATATAAATCTTTAAGGCCAAAAAGCAGGATGGCTCAGCATGTGTGCAAATCAAACTGGGGTACTCAAAATGCTCTAACACCTGTTTGAGTGGACAGATAGTCAGCAGTTGGGAGGAAGTGAGATTGGAGATTCTGGCAAGAATTCCCTAATACTTTTTAAACAAAGAGAGGACAAGGCTGAGAATTAACGTAGAGAATTTGCTGAGTGTGAGAAAAAGGTGTGATCACAAGTAACATGGCAAGAATCAAATTATCAGACAGAAAAGTACAACACAAGAAGAGGACCAGGAGCATGGCTGACTCAATGGCCACTTCCACTTCCAGACATAGCAGTTACTATATTTCCTTGGACATAAAACAGGAATAATTCTAGAATATGAACCAGCAGAACCTAAAATGAGTCTCTAACTTGCTTCAGCAATTAACATTAGAGAGAAAATCAGAAAGTCCAGTAGAGCATGACTGTATGTGTTAAAGCTGAAAGTTATAGCAAACTGTAAGTAACATGTCTGCATAAAGGGACTATTCTATCTCTGTTATGGGATTTACAAACTACTTTGCTATAATTTAGATCCAAAATGATAAGCTGTTACAATATAATAATTTACTATTTGGTTTCTATGAAAATGAGATTGAACTGGCTGTGATTTCTAACTCCTCAAATTTTCATAATCTCTTACAGCTTGACAAGCTGATTGAATAAAAGAAAGAAGCAGGAGGTGAAGGAGCAATTTGTAAAAAAGTGTGCAGCCCTGACTGTCATTCTATTAGACAACAAAAGAAAAGAAAATATAAGCCTTTGAGATGAAACAGTGGGGGAATATGTTTAGTACATATTCAGATACAGATGCTGTCCTTAATGAAGTCCCTATTCCATATTAAGTCAAAAAATAGGTCTGTTCTCTAGCTGATTAATCAGCAGTGGCAGACATAGCTGTTGCTATCTGGCACTCCACTGTCTCAGCATATATTTACTAACTGGCCTGTAATTACTTTTTTGGAACATTACCCAACACTATTTTAGAGGAAGAAAGAATTCATTATCTGTGAAACAAAATATATAGGCCTTGTTTCTGGCAGACAACAATACCCAGCTCTATCATTTAAAATGGTAGATGTAACATTGAAAAAAAAGACAAAAACCTCTGTCATTTTTTTTTTCAAAGCAAGAGTTCCAACAATGGCTGTTTTAAGTGCTCTCTGGGTTATGCCTACCTAAGTTAGCCACTCAATCGCATGGCTACTATAAACTATGGTATCGCTGCATCCTTTATTTCCACTGATGTGCAGTGATGATGAATTGGCTTCCAAATCATATCGAAACTCTACTTCACACCAGCAGTCCACACCAGTGGTGAGAACTGAGCATGAATTACTGTACAATCACCTGGAAGGCTTGTTAAATCATAGCCTGTGGGGCCTCACCCAAGGAGTTTCTGATGTAGCAGGTCTAGCGGGGGATCAAGGAATCTGCATTTTTAACAAGTTCCCAGGTGATGCTTATGCTGCTGGTCCATGTGCTATGCTTGGGGACCCTTCTTCTATCCCATTCTTTGTTTCTCTTCAACTGCCACTTTATTAGGTCACCTGTATTATTTCTCCTCCTGTTCTAGACAAATTAATACAACCGTTGAATCCATTCCTAAAATTTAATCAAGTGCTGTCTTTTCGTGTCAGTGTTTTCAGATTACTTACCTTACTTGGTATAGAACTGTAGACTTAGTAAACACTCAACATGATGTAATATATGTAATAAGTATCACAAGTTCATTATCAAATTTTGAAGTGTTAAAATGTCTATCAGAAACATTATATATTAAAATCTAGAATCATATATTATTAAGAATCAGTGATTTCTTAAAAAAAGTTCAACACCTAGCACATTGTAGGTACTTTGTACATATTTTTTAATGCATGGGTGATGGAGTGATGCAGTTCAGTCTTCCACTAAAATTAGGAAGTTCTTCCTTCCACTAATTATAATTGAGGTTTTATCATGTTTAGTGAAAGTTGCTCAGTTGTGTCTGACTCTTTGTGACCCCATGGACTGTAGCTTACCAGGATCCTCTGTCCATGGAATTCTCCAGGTCAGAATACTGGAGTGGGTGGCTGTTCCCTTCTCTAGGGGATTTTCCCAACCCAGGGATCGAACCTAGGTCTCCTGCATTGCAGGCGGATTCTTTACCATCTGAGCCACCAGGGAAGCCCAAGAATACTGGAGTGGGTAGCCTATCCCTTCTCCAGCAGATCTTCCTGACCTAGGAATTGAACTGGGGTCTCCTGCATTGCAGGTGGATTTACCAGCTGAGCTACCAGGGAAGGCTTTATCATGTTTAGATAACTTAATTGGTTAAAAATAACTTTTGGTTGAACTGAAGTTGACCTTTAAAAGTTTGATGGTTCTAGTGTGGATATTCCTTAAAAAACTGTAAACAGAACTGCCATACGACCCAGCAATCCCACTGCTGAGCATACACACTGAGGAAACCAGAATTGAAAGAGACATGTGTACCCCAATGTTCATTGCAGCACTGTTTACAATAGCCAGGACATGGAAGCAACCTAGATGTCCATCGGCAGATGAATAGATAAGAAAGTTGTGGTACATATACATAATGGAATATCACTCAGGTATTAAAAAGAACACATTTGAGTCAGTTCTAATGAGGTGGATGAAACTGGAGCCTATTATACAAAGTGAAGTAAGTCAGAAAAAAAAAAAAAACACCAATACAGTATATTAACACATATATATTGAATTTAGAAAGATGGTAACAATGACCCTATATTCGAGACAACAAAAGAGACACAGTTGTAAAGAACAGACTTTTGGACTCTGTGAGAGAAGGCAAGGGTGGGATGATTTGAGAGAATAGCATTGAATCATGTATATTACCAGATGTGAAATAGATGACCAGTCCAAGTTCAATGCATGAAACAGGGCACTCAAAGCCAGTACATTGGGACAACCCAGAGGGATGGAATGGGGAGGGAGGTGGGAGGGGGGTTCAGGATGGGGGGGACACATGTACAACCATGGCTGATTCATGTCAATATATGGCAAAAACCACCACAATATTGTAAAGTAATTAGCTTCCAATTATAATAAATAAATTAATTTTTAAAAGTTTGATGGTTCTGACTTATGTAGTAAATTAAATTTTATCTAGTTTCATGTCCACATACAAGTCTTCCCTTCTTGTTGCTAGTCTACTTTTATTGAAGTATAATCAATATACAATGTTATCTTAGTTTTAGGTGTACAGCATAGTGATTTGACACTTCACATTATGAGATGATGACTACAATAAGTCTAGTTACCATCTGTCACCGTTTAAATTTATTACAATATTATTGACTATATTCCCTATTTTGTATATTACATCCCCATGCCTTAATCTATCTTATAACTAGAAGTTTCTCTCCCTAATCCCACTCACCTATTTCACCATTATGGCAACCCCCTCCAGTATTCTTGCCTGGAGAATCCCATGGACAGAGGAGCCTGGCAGGCTACAGTCCGTGAGGCTGCAAAGAGTTGGACACAACTGAAGTGACTTAGCATGCATTACAAAACTGCTAGTATCATGTACAAAAAATAAGCTGAAAATGGATTAAAGACTGAATATAAGGCCTGAAACCATAACACTCCTACAAGAAAGCAGAAGCAGTGTTTTCTTTGATTTTGGTCTTAGCAATATTTTTTTTGGATATGTCTCCTCTGGCAAGGGAAACAAAAGCAAAAATAAACAAATGGGACTACACCAAACCAGGAAGCTTTTGCACACTGAAGGAAACTATCAGCAAGATGAAAAGACAAGCTACTTTGAATGGAAAAAGAAATATCTGCAAATCACACATTTATAAGGGGTTAATACGTAATACACAGAATACATAAAGAACACATTTGACTCAGTATAAAAAAGCAAACCAGTCAATCCTAAAGGAAATCAGTCCTGAATATTCATTGGAAGGACTGAGGCTGAAGCTGAAGCTCCAATACTTTGGCCACCTGATGCAAAGGGCTGATTCATTGGAAAAAACTCTGATGCTGGGAAATATAGAAGGCAGAAGGAGAATGGGATGACAGAGGACAAGATGGTTGGATGGCATCACCAACTCAATGGACATGAGTTTGAGCAAACTCTGGGAGAGGGTGATGGATAGGGAAGCCTGGCTTGCTGCAGTCCACGAGGTTGCAAAGAGTCAGACATGACTGAATGACTGAACAACAACAAAAAAACAATCCATTTAAAAAAGGGGCAGAGGATCTGAACAGACATTTTTCCAAAGACATACAAATGGCAAATAAGCACGTGAAAAATGTTCAATGTCACTAATCATCAAGGAAATGCGAAATCAAAGCCACAGTGAGATATCACCTCACCCTCACCAGAATGGCTAATATTAAAATGCCCTGCCCTTTGATTGAATGTCTTCTCTTCAAATGAGCTAAGTATCCAGAAAATGTTTAAATCCACACAGCACACGTACATATGGTCATCATCAACTAACTCCTAACAATACTAATACACTTAAGTCTGCATTTATATGACAGAGTTGTTGAACCTGAGTACAGAATTTCATAATTGGACTTGATCACTCCTTTAATAGATGTAACTCCTTATTTTAATCTATTAAAAGATTATTGTGTCTTGATATCATTCTCCAATGTATGAGGTAACTTGTGCTATTTTAAAAGCATTTATTATATTATGTTATCTGTGTATGGCTTCATTTCTTGGAATCTTAAATTTTCTTTATGAATTATCTGATTAGAATATATATATATTCATCTTTATTCATTCAAGTGGGTATTATCTGATGCTACCTTAGATTTCAGATAATGCACTGATAAAATTAGAAGTGATTATATAGTTGATTTGGCAAGTCTAGATAATACATGTTATTGAAATGATTAATTAAAAGAAGACAGTAGAAAAATAAACTGTATATTTTATTTCACTTATTACAAAAGAAAAAACTTAAAATTTGGGAACAGTTTCTCCTAAAAACAACAATAATAAAAATAATACCTAAAACTTCTATGTTTACTAGAGATTCTAGGCTGATAACTATTAAAAAATTGATGGGTAACAGGACACTAAAACTCTTTATTGTTTTTTATTTTGTTCCCTAAAATAAAAAAAAATAATTATCTCAAAACTGATTCAGTGCTAGCAACACAGTATGTGATATAATAAATACTTGAGGAAATGAACTTTTACACTCCTCATTAATCAAAGACTGCATAGAATTAATAAAAGTTCTGGTTCACAGAGCATTGTAGAAATCATTAAACAGAACAATGATTTTACTTAAATAATTATAAGATCCAAAGTTTTACACTAGGAGGAAAGAGATTAATTAAATAGAATCCTAGAAAATCATGGAGTATCATTAAGCATATAATACACCCATACCTCTGGCTCAAAATAATAAAAACCAAAATCTTCTCTATGCATTTATTTCATAAGTATAATTTCATTTTTTGTTTCAAAATAGCCCGGGAATAGTAGGTAGGAAAAAATAATTATCTTCAATTTACAAATGAGAAACCTTGGACCTGAGGAAGTGAACAAAACACATCTAAATTTCTTCTAAACAAGTAGTTTTACCAAAGTTATTGCTGTTGTTCAGTCGCTAAGTCGTGTCTGACTCTTTGAGACCCCATGGACTTTACTCCGCCAGGCTTCCCTGTCCTTCACTACCGGAGCTTGCTCAAACTTAGGTCCATTGAGTTAGTGATGCCATCCAATCATCTCATCTTCTGTTGCCTGCTTCTCTGCCTGCCATCAATCTTTCCCAGCATCAGGGTCTTTTCCAATGAGTCAGCTCTTCGCATCAGGTGGCCAAAGTATTGGAGCTTCACCTTCAACCTCAGTCCTTCCAATGAATATTCAGGGTTGATTTCCTTTAGGATTGACTGGTTTGATCTCCATGCAGTTCAAGGGACTCTCAAGAGTCTTCCCCAGGACCACAATGCAGAAGTATCAATTCTTTGGTGTTCAGTCTTCTTTAAGGTCCAACTCTTACATCCATACATAACTACTGGGAAAATCATAGCTTTGACTATTGGACCTTTGCCAGCAAAGTGATGTCTCTGTTTTTTAATACGCTGTCTAGGTTGGTCATAGCTTTCCTTCCAAGGAGCAAGCTTCAGTCACAGTCTTCAGTGATTTTGGAGCCCAAGAAGATAAATCTGTCACTGTTTCCACTTTTTCCCCATCTATTTGCCAAGAAATGATGGGACTGGGTGCCATGATCATAGTTTTTTGAATGTTGAGTTTTAAGTCATCTCTTTCACTCTCCTCTTTCACCCTCATCAAGAGGCTCCTTAGTTCCTCTTCACTTTCTGTCATTAGAGTGGCATCATCTGCTTATATGAGGTTGTTGATATTTCTCCCAGGTATCTTGATTCCAGCTTGTGTTTCATCTCACTTGGCATTTTGCATGATGTACTCTGCACAGAGGTTAAATAAGAAGGGTGACAGTATACAGCCTTGATGTACTCCTTTCCCAATTTTGATCAAGTCCATTGTTCCATGTTCAGTTCTAACTTCAAATTCTTGATCTGCATACAAGTTTCTCAGTACACAGGTAAGGTGGTCTGCTGTTCCCATCTCTTTAAGAATTTTCCACAGTTTGTTGTGATCCACACATACTCACTCCAGTATTCTGGCCTGGAGAATTCCATACACTGTATAGTCCAAAGTGTTGGGCACGACTGAGTGACTTTCACTTTCACACAGTCAAAGGCTTTAGTGTAGTCAATGAAACAGAAATAGATGTTTTTCTGGAATTCCCTTACTTTTTCTATGATCCAACATATGCTGACAGTTTGATCTCTGGTTCCTCTGACTTTTCTAAATCCAGTTTGTATATATATACCGTATACCAGTGGTATACCAAAGGCATAAATTACAGAATTCATCTATATCTATTACATACACATAATATGGGAAGGGTGTCATAAGACTCAAAACTATAAAGATAGAGATTCTCCAAATCAATATATAAATTGGATTCAATAACAAATTTCAGTAGGGATTTTCACGGAATTTGACAAACTGGTCTTAAGATTCACATTTAATTGACAGCATGTAAAATAATGAAATTAGAGAACATTTTCTCACACCACATACAAAAATAAACTCAAAATGGATTAAAGACATACATTTTTGACTGGAAACCATAAAACTCCTAGAAGAAAACATAGTTTGAACACTTTTATATCAATTGTAGCAATATTTTTTGGATGTGTCTCCTAAGGCAAAGGAAACAAAAATAAACAAATGGAACTTAATTGTATTTAAAAGCTTTTGCACAGCAAAGGAAAAAATGAAAGGACAACTGAGTAAATGGGAAAAAATATTTGCAAATGATATGATCAATAAGGGGTTAATATCCAAAATATATTAACAGCTCATACAATTCAATATCAAAAATGAAAAAAGTGTGATTAACAAATGGGCAGAAGAGCAACTAAGCCCGTGTGCCACAACTATTGAGCCTGTGCTCTGGAGCCCGGGAGCTCAACTACTGAAGCCTGTGCATGCCCTAGAGCCTGCGCTCCTTAACAAGAGAACCCACTGCAGTGAGAAGCCTGAGCGCTGCAACTAGAGAGTAGCACGCACAGCAATGAAGACCCAGCACAGGCAAAAAACAATTAATCAGTAAAGAAAATTTTTTAAAAATGGGCAGAAGACCTGACCAAACATTTTTCCAAAGAAGACACATAGATGGCTAAGGGGCATGTGAAAAGATGCTGAACATTGCTAATTATCGGAGAAATGCAAATCAAAACCATAATGAGATGTCACCTCACACCTGTTAGAATGGCTAGCACCAAAGAGACCACAAATAACAAATGATGGTCAAAGACGTGGAGAAAAGGGAACTGTTGGTGGAAATGTAAACTGGTGCAGCAACTAAAAATAGAGGTACTATGTGACCCAACAATTCTACTCCTGGGTACATATCTGAAAAAACAAACAAACAAACAAAAAGCACTAACTCGAAGAGATACATGCACTCCAGTGTTCACAGCAGCATTATCTGCAATTGCCAAGATATAGAAGCAACTATATATATATATCACATACATACATATGTGGTACATATATACAAATGGAATACAACTTAACCATAGAAAAGAACAAAATTTTGCCATTTGCAATGACATGGATGGACCTGAAGGATATTATGCATATAGTGAAACAACTCAGACAGAGAAAGGCAAATATTGTATGTTATCACTTACACGTGGAATCTAAACAATAAACAAATGAATAATACAAAACAGAAATAGACTCACAGATATAGAGAACAAACTAGTGGTTTCCAATGGGGAGGGGACAGGGGGAAAGATAGGGGTAGGCGACTAAGAGGTATAAACTGTCGCGTATAAAATTAAAAAAAAAACTACAAGGATATATTTTATGGCACAGGAAATAGTCAATATTTTAAAATGGAATGCAATGTATAAACATTTTGAATTAACACATTGTACACCTGAAACTAATATAATATTAGAACAACTATACTTCAATAAGTATAGTTACCCTGGTGGCTCAGATGGCAAAGAATCTACCTGCAATGCAGGAGACCTGGGTTTGATCTCTGTGTTGGGAAGATCCCCTTGGAGAAGGAAATGGCTACCCACGCCAGTATTCTTGCCTGGAGAATTCCATGGACAGAGAAACCTGGCGGGCTACAGTCCATACGGTTGCAAAGAGTTAGACACAACTGAGCAGCTAACACTCTCATATTTCAGCAAAATGAACAAATAGATAAGTAAATAAATAAATCACATTTGATAGCAAAGTGAAAGACATTAAGACTAATAATATCTATTGGATATCAAGATTTACTTAGACTTTTTAGATGAAGCTATGCTAATTAAGGTAGTGAGGCTTGCACAAAGGAATGGACAAATAAAATAGATAACCGAGGATGAGATCCACACTTACATGGAAACCTATTAAATAATAAAGGTGTTACAAAAAATAAGAACTATTCAATAAAAGATTCTGAGACATTTAACTATCTTCATGAAAAATACAAAAGTATATTCCTAACTTCACACTAGATACTAAAATAAATCTCACATTAAAAAGGCTCAGAGTGAAAGAAAAAACATTTAGTTTGAAAATGAATATATGTGAGGATATTTTTAATCCTAAGGGATGAAAGCATTTTAAAGAAAAAAACAGCATCAACTAAAAACACAGATGAGTTTGATTGCATTAATATTAATGATAGCATAAGAAACCAGAATCTAAGTATGACAAAGGCAAAGAGTGGAATATGACATTTGCAACTCATAAAGCCCACATACATAGCCCAGGATATTAAAGCACAGGTGCTCATTTTTATTACTCTACTATTTTATCACTCCTTACTATTGGATCTTCTAAGATTGATGCTTCTAATACTGATTTACAATTTCACAGTAAATTTATTGAAATTGAACTATTACTTTCATACTTGAAGAGTAGAATATTTTGCTCACTGAGTTGCAATAAGGTTAAGTTGAAATTATAGTTATAAGAGTTGGATCCAAGCAGATATTATTTTTAGACAATATAACATATAATAAAACAAAATTTAATATTTTTGAACAACATTTCTGACGTCCAATTTCTCTTATAGCACACAGAGGAAAAGTAAGCCTAATTTAGTTCAATCTAGTTGAAATTTCTATAGTTTTAAAGCAAGTATTTTGTTTGGATCTTTTATCATGTTAGTAGATTTTCCAATAGATGATATCAATATCATATCCTTCCAGTATATATAATAAATAATACATTTTACTAAAATGTAAGAGGAAATCTTTATGATATCAACAATTAAAATTAAAAATATAAAATCTGATATCATAAAAACTAGTATAGTGACTTTTTAAAAAGTCAAATATTCAGAATTATTCCTGCAGGTAATTTTTTACAACAAAAATATTTATGACTTTCAAGATTCAGGCTTCTAAGTTCAACACTTGAAATATCCCAAAGGAAAATATAGTATACTTTGTTTCATGTTTTTGAAGTGAAAAATCTTTTATCCATAAGTAAGTATACGAATTCTGTATTTCTGCTGAACTTAAAATCAAGCTAAAACAAATAAAACTTAGTATTAAAATACATTTTCCATGTGCAAGACTCTGTGTTACGCATCATCAATTGATACATATTTTTCACTAGGTCTTATTGAAATCAATATACCCCATTTGGGGATTTACCTTTCAAAAAGTGGAGGGAAATAGCAATTAAAATGTTTAATACAGTTCATTTATGCAAAACCTAGTAGGAAGGTTGCAAATTATGACCACTTGCAATTGACGCACTATATTTTCAACACATTCGAATCATCTGGAAACAATACCATATCTTATTGATCTCTTCTGTATTCATTTAAGATAAGAAGATGTTAAGGTTTATTTTCTTACTTCGCACTATTCATACTGGAAACTAATTCATTACCTAAGCTCATTTTAAATTCATGTGGTAGCCTAGGTAATGAACCATATAAGTATTTAGTTTATCAGTGTTGTATTAAGCCATGACCCTTCCTATTTATTCATGTCCTCTGTAATGATAGTTCAGAGTTCCTTTCTCCTTTATTGTAACAAACCAGCAGAACAGTGTAAGCATTTCAAAATTTGGGGACTATTTCACTTCTTCTAAGGACTATTTTTATTAGGATAATTTCTCCTACTACTGAATGAAAACTCAGAAGTTCACATGATTCCATGCTCTTAGGAAAGGTTTGGTCATACAGTCACTCTAAGTTATGAGTCTGACCTTAGTGTATGGTCTAAGATCACAAAAGCTAAGGTGCTCTCCTCTCCCATCCTCCTGGACACGTCTTATACATGGTGAACGATGTGACCAGCTTACTTGTCTTTTTTGTCATATTCACTCTCAGGTACAAAGGGGTACAGAGGAATTAAGAGACATAAGGACTGTTTTTATTTGGCTGGTGACTGGCAAATATGTGAAGCTGAATCTTTCACTTAAGGGTACGGGTGTGGGTTTGTCATTGGTCTCCAGCTTGGACTAAGCTTCTCGGATGGTAAGAGCCTCCCCTTTGGTTGGTCCCTGTCCCCTCAGATCAAGCATCTCTGTGGACTCATCTCTTCCTGGGGAGGACTTACCACCTCTCCAAATAGGCTTTCTCTTCCATGTGGACCAAATCTGCTCCCATGGGAAACATTTGTGCCTTCTTAACCCTTCTTCTCCTGCCCCACTCCCTGCAGGAGTATCATTTTCTGTTCCTTTATTCTCTCTCCTTCTTTCTTTCTCCCCCTCTCTCTCCTTCTCCTCTCTCCCTCCCAATCCACCCACCAGCACACATGCTTTACTTTTCACAGGTGTGAATGAGACATGAGCATACAGCCATCTCCCAACTCCAGGAAACATCCATTAACTTCTCTTAGTGGCTACCCTAAAAATTTCACCCTTCGGAATTTCAGGGACTGCTCACCCCACCAGAGGGACAGAGGACCCCTTAGTACCTCTCTAAAAACCTTGCCAGCTCCTCTCTGTCCCTCTGTTCTAGACTCTTTTACATTCTCAAAATGGGTGAAAGTTTAAACAGTCACAGAATCTTCTGATTTATCCACTGTGAAGATTCCTCCAGGGTATTCTGTCTCACACTTAGCTGGGTATCTGATAATTATCATATATTGGCACTTTGGGCAAAACTTCAATTTTCACATCCTATTAAATATTACTAGTAAAAACAATAAACAGCGAAAACAACAACTAAAATGGCTTGAGATGTTGCTTTGTTCTCCTCATGGTTTTTCTGTCCTTATTCATACTAGCCTATTTAATTCTCTCAACAATCCTTTGAACTAAGCATGCATGTTACCAACATTTTCAAGATGGATGAATTGAATCCCAGCAGGGTGGTAAGTAATTTTCTTAAGACAACACGGCCAGATTTTGAAACTAGGTGGTCTGGTTTCAGAGGCCATCTTTTAAACCATTTTGATAAACAGGCCTCTAGATAAACAAGAAATGGCTGTTTTCTTTTAAATATGATATAAAATGACTCTGTTTGATTTAACTCTAACAATGGGTTAAATGTGTTGGCAGAACAATTTTATAACATGAAATTTCAGTTCTCCTTCAAAATGTTCTATAATTTCTGAATTAATATAGAACTAGGATTTTATATTTTACACGATGTGATACTGTGATTTCTAACAGACTCTGCTGCTGCTGCTACTGCTGCTGCTGCTGCTAAGTCGCTTCAGTCGTGGCCGACTCTGTGCGACCCCATAGACGGCAGCCCACCAGGCTCTGCCATCCCTGGGATTCTCCAGGCAAGAATGCTGGAGTGGGTTGCCATTTCCTTCTCCCGTGCATGAACGGGAAAAGTGAAAGTGAAGCAGCTCAGTCATGTCCGACTCTTCACGACCCCATGGACTGCAGCCAACCAGACTCTTCCGTCCATGGGATTTTCCAGGCAAGAGTACTGGAGTGGGTTGCCATTGCCTTCTCCACTAATAGACCCTAGTGGAGATCAAAGTATACATTGTGTGACGTGAATTTTATATCAAACAACAAAAAAGCAAACCAGTATTTGGCCTCAAATTCATTCAATTTTTTGGATTTATTTCATTCATTACCTTTTTCATTTAATAGAGAATTTGAGGCCTGGGAGTTTCCCAGAGATAATCTAGTCTATGCCTCTCCTTTTTTTTTTCCATGCCTCTTCTTTTAAAGAAGAGAAAATAGAAGTATTAAGTGGTCAACCAGGTAATACAAGATCACACAGAAAAATGCCAAGTAAGGTCAAGAAGATTGTTTCTTGATTCCTCCATCTTGAAGTTTCTTCACCATGCCCACAGCCCCCAGTAGACAGAAACAACACAGAAAGTTGTGCTACTGTATTTCCATTCTAAAAATTCAACTTATGAAGAAAATGACTGACTGTCAGTATTGTCACCATCATATTTGTATTCTAAAAATTCAACTTATGAAGAAAAAGGCTGACTGTCCTCATATTCTCCTTTCATAAATGTTTGGGTGAACTCATCTTTTCCTTTTGGGCCAGTCTAGATGTGGCCAATCACAAGGAATCTGCTGAAAGCTATTTCAAAAAACCACTAACATTCAGTCAATTTGGAAATGAGAGACCAATCAAAGCACGATCAAAAAGTCCTGATTAGAGAGCTAGTCACTTTTTACAGAGAAGAGAAATTTAAGATCTAAGTTGTTGTGACTTATGAACTAGGATCTCTGACTGGAGTTTCTTAAAAGCATAGGGTCTTTGGAATAAAGCTTTGAAAAATTTTCTGCAAAGAACCTGAGCAATCATGGTAATAATGTTTTTGAAGTTCAATAACTGTAAAATCAAGGCCATTTGATAAATTACTATTTTACAAGTGAGAAATATTTGAAAATGAAGTAACTGTATCATAGAATCAAGCACGCTAGAAGATATTTGTAATCCATACAGGTTATAGGAATGTGAGTTATATAATAGTAAGGTAAATTGTTACCATTAAGGTAACAATTTCAGTGCTGACAAAAGGCTGAGAACAACAAAGCAAAACAAAAGGAAACCAAATGGTAAGCCAACTCAGTAATCATTAAATCAAAATCAAATTTTGGCATGCATTTGGAAATCCTGGTTGCCTTTAGGGAAAAGAAAGAACTGTGTAGCTGGAATTGGGACACAAACTTTTCATTGTATGTTTTTCCATAACTTTTGAATTATGGTCTAGCAAAAGTTATGTATTCAAGAAGATGAATTAAATTCTAAACAATAAAATAAAACCAGAAATTCTATACTTAATAAGATGGCTACTTTTATAGGTTCTATATGTACACATGAGGCCTCCCTGGTGGCTTGCAAGGAGTTGGACATGACTGAGCGACTAACACACACACACACGTACACATAATATAAAACAAATATTTAACTTTATATTCAAAACTTAAAACTGTTGGCCTATTTCTATTCCATTATTAAATTAGGAATGTTCATTGTACTATATAGGATTACTACATGGAGAAAGTAATAAAAATTAAACAAAAAGTTTAGACTACTAAAGGTAGGGCTATTCCACTCCTAACTTCCTCCTTCCCTTCTTTCCTCCCCCGCACCCTTCCTTCCTTCTCCCTGATCCATCCAATGTTCTTTTATGGCATGCCTACCTATAGGCACTGTGCTAGCCACTAGTGATGCACTATGAGCAAAACAGACTTAGAACATGTTGTTTGGGGGTTTAGGATCTATTGGGAAAGACAGACAGTTAACAAATAATTTCAGAGTTCCATGAGATCACTGTTAAATGAAAAGAGTGAATTATCATTGTTACAAGGTAGCAAGAATGAATATCTGGGATACTCTGGGAAAATCATAAAAAGACTCCTAGAGGGTATGATATTTAAGCTTGGAAGTGAATAAAGTATAAAAATTGGCCAAATGAAAGCATGGAAAAAGAACGTTCTAGAAAGAGAAACCATATGTAAAGGCTCCAATTGGGAAGAGCCTGATGCGTGGTGGGGTGTGCAGAGAGATTAGTGAGGAAGGGGTAAAATGGCCAAAGAAGAGACTGGGGAGAGCTAGATTATACCAGCCCTTATGTTCTGTGTAAAGACTTTGGAATTTTATTCCAAGTGTGATGGAAAGCCATGGATGGGATTTAAGAAAGATGATGCCATGGTCCATGTTACATTTTGGAAAGGTCATTCTGGTTGCTTTGGGCCAAATTAATTAGAAGTGGGCAAAAGTAGATGTGGAAGAACAGTTAAAAAGCAACTGCAGTGCTCTTTTTTTTAAATTAATTAATTAATTAATTAATTAATTAATTATTTTTTACTTTACAATATTGTATTGGTTTTACCATACATTGACATGAATCCGCCATGGGTGTACATGTGTTCCCCATCCAGAAGCTCCCTCCCACCTCCCGCCCCATCCCATCCCTCTCTGAGTCATCCCAGTGCACCAGCTCCAAGCACCCTGTATCCTGCATCGAACCTGGACTGGCGATTCGTTTCACATATGATAATTTACATGCTTCAATGCCATTCTCCCATATCATCCTGCTCTGTCCAAAAGACTGTTCTATACATCTATGTCTCTTTTGCTATCTCGCATATAGGGTTATCGTTACCATCTTTCTAAATTCCATATATATGCATTAGTACACTTTATTGGTGTTTTTCTTTCTGGCTTACTTCACTTTGTATAATAGGCTCCAGTTTCATCCACCTCATTAGAACTGATTTGAATGTATTCTTTTTAATGGCTGAGTAATATTCCATTGTGTATATGTACCACAGCTTTTTTATCCATTCGTCTCCTGATGGACATCTAGGTTGCTTCCATGTCCTGGCTATTATAAACAGTACTGCGATGAACATTGGGGTACATGTGTCTCTTTCAGTTCTGGGTTCCTCGGTGTGTATGCCCAGCAGTGGGATTGCTGGGTCATATGGCAGTTCTATTCCCAGTTTTTTGAGGAATCTCCACACTGTTCTCCATAGTGGCTATACTGGTTTGCATTCCCACCAACAGTGTAACAGGGTTCCCTCTTCTCCACACCCTCTCCAGCATTTATTGTTTGTAGACTTTTGGATAGCAGCCATTCTGACTGGCATGAAATGGTACCTCATATTGGTTTTGATTTGCATTTCTCTGATAATAAGTGATGGTGAGCATCTTTTCGTGTGTTTGTTAGCCATCTGTATGTCTTCTTTGGAGAAATGTCTGTTTAGTTCTTTGGCCCATCTTTTGATTGGGTTGCTTATTTTTCTGGAATTGAGCTGCAGGAGTTGCTTGTATATTTTTGAGATTAATTCTTTGTCAGTTGCTTCATTTGCTATTATTTTCTCCCATTCTGAAGGCTGTCTTTTCACCTTGCTTATAGTTTCCTTTGTTGTGCATAAGCTTTTAATTTTACTTAGGTCCCATTTGTTTAGTTTTGCTTTTATTTCCAATATTCTTGGAGGTGGGTCATAGAGGATCCTGCTGTGGTTTATGTCGGAGAGTGTTTTGCCTATGTTTTCCTCTAGGAGTTTTCTAGTTTCTGGTCTTACATTTAGATCTTTAATCCATTTTGAGTTTATTTTTGTGTATGGTGTTAGAAAGTGTTCTTGCTTCATTCTTTTACAAGTGGTTGACCAGTTTTCCCAGCACCACTTGTTAAAGAGATTGTCTTTTCTCCATTGTATATTCTTGCCTCTGTCAAAGATAAGGTGTCCATAGTTGTGTGGATTTGGATCGGAAGAATCAATATAGTGAAAATGAGTATACTACCCAAAGCAATCTATAGATTCAATGCAATCCCTATCAAGCTACCAGTGGTATTTTTCAGAGAACTAGAACAAATAATTTTACAATTTGTATGGAAATGCAAAAAACCTCGAAGAGCCAAAGCAATCTTGAGAAAGAGGAATGAAACTGGAGAAATCAACCTGCTTGACTTCAGTCTTTACTATAAAGCCACAGTCATCAAGACAGTATGGTACTGGCACAAAGACAGAAATACAGATCATTGCAGTGCTCCTAATGAGATGCATACACTGGCTAATGTGCTCATGTTGGCTGTGAAGGAGAGAAGTGGGAAGGTTTGGGATGTATTCAGGGAATGCTGTCAATAGAACTTGGTGATTCATTACATGCAAGGGGTCAGATATACATTGTGTTCCGCTAGCTACAGAACTGATAACTGCAGAGAAAATTGTTTAAATTCCTTTATTTTGAAATTTCTGGAGTAAATACAGAACATTACTGAATTTATTCTAGATATTTACAGCTGCTAATTTCATCTTATTAGAGCAATTTTAGTTTAAGTAATACACACAACATTCACAGACAATACACACACACACACACACACACACACACATTTTGCCCACAGATGGCAACAAAAAGTTAAAAACATAATGGACAGGTCTTGTGTTAGCCTAGGGCCCTTTTTTAAACTTAAAACCTTTTTATGCAGATATGCAAACATTGCTCTTCATACTTTCTTTCAATCATGTTTATAGTTTTATGTAAGCCACTAAACAAACTAAATGGAATTTAAACTTTCAGACTAAGTTACTAAGTTTTGTTTTGTTTTGTTTTGTTTTGTTTTAGCAGAGAAACAACTCACATGCACAGAGTAATAGCAGGGAGGCCTGTTCACAACTGCTTACCCTTCACTTCTCAGAAAGGGCTGAGATTTCACCATGGTGACCTGCTAGGTTTTTGATCAAGGAGAGATCATTTATCTCCATAAAGGCTTCTCTTTCGGCAGTGCAATGATGAATGGGAAGGAGCGGGTAGTTAAATATTTAGATTTCATATCACTACATGATAGAGACCTATAACAAAATCCAAGACAGGAGAAGTTTTAGAAAATGCCTTTATTGATACCTCTCTATAAGTCCTTGGAAGTCATCAGTAGTTAGATTTCTATAGTTGAGGCATACATAACATAAAATAATCTAATTTTATTTTTTATGTTTTGAGGTCCTTTTTTCTTTAATCATTCAGATAGAAGAAAAAGTATAGATACAAGATAGGAAACATCCTTGAAGGTATTATGACTCCCTTCTTTCTACCAATTTAAAAAAGACTATTTACTATTTTTCTGCCTGCCAGAGATACAGGATCAGAGTGCTAGAAACAAGAGCATAATGTAGAAATGTTCTGCAATAATATTTTTGTTGCTCCTTCCTCAAATCAAGCCCGTGACCACCCACTGGGGCAAGTATAGATTTTGGAAAGAGCAATAGAGTTGACATCTGAAATCTCATGTCCAGTCTCTATTCCCTACTAAGTATACGATCTTGGATAAATCATAACCTTTCTCGTTTTGCTCTTTCTCTGAGAAAATTGGCTTTATACCACTTTTCCAACCTATTTATTGACCTGCTACAGACCATGTGTGGGCTCTTTTAAAACCATATATTCTGGAGGTATCACTTTACATGGAAGACTGCCTTAGGCAGCTTGTTGTATGTGAAATATGGATTTGGGATTAGAGACCTGAGATCTATCAAATTTCTGCCACTATTTAGCAGTGTGACCTTCATTATAGCACTTTAGTTCCCTTCTTGTGTAAAGTTGAGGAATCGCACTAGATTTTTGTAAGGCAGAGGTTTCTCAACCTAAGTGGTGGGAGCTTGTTTTTTTTACCCTACAGGGGCTATTTGGCAATGTCTAGAGGCAACTGAGTAACTGCTATCGGGATCTAGTGGGTAGGGGCCATGAATGCTAAATATCCTACAGCTCACACCCTTCCTCACACAACAAAGAATTATTTAGCCCAAAACATCATTAGTGTCAAGGGTGAGAAACACATTTTAAGGCCTGACCTTGCTTTAAATTTTAATCCATAGGGCATTCCATAAATTACCCACTTGACACACAGGTATTTAAATTTACCAAAAGAAATTTGTTTTTCTATTATGAAAATAAACATTACCATCTGTAGTAAAACTTTCCACTAAAACATAGAGTGGTTATTTTTTAGCACTAAGAGGAGCAAGAGTTTAAGCATCTATACCACCACTGTCAACCACAATTCCACAGGTGATGTCTCTTTGGGTACCCCATATTCCCAAATTATATAATTGGAGGCCAAAGAACAGTTAGAGTTCACAGAAGGAAGGGTTTATGTCAGTTTTTGTCTGCATAGTGATGAATACCATGAGTCTTAGCCTCAGACTCCTTCGGCTCAAGTCCCATTTTCATAGTAACTGTGTGAACTTGGGAAGCCTTTCTGTACCTCAAGCTCCTCATTTTCAACATGTGATTGATAACAGAGTTCGTGTTTTAAATGAGATCATTCAGGAAAAGATCTTAGCATGGTATCTGACACATAAGAAATATTCAGTCATTGTTAGCTATTGTTACAGTTAGGTGTGAAGGTGAGTTTTCATTATATTCCAGGGCATTTCTTTATTATAGTCATTCAGATTTATTGCTACCCATAAGTATTTGATGATACTGGATTTTTTGGGGGGGTGTCTAGTGTGCATTTCTCTGTCTTGAGAAATTAAACTCATCCTTTGAGTCTCTAAATTAACACTACCCCCCTGAAGGAAGCCTGGCTAGCTCCTGTGAACTGACACAGGAACTCAGCAGGATCCATTTACAGATGGTTCCAGGGTATACTTCCTCCAAGTGTACAGAAGTGCCTGGGTTCTAAAGAGATGACACTGCAGATTCTGCTTGGATGCCACTATCCATACAATATATTAAAAGGTTAAAAAGAAGAATGGCTGCCTGTTTTATCTGGTGTATATTTTTTTTCGAAAAGAGGATAAATCATTCCACATGCTAGATTTTAGATATGACTAGTGTTGCTAAACAAATCTTACATGACAGTAATAAGCTTAGTCTCACAGGATACAGTTAAGCTAAAAAGATATGAAAATGCTAAGCCAAAGAAAAGTATCCTATCAATAATTCCAACCCATAAAACATGGTTGAACTTCTCCACCACATTAAAAATAAAAGAAGAAAAGAAGAGCGGCTTCAGTACTTTCAGGCTACAGATGTTAAAATGTGGCCACTAATGGGATTTAGGTACATGGCTGCAATTATCCATGGACTAATTAAAAATGACTGTCACTCACATTGTTCATAGCATATCAACAATAGCAAACATGACTGGGTTCACTTTAGAGTTGTGTCAGATTAGTAATAGAGAGTATTACAATTATTACTCAAGCTCATAAATCCTCCTTGAAGACTTGTTGACAGTTTATTTTTTATGCCATCATCATATAAAATGTCAAGAATCAATTTCCTAAAGTTACTTGCAGACTATCAGGTAATGATGGTAGAATGAACACAGAAATGCAGGTTTTTTTTCCCTCCTGAGTACACATAAAATTATAAATGAGGGGCTTTTTAATTAGGCACAAGCCCATAAAGGAAAGACGGGTGGGAACCACAGCAACAGAATTTTAGAAGCTAGACAGAGAGCAAGTAGTTACTCACTCAGAAGACCTGAAAAAGCTGAACGCTAATCTAACACATGTTGATGCCAAGAAACAACATGATTGCCAATGCAGAATCCCCGAAGGCTAGGGAATAGATGATACCATATATCAATGGAAGGGAGGATGAGTATGGGACAAAAAAAAGAGAACTGCTCAAAAATATTTTAAAGAAAATTAGATACCATTTTTTTTCCTCCACTATGACAGAGACTAGAAGTTTATTCTGTGGAAAGGGTCAAAGAGACTCTCTGCATACTTGAGTGCATGCTTTTCTCTGCTGAATGTAAACTCATTTCCCACTCGTCTATCAAGCGCAAGTCAGTTCAGTTCAGTTGCTCAGTCGGGTCCGACTCTTCGCAACCCCATGGACTGCAGCATGCCAGGCTTCCCTGTCCATCACCAACTCCCAAAGCTTCCTGAAACTCATGTCCATTGAGTCGGTGATGCCATCCAACCATCTCATCCTCTGTCATCCCCTTCTTCTCCCGCCTTCATCTTTCCCAGCATCAGGGTCTTTTCCAAGGAGTCAGTTCTTTGCATCGGGTGGCCAAAGTATTGAAGTTTCAGCTTCAGCATCAGTCCTTCCAATGAATATTCAGGGTTGATTTCCTTTAGGATGGGCTGGTTGGATCTCCTTGCAGTCCAAGGGACTCTCAAGAGTCTTCTCTAACACCACAGTTTATCAATCCATCGGCGCTTTCTTTCTCAGCTTTCTTTATAGTCCAACTCGCACATCCATACATGACCATTGGAAAAACCATAGCTTTGATTAGACAGACCTTTGTTGGCAAAGTAATGTCTCTGCTTTTTAATATGCTGTCTAGGTTGGCCATAGATTTTCTTCCAAGGAGAAAGCGTCTTTTAATTTCATGGGTGCAGTCACCATCTGCAGTGATTTTGGAGCTCAAAAATAAAGTCTCTCACTATTTCCATTGTTTCCATGAATGAAGCACAAGCTGGAATCAAGACTGCCAGGAGAAATATCAATAACCTCAGATACGCAGATGACACCACCCTTACGGAAGAAAGCAAAGAAGAACTAAAGAGCCTCTTGATGAAAGTGAAAGAGGAGAGTGCAAAAGTTGGCTTAAAGCTCAACATTCAGAAAACTAAGATCATAGCATCTGATCCCATCACTTCATGGCAAATAGGTGGGGAAACAATGGAATCAAGTGCAAAGAGAGAAGCAGAATATTGAAGGATTCTTCTCTATGAATCTGACCAGTACAAAAAGATGCAAAGATACAGACAGCAGGGCTTTCCCAATGAGCCAGACAAGCAAACAATGAAGCCCCAAATCAGATGGCTGTGAAGAGTGCCCAAGCATCTCTTTGCTGCCATATATTTATTGATGAGTAGACAATCAAGGACCACCAAAAAAGTGAGGGAAGCCTTTAACATGAAGGAGAACCCAACATGCAAACAGACAATAGGTATTTGGGGAGAATAAAGATAAAAATCTATAGAGAAAAGTAAAGCCTCTAAAACAGACAACAGATCCCAAAGATCTAACTTAAACACCCTCAGAGAGAGAAGAGATGCCATTGCCTCTGCATGACAGGAACAGGCTACTGTAGAAAAAGACATACGTAGAAAACAAAGAAAAAAACACTTAATAATTCAAAGTATGTATCAGAAAAGGAAAAAGAATCAGTAAGAGGGTTGAAAGATAAAGTTTAGGAAATGCCCCAGAAAGTAAAGCAAAAGAGAAAGTGATGGAAATTACTATGCTGAGTTGCTCAACTTTCACTAGCATTTCCAGAATCACAAGGAAGCAGTAGATGGTGATGAAGCCATAATTACTATATAGAAGGATGGGTAAGCAGGAGATGCACAGTTATGTAGTAGGGGTGCTTATATTTTATATAAGGTGGCATTCACAACATGACTCCGAAGTGTAAGCACATGTAACCATGACAAAAATAGCATTGAAAGTGAAATATGCAAACACATATATCAATGAAGATATTCCACTACTAAATATAGAAGAAATGCAATTGTGCATTTTTAATTAGCTTTCACTGTCAAACGTTTTATTTCAGCATGGAATAATTAAGAAGTATTAGGATTATAGTCATTCCTGGAGTCAGGGCATGATCAGTAACAGTCTTGAGATATTCTTAGATGCAAAATTTTGGGAGAGAGAGAAGATAATATAGTATGTTTTAGAAATAAATACAAAGTTTGACCTGCTAAATTCAAATGGCTAGTCTTTTCTCTGAAAAACTTTCAGAGTTTTGGATTTTAAATTACCCTTTTAAGAAATTACAAATTACACTAATAGCAGATGTTAGTGAGAAATGCAATATTTCAGGCCATATCAGTAAACAAACATGTCACAGTCATCAGCAGTTGCAATCCTCCAATGTGAGTGAGTGTGTCCTGAGGACACTCAGGAAGGAAAGAACTCCTGCTATCTAGCAGCCATCAGACTGCAGCCACTCCTCCTGGTGAGCCCAGAGGAAACTCAGGATGTGAAAATACAGGATACTGGCCCCAGACAGCTGAGGTACATATCAAAGGGATGGCTTCTGTCAGCCCAGACTCTTGCATCTTCCCATACATAGAAAAGCACTAATTCCATAACTTGGGATATCAGGCTTTCTTTAATTAACAGCAATCTTTTGAATTCCAACTACCTTCTCTTTGTTGCAAAAGTTCTATATAACCTGGCTCCCTCCTCCCCACCTTGGAGCAGTTCTCTCAGGATTACTTGAGATGCTGCCTTCTGGGCTTGAAGTCCTAAAAATCTCCACCAAATAAAACATAACTCTCAAATCTTAGGTTATGAATATTTCTTAAGTCAGCATTAGCTCCTTTATTTTCTTAGTAATATAATTTGGCAAACTAAATAAATTGACAACTTTGTGATGATCTCCTTCCTGCTTTCTTCCTTCCAGCCTCCTTCCTCCCTTCCTATATTTCACCTGGTTCCTGAAATCTATAAGTTTGGGAACTGCTGCTCTAAATGGCACTCAAAATTCTCATTCCTTTCATGAAGAAAAAAATTCCAATAACTCTTTACTTTCTAACTACATTGAACAACCCAAGATAAAAATCACACGCTTGTAGACAAGTGCAATTCTCCTCTGTTTCAAATCATATTGCCTTATACGGCCATTTGTGTACTATTTTCATGACTTGCTGATGACCAACACAGTAGGATGAAATGCACTTAAATGAGGTGGAAAATGGAAGTCCCTGAACACTTAGAAATCAATATAACGTGGAAGGACAGACAAAATAGGAGTAAAATAATATAAAACCTTAAAGTGGTAAGCAGGTCACAGGAATTCAAACGTATAGACACAGTTCCAAGTCAATACCATTCAAATATGTATCTGTATATTTTAAAGAAATTGTTGGAAAAAATTGAGTCAATTATATTTTTAAAACATCTCTAATGATGCCTAAATTATACAGTTACTAAATATTTTAATAATATGTATATACAGTAACTTTCTTTCTTGGAAAGAAGAAAATTAAGCAGTAGCAAAAAGAAAAGGCATATCTCTACTGGAGTATTAATCTGATAATATGTACTTGTGGATGAGTGATTTTGAATGTCTACAACTCAATTGTTAGAATAATCAGCAGTTTTCTTAGTTACACATTATAATTATGTTTTGAAATAAAATAAGTTAAAAATACTTTGAAACTTGAAAGATTAGAGAATGATATGGTAATATGATTGTATGAAAACTCCTAAAAATGCTCGTGAAAGGACACAATAGTAAATACAAAACAATTTCCATTATACTTGGAAAAACAAGATACTCTCAAAAATATTGTAGCTAACTTTCAGTTATTCACCAAGAACTTATTGGACAAAATCCACCCACTGGTTGCTCAGAGATAAATAAAACACACCTCTCATCCTCAACAGGAAAATAAGACATTAAAAATTAAATTAGTATGCTGTTTACCATAATAATAATTTGAGACAGGTGAGAAAAATAAGTAATCTTTCAGACCAATAATTGCCTCACTTCCCCTCCAGGAGGATCTCCTAAATACTTGTCCAGCTCAAACACCTTAGTCAAGCTATGACTGCGTTTACAATTTTGGAAGAGCTTTGCCAAAATGTATCCCAGTTCTTTAACCACAGTTTGAGTCAACATATTCCCATCAAGCACTGCTCCTCTTTTTGACATTCTTGTTGGTATTACTGGCATTACCTTCCTCCCAGTCAGCCATAATTAACACTTATTTTCTTAACTCCTCTCTCTGTCAAGTTTACTTTCTATTAGTTGATACATCCACAAGATTTATACCTCTGATTGTCTCTGATCCCCCTGAAAATCTGACCTTTTTCAGAAGCTAGTCTATTACTTTTCACCTAGGTAATTAGTTTCCCAATTGGTTCCCAGGGTACTGGCTTTTTTTGTTCTCTTACTCATTCTACAGTATACTACAAGACCACCTTACCAACTAGGCTCTCTTCCTTTCCTCTTTTGAAAAAATTTAAGCCTTCAGTGGGGTGAAGATTTCACTTCAGTGAAAATGTATCTAAATTCATAATTTTTCTGGCACTACTACTTTTTCATCAGGTCAGCTGGCTCAACTGCTTCAGTTGGCTGCAATACTGCCCAGCTCCCAAAGCTAACATATGTTTCCTCATTTCACCGCCTCTCCTAAGAGTGGTCTTTCAGCAATGCCGTTATGCTTCATATCTGTCTGCTTAAACCTTACTTCTTAACTAAGGTATAGCTCACCTAACATTTTCACAATGAGGCCTTGCTTGACCCTGCTGTTGAAAACAGCCCATCTTTAAACTTACACAGTGCAGTCTTCTTGGTTTTACTTAGCACACTGCCTAATACTGGTCATATGGCAAGCATTCAACAGGTGCTTGATTAAACATATTATATCTTAGTACCTTTACAACTTTTAATATAATATTATAACTCTGCTTATGAATAATAAGTCTTAGAACACTGCACAATATAAGTGATTATCTCTGTAGTTTGAAGAAGTTACGCCTATAATTGTTATGGCTGGATATCAGAATGTCTACTAATGGAGAAAGATATATTATTTTTAACATTTTATTTGGAAACAATATGTGACTTTCCATTACTAGAGATAATCAATCCACTTATCAGCAGACATTTGTTTCTAATAAATATAGGTGAATCAACTCTTGCCAAATGTAAAGAGACAAATGAATACTGCCAAATTCACCTCTGAAGAGCTTTGGTCAAACTTCTTGCTCTCTCAGAACTATAGGACAGTCTTTTTGGGTTTTCTTTTTTCCCCTTGGGAAAGGGTTCCCTTTGCTTCCTGTATTAGGCACTTAACTCTTGTGTTATGGGCCACTTGTAATGACGTCTTTCTCAATTCAACCTCAAGGGCTACCTGGAAAAATAACTCTTCAGGTGAAAAAACAAAGACCACAAAACATAATACATGTGCTCGTGCACACACACACAGGAGCAAACCCTGATAATTACTGAATGAGGGCTCTTGTCAACACTTCACTGTTCATTTATCTTGTGAACTTTTACTCAATATCACACTTTTGTGAATATAATATTAATAGAATATGTGATACATACTGTAGTAGTTTGAATGCTGATCCCCAAAAGATATGCCTAGATCCTAATCTCTGGAAGCTATGGTTATCACTTTACAGGTATATCTTGTTTTGTTGCGCTTCACGTTATTGTGCTTTGCAGATATGGTGTTTTTGTTTTTGTTTTCTTTTTGCAAACTGAAGATTTGTGGCAACCCTGCCTTGATACTCTATTGCAATCATTTTCAGACAGCATTTGCTCACTTTGTGTCTCTGTGTCACACGGTAATTCCCACAGTATTTCACTTTTTCATTATTATTACATGTGTTATGGTGATCTTTGATTCTACCACTCCCACTCCCTGAAAATTAGCATATTTTAGCAATAAAGTATTTTTAATTAAGGTTTGTACATTGCTTTTCTTTAAGATATAACACCATTACACACTTAATAGACTATAATATAGAGTAAATATAACTTTTATATGTACTGGGAAAGCAAAAAATTCATGTGACTCACTCTATTACAATATTTACTTTATTGCAGTGGTCTGGATATGAACCCACAATATTTCCAAGGTGTGCCTGTATTTGGAAAATGAGATTTTTCAGGTGTAATTAAAGGCTTTTGAGATGAGATCACTCTTGATTTTCCATGTGGGTCCTAAATTCTTTGCCATGTGTCTTCTAAAAGAAAAGCATAATGAGATTTGAGATAGCCGGAAGACAAAACACACATATACTCACACATGAGAAAGAGGGCAAGAATGACCTTAACAGCAGAGAATGGAGTGATGTGACCACAAGTCAATGGGGCTGACTGCCTCCCAACACTCATTAAGGGAGTCAAAGACTTTTCCCTACAGCCTGCAGAGGCAGTGCAGTCCTTGATTTCAGACTTCTGGCCTCTAGAATTGTTGAGAGAAGAAATTTCTGTTGATTTCAGCCACTAATTTGGGTACTTCACTATAACAGCCACAGAAAACTAATAAAGATATTGCGATAAGTTTTCAGAAAGGTTCAGTTCAGTTCAGTTCAGTCACTCAGTCGTGTCTGACTCTTTGAGACCCCACAGACTGCAGCACGCCAAGCCTCCCTGCCCATCACCAACTCCCAGAGTTTACTCAAACTCCTGTCCTTTGAGTCAGTGATGCCATCCAACCATCTCATCCTCTGTCGTTCCCTTCTCCTCCTGCCCTCAATCCTTCCCAGCATCAGGGTCATTTCAAATGAGTCAGCTCTTTGCATCAGGTGGCCAAAGTATTGGAGTTTCAGCTTCAACATCAGTCCTTCCAATGAACACCCAGGACTGATCTCCTTTAGGATGGACTGGTTGGATCACCTTGCTGTCCAAGGGACTCTCAAGAGTCTTCTCCAACACCACAGTTCAAAAGCATCAGTTCTTCAGCGATCAGCTTTCTTTATAGTCCAACTCTCACATCCATACATGACCACTGGAAAAACCATAGCCTTGACTAGACGGACTTTGTTGGCAAAGTGATGTCTCTGCTTTTTAATATACTGTCTAGGTTGGTCATAACTTTTCTCCCAAGGAGTAAGCATCTTTTAATTTCATGGCTGCAGTCACCATCTGCAGTGATTTTGGAGCCCAAAAAAATATAGTCCGCCACTACTTCCACTGTTTATCCATCTATTTGCCATGAAGTGATAGGACAAGATGCCATGATCTTTGTTTTCTGAATGTTGAGCTTTAAGCCAACTTTTTCACTCTCCTTTCACTTTCATCAAGAGGCTCTTTAGTTCTTGTCCACTTTCTGCCATAAAGGTGGTGTCATCTGCATATCTGAGGTTATTGATGTTTCTCCCGGCAATCTTAATTCCAGCTTGTGCTTCATCCAGCCCAGCATTTCTCATGATGTACTCTGCATATAAGTTAAATAAGCAGGGTGACAATATACAGCCTTGACACACTTCTTTTCCTATCTGGAATCAGTCTGTTGTTCCATGTCCAGTTCTAACTGTTGCTTCCTGACCTGCATACAGATTTCCCAAGAGGCAGGTCAGGTGGTCTGGTGTTCCCACCTCTTTCAGAGTTTTCCACGGTTTCTTATGATCCACATAGTCAAAGGCTTTCGCATAGTCAATAAAGCAGAAATAGATGTTTTTATGGAACTCTCTTGCTTTTTCAATGATCCAGTGGATGCTGGCAATTTGATCTCTGGTTCCTCTGCCTTTTCTAAAACCAGCTTGAACATCTGGAAGTTAATGGTTCACGTGAAGCCTGGCTTGGAGAATTTTAAGCATTATTTTACCATCATGTGAGATGAATCCAATTGTGTGGTAGTTTGAGCATTCCTTGGCATTGCGTTTCTTAGGGATTGGAATGAAAACTGGCCTTTTCCAGTCCTGTGGCCACTGCTGAGTTTGCCAAATTTGCTGGCATATTGAGTGTAGCAGTTTCACAGCATCATTTTTTAGGATTTGAAATAGCTCCACTGGAATTCCATCACCTCCACTAGCTTTGTTGGTAGTGATGCTTCCTAAGGCTCACTTGACTTGACATTCCAGGATGTCTGGCTCTAGGTGAGTGATCACACCATCATGATTATCTGGGTTCTGAAGATCTTTTTTGTACAGTTCTTCTGTGTATTCTTACCACCTCTTCTTAATATCTTCTGCTTAATATCTTCTTACCTTCAGAAAGGTAAGTGACTCAAATTGTTGCTGAATTTCCACCAGGCTTTTAGAAGTTCCCTCTTTCTCTACTTCATCCCTACTTTCAGTATGCAGTGTAGTACATAGTTTCCACTTGGAAGAATATTCAGATCTCACTTGTACCCCCTATGCCTGAGTTACAGAGTCTGTCTTTGTTGACAATAACATCCTGACTGATGAGATAATCATAAGAGTTTGTATCTGTTAAGTTCCTCATATGCATAGCAAAGAGCTCCAGAAAGTATAGATATCATGATTATGACAAAGAAAACATCAGATTCACTAGGTCAGAAGAGATACAAATATAGACAGATATAGACATAGATATATGTAGATATAGAGACATTACTACAAGAATTTTCTGTTTGCAGAACTTAAGAGTCCCAATAGGACAGAGAACAGAGATTTTCAGCCTCCAGATCTAATAAATTTTCAAGTACAAGCAAGGCAAGTGAGATAGAAAACTCATGTATGTGTTCTGTAAAAGTTCTACAGGTATTTATGTCATTCATTTCTTGTTAAAAATCATTGCTATAGACAGTTGGAGATGAAGATCTTCAGGCCACTGAGATTCTCAAATAGTCAGGGGCAAGACTAGACCATTGGCTCATGTCAGTATACCATGATGCCAAGGACCTTGTTAATCAAGAGAAAAAAAATTAAAAGTGAAAATGTTAACTTATAATGTTAAAATAGTTGAAATATATGTGTTCCAAATTACTAAACTGAACATAAGATGTTCCTTTGTGTTTAAGAGAATTTATCATTATTTCAACAACCTTTGAGAATCTTAGTCTTATTTCCCCATTGAGAAACTGTTCTCATAAGCTAGAAAGAAGTCAGCTTTATCTTGTTTTCAATATTCTGCTATTGTGAAAATAAAATAAATTAATGCTTAGATCCTTTCAGTCACTGAAGTTTAAAATGGAGTGTTAACTTAGTTACTACGCTACTTTCATTTGTATAAGCATTTTCACAGTTGGTGGAAGTTTTTTGATACCATTGTTTACAGGGCCTTGACCTAGTACATGTCAGCCCAGAGGGAAAAGTGCAAATTACTTTGTTATGTTAATGCAGCACACATTTACATTATAAAAGAATTTTCATTTCTATGAATACCTCACCAAGTTATTTAAAGTTAACACATATTTACAAGCCATGTGCACGATGTTCTGTAAATGTCATAAAAATATCCTAAGTCCTATGTAACTTCTGGGTTAACATTAATTAATATAGTTGTTACAGGTTTTCTAATGATAATTTACTAATGTCTACATAGTTTTTAACTTTAAATGCTCAAGCAATCATGAGTTGGCTTTCAATTACTTATCTATGTATAGTCAGTTAATTATATTCAGAAAGAAAATGCGAATCTAAAATTAACAAAAGCCAACTTTGTGCACAGGGAATTAATAGTCACAGTAAATTGACATGTCAATTATTAGTTTAACTTTGTCTATTTTAAAAAGTAAAATGAGACCACTTGCTTTTTGCTGGTTTTTAAGAAAGGACTACAATTTGCTGTCTTTAAAGAGTAAAAACTCTGATGAACTAACGGGCTCTTCTATTTGCTTTTTTTCACATTCACTTTTGTGGCTCACAGGACATTCTGTTCGTGAATGTTCTAAGTATTTCCATTTTCTTAAGTGCCTTGAAAAGAAATTTCATGCTTGAAGATCAATAGAAGAAGAAAAGTGTCTGTTAAAATGTACTTGAGAGAGCAGAAGTACAAAAAAAATGGGAATGAGGAAATAGGAGGCAAAGATGAACAGAAGCAGATCCAGAAGCCATGCAAGTGACTAGGGAAAAAAAAAACCTGAGCAACATTTCAAGGACAAGTTCATATTCAATTGCATTATTACTAGATGTTCTATTTGATGAGACACAGAACCTGTTAACAGTGGGATAAAAGAAAATGAAGCAGTCCAGAAGGATGAGACCATTCTAAATGTTGAAGTCCATAAGGATAATATGAAACCATTCTAAATATTGCAGAAGGGTCATGGATTTAAGAGAGCATTTATTCACAATTAGAATTTAACAATGGAGTGAATAAAGAAACAATAATCAATACAGTAGTGCATAGAAATGTTCCAAGAAGTATAGCACATAAGCTTCTGTCACAGTCTATAAAATGGAAGCACGATACAAACATCACAGACTGTTAAAAAGATGAAATGAGACAACATATGAAAATGTCTTGCAAATGTAAGCTCCTCTAAGAGCAAAGAGAGACTATGATCATTAACCAAGGAAAGCTGAACCCACAGGGTCCTGACTTTCCAGCTGATTAAAAAGCTCACATAATGAGAGCTGACATTCACTTATGGCTGAATTTATAAACAAGGACAGAAAATCTTGGCCTACTCTTGAGGAACAAGGATCATTTCTGAGATTAATCAATATTGTAATATAAAGTTTTTGTAGACAGGCTTGTGTCTATGTCTATTTCTATCTACCTACCTACCTACCTATAGATACCTATATATGCAGTTGTTACCAGACCTTGTGCCCAGTAGACAATAAGAAAGTAGTAAATCGAACTAGTGAACCCATTTCTCATTCTGGCTCTCTAACATTATGGAGTCTAATAGACTAAACTTTAGAGATCTGCCCTAAACTCAAGATGCCGCTTAACTCTCTAACCATTAACAGTTTATTGGCTGAATTGTGATATGTAACTGTTCTTTTAACCTCTATTTATTTTTCCAAGCTCAACCTACTGTTCTGTTGCCATTCAATAGCAATCTGATTTTTCCTCCTCTGTCTGATTTGAATTTGATTTATTGCTGGGCTTCCCAGTTATATCTTCATAGCTCAGATTCCTAGGCCTTTCTTGCTCTGTCTCCCTCATCCATCAAGGAGGATCTTTAATCATACCAGCCAATCAGATCAAAACCAACAGTTTTAGTTTGGTTTATTCTGTCACTCTGTAGTTTGCAGCTACTTGAAAGGGTAAATCATAAATGTTGGTTTTTATTTATGAGTATTAAAGCTGAGTAAATGCTACACTATTTGCTCATTCATATATTTCTGTGTATTAGGTTTTGACAAAAATTTTAGGCGTGTGAAGATGAAAACACTGTAGTCCATTAGTTCCAAGTGCAGTAAGGGAAATTGACACACAATGGTATGTACACCAAATGATGAGAGAAATACTCTAATAAAAATGTGAAAAAGAAACTTGTTAGTATTTGACAAGTGTTACTTAATTCTGCCCAGTAGGAATGGAGTTAGGAAAGACTTCATAAAAGTGACATTGAGATACATCTTAAAATTTGAGTAGTAGGCCCAAGGGACTTCCAGATGGCAGCCACTGCATGAGTGCCTGGCCAATGCTGTGACCTAAGTAGGAGAGTAAATGAAACTGTGGAGAATAATGGGGTCAGATGGTGAAGAGACTGGCCTTTATCTTTGAGGCAACAGGCAAATATTATCTTTAAGCAGCAAACCTAACATCTATCTTAATTTACAAAGATAATTTTCTTAACAAAATAAGCCAAGAATCTGACAAACTCTGTTTTAATTTTTGGTATGCCCGTTACAGGATTTCTACTCTCTGTTGCCCCAAATCTTCACTCTGATAATTATACATAGGAATGACGATTGCATTAAACTCACAAAAGCCACTATGTATAGACCCCAATGAACAAGGCAAAGATAATTATGGATCCCATAGTTCATTCTTTCTTTGTACATCTTTGCAAGTGAATTAGGCAATGCCCACTTTCAAGTATGGAGCCTTCGGACCATAGATGCATGGAAAATTTTGTAGAGAGAGAAGTAAAACTAACTGCTGGGATAATTAACAAATATTTCTACTTTCGTCAACTTAAAAAGTCTATGAAAATAGTAGGGCCAGAACACTAAAGAGAATTTGCCCATTTGATTATGTCTATGACTCCTGTATCACCAGATGGAGTGATTTTCCTTCTACAATTAACTGTGTTGCTCTTAACTCTTTGATTCTCAGATGATATCTTCAACTGGTACAACCCCAATTCACCCATTCACGTACCTGCACAACATATGGGCTTCCTCCCCACAGGAGAAACAGCATACAATAGCCACTGAGGCAATGCCCCTCACTCTGATGCCAGAGTCATCTGTTCAACATTTACATCTGTAACAAAAGCTATGGGCTTCCCTGGTGGCTCAGTGGTAAGGAATCTGCCTGCCAATGCAGGGGATGTGGGTTCAACTCCTGGGTCAGGAAAATACCTGGAGATGGAAATGGCAACCTGCTTCAGAATTCTTGCCTGGGAAATCCCAGGGACAGAGGATTCTAGCAGGCTACAGTCCATAGGGTCACAAAAGAGTCTGATGCAACTTCGCGACTAAACAACAACCACCAAAGCTATGCCAATCAGAATTCCTCCTTGGGCAATCTCTAATTTCAGCTAGAGCTCCTCCTGATTAGAAGAACTGAGAAAAGCTCTGTCCTCACCCTGTATGCTTCCCCAGCCCCCTTGCCACACTCTGCCTCTATAAGAAATGATGATCAACAGAAAGGAGAGAAGAAAGATGGAGAAAATTCTAGCATTGTTCCCATCATCCCTGAAGCCAGCGTTGCTGCTGCCTTTTAAGTGATTTGACTTTTGTGATCAGAGCCTGATGATGAAATATCAGAATTCATGATCCTGTGTGTGTAAATTATCTAGGCACAGGAAGCTGATCCCCAGTACCTCCAAATTCCTCAAATTAACTTTTGCTTGAAATAGCCATGTATTTGAGAAGAAAAACTTTTTTGGATTATTCTCCCTCTGAATTGTTTATCTACTTGCCTTAATTCTCTACTTTATTTCATGTATATAGTGACTGAAAATAAAGCCCTATATGCTCTGGAATTTGTCAAAAGAATTTGCTCTTGGTTTAAATTTCTTTAGTATATAGTAATATGTTCTCTGTGACACTTAATATCACCTGAAGTGAACAGTTCTTGTATTCATCTAATCTAAGATTCACTTATTTATCTCCATTACATAAAAATGTTACTCCTCCTCTCTAATTAGTAGCAAATTCTAATCAACAGCATTGGAGTAAAAATGCATTATTAATGGGAAAAAGAGAAGGGCTCTTTGTCAAAATAATAATCACTGCAAGTTCCATTTATACCTAAGAAAACTATCTTTGTATATTTATCCTTTTATAAATATCATATGTAATATATAATTCTGAAGCAAATATTTGTACCATTTATAAAGAAGCTGTATATAATAAGCAGAGTATAAAATAATAGTCTAATTGTATCTCAAGTAATTTTGCCCACAATTAGATATATTACTCAGAAAATATTTTAAAATTTTAATCAGTAAATTTAAAGTCCTAAAGTTGCCAAGATAATTGATCAAGTCAGAACTGTCTATCAGAAACACTAAAAGATTCCTTTTCCTTATGATAAGAGAACAAAAACACATTTATTGAACTTTCCCTAAGCTATTTCCTATAATGGTTTCTTACTGAACATTTGTGGTAACAATCTCAAATTTTCCTAAAACATGTTATGTTGTGAGTGAGACAGTCATCTCCTAGGCAGGTTGATAAGAAGTCTAGGGGTCCCCAAGGAGAGAGGGGTCTGGAATTCTCAAGGAGGAGAAAAGGACAAACTTCTTTTTTTTCCCTCTGCATTCCTTAGTCTTAGTCAATTACACAACTCAGTTTAAACTCTGTACTAGAGATTATACAACAACAATGTATCCAGCTGGAGGACAGTTTCTCCTTCCTGAAAACCTTCTGACTAATCCTGGTATCTTATAATGTATATTATGAGAGTGGGTCTGGAGGATCTTTCTATTGTCAAATGCTCATCCTGTTATCCTAAAATGTAAATTATGGGAGTGGGTCTGGTGAGGTCTTTCCAACCTCCAAACATTCTTCTGATTCAGTGTAATAATTAATTAGAGAATATATAATTCCACTGCTAACACTAGCAAGGGGGTACTCTTTCTCCCCCTTCTGACGCCTATGTCAGAAGCTTTCTCTATCCCTTTTATACTTTAATAAACTCTATCGCACAAAAGCTCTGAGTCATCAAGCCTTGTCTCTGGCCCCAGATTGAATTCTTCTCCTCCGGAGGCCAAGAATCCCGGCCATCTTTTTGTGGTCCAGCAACAAACCTTTCATGAGTACCCTATCTCTAGTGATAGCTTGATGTGACAGAACGAATTCGATTTAATTTTTCTAGAAAAGCAACGGACTTTCCTTTACTCTCTTCCTACTCAAAGACTGCCAAGTTTCTATAAACACAATTCTCTGTCAGGCAAGTCTGAGGTGAGTGCCCTACTTTCATTAAACTGGAAACAAAAACTCTCCAAGACTGAGAAAGCCTGTAGCCTGCTTGTAAGTTTGAGGAGAAGGTCACTGCAGGGAAGTGGGAGGGGAGAGGGGAGTATTAACTTTCTTGGACTCCTCAGGATCTTGAAGTCTTTCACACTCACTGTGGACCAGAAGTGGAAATGGAAGGCGTCTTCTGACCAGATCAATGGAAAGTAAAAATTTTTTATCAAGTTTTTTTCTTTTCTTAATTATTTGATTGGATAATATATGATATAATTAAAATTTACATATTCTAACTATAAAACTTTTTAAAATCCTTAGTTTCTCTGAGAAAGTAACATTGGGCTTGTACGTGTTAAACTGTAAGACAGGTCTCTTCTTGAGAGTTTGTGGTGAGGTGCAGGTTTTAAAACCTTCTGGATACTCTGTGCACTGGGCTTATCTGGCATGTTTTGGAGCATACATTTTGTTACATCTTAAAATATGAATGTTTAGGTATTCATGGACTAACAAATTTCATTGTATATACTTTCATATTAAAGAGAAAAATGTTATTAAATACATAGGAATATATTAAGGAAAAAAGAAGTGGTCAACAGAATGATATAATGAAAAGGTCCATATAAATTCCAGAAGCATCAAAATACAGAATGCTCTCTTTAAAATTGGAAATAACGGTTATAACTATGGAAAAACAAATGATACCATGGGCAGTCATTCCATTAGGATATTGTTCAATGAAATCAAGGCAGACAAGATAGTATGATGGCCTTCACAATGTAACTCTTATGAAAATAAACTGTTTAGTCATAACTGAGCATGAGATATTCTCGTTACTCCAACAATCTACCCTACCACATGGATTTTTGAGAATTAGATTAAAATTAATTACTGTTGATTCTGCACCTGGGGAAAACATTTAATATTTCCTCAGAGGAGTCAAAAGTCAGAAAGGGGATATCATTTTCCACTGATAGACAAGAGGAAGACATACTGAAGTGATAGGTGGTTGATCCTTTATTTGGGTTAATTAGAAATACCACTTGCCAGTTTTGTATCAGTGAACCACATTTTACAAAAATGTAAAAATCTTCACTAACACAGAGAAACGTTATAGGGGCAATTATTCAATTACAAAAGGAATCTTATATAAAATAATTCACCACAGAGTTACTTTATAGTGCTTCCCTTGTGCATATAAATCTTTCATTGAACATTAGCTGCTTAAAAGAGACTGGGGGACAGACTCTTAAAACTGACATGTTAAGCCACTACCAATGAAAGATCAGTCAAAAATGAAGGGAACTCTTCTCTGAAATGATGATGATTCAGTTTACCCACAAATCTGTATGAACATACTAAGTTGGTAGAGTAAGTTATGATTGGAATGCTAAGTGTGTTCACATTAGACCATAAAATACTGGCATCCTATTTTTATAATCATATTCAAGCATGAGTTATTTTTCAGGAAAAGTCTGCATATAATTAGGAATGCTCAGTTATTTAGCCCAAATTCAAAAAGAAATTTATGGATGAACATCTCTTTATATTCAAATTTAAAATGATGTGGATCTTTTTATAGTTTCTGTTTTAATGAACATCAGTCATGTGGTACATACTCTTATTCTGAAACCTCTTTTAATATTCTACACCATTAAGTCCTTTGATAGGTTTACTTCTGAGAAATTGGCATTTACTTTGCAAATACAGAAGTTCATGTTAACATAGGATACTCACTGCATTTTTCTATGCTGGTAAACTTCAATCATTAGGAATGACTCAGAAAGCTTTGTAATAGTACTTGTCAGAGGAAAAGAGGTATTTTTCTATAAAATGAATAAGCCTATTTCTAAAACCTTCAGGAGGAACTTGACAGGCATAATGGTTGATGCTTTGTTTTGTAAATTATTCTCATGTCCTTTGTCTTAAGAAATATCATATCTGAATTTCTTTACTTGAAAAAGTAATTTTTTCACTCTTTCTTCTTGATGGTTACTGATAAATTCATGTAGCATAGTGTCCATTGATTGCATGGTCATTGTTTAGAGGCTGGCAATCATTTTCTTCTGTTATGGCCATGCAGTTGGATAGATTTGTTGAAGAATCAAGTAATTTAAAATCAATAATTTCTTTAAGACACAGTTTCATTTAAGTTGAAAAATTTAGTATGCATATTTTGTTTTTAGACAAGAGATGGGAATTGTCTAAAATATTGTCTATACTATACAGTAACAGGCTTACTGAATATAAGCAAGATGAAAGAATATAAGCAAGCTCAAACAATCATTGGCATTCAAAATGCATTTCAGAAATCTCATATATACAGCATTCTGTGTGTGTGTGTGTGTGTGTAGCATTAAAATAGCTCAACTTACAGCAGCAAGCATATATAGACCAGTTAAACATATACCAGGCAATGTACTAATCTTTACATGTGTTACTTCATTAAATGCCCATACTAACTCTACAGAGCTAGGTATTATCTTGGTATCTTTTTTACTGATTAGGAAAATGAAGACTATTTGTTTAAGATTTCAACAGAAGTACGAGGTAGAGCTGGATTGTCCTGAATTTGGAACCATTGCTATGTGCTGCCTCTTTATTGTAAGTAACCAAAATAATAACATGATAATCATCATGATTAATAACAAAAAAGAAAAAAAATGATGATGGTGGTGATGATTAGTTTGTTTTTGCAAATTTTATGATATAGAAACATGTAGCCACTTTTGGTTTCTGTTTTCTCGTCGGGTTAAGGAGAAGAATTTGACTCGCTAACTATCAAAGTCCCTCCACTTCATAAAGTTTCAAAATCTAGAAATGTGAAGTTTCACGTATCTAGTTTCTCAGTTGACCAAAAACAATCAAAACTGTACTCTTATTGCTGTAGCAGAAGAGCAAGCTACATGATTCACGTTGCTGTCCAACAAACTAGACCAGAGCTACACCAGGAGGTGAACATTTCCAAGGATTCTCTGCATTGGTTTTGTGACAACATTCTTTCTTGGACTTTTTTTTTCTTCCTTCCTTTTCTCTCTTTTGGCCCTTTTCCAAAGTAAGAACAAGCAGATTCACTTACAGTTTCTCTATTCCATTTTTCAAGCATTTTTTAAAATGTTTCAATTGACTTCTAAACTTTCAGAAATCAATGGCCCATAGGAGTTGTTCTAACCTTCATCTCCACCTTCTTGGAGTTTCAAGCCTGACCTAGTAGTAGGCCTTGAGCATATAATACTTTAAAAGGAAGTGTGATTTCTGCTTAGCTAGCAGTTTGTTTGTTTGTTTGTTTTTAATATATATTTGGCTTGATTTTATTCTGGACTGAGAAACTGCAATAAGACACTTAATATTAAGAATAGTAAGTTATTTTTTAAATAGTGTACGTTTGTTTTCATTGTTGCCACTCAGCTCTTCTTGAGCTTTTTAAAAACAAGCTTATACAATTTTTAAAGGTTACTTTCCATATACAGTTATTACAAAACATTGACTATATTCCTTGTGCTGTACAATACACCCTTAAGTCTATCTTACACCCAATACTTTGAACCTCCCACTCTCCCATTCCTATATGGCCCCTTCCCCTTTCTCTCCGCTGGTAATCACTAGTTGATTCTCTGTATCTCCGGGTCTTTAGTTAGCAATTTTTAAAGCGAACGTGCAAAGCTGCATTTTCCCCCAACCTATTCCTCCTCTCTAGCACCAAGGACTCTGATTTTGAGAATCTGCAATATTCATATCATACATGTTAGGCCATATAATGATCTAAAAATATGAATACTAGTTTCCATTTATCGGCTTACCATTTGTATAAAGATATGACATATTAAATAAATACTAATATGAAAATATCCCTCTTCAGCTTAAAAATCACAATTCTTAAGGTCCTTTTGGTTTCAAAAATAAGATATCAGACCACAACAGCTGTCAAGAGTTATTACTTTCATTCATCTTGGTGCAATAAATTTGTACTGAGTAGAACTGAATGCCATTAGCTTAAATAATTATAACACTACTCTGTATTTGCCTTTACACGCTTTAATCATGATGTCTATTTTCCCAGAAGCTCTAATTTATGTCTAGCAAGTTTTATTTCAGGCGGTAGAACTCCACTGATCTGCATGTCTTTCTTAAGTGGGCAACAAGTACATCATTTGTCATCTCAAATCAAGACTTAGATACAAACGTTTTTATTCATAGTGAAAAGGAAGTTTTATGGTGCTTTATATGAGTTTTTCAGTGAAAATGTGGTTTGTACATTCCCAATGGAGCAGTAAAACCAAAGTCAACAGCATTCCATTTGCTGATGACAACCAGAAGAGTACTTCCAGATGGAAAAACCCAAACAGTCAAACCTGACTTTCTTACCTCTGGGAAGGAAGGTCATATTTGAATCAGATGCATAACTCAGCCACAAAGTACTCTTTAGCATCAACAGTATCGTGTGTCACTTTCAGAATCAGGTATCAAATTTAACACCTGAATTGTTTTGTTTCTAGGATACTAACATTAAGAACTTCCCTACCTGAGAAAGGAAACAGTCTTCCTAAATAAGTAACTATTGAGATAGTATGTGCCCTGTTTCAAGAAAATAATAGCTATGAAAATCTAGACCTAGATAGTAAATGTTAGAGAGCTAATTTTCACTCCATAAAATAATTCCCTATATGCTTTTCTTGGATTAAAAACTCAACTAGAATATATGTAATACAACAAATTCCATGCACTATATATATATATACAAAGTTCTAGTACATATAAAGGATTGAAGCAGAATATGTTTCAATAACCACTTACTTTAGCAAGATAGTAAATGAAACATAGTCATGTATGGATGTGAGAGTTGGACCATAAAGAAAGCTGAGTGCCGAAGAACTGACGCTTTCAAACTGTGGTGTTGGAGAAGACTCTTGAGAGTCACTTGGACTGTAAGGAGTCAGTCAAACCAGTCAATCCTACAGGAAATCAACCCTGAATATTCACTGGAAGGACTGATGCCGAAACTGAAGCTCCAAGACTTTGGCCTCCTGATGCGAGGAGCTGACTCATTGGAAAAGACCATGGTGCTGGGAAAGGAGAAGGGGGTGACAAGGATGAGATGGTTGGATGGCATCACTGGCTCAATGGACATGAGTTTGAACAAACTCAGGAAGACAGTGAAGGACAAGGGAGCCTGGCATGCTACAGTTCATGGGGTTGCAGAGTCAGACATGACTTAGTGACTGAACAACAACAACAAAATGAAACATAAAATTTTCATGACAAAAAGTTTTCCTATTAAATTATCAATCAGGATCTATTATATAATACATGGACATTTTTCCCTCAGTCTGCTTGAAGTTTAAAATTCTGAAAACTATAGTATGGTGTTAGCTAAGTCCTAGTGTGACATTTTATGTTGATTAGCCTATAGTTAAATTGGATCTAGTCACGTGTGTAGTGCGTCCTTTACAAGAACAGACATTTAAAAATTTGAGGTTTCAATATTGTCATCAACCACTTTCCTTGAGATGGCCATGTCTGGTGAAACCTTGTAACTCAGTCTGATACACAAGGTTTTTTTTAACAAATTTAACAAAGGGAAGTGGATATTAAAGAAAAACAACAGCACTGTTGAACAGCTTAATCAGTTCAGTCTCATTTTTTTAACAGAAAATCTGGAGATGTGTATCCTTTGTAACAGGTGTACCTTATTGTCAATTAGTATTTATTGACAATCCCTATGCCCAAAGCACATCACAAAACTACCGTGTACTTATATTAAGACACACAGACTCTTAGAGGAAATTTTCAATTGAGCATTAAGATAAGCAAAAGAAAAAATGGATGGAGATTGCAGACATTTGATTAAGTTTCTATATTTCTTCAACAATATGGATTAGGTTTATTTGAAACCCTCCAAATGTGGATAATCCTGAAAAAAAGAGGCCACAGTCATACTCAGTGAGTGAAAAGAAAGAGCTAAGATGGGGAAGGAAGAAGTGATTATGATACTTAAAGAAAGTGGCTTTTTGTTTAAGGGCTCTGTGTTATAAAGATATAATATTTTATGCAATGTATCAAAACAATGAAAAGTTATTAAATTCACTAATACTTCTAGTGAGAGTCTGTACTTCTCTGGTAAGTATTCTGAAACTATGTATTAAGAAACTTTGAAGAAATTATTTCCTTTTACCCCGTGATTTTCCTTTTAGCAATCTGTCCTGTTGAAATAAGTCAGAAAACGTATGGCTAAAGATAACTGTATCATTATTTATGATAATGAAACTTGGAAAAACTCAAATTTCCAGCAATATCTATGAAGTTATGGGACATTTACAAGGATGTCATACAGCCATTAAAGGGGTATTTTCTGAGAATATTTAATAGGAGCAGAATGTTTCTATGGTATAAAGTATAAGAAACACAATTCTTTTCTGTATTTCCTCCAAAGGTCTACCTGTAATTAACCTATGAAACTAACCTATAAAGTTACTTTTAAAGCAAAAAAAAGCAAAATTTAAATAAAGTACTTCTCATATCTAGATGAGTAATTAATGATAATTTTCAGTAAGTTATAAGTTATAAAGTATAATGTGTCTCACTAGGACAAGGATGGAATGAATTTCTACTCTTCGAAAGTCTGGTAATGATTAATATAACATCCTCTGTACTAGAAGTTTTTGAAAATGGGCTCCTGGCCATAAGAAGACCACATCTTTGATTGACATCCTTAGGGCTCAAGTTCAGCAAGACAATGGTGTATGTCCTTTGATTCCTTTGACTATAGCTGCCTGAAAAGAGTAAGTCAGGCTCACCCCCTGGATTGACCTTCAGAACTGTACAGTGTGATTTCTGGGCCTTTTGCCCAAGAAAGTTCTGTCCACATATTTGCTGATGGCTGAAAGTTATTTAAAAGGGACAGAGTCTTTTTTTCACATTTAGAAATAACATACAGATGCCACTTATAATCGCTAGCTGTAATCCCATATTGATTCAAATTTAAAACCACCCAATTTACATGTTTTATATGAGTTTAGTTACTATTATATTACTTTTTTCCCAAGTATTTTGAAATTTTTGGTGCCTTTTGCTTTCTGTACTGAAACAGTTTAAATGATCACTATCAGAATCTTTCCAGTTTTGAGAAGATGAAAGAATTAGAAGAAAAGGAAGACGCGAGGGATGTGGAAAGTGAAAGGCAGGCATGGCTGGTAAACAGCAAAGAAAGCAGAATTTGGAGATGAAGACGAATCATGCTTTTGTCTAAGTCATTATGAATGTGTTTTATATATTCACACACAAACTGGAGATTTGCAGGCTAGATACATATTTAAATTAGCCAAGATGTTCATGTTAGGTCATCAGACATGTATTAACTCAGCTCTGTGTAATTTCTAATGATTGCTCTTGTAATTAACGCACATAGTAGTTTTATTCACCACTGAGTTTAACCCTCAGTGTAGGACAAGGTTGAGTCAAGACCCCTGAGCTCTTGGTCAATGAAACTTTGTTGGAGATTTTTACCTTCTCATGAAAGTTGGCATAACTTACAGGTTCCCTTTCACTGATTCTGGCCACCGTTCCTACTACCCCCCGCCGCCATGACTCTTCACTCAGTTCCCTTCCTTAGGATTTGATAACACATTTTGAGCCTATAGAAAGTAATAGGTTTTTCAGACCTGGAAAAGGCAAAAATCAAACCCCAAAGGAGGTGAAAAATCAAAGTACACCTTGTAGAGAACAAACATATTTTAGGCACCTCGAGTCCTTCCTTTTTTTGGCCCTTAACATTGTTTCCTATTTTCACTTATCCTTTGTGATTATCTGTTCATCTACCTCAATACTATAAAAGCTAAAACACTAAAAGGTAGTTATTTCAAATCAACCGTTGCTCAAAAATTCATGGATTAAGGATAAATTTCTCAAACTAGTAAGTGATTTATCACATGGAGAACTGGAGTCAGAAAATAAAACAAAAGTTGACTAGAAGAATGTAAGTCCCGGGTTGATGTCTATGGTTTACTTGGAATTTAAAGTGAGCTCATGTTCCTTTAGACAGTGACAATAAAGGAATTAATTAGAGTATTTTTCTGGAGCATTTTGATAACAGACATGCCCATTTTTCTTCAAACAAATATACAGACACACCTTCTAATCTGCATAAAAATTTTCATATTTTTGATGTGATTTGATTAGTGTTTGTAATTTTTGTTCAAGAAAAGTGATTTTTTTAAAAAATAGAGCTTTATGAATTATTTATTCCATTTTGTAGAACATTTTAGTAGAAAGCAGGGAACAATCTGACATACTCAAAATTTAGGGAAAATATCAGGAAACTCAATGAGCAGCCATCTTTCATAAAATTATTTGAATTAAGTTGTCAGAGATACAATTAATATCACTTTGGCAATGTTCATTACAGATAATTAGTACAATAAACCACTCCTTCTTGGTCCAAGATATTCATAGTTTTGCGTAACTCCTTAGAAATACATCTTCCTAGGGGTTACTGAATGGTCTATATGAATATGGTCACTTATGAAAATTTATATTTCAAAATTTCTTTTCAAAGTAGCAATGATATACCTAATCTAATAATATACCAAATCTAATATACCTCAATATACCATAGCATGCATAAAGAGCACGATACAATTTTAACATGTTTGTTTTATATACAGCATTGCTTTAATGTTGCTTGTGGTCTCCCATCTCAAAATAATGACAATTACAAAACTACTTGCATGTCAGATGGATTTAATCCAAAGGCTTGGGTTTATCAGTAAAGAAACATATTAATGCTCTGACTTGTATAAAAATTACATATGTTCATGCCTAAAAGTTGGTGAATATTTCTAATGTTGGAAATTTGTTGACTACAATTATTTTATAGTCTCTAAAACCATCACCGTACCTTTTTTCACTACAACTTTGGATATGCTATTAGTAAAGATAATCATATCTGTAATCTTCATTGTGAAGCTGCTGCTGCTAAGTCGCTTCAGTCGTGTCCGACTCTGTGCGACCCCATAGATGGCAGCCCACCAGGCTCCACCGTCCCTGGGATTCTCCAGGCAAAAACACTGGAGTGGGTTGCCGTTTCCTTATCCAGTGCATACGGGTTTACAATTTTGATCTAAATTCTCACCCCAGTAACAATAACAACATTGATAACATAAGGGATGGGCAATCAATTTTTTTAGTTGTATTCATTAAATGCATTTCTACTTTCAAACGGTTAATGTAACAAAATATTCCTTACAAAACATGAATATATGGCTAAAATTTTTGATAATCTTTTGATAATCTTTTTGATAACCTTTTGATAATCTTTTTGATAACCTTTCATAATAAACCACTAAAAGCAAATAATTTTCTGCTAAAGTTTATGATATATATATACGCATGCATACTATATTTCAAATAAAAAAATATAATTGAATGTGCTGTATGTATTTATAAACAAGAGGGAAATTTCCCATAATTTGGTATAACTGAGTATAGGTAAGTCAGACTAAGAAACTCTAGACTTAACTCTAAGATAAATATGTTAAAATTCAGATTTGTGGACAACTAGATATTTTCACCAAAACATATTCTGTCCATATTCTTCTGTTTCAGTCCTTTAATCAAAAGCCACTTGCTCACATTTTATAAATATATTATCCATAACTGTAATAGTGTCATTCATTCTAATGAATCTCTACCCTTTCCCCCAATTTTCAAAAACCGTACTTTAATGTATTACTGGGTATTATAAGTCAAATAGTTCCATATGTTTTAAAACCAATTCAAGCCTTATAAAATGATAAGATAATATCAACAAAACTCTCAGCCCATCTAATTTCTCAACAACCACCTAATTTCTCAACAACCATCTAAATAATACATGAGATTTCACATCCATATGTCCAACTTGATCCTAATGCAGGCACGGCGGGAGGCGATGCGCCATGTTTGCTGGTATTTTCTAATTTTGCTCCCTTTAAATAAACATGGGCTTAGCTCAGAGTATTACACCAGGCTACAATCTAGGCTTAGTAATGGTCAGAATATAACAAGGAAAGTGTACTAACAAGAATTAAGGAATTACTCACCCAGCTGGGTCTCCTGAATCGTCAGTTTACTTTCCATAGGATACAACAGCTTGGGTGGTTTATCTGTCAGAGGGGCTGAAAAACAATAATAATACAGACTTAGAGTTATACAGCATAAACTGAAGGAGAGAACACAGTTTATTTTCATAAATATTTCTCATTCTCTGAGTAGTGTGTCAAAGCATTTTACCAGGTAGTGACTTACATATTGCAAGTAGTACCTTCAGGCAAGCTGAAAAGCTATTAGATTATACATGAGTCAAATATAACACTACCAAATTGACAGTCACATGAGACTGCTGAAGTACAGAATCAAGATTGCTCAGACCTTATGAATATATGATTCCACTTTACAAAATATTTTAATCTGTACCATGTTTTCCTTTTTGAAGGGTACCCTACATTTTCTGTGTCAATTAAAGATACACATGATAACTGTATCATGCATTTCAATGACTTTGGGGGGCATAATATTGTCTATTTCTTCTTAATCCCATTCCTAGATTCCCTACTCTGGATCACATTGCCTCAAAATCCATAATTTAGTAATTAGATTAAGTATTTCTCACATACATCTCCTATAAATGAAACAGCAATGTGGCATTACATTACTACAAGTACAAGCTGCATACTCCAACATGCACATAAATACTCACCTAGTTATGTTTTAAATGATACTTTCATTTAGTCAGAATCCTTTATTGCTATTATCTGTGACACTTTATAGTACTTATTGCTAATTTGCATGATATACTGTCTGATTTTTAGCTTCTACACATTACTGCTCTGTGCACTTATCAGTCTACCAATGATCAGCACACAGATCTAAGAGTGGGCTATTAAGCATCTTGAAGATAGGTTTCCCACTGCATACTTCATCCTGAGCTAAACTAGACAATCTGGACTTTAGGCAAATAGTCAAGGATCCTTCATTAAAGACTCCCTGCTCACCCTCTCAGACTAAAAACCCTGCCAGGTCCCTGTGAAATCTGCCACTGCAACTTCCACTCTGTAGGAAGTACAGAAATGACCAATTAAGGGTTGCTGAAATTGACTGAAAAATTAAATGATTTTGCATTGAGGGCTTTCTTCCTTCCTTGCCAGGAGGACATGCCAGTGTGGTTGATAACTGGAAGGTTGATCTAGATAGCAGTGCCCCGAGTCAACCACACATCCTCCTCACCAGAGGATTCAAGAATTCAATCTGCTTTGGCAGCTCACCGCTCTCTGTCTTTTACAGAAAACACAGTCATTGCAAATGGATGATGCATCCTAACTCAGAAAAACAGGGATGAGTTTTAAGAGTCCTGGTTTGGAAGACCAACCTCACATAGGATCAACAGCTTTTGTTCATAACTAATTGAATGCATTATTCATCTTCATTAATATTTAACACCGGGCTGGGAAGGAAGGGGGAGGAAAGCTGGGGTAATAGGATGAGATAAATCACTTTGAAATTCTTCTCGAAGATTTGACATCACTCTGATTAACCTTAAACACTTGTATTTCTTGCCTTAAGTGATCTTAAGAGATTTTTATTCTCCTATCAGCTAAATAAGTCGATTATTCACTGAATGTTGGCAAAGCAGTTCACCACTAATAGGTTTAAAAAGCCACAGGTCCTAGGCTGTGGTTATCAAATAATTTCAGTAAACTTTGAAAGCAACTATGGCAGGGAAGCCTGGTGTGCTGCAGTCCATGGGGTTGCAAAGAGTTGGACACGACTGAGCGACTGAACTGAACTGACTGATGGCATAAAAATAACCAGTTTATTCAGTAAACTAAGTCAGTTTAGAAAAGCTTGTGATTGTATAGTTACAAGTAGACAATTCAGCAGTTATAGTAAGTAGCTGAGAAAAATATTCTCTGTTCAAACACATCCCAGACTAATTTATCTGTAGAAAAAGATAATAAAATCCCCACGTAGGACATTTGTTCAGAAATATAAAATGGTTGTATGGTTCTCCACTCCAATTCACCACCCACCGCATGGCATAGTACTGCATCATTAAGACCTTTTTATATTATCCTTATGGGACAACTCCAAGTTAGCAGAGGAATCATAGAATGCTCAAGCCAGAGAAAACTCTAAGCTTATTAAGTTTTTTGATTTTTAAATTGTGTTCCCTAAAGCCCTATGGTTTCCGTAGCATCCCTCTGGGCAGATGAAATGCAGACAGAGATAAGGGGTGGACTGGGAGTTGACTTCATCCTTTGTTGTGCCACCTACTCCTCCCTTGACAAAAATATTTCTGCTTTTATTTATCTTACACATCAGTATTTTGTCCAAAAAAGCCCAATCAAACTTAACTGATGTACTGTATACTACGCGCTGTTATGTGCTAGGCATTGTGACAGGGGCTTTGGAATAGCTTTGGTTTCTGCCTTTACCTCTTATAGTAATTAGAAGTTAAAAAAATGGTGATAGTGGAAAAATTCTGAGCTGGGTCAATTCTCTTGTTTAAGATATCAATGATCTGACGTGCGAAAAGCACAAGCGGTGTGCCAAAGGTGACAGAGCAAAGACTAGCTAGAGTCCTTGCTGGAACTTTGCCTCTCAGTTCTTTATCACCTGATCCTTGAAAATTCCATCAAGCAACTACTACAGCCCTGCTCCGTGTTTCCCTCAAGGTGTGAGCAATCTGTTAGGAGAGCAAAAACATGCAAATAAGTGACCTACTACAGCAGGGCACTCATATTGTGCAATCTGTCATCTCGATGTTTTGATATTATGCTAGAAAAGGATATCATTTAGGCATGTTTCTTGTATGATTCACTTGTCTTTGATAAAAGTGAACTGAATCTATCAGAGAGCACAACAACTGACCTCAGATCTGACACGTGACTGTGAAATGGGAGGACCATTAAAGCTAAAATAGATCTCCACAGTCATTTGAGGGTGACCAATTGTGCTGCCACAAAGAAACAAAATGTGCTGAATTATCCATTATTAGAGTGTTCCTGACACTTTATGGTGTTTAATAAATATTAGTTGAATCGAAGTGACAGAACTAGCAAACAAATGCAGGAATGGTGATGAGCAAACAAAATGACCACATGCACACAAACACAAAGCCCTCTTCATTTTCTGCTTGGGCAGAAGCAGGACTGGAAGGAAACTCAAACTAGTTCAATAAAAAAAAGTAATAAGCATTAGACCATGACTAGACCAACTGACATTTTATTGTCAAGAAAAAAACTTGCCTTTGGGGGCATTTTCTTTCTCTCCTTTCTCTCTCTCTCTTTCTCTCTCTCTCACACACATACACACACACACATAAAGGTGAAATCACTGAAAAAATAATGCAAGTCTGATAGTAGTGATATGAAGCACAGGTTGATTTCAAATCTTAATAACATTTTTCTATGAAAAAAATATAGAACAAGTACAGTAGAGATGATTCTCTGGCTAATTATGCTTTGAAATATTTATACGCATCCACCAAAAAATATATTTTCAGGCTCTCATTTTATTTTTCAGAACACCCCATTGACAACATTAAAGATAACATTTATTTTAAAATAAAAATGATTTTTATTTTAAAATTAAAATCTTTATTTTAGAATAAAGAATCTTTTACAGAGTTATTAATATGTCCCAACTGACAAATCATTCTTCAGAGTCGAAGGGAAATTTTAAAGAACATTTGTGCTGCTTACCAGCTGCTAGTTAAACGTCTAGAAGCTGGTATACACAAAGTTGTATATAGGAATAATTTCTGTGTTAACATTCCATGAATAATTATGAAGAGATGAAGTTTCTCTCTTTTTTCCCCATGCCATGTACACTTGGGTTATGGAATAATAAAAAAATAGGATCCCGTATTCCAAAGCAAAAGTAACAAGAGACCAGGGTAATGAGGCCAGTATTCTCAAATTTTTCTAATAATCTTAAAGAGAAGAAAAGTATGAAATATTTAGAATGAGTGGATCTTTGTTTTGACGTCCCTCTAAAATTTATTTTCAGTCCCCCAAATACTATTGAGAACAATCAATACCTCTTGGATACTTAAAATTGTCCTACCATAAAATTCTGTTCTTTCAAAATCACAGATACTTTTCAAAATGTATTTTAAGTAGTGCCTTCTCTGCTTTGTTTCTTAGAAGCATTATGGTGGAGTAAGAAAGATAATTACACATAGTTTTCAGGGAGACATGAGTCTAGTAATTTCTGATTCTGCCCGGTTGGCTTGGCAAGTTAGAGAATTTATTTAAGCTCTCTGAGTCTCAGTCTCCTTATATATAAAATGTGATATTTTCCCCTTATGGCTTGGTGTGAGGATTAAAAAGGATAACAGATTAAATGCTTTAATATACTAGATGGAAAATACATGATGATACCCGTCAAAGTTTGGGACAGTAGCATTTAGCATTCTTTGTAGCCGGAGAAGAAAAATATTATCGTCTGTATAATAATGAAGTAGAGAATTAGCTAATTCAAAAGAGTTCAAAAGACATTTAGATTCTGACTATAAGAATCATAAAAAAAAAAAAAAGAATCAGGAATATTTCCTGCATTAGTTTCAAGAGCAGGAGAACTGGTCCATCTTCAAAAACAATTTAACAAAGGCATTTTGAAGACTTTTGGATGTGCAAGCAATGTACTGGGAATGTAAAGGACTAGAAGATAAAATTCAGCTTTTAACTCTTACAGAGCTTACAACCTAGATAAATAATTAAAATATAACTCCACGACTCAATTTTAAGTGCCTTTTTGAAGTACCTGCGAATAATAAGTACTACATATAAAAAGACCAGTAAGGCATGGAGTTCTACATAAGAATGTATGAAGTGAGGACACCTATGAGGCATTGTGATGAGCGCTATGCTGCCGCGCAGCTTAGTCGCTTCAGTTGTGTCCAACTCTGCCACCCCATGGACTGCAGCCTGCCAGTCTCCCCTGTCCATGGGATTCTCTAGGCAAGAGTACTACAGTGGGTTGCCATGCCCTCCTCCAGGGGATCTTCCTGACCCAGGGATCGAACCCCGGTCTCCTACATTGCAAGCAGATTCTTTACCACTGAGCCACCAGGGAAACCCCATGATGAGTGCTATGAAGTGAAAGTGAAAGTCGCTCAGTCATGTCTGACTCTTTGCGACCCCATGGACTATACAGTCCATGGAATTCTCCAGGCCAGAATACTAGAGTGGGTAGACTTTTCCTTTTCCAGAGGATCTTCCCGACCCAGGGATCAAACCCAGGTCTCTTGCATTGCAAGCAGGTTCTTTACCAGCTGAGCCAACAGGGAAGCCCCATGATGAGTGCTATACTCAGAGGTAATTCCTTTATGACCCTATTTAAATCTACCAACTAAACATGGTCATGAAACAATACTCACAGATTTATTCAGCTGACAATAAAACATGCACTGTGGCAAACCCACCAACAGGCTCCATATTACAATGGGGTTTTTTCAGCTTGTTTTGTTGTCTGCATGTTGTCTGCATTTTTTTTATGTTAAAGACTTGACAAACAACTGCCTATTTTCCTAGCAAGTCAAAGGAACATGAACTACTCATAGAACTTCAATGACTCAAAATGGGATTTCAGTTCTGCTTTCTTTGGTCTGGAATGTTTGAGCATTATTAGTTCTTAATAGTGGAGCATAGCAGTTGTGAGAAATATAGCAAGTAGACACCACCTTGTGTTCCTGGGAGAATAAAAATGAAAGGCTCGGAGGGAATAGCCATGTATACTAGGTGAAGCTATTTGGGGGAAGAGAGGTTCTTTACTCCTCACTTATCTCCAAAGCATCAGGATTGGCAAAATGTATCCTTTCTGTTGCAAACAATTATGTTAACTCCCAGGGGTGCAATGGAGCCTCAAAAACCTCAGAGCGCAAGGAGTGACAAAGCAAGGGAGCAGCGAGTGCAGGGAGAGCAGTTTATGAACAAACTAACACCATATATGTGATAACCTTGATCTTCGAGTCATGTCAAAGTGATAAAACAAATGCTCTCAAGGTGGAACTCTTACTATATCTATCAGAATGCATGTATTCAGGAAAATCAAAAGTTAATTTGACTAGCTTTGATACTTGATATTTTATTCATATAGTTTGATAAGTGTTGCTTATAATGCAAATTAAAAACACATTCATTCATTCAACAAATATTTTTAATGCATCTCCTCTTTGCCAGAAAGTTTTCTAGTTATCAGGGGATATGACAGTGAATCAGCCAGACACAACTCCTGCTCTCATGCAGTCTGTATTCCAGTGAGGGAGATGGAAAATACACATGTAAGTGAATATATGCATAACCTAATATCGGGTAGTTCTAAGTACTACAAAAAATAAAGCAGCCAAAAGGAAAGAGACTAATGTAGGTGCTATTGTAGAGGAATGTCAGGAAAGCTGGTTTTGAAGATCATTTGAAGCAGATCTATGTGAAAGGAGGAAACCAGCCATGGAAAGAACCTGGAGGAAAATTATGGCAGGCAGAGGGAAGAGCAAGTGCAAAGGCCATGAAATGGGCATGCACTTGGCATGTTTGAGGGAAGGCACAGATCATTCTAGTTATCCTGACAAAAGGAAAGAGTGGCAACAAGTTCAGAGACAGCCATATACCAGTTCAGGCATGGCCTTGTAGAACATGGAAAAGAATGGGGTTCTATTCTAAACACAATGCGACTGCATTGGAGATTTTTGCAAAGAGTGAATGGTAGCATTTATATGCCCAAAATATCATTCTGGCACCTTGGTGTTCAAGTCTAGAAGGATGGAGTAGTGTGGAGGCAGAAGGCAGAATGGAGGCAGGAAAACCAGTGATGAGGGTTTGAAGCAATACAATGACTGGTGATGATATGTTGCTGTTGGTGGTAAAAATGGTAGGGTTTTGTTCCTTGAACTATCTATTTGGTAGGCAGAGTTAAAATTTTCTGATGGATTTGACATGGAACGTAAATGAAAATCTAGGCATTAAGCGGGGGGGCGGGAGGGGGGTCCCAAGATATGCGCTTGAGCAAACACATGAAGGGCAGTGTCATTTAATGATATGGAGGGAAGGACAAGAGTGGCAGTTTAAGAAGGTAGTAGGAATCAAGAGACACATTTTATAAATCAATTCAGTCACAGCCCATTATCCAAAGAGGGTAGAGAATTTTCCTATTGATCAATGATTTATATTTTGAAAAAGCAAGCCACTCACTGACAACTCATCTTCTCCTGGTCCCCCAGAGGATTGAGAAAATGACCTTAAAAAGTTCCATGTTTCAGGCCATATTCATTTATCATGAGATAAACTTTGGCTAATCTCTATTTTCCCTTGCTTTAACATCATTCATGAAAAATGATATACCAGCAAATTCATTTTTGACTAATAGAATCATGACCATGCTGAGCCAAGATACGAAGAACAATTCTCTAGTATTTCCCTGGTTCAATATGTGGCACATATTTAATCAGAAAATTTAATATCATACATAATTTAGTAAGTGAAGAGGAACTAAAGAGCCTCTTGATGAGGGTGAAAGAGGAGAGTGAAAAAGCTGGCTTAAAACTCAACATTCAAAAAATGAAGATGATGGCATCCAGTCCCATCACTTCATGGCAAATAGAAAAAGTAGAAACAGTGAGAGATTTTATTTTCTTGGGCTCAAGAATCATTGCAGATGGTGACTGCAGCCACTAAATTAAAAGATGCTTGCTCCTTGGAAGGAAAACTATGACAAACCTAGACAGCATATTAAAAAGCAGAGACATCACTTTGCTGACAAAAGTCTGTATAGTCAAAGCTATGGTTTTTCCAGTAGTCATGTATGAGTGTGAGAGTTGGACCATAAAGAAGGCTGAGAACCAAAGAATTGATGCTTTCAAATTGTGATGCTGGAGAAGACTCTTGAGAGTCCCTTGGACAACAAGGAGAAGTCAATCCTAAAAATATCAACCCTGAATTTTCATTGGAAGGACCGATGCTTAAGCTGAAGCTCCAATACTTTGGCCACTTGATGCAAAGAACCAACTCATTGGAAAAGACCCTGATGCTGGAAAAGACTGAGGGCAAGAGTAGAAGGTGGTGGCAGAGACTGAGATGGTTAGACAGCATCACTGACTCAATGGACATGAATTTACGAATTTGAGCAAACTCCGGGGGATAGTGAAGGACAGGGAAGCCTGGAGTGCTGCAGTCCACGGGCTTGCAAAGAGTCAGACATGACTTAGTAACTGAACAACAACAATAGCAAACTGCAAAGTATTAACAAAGATGTTATGGGATTTATATTTCATCACTTTCCATTATCTTGAACCTCCCAGGGAACATAAACAGTGAGAGATTATCTTCATTCAATAATTATTTTTAAAATAGAATCACTAAAGAACATCATATGAAAAGTTAACTAACATGGAGCTAATGTTAGGGCTCAGGTTCTCTCTTCATTTGTCACCTTCTACAGTTATCTCTTAAGCCTCAACTTACCAGATTCCATTATTGGTTGCCCCACTTGTTGCACCCAGACTCATAGCTGATTCTAGAACTTCTTCCAGTCACCCACTACACTACACCATGATTCTGACCTAATGAGCTGAGAGTAATATGGAGGGCAAACAAAAGAGAACATAGGTAGGTAGAATAAAGTTGGTTTAATATTTTTATTTTTAAAACAACTGCTGCTGTGAATTTTGCATAAATGTTGTGAGGCTAATTTTTAAGTGAATGCATGACTAATTTCAACCCTCCTAAATAAATTTGTGTGTAGTCAAAACTAAAGCAAAAAAATGGTGAGAAAAAGTAAACAATACATAATTATCTGTAGAAATTATGATGAACCCAAGGAAAAGAATGCTGATTGATATAATAGCTATAATCAAGTAGGTAAGCATGCCAACTACTGTTTTCACTTCTGTTGACAGGCAAGGAAAGAATTAACGGTCACCAATTAGCTTCTGGGGACAACAGTCAATTCCAAAAAATTATGTCCTGTAAGTGAAAGTATCTCTTCCCCAGCAATGAGAAAGAAGCAAAATTATCATAGCATATCATTTTTTGCTTTTTCTATTAGTAGATAAAAGGCCCTCAAGAAATGAAAATAATAAATCCCAGGCTGTCTGGAAATGCTTATTAAGGGAAATTGTGGAATACACAAAAGGCATCATGTTACTACTGAAAGTCAGAAAATATTTTATTCTCTGCTTACTTATTCACAGTAAGACATCACATTTCCAGAGTATAGTGTAGTGTAATTTAATGTCCTTCCAAATTATCTCAGGTTGGTTTGTTATATTATACTTCAATGTAGAAGAATTTCTAAAAATTTTTTGTAAGTGGCAAGGAGGAGTTAGCCAGGGATTAAAAAAATGTAGTCCATGTAATATCTCAATTTAGCATTAAAAATTAACAGCATACTTCACTTAATTTTATTCACAACTTATTAAATTGACATGTAAGCTGGAACTCTCAGCATAAATTTAAGGCCTTTAAGACACAAGAATATAAATATAAGATTGCAAATAAGCATATGTGTAGGAAAAATTAACACATGGTATTTTGGGGTGTGCAGTTACATTATTTCATTTGACCATCCATTTCCTACCATGAAAAAGTCTAGAAGCTTCCCCCCAAACCAATAGCCAGTGAAGACAGATGCCAAGATCTGAACCTATGTCATCTGATTTTAATGGTCACATGTTTCCCATTTCTGTAGTTTGCTTTCCAACATTTGTGATTTCTAATATAGTTTCTATTAGACACCTTATTGTTTTTCTGGACAGTCTGATGATGTGGGGCAGACTGGGGGAAACATTTTGATATATTTTGGAAACAGAGAGAAGGAAAGGTCTGTCTTAGAACTAAACTGTACTTCACAATCATGAAGCTTTTACTGTAGAATTTAAATAAGCCTAACACTTATTTCTTAAGATTGGAAAGGAGGGTTAATGTCTATCATTAGCTCTCATAAGTAGAACCCTTTAATAATTACAGAACTTGCGGATGACGTACAATTTCAGGCTCTCATTATGACAGTGGACCAAAAAAAAAAAGGGGAAGCATTCTAGAAATCCTACTAAAATTGCTACCAAAGAGAAAATGAACCTTAATAAGTATATTCTCCAGTACCCAAGGTCTATAAATATGAACTAAAATCTTAAAATTTTTGTAGTAATTGTATAAATATTAGAGACTTCCTTTAGAGTGACATTTTACAACCACTCATATCCTATAAAAAATAACATCACTTTTGCATAAAATGTGGAAATATAAATTAAATAAACAATTCTACTATTACTGAATTGCACTCTTCTAGATGAATTAAGTTTCAGTGGTGATCAGCTTCCTATGGGGCAATAACAGTAGACTTGTCAAATATTCATGAATATTCAACTTCTGCAACTGGCTTTAATTTTCTTGACCTCTTGTCAATGATAAGGTTGCATAGGCAGACAGCACAGATTCCTCTGATAGTCCAATCCAATTTCTATACAGTCGAAATCCCCCAATTCTAATATAATAGTAATAGAAACACTGAATACTAAGTTACAGGCTGACTGTGACAGCTAATGACATGACTGTTAAAGAAATATGCCTACAGATAATTAGCCTCTCCCCCTCCCTCCCTTTCTTCCTTCTTCTTCCCTTCTTTCTGTTTACCTTCCCTAATGACAACCCACTCCAGTACTCTTGCCTGGAAAATCCCATGGACAGAGGAGCCTGGTGGGCTACAGTCCATGGGGTCGCAAAGAGTTGGACACGACTGAGCGACTTCACTTTCACTTCATCTTCCTTTCCTTCGTTTCTACCTTCTCTTCTCCCTCCCTCCCTGCTTTCATATCATATTTCCTTCTTTCCCAAGAAATCCATCTGGAAGGCAGACTGAAAGGAAAGCATTTTGTTTTCTCTATTGTGGTTACAGTGCAAAAACAGAAACCTCAATTTCCATTCATTCATTTATTCGGCTATAACTTACTTGCCTACATAATCACCGTTTTTTCCTATTTAGACTGTTATCATTCATTCAAGTCACACTGTTGGAAATTATCTTTTTCGCAGAGATCATTTTATAAAAAATGGTTATTTATCAAATAATAACCTCCTACCTAAAAGGATTTTAAGCAGCTTCAACGATGTCTAAACGCTTACTCAAGAGCTCCTTTGGCAGTTTTCTATTATTTCATAAAAGAGAAGTCTATCACAAGTCATTAAAAACGTGATTACCACGAAAAACAATCCAAGAAAGAAAAGCATGCCTATGAGCAATAAGATCAGGCACTCTTTAAATAAAACTTGCTATTCAAATCTAATTATGCTGCAAATGCTGTTATATTACTTTTGCTATCAGTGTATAGCCAAGAGTTACTTGGCAGCAAATGGGGGTTAGTCATTTTAAGAATTTTCCTTTCAGCAATGCAGGAACAAACTGCAAATTTGTTCTTAGTTGCATCGAACACCACTCATATCCTCAAAAGGAAAGAAAATAAGAACCAAAACAAAAGCCTGTTACAAACAACAATATCCACAAGATGTTGATAATTACTGTAACTGAGTGATGGGTACATGGAATTTCATTCTGCTACTCTATTTTTGTGTCTATTATGCTTGAAATTATCCAACATAAAAATAGTTTTTTAAAAATATCACTATGTGAAAACTTTAGGGGTTGCTAAATTTTTTGAATGCTATATATAGCGTGAATATGCGCATATATCTACATATGTCCATATAGTGAAGAATAAATTACCAATTTGAGCCAAGTTTATAACAAGAAATGAAATTGAATTGCATCTATGCCAGCTCTAAGCAATACCACAGCTCTATTTGCTCAGCAAAATTTGTTTCTATACATCTTCACATTTCTTTGTTTATAATAAATATAGCAAAGGCATTTTACTCTAGGAAAAAAGCACTAATACAATTTATCAGTTCAACATTATTGAATTACAAATTACCCTTGATCTTAGTAGCTTAAAATAGTGGCCATTTATTATTTTCTGTGAGTCTACAAGACACCTGGGAGGGCAGTGGATCTTGGCCCAGACTGGAATGATCTTTGCTCAGCTCACTCATGCATCTGTGGTCCACTCTCAGTCAAACATGTGGCTTTGCTCACCTGGGCTGGGCTTGCTTACATACATCTCTTGGATGTAAGTCTTCACAAGCTGAGACTTTCATTCAGTAATTGATATGGGATCAATGGAGGTTTGTAAGGAGGGAAGTAACATGATCCTATGTGAAATTTTTAAGCTCCTTTAGCCTAGAACTAGCCTCAGGCTGCTCTGCATCATGGATACTGAACATTCTGCCATTTCCCCAGTTCACCATTCTCTTAGATTCTTCTGGAATGTGCCTCTAGTGCTCATTCTGGAAGGCGATATTGCGCCTTTTTGAATCCTAATGCACCTTCCGTAACTACCGCAGATATCAGTTTTTAGGCAAAAATTTCCTGCCTCCAGATGGGGTCCCAAAACACAACTTCCTTATCTCTATCCAGCCTTTAAGAGGCTGGGTTGTAACTTTTCCTTCTACACATCTGACTGACTCTTGAAAGTATAAACTCCATGAGAACAGGGATTATCGTGGTTTTTAAAAAAAATCTTTTTTAACCTGCATGTCCCTAATGTTCTCAGTGTTTTCTATAGAAGGTCGTGTCTGACTCTTTTGCAACCCCATGGACTGTAGCCCACCAGGCTCCTCTGTCCATGGGATTTCCCAGACAAGAATACTAGAGTGGGTTGCCATTTCCTTCTCCAGGGAATCTTCCTGCCCCAAAGACTGAAACTGCGTCTCTCGTATCTCTTACATTGGCAGGTGGATTCTTTACCATTGAGCCACCTGGGAAGCTCCATAACCTTAATGTTTTCAGTTTTGTTTCTATATAAGGTAGAATATAGTAGATGTTCAAAAAATTTTTGTAGAATGACTCATCAAGGAAAAATTTAACTGTATTTCATGCATTCCATTTTAAAAGGCAGTGATTGCATGCTCCTTTTTTCCTAAAGATTTACATTGAAAATTGTTCATTAAAAATACATTTTAGATGGCTAATGAGACAAGCTTCAGTTAGTTTAGGAAACTTACTCATCTAGAAAATACACTACATGACTCCAGAAAATAACTGTTAATATATTTTGAAAAATAACTACCAGTTATTTGCATAGTTACATGAGAAATATGTCATCTTTCTTGAGCACTTTATGACCAGGAGTTAGTACATTCTTCTGTTTCTCATATCTGGGGAATCAATCTTAATTTTATTACTTCTCTTTTTGTCTACTTATAATGTAAAGATGAAGATAATCAATCACTCAATCAATAGTATGCAAGAACTGCCAGTGATTAGCCTAGCATTTGTGTTGTTGCCATAGGGCAAGGCCAATTAAGTCCAGAACAAGATATTCACAAGTAATTTACACTCTGGTTGAAGATATATGACCAATAACACAACAACAAATGAAAGAGCCTATATAATAAAAAGTTGAACTATGTAGTTCTGGCTATGGATGATATCACAGTTCTAAGTTAAAAGACAGAAAAGATAGATATTAACCAGAGAGATTCACGGATGTGGAACATGTAATAGGTAGAGTAGATAACTGTACCTGAACTAGACTACCCCAAAAGACCAAAACTTTCCCTGTCCCCCATGGTCCCTCTCACACATTTGGCAAATAATTGCTTTTCTGTTGGTATGAGAATGTACCATGAGGTAAGATATGAGATGACACAATGTAAACAAGAATTGCAAACCAAGAAGCCAAGCAAGGAAGACATAACGCATGTTCTAAAAGCATACAAGGCTAATAGGTAATAAACCCTTTTATCAGACTCCTTTATTAGACTTCTTTGTCTCTTATATTTGCAGTGGAAAAGTCAAAGGCTTTATTTAGAGCCAGGAAGTCCTAAGTTCAAACCTTGGCTTTGCTCCAGTACAAAATTGTTTTCTGGAAGTTCCTTCACATGTTTGAAACTCAGTCTCCTGATCTATAAAGTAGATATCAAATATATTTCTTGAAAAATCGATCTTTTATAGGTTTATCATGAAGTTTAAATGAAGTGCTTCATAAGGGTAGGCCTAGCACAGAAGGGTATTAGGCCTAAGACAGAAAATGTGCTTCAAAAATGTTAAGTGTGCATTAACACTGATATTAGGGATTTGAAGACCTCCAGAAGTAAGGATAAAATGTAACTGAGAAGAGAGGAGGAATAGGTCATTCCAAGAAGAGGGAGTAGCATGAATAAAGAAACAGCTGGACATGATACATCATGTAAGCTGAGAGGTTAATGAGGCAGTGGATCAGAGTCATTTTGAGAAATATGGGCAAATAGGCATCTCCAAAAACATTTTATTGAAAGAGTTAACAAATACAGGAATCATGAAGTAAAGGCCTGATAGTCATCATCTCCTAGGATTAATTTATAAATAAACAATAGATTATCTAAACCTGATTTTCTTTACCGTAAATTGGAATGAGGTTGTGAATTCTGATTCATAAATCTACATAGTCCAAAATGCTCTTGCTTGGATTAAATGATGCTTCAAAGACAATGGCTGCAACCAATAGCTAATTCCATACTGATTAACCTAGCAGAAAAGCACTGCTAAACACGGAGCACTGACTTCATCAATGGCTGTCAGATCATTTAAGATGGAGAAGTGGATGGTAAATACCACATGGTCTGTAAGACCTAAAGGCAAATTATTAGATTGCTCCAGGCCCCATCAGAAGAACACTGTAAATGCCACAACTGACCTGAACTAAATAAGGTAAGGCCTGCAGGTGTGACTTTGAAGCCACTTTCAGGCAATGACAGTAGTTTGCCACATCGTCAAATAACAACAAAAAACAAGAGAACAGTGTCAGCCAGAAAATATCCAACTATGTTAGCCACATTAAAAAATTATGTCTGCTTTGATGCCTGCATTCTCAAGTCACTACACTATTAATTTCATGTGTGCCTGCTGGTCCCACAATGAGTTCTTAAGGCTTCAAATTAATATTTGTTGAGCCTGATAAATTTCTATATTGGGCTTCTTTTTCATCTTTGGTTCCTAACAGATTATATAGTTGAGAGTCTGTATTCAAGGTGCATTATCCATTATGGTAACTCCTAACCTGAGTCACACTAGCCACATTTCAGGAGCTCAATAACCACACGTGTCACGTGGTTACCTTACTGGACAGGCAGATCTGGGACATTTCTATTACTGCAGAAAGTTCCTTTAGGCAGTGATGGACTAGAATTACTCTCAACCTTTCTCATGCCACGACCTATCTGGAAATTATTTTTTTGGGGTACTCCGGGGTAAACAATTTCGTGATGAGAAGTGATTGGTCTAGATGCTCCAGCTGCCTCAAAGAGCTCAGAGGAACTGGTATCTTAGCAGATCTGAAATCCATTTGGGGTACAGTCAAGTGTCATAGCACATCAGTTAGAAAGCTGTGCCTTAGTTGATGGTATCCAATTACACATAATCAGAGAAGTATAGTGTCTTGTCCTCTTGAAAAATACTTACTAATCAGGTCTGTATTTCTAATTAAAATGGCAGGTGATTGGAATGTCAAAGATATTTGAAAAAAGCTAAAACCCAAGCTGACAGATATTGCTGATGGTGAAGGCTTTTGTGAAATGTTATGACAAACACTGGGATTGAATTTCACGGTTCCGGCAATCTCAAAGAACTAGCAAACTTGCTGGCAATGTAAATCATAAAACAGGATGTTGAAATCTTGGGATAAATTTTCAAGACAAAATAAGAGTAGGAAGGCTTCTTTCTCATTAAACAAAAAGACAAGGAGGAAGAGAAAAGGTAAATACCATGGTTATTTGAAAAGTGGATGGAAGTCAATGGCAAGTCTAGGAAATTTTTAGCACTGAAGCGTTTGTGAATGTTCAAGTTGCTTCCCAAGATACAGAAAGTGTCTTTTCTTTATGATGATTTTAAGTCACAGGAAAAACCTTTGTTATCCAGGCATTATCACTCTGGCACTAAGTACTAGGCAATCCAAGGAAGGCAAGATACAGTAAGATCTGCTTTTCACAGCAGTTTCCAGAAGCATGGACTAGTCAAGTCAGAAATGGAGAAATGAACTCCATAAGGTCTTGGATTTTAATGGGTTTTTCCACTGAAGAGCTAAAGATATCACACAATATTCTCATGGAAAAAAAATAAAAAAAGAACCAGGTATTCTAAGTACTACTGAATATTTTACAGCTGGTGGTAACAGAGGCAGAACCAAGAATTTGTCTGGGTGTGCTCTGCGCACATACGCACTGAAGACCTCTGTGTGCCAGCTGCTCTTCTTAGTGCTGCAGAAATGGCAGCAAACAAAACAAAGCCTGTACAAAGTGGGGAAAGATGTACAGGAATTATAGAGGCAAGTAAGAAGATAGAGCGAGGTAAGAGAATTGAGAACAGTGCTCTGTTTTATAAAGGCTGGTGAGGGAAGAGCTTACTGATAAAGAGACATCTGAGTGGAAACTCAAAGGAAGGGAGGATACAGGCGATGGAAATATCCAGGAGAAGAGCATTCCAGGCAAAGAGAAGAGCAATTTCAAAAACATTCAGGTGGGCCCATGCCTGGAGCATGTGAGTAGTGAAGAGGCCGTTGTATGCACAGGGAAATGAGTTGACGAAATGAGCTAAGGAAAGATCAGAAGGATACAAAGTTAGAGAAATACCAGAGAGTCAGATCCCTCACACTGGCTTTGGTCATTTGGTGAGGACCTAGGGACTGAAAGTCACTGGTGATTTCTGAGAAGAGAATAACACGATCGAACTTGTGTTTTATAATTGACTTTGCTGCTGCTGCTGCTAAGTCGCTTCAGTCGTGTCCGACTCTGTGCGACCCCATAGACAGAAGCCCACCAGGCTCCCCCATCCCTGGGATTCTCCAGGCAAGAACACTGGAGTGGGTTGCCATTTCCTTCTCCAATGCATGAAAGTGAAAAGTGAAAGTGAAGTTGCTCAGTTGTGTCCAACTCTCAGCGACCCCATGGACTGCAGCCTACCAGGCTCCGCCATCCATGGGATTTTCCAGGCAAGAATACTGGAGTGTGGTGCCACTGCCTTCTCTGAATTGACTTTGCAGCTGAGGGCAAATCCACTATCGGGATGGGGAAGCAGGTGGACATGTCAGGAGGCAGTCACAGGAGTCCAGATGAGATTTGTTGGTTTGGATTAAACCAGCAGTGGTGATGGCAGAGAAGTATTCAGGTACTAAATCTCCTGGGTTGGCCAAAAAGTTCATTCAGGTTTTTCTGTGACATCTTATAGAAAAACCCAGACAAACTTTTTGGTCAACCTAATACTTTCAAGATAGATTCTTGGAATGTGGGCCATGAGGTAAAGGTGAGGTAAAATCAAGGCTGATTGCAAGGCTCTGGCTGGAGAAACTCCAAGAAAGGAGTCACCATTTATTGCTGCAGGAAGATGGTGGGAGGAGCATTTGGGGGTGCACATGGGTGGACAGGTCAGGAGCTTGCTTCTGTCCATTTTAACATGGAGATACCTCTTGAACACCACATCTGAGCTATTTGGCAGACAGCTGGATATATGCGTCTGAGATGCAGGGCTGAATCAGGGCCAAAGAAATTAATTTGGGAGTCATGGCTCAGATGGTAAAGAGTCTGCCTGCAGTGCATGAGACCTGGGTTCGATCCCTGGGTCGGAAAGATCCCCTGGAGAAGGAAATGGCAACCACACCTGTATTCTTGCCCAGAGAATTCCATGGACAGAGGAGCCTGGTGGGCTATACAGTCCATGGGGTCGCAAAGAGTCAAGCATGACTGAGTGACTAACAGTTTCAGTTCACTTTCAGCAACTCACAGAGCATTGAAAGCCACGGGCTGGATGAGATCACTGGGGACAGGGTCCCCACTCTGGGTCTAAACCTCCCCCTCCTCAGATGCTGACAAAGACACAAACAAATCCGAGAAATAGCAGCGATTACTGCTCAGCTGCCACACAGCAATGCCAGGCAGCTGCAATGCCCCTGGGTAAATACCCAAAGCAGCTAGTACTTAGCATTTTTTCAAAATATTTCGAGAATCCATCTTTCTGACAGCCTGAGAAATACACAGTAAGGCAGCCTTCCACATGAGTAAAAATAATGCGTGCATGATCTGGTAGCATAATGCCAACCACCATGGCACCAGCTGGAGCCACACTGATGCCTCTTCAGCTTCATTTATTTTAATCGAACAGCTGGACTAGAGATCTAGAGGGGGCCGAAGTGATGCCACAGGCTGAGCAGGACTTCCAAAACCCTTTTAATACCTGACTGCCTAACAGTCTGCTCACGAGAGCCTGCTAAAGGCGAGGTACTTATCATACAGCTCCTGTCTTAAAACCCTAGCCACCTCAGAAGCATATCTCACACTCTGGGTATAAGGTGTTTGAATCTTAACCAGATTAATTTTCTTTAACAGCTTTGACAACATGAGTAAGTAACGGACCAGCCAATCCATGCAAGAGAGTGAGGGTAAAATGGATGAAATCAGCTTGCTTGTCTGCTCGTCTGAAGGTATATGTGAGTTGCTTTATGCTGTCAAGTCAGCAAGTGTTCCCCAAGGTTGTTCCTGCCCTTCTTAACTACAGAAGCATCAAAGCCACGTGGGATTGTAGATTTCAACTCAGAGTTGTTTTTTTTTTTTAATGTTAATTATGATGAAAAGATCACTCTGAAAAGTCAGTGCTATCATCAGCACATCTTTTGTGTGTAGGGGTGAAAAGGTACCTGAAAAGAACACTTTCAAAAAAAGATCACTAGTCAGATCCAGTTGTGAGATACATCACATAGTGCATACAGTCCAGCCATCACAGGAATCAACCTGTTAAGAAAACTCACTCTATGCAAAGTCTTATCTCAAAGGAAAGCCAGATAATGGTTGAGGGGGGCATTATCTGGTCCTAAGTCTGAAACAGCAGAGAAACCTGAAAACAACGACGACAAAAAGAATCGAAAAAAAAAATAAGGTAAGTATTTTTTAAAACACATTTCACTTTCAAGAATAAAGGAATCCTTTTAGTATAAGTAGCAAGTAAAGAAGTCACTTTCAAAGCTGCATTAAAACCTAAATTTAGCATTTTGTGTATGTATGAGGAAGCACACTTGATATCTTCACTTACTAACAGTTCTTTTGATAAAAGATAACTCGGCATAGCACATTTAATAAATTCACATTGGAGCCAAATGAATTCACATATGTACTTATATACCCACCATATGTATTTTCAAAAGTATTCATTTGCAAGTTGGGCATTGTTCAACTGAACAAACTCTGATAACTTTGAAAAAAATAAAAGCGTTATGTTTTATTTATGAGAGTGGAAAAACTGAAGCCTTGAAACTTGAAATTATATATAAAAAAACTGCAAAGCAAATGCCATATTGTATTCAAGCTTTGCTTAACAAGTAGACTCTAAATGAACAGCAGGTAACTGAAATTCTGCAGTGGATCCAGTAGATGTACAAAAATTGTTAATTGGTGTTGACAGGAAGAAGTTTACATTACTATAGTGGCCAACAGAGCCGAAGTGACACAAAAGAGTAACTGAGAAAAATGCCACAGTCCATTCAACAATCTAGAACTCAGCCTTAGGAAAAAGAATAGGTATTTCTGAGAAAGAAGAAACTAAAGTAGATGCTTTTAATCACCATGCTAGCCTAGGTTTGCTTGGGTAATAACTGTCTGCAGAATCTTCAGCATGCTAAGGAACATATAAACATAAAACGTTATCATTCGCTTTTATTAGAAATATATTCCAAAAGTATGTGAATAAAAGCTGGCACAAAATCTAGGTCCATTATGCACAGAAGAACAAGGAGTTGAAAGTTTAAAATTTTTCTAGAGTCACCTGAAGAGAGGCAAGTATTTCTTTGTGAACCATGCTACTCTTTCTGTGTTTTGTTTAATAAAATCTTAGTGGTTATGAACTGTATCAGCTCTCTGGCCAAGTGTTATGGAGAGGGATACAAAAAGGGACAAAGGCACCAGTTTTTTCAAATAGGAATTTTTCAATTTTATGGAAGAGACAAATCCAATAAGCAGAACAGCGTAACTCTTGTAAGGGAGAGCTATAGAGACAGGAGTAACAGAGACGGCGTTTGGCTTAGAGATCAAGGAAGGCTTCATGGAAGTGGTAGCATTTTATCTTTATTTTAAGAAAAAAAAGTCACTAAAATACAAAGAATAATATTTCTTAAAATATGCGTATACTTTGCCCTGATCTAGATCTATCCACTTTAACATCTGTCATACTTGATTAAAACTATTTCTCAAGAAATAAGACATTACTAAAATAGCTTAATTTCCCTTAAACTATGACCAGGACTCCCTTTCTCAATTACCAGAAGCAACCACCATTACAATTTTGAGCTGTATTAAATTGTACTTATCAATTACTATTACATAAATATCAACCAATCAATGAATCTCTCCATCTATTTTCTTGTATAGTTTTCTCGAATTTTCTGTTCATACCTGAAGTTTATGTTCTGGAAATCTAGTTTATCTCTTTCCCTTGCTGTTTAATATTCTGTATTATATGTTTGACATATTATTCCTAATTTTTTTGCTGGTATAAACTATGCAACAAAGAGTAGCTTTACACACAAATAGGACATATGGACAAGAGGTTGTCTAGGGTTTATGCACAGAGTGGGTCATACAAAGGTGACATTATAACCAGAAAATCCAAGTTTACCCATTTGTTCTGGCATAAGTTTTAACAGGACTTTCCAGATGGCTCAATGGTAAAGAATCCACCTGCCAATGCAGGAGATACAGGAGATGTGAGTTCGATCCCTGGGTTGGGAAGATCCCCTGGGGAAGAAAATGGCAACCCACTCCAGTATTCTTGCCTGGAGAATTCCATGGACAGAAGAGCCTGGCGGGCTACTGTCCATGGGGTCGCAAAGAGTCAGACACGACTGAGTACACAGCGAACACACACACAGAGAAGTTTTAATAGTCCCCTGTTTCAGGTTCAAAGGAGTACTGGATTGAATAATAAATTATATATTCATCTTTTTCCATAAGATGTTACCTAATATATCTTATGTAGCAAGTTTTTCTCATGATAAACAGTGGAAATACAATTTTCCATTTTGTCATTTTCTTCCTAAATTTATGAAAAATTTTTTTTTTTTTGCTTTACAAGAGTTTAAAATTATAATGTGGTCAATTCTTAGTTTGCATCTTTATGGCTATATTTTATATTTTATTACAAAAGTTTTCCTTAACCAAGGACTATTCCCCTACATTTTGGCAACAATTACATCTTCAGTTGGGTCTTTTGAGGACTAGTTGCATCAACAACGAGGATGAAGAAAGTGCATGTCAAGAAGAAACAGAAAAGGTAGAAACATACAGCAAGTGTTCAGAGATATTGAGTGGTTTGCTTTTCTGACAGTGTTCTATTTATATGTACATCATCTAAATTCCTATTGGCTTCTTCCACTGAAAATCATTTTTCTTTCATGTTTTCATTTTTCTGTTTTCTCTAATACTTGCCAGCAATATATTTCTCTGAAGAAGTTTTCTCTTTTTTCTTCTCTTCCTCTCCTCTTTCCTCTCCACGTGTACTCAGTTTTATGATTCCTAACCCCTTTTTGTTGGTTTATTCACTCATTTTGGCAGACTATGTCCTCTAGGAACTTCTTGCGAAAGGGTATATTAAAGATATATTTTTGAGACCATGTACTTCTGAAAAACTCTGCACATCTGTACTTGTAGGTTAACTGATTGATTGGCTATAGAAAGAATTATAGGTAGAAAGTAAATAGTAAGTTTTTGTCAAAATTTGGAAGACATTACTTAGCTGACTTTTGGTTTCAAACATTGCTTTTGAGAAGTCCAATGTATTCTGATTCTCATGATATTGTATATAGCCTCTACCTACTTCTGGAAAGTTTTTAGAATCTTTACTCTTGGTGTCCTACAATATCTGGTTGATACGCCTAGATACAAATCATCTTAAATGCCTTCTGCTGATCACCCATGGAAACCTTTTAAATATGGTAAATCCAGTTTATCAATTAAGGAAAACTTTCTTACATGACTCATTTTATAATTTCCTCTTCTCTGAGTTTTCTCCATTTTCCCCAGTTCTGTAAAATTCCCAATAGACCTCCTGTACTGATCTCCTTTCGAAAAAATATCTTTTCCTCTCTTTGATAATTTGCTCTACATTCTGGAAGATTTGTGCTATAATATTTTAATCTCTCAAGAATTCTGATGAGCTCCCTGAATGTCCATTTTTATAGTATCCCGGATGTTATAAATTGCTTGCTTAATGTACTTGGGAATATTCATGATCGTTTTTTGAAATTTTCCTCTCCCTGAACTGTCTTTGTTTCTTCACAGTTCTTTTTATATGTATGCTTTTAAAAAAAGAAATCTGCCCTTTACATTGTTAGCTTTCCTCAAATACACAGGAACTCTTGGCTGACTATTGCCATGTCCAAGTGAGGTACTGAAAAGCTGAATGAAAGTCCTGTGTGTATGGTGGTGTGCCTGAAGAGTGGACTTTAGTGAATGCTAATAGTCCTTTCATTTGGAGGCAACCCTGTCAAGGGCAGGTCTTTTCTCTTTGGCTGCAGAGTTTTCCCCAGATAAGAAACCTCTAAGCTCCTGACTAGGTTAGCAGCCTAACTGCCAGTGTCCTCTTGGAAGAACGCAGAAGGGTGGGGGGTAGGTGTCAGCACCATTCAAATTACAGACTGTTTTTGAATTTCTTTGTTTTCGTACAGTGCCTGCCCCTCCACTTTGGCAATTTCTCAGGTCCACAAACCTAAGGCCACTTTGATTCTTCCTTTTTTTCTTGATTGTTCATTTCCTGTCTGCCTAGTGTGGAGTAATCAGTCACTTGGATGCCTAGGCCTGGGGAGGATATCTTTAATTTCCTTGTCCAGTCTTTCAAACAGACTTCCTATTTTCTGCCCCACTTCTTATCCCTGCATCCAGAAGTACTTGGTGTCTCCAAATCCTGCGTCTGGTTGTAGTCATTTCCTTTTGGCACCCAGTTTTCATTTCTTGCATTCTGCTAAATCAACCAATATTCACTGTCCATCTTCTAAAATCTTGAAAATATCTTGTGTTTTCCACTCTTCTCATATTTCTTGTCTGTGTAATATTTTTATATTTTTTTACTATGATCTGCATGGAGGTTGGGGATGGAATATGGCAGGAAATTGAATGGTGGTCCCACTAAACCAGTGGTCCCCAGCCTTTTGGGTACCAGGCACTGGTTTCATGGAAGACAGTTCTTCCACAGCCTGGGAGGGGGAATGCATTTGGGATGATTCAAGTGCATTTTATTTATTGTGCACTTTATTTCTATTATTATTATATCAGCTTCACCTCAGATCATCAAGCATTAGATCCTGGAGGTTCAGGACCCCTATATTAAAAGATTGTTATTACAACCTGTGAGTGTCATCTTATTTGGAAAAAGGGTCTTCGTAGATGTAATTAAGATAACAATCTCAATTACTGGACCCTAAATCCAAGGGCCAGTGTTCATATCAGACATAGAGAAGAAATGCAGGGCTGGAAATCATGTGAAAAAGGAAGTAGAGATTGGAGTGATATGTCTACAAGTCAAGAAATGGCAAGGATTGCCAACAGCCACCAGAAGCCAGGACAGCCACATGGATTCTCCTGTAGATTCTCCAAAAGAAAAACCCAAAGTATAACAGCTTTACCAATAATACTTTGATCTGGGACTTTTAGCTTTCTGCACTGTAAGAGGGTAAATTACTGTTGTTTTGAGCCACCTGGTTTGTGGTTACTTGCTATAGTAGCCCAAGGAAACTAACACAAGCACATACTAACACTGGGGTTCAATTAAACATATTTAACCTCAGAACTTCTCAAGAATTTTATTTTCTTGTTGAAGTATTTTATATATCTATGTATGACTGTATGTACATGTGTGTGTATGCACAAATCATAACTCTATATCTTGATGAATCATCACAAACTGAAAATATCCATATAACCAGCAACCAGATAAAGAGAAATGGAGTATTATATCAACATCCCAGAGGTCCTATTCATGGTCCCTTGCCATCACTTCTCCACTACCCTAAAACAAAAGTAATCACTATCCTGATTTCCAACAATATTGCTTAATTGTATTATTTTTAAATTTTATATAAATGAAATCATACATCATATACTCTTTCAGTGTGGCCTCTTTCACATAATGCTGTGTTTATGGGATTCATTCACATTACTGTATACAATCAGAGTTCATTTTTGTCAATGTAACATATTCTATTAGGTGACCATTCCACAATTTATTTACTCCTTCTACTGGTGATGGACCTTTAGGTAGTTTTCAATTTGAAAACTACAAATGTTGTTTGTAGCTTTTATTGCCACTACAAATGCTGCTGCTAAAAACATTCTTGTACATGTTATACATGTATATATGTTGGATCTAGACCTAGGAGGGAAAGGATAGGTTGTAGATGTTGAGCTAATAAACAATTTTGGGGCTTCCCAAGCGGCACTAGTGGTAAAGAACCCACCTGCCAAGTCAGGAGACTGAGATATGAGTTCGATTCCTGGGTCGGGAAGATCCCCTGGAAGAGGAAATGGCAACTCACTCCAGTATTCTTGCCTGGAGAATCCCATGGGCAGAGGAGCCTGGTGGGCTACAGTCCATAGGGTTGCAAAGAGTCGGACACGACTGAAGCGACTTAGCACGCACAGTAAACAATTTTACAAAATGATTGTGATAAAATACATCCCCTTATCAGTATTTGAGGTTACTCAGGAATGTTTAGGTATCTTGCTGGTGCCATTATTATGAATGGGTATCATGCACAGCTAACGTGGCATGGTGTTGACTGACATGAAATCATTAGTGTCTTGCATATCCATTCAGTATTGCATCACTATAAAAGTTTGGAAAAGGCTGAAAAATGACATCTTTCCTATCTACTTCTAAAACTCTTACTCAGGTAATGCTCAGATTTGTTGAAGTGACAACGAGGCACCTGCCTGTGTACACAGAAGATAATGCTAACACACAAGACATCATCAGCATAAAACGAAGAATGCTATTTCAATCCATTCGACCTTATTGTCATCAGAGTATTAGCATTCTTATGATCCTATGAACATGAACAATTTTAATTTTGAAACATGTTTTCCAGATACCACAAAACCAAGAATACTTAGTTTTAGCAGCACTGAGTTCAATGAAATAAGTTAGTTTACTGAAAATTATAATCAAAATTATATCTGCCTTATCCTTAAGCTTCTGAGGGGCTTCATAAGCCTGAGGCACCCTTTTAAAACTGAATGGAAGGAGCTTAAAACTCAAATAAATGCATAATTGGTCAAAGAAAGGTGAGACAGTGCTCAATTTTTTGTGTCACATTAATTAACAACGTGAAGTTCAATTGACACTGATTAGAGTTTCTGGGGAAGATCAAGGGCAGTGCTATCTGACACCATTTCAGGAGAAGACTCTTGAGAGCCCCTTGGACAGCAAGGAGATCAAACAGTCAATCCTAAAGGAAATCAACTCTGAATATTCATTGGAAGGATTGATGCTGAAGCTGAAGCTTCAATACTTTGGCCACCTGACGTGAAGATCCAACTTCTTAGAAAAGACCCTGATGCTGGGAAAGATGGAGAGCAGGAGGAGAAGGGGGCAACAGAAGATGAGATGGTTGGATGGCATCATTGACACAATGGACGTGAGTTTGAGCAAACTCCCAAGATAGTGAAGGACAGGGAAGCCCGGCAGCTGCAGTTCATGGGGTCTCAAAGAGTTGGACATAAGTTAGTGACTGAACAGCAACATCTCCTCCCCAGTTAGCTTGAATTAATTGAGTCTTACTATACCATAATTTAACTATATTTAGATATTTTTAAATAGATGGAAAATTTCCCCAATATACTGAGTGTTGTTGAATGCAAACAGTGTTGAATGATGGATTCCAGTTGAATATTCTAGGCAACCTGGGAATGGAAAATGCAGAGAAGACTTTGGGATGGCCACCAAGCTAGGAACAGGTTCACAGACTATCACAGAGAGAGATCTGATTTTTTCATTAAATCAAAATTACATGTGGTTAGAGAAACTAAAACAGAGAACATTTGATCACAAAGAATTAGACTAGACAACATAGAGGCTATCATGGGAGAATAAGAACTATATGTATTTGTTTAGAAGGCCAACCATTGAACTACGCAAAATACTAATACTTTCTAAACAACGATAACACTTGTATGTAGTGACTTTGAGTCATGTTTTCTAAATATAATACATTATTGTATTTATAGTATTCTTAACTGGAATAACTTTGAGATTTCAATACTTGTTTCTGTATCAATAAAGAAGAATCAATCGTAAAATCTCACAGAATATAAAATTTTAATCCCTTTGACATTATCATATTGATATTTCATAAAACCTTTGGTATAACCTACCATAACTTTAGTTAGTTTGGGTTATGAGTTTTTAATATAAAGATTACTACTAAGGTGAAAGATGTATACTTCTCAATTTTACTAACTTCAGTATCATTTTTGTCTGTAGTATTGATGCAGAATTTTTTGTTTCACCATTGCCCAATTAACTTATTCCTTAGGAATTTTACTGTAAAAGGTAAAATTAGTGATGAAAATTTTGCCTCATTCCTGCCAGGGAGTTATCTGATTCAAGACTATCTGTTAGGGTATCTTTTAAAATCACTGCCCCCACAAAATAAAATACTTAGGAATAAATCAGACTAAAGAAGTGAAAGATCTATATGCTGAGAACTATAAAATATTATAATGAAACTGAATATGATTCAAAGAAACTGAAAGATATCCCATGCTCTTGGATTGGAAGAATAATTATTGTTAAAATGGCCATACTATCCAAAGCAATCCACAGATTTAATGTGACCTTTATCAAGTTACCCATGACATTTTTCACACAACTAGAATGAATAATCCTAAAATTTATATGGAACCATAAAAGACTCAGAATTTCCAGAGCAATCCTGAAGAAAAAGAACAAAGGAGGAGGCATAACCCTCCTAGACTTTGGATAATATTATACAGCTAAAGTAATCGAAACTGTTGTATTGGTACAAAAACAGACATAAGGATCAATGGAACAGAATAAAGAGCCTAGAAATAAGCCCACATACCTATAGTCAATTAATTTTGACAAACGAGGTAAAAATATAAACTGGAAAAAAGACAGGCTCTTCAGCAAGTGGTGCTGGGAAAGTTGGACAGCCACATGTAAATCAATGAAGCTAGAATGCACTCTCATGCTATACACAAAAATAAGCTCAAAATGGCTTAAAGACTTATACATGAGACATGACACCATAAAACTTCTAGAAGAGATTATAGGCAAAACATTCTCTGATATAAATTTTACTAATGTTTTCTTAGGTCAGTCTCCCAAAGCAATAGAAATAAAAGCAACAACAATAACAATAACAGCAATAGACAAATGGGACCTAATCAAACTCACAAGCTTTTACACAGGAAAGGCAACTACAAACAAAATGAAAAGGCAACCTACAGGCTGGGAGAAAATATTTGCAAACAATGTGAATAACAAGGGCTTAATTTCCAAAATATACAGATAGCTCACGCAACTAAACAACAACAACAAAAAACCCAAACAGCCCAATCGAAAAATGGGCAGAAGACCGAAATAGACATTTCTCCAAAGAAAAACAGATGGCCAATGGGAACATGAAAAGATGTTCAACATCACTAATTATTAGGGAAATGCAAATCAAAACTACGGTGAGGTACCATCTCACACCAGTCAGAATAGACATCATTGAAAAGTCTACAAATGACAAATGCTGGAGAGCATATGGAGAAAAGGAAATCCTCCTATAACTGTTGGTGGGAATGTTAAGTTGGTGTAGGCACTGTGGAAAACAGAATGGAGATTTCCAAAAATAAGAAAAAATAACCTAAAAATAGAATTACCATATGATCCAGCAATCCCACTCCTGGGCATATTTCCAGACAAAACTATAATTCAAAAAGATACATGCATTCCTACACTCACAGCAGCACTATTGGCAATATCCAAGACACGGAAACAACCCAAATGTCCATCAACAAAGGAAGAGATAAAGAAGATGTGGTACACACATACAGTGGAATACTACTCAGAAGTACAAAGGGATGAAATAATGCCATTTACAGACACATGGACACAACTAGAGATTATAATCCTAACTGAAGTGAGAAAGATAAATACTATATGATATCACTTATATGTGGGATCTAATATATGACACAGATGAACCTATCTGTGAAACAGAAGCAGACTCACGGACATAGAGAAAAGAGTTGTGGTTGCCAAGGGGGAGGGGAGGAAGAGATGGATTAGGAGGTTGGGGCTAGTAGATTTAAGTTTTTATATATAGAATGGATAAACAAAAAGGTCCTACTGTATAGCATAGGGAGAACTATATTCAATATACTGTAATAAAACATAATGGAAAAGTTTTTAAAATGCATATATATGTATCACTGAATCACTTTGCTGTGAAGCAGAAATACAACGTTGCAAATCAACTATACTTCAATAAAAAAGGGGGGAAAGGACACTTTGTTAGGATGTAGGACGTCTCATTTGTTTCATTCTGAAATATATGCCGGGTCCAGGAAATTACTTGTCTTTGCTCCTAAGGACTTCCAAAAGTGCAGGTTCTAGAGCCTTCTCAAAGGTATCAATTATTTACTAAAAAATTAAAGAGCGGTTTGTCAGTCATGGGCTGTTTTCTCCTAAGCTCCTCTGGATAAGGTGAAACCAAGAGTTATTATAACTAAGCCAAACTCAACCCAGAGCAGTTCCTGAGAATAGAGTTGATTTAAACATCCAGGATTCCCAGGTGGCTCAGTAGGTGAAGAATCTGCCTGCAATGCAGGATACGCTGGCAATTGCGGGTTTGATCCCTGGGTAGGGAAGATCCCCTGGAAGAAGACACGGCAACCCACTCCCGTATTCTTGCCTGGAGGAGCCTGGCGGGCTATAGTCCATGGGGTCGCAAAGAGTCAAACATGACTGAGCATGCAAGCACAATCCAACGGTTCTCATACTTAATTCATTCTTCTCTTTGTATCTCTTGCAGAATGTTAAGACATAATGAACACAGATTTCTCAAAGCAGATTCTTTGAGAAGAATATACAAACATGTATTGAGCCCTTTTCTTAGGCACTTTGTAATCAAGAATAATAATAACAATAATAATAATGGCCTAGTCTACTTCAAAAAGCCGGTAATTAATGGTATAGAAAGAAATTTAATTAAGAAGCAGAGTGAAAAGTGTCATAATGGAAGCATGGACACAGAATTATAGGAGCACAGGGGAGAGTCTAATAAACATGCAAGCGTTTTATATCTACAAGTATATACTTGGATTCTCACATTTGTCCAAGAATCACTCATACTTTTCATCACTAAGGTGCATAGTGAGAAATTCTCAAATTCATACACCTAATACTCACTGGACTCTTCCCTGACTATATGTTAAGGAACACTATTTCTTATCAAGAGCAGACTATGTATCAGATCTTTGATGCTGCTGCCGTCAAGTCACTTCAGTCGTGTCCGACTCTGTGCGACTCCATAGACGGCAGCCCACCAGGTTCCGCCGTCCCTGGGATTCTCCAGGCAAGAATACTGGAGTGGGTTGCCATTTCCTTCTCCAATGCATGAAAGTGAAAAGTGAAAGTAAAGTCACTCAGTGGTGTCCGACCCTTAGCGACCCCATGGACTGCAGCCTACCAGGCTCCTCCGTCCATGGGATTTTCCAGGCAAGACTACTGGAGTGGGGTGCCATTGCCTTCTCCGGATCTTTGATGGGAATCTCTTTATTAATGCTAGGGGTCATTACTGGCGAGCATCCGTCAACACTTAGATGTAGTAACTCAAGAGAACACATGTTGGGAAAATGCTTTTTCCCTGATAGCCATTTGGTTTGTCATCCATCTATTATATGTGAATTATCACAGTTAGATTCAGTAAACTGTGATCTTTGCTTAAAGCTATCAACTGTTGAGAATGGAGTTAAGCCTAGGTTTGTGAACAAGTATCTTTTCTTGAACAACAGCAGCAATAACAAAAGCAACAAAAAGTCTTTGCCCACTGAAGGATTCTGACTCAAAGTCAGCAAAGGTAGCTTTATCAATTGTACCTTGGGGGGTGGGGAATGAGTCATAGTAGTTAAAATGCCATTTTATTCTCCCTAAAGACAACAGATAAGCAGTGCCATGGCAACTAAATGTACAGTTCTTTGTGTATGCAGTTAAATAGTTCATGCATCGCTCAGAAACCTGGAGAAATCATATAGTGTAATTTTCTCTTATATCCTTGACACCCTTTGTTAGATTACTACTGAAATGTTACAGCAGCATTGGTTGATGTTTAGGAACAAAGAGATGCTAACCCAAGAAAGCAGTGAATGCTGCTTCCCTAAGTAAATCTTACCAAAGTTACTGTCTTTTCCTGTTAATTCTCAATGGAGCCAAACATTCCCATGGCTCTGGGTTCACATGCCTTTGGTAGACCCTACCTGAGTGAGATGGAGCTGGTGGCTTGGAATAATGTACTGGAATACCACCACAATCACACAACTCTGACGATTCCATTAATCCACTCACGGATCCATGGGGGAAACCATGAAAACACCTGAGATGAATTTTTTTTTTGACCTCACTACAAAGAAAGTTTGCTTAACCAATTGATGGTGCAAATAAAATATACCATGTGTCCTTTCTTGGATAATATTAAGGAAATAGGGGTTTCAAATTATTTGAGAAATAAATGTAAAGCGCAAACAAAAAATGCTCTTCCTATTTGAGAGATAAATATGGTAATCAGAAAGCAGAACTGATGCTTTCAGGATCTGATTAATAAATGCCTTTGTGAAAAAAACCCTCTGGATTAGCAACACTGGAATTCTTCGAATTAGCCACAGGGTCTTCACATATACTGCTTCCTGTACCTGGCTCCCTATCCAAAACCTCTTCAAAATCCCATAGAATTATCCACAGTCTTTAATCATTTACTTATTTTTGTGATTATTGTGTTCATAAATCTCTCCGCCAATAGAGCAGAGACCTTGTATTTGTTCAGGTGGCACTAGTGGTAAAGAACCCGCCTGCCAGTGCAGGAGACATAAGAGATGTGGGTTCAATCCCTGGATTGGGAAGATCCCCTGGAGGAGGGTGAGGCAACCCACTCCAGTATTCTTGTCTGGAGAATCCCATGGACAGAGGAATGTGGCAGACTATAGTCCATAGGGTTGCAAAGACTCAGTCACGACTGAGCGACTTAGCACACATGCCTACCTACCACTGTGACCTGGTTCACTGAAAGCACTCAAAACTTATTTTTTGAAAAAAAAAAATTATACATATACATATTTTGTGGTTCCTTCTCTGGGGAGTATCTTGTGGGTGATTAAATCTGTTCAATAATTTAACACCATAAAAGAATATTTTTGTAGGCATTATGTTTATAGTCTATATTTTATAGAATGTTTATAGTATGAAATAAATCTTGCAATTAGTTTTTTAGATTTTAAGTTATGGAAACTTATTGGAACTAGTTTTAGCAAAAGGTAGTTTATTAAATGAATATATGGCTATCTCAAACAACCCAAGGGCAGGGATTCAACTGGGTGATGTGAAATGGAGCCTTAGCCAAAAAACTGTAGAGAAACCAGAATTTGGTCTTCATATCTCAGCTCTGCCTCTCTCTGTATATTTGTTTCATTCTCTCTGTCTCTCCATGCTTCCCCTCCCCCACTCCATCCTGGTAGAATAACTTATTGGTTCTATTTCTAGAGGACATGTTGGAAAATATCTACTGCCAACAACTTATGAGTTTGCAACATTTCCATTTAAAAGCTCAAAGTTTCACTGCATCATCACGTCCCAGTTCTAACTCTAAAATCCTGAGAATGGACTCAGATTAGCTCAGCATGGCTCAGGAACCAACCTCTGGCTTCATCTCTACAGATGAGGTGGGGTGAGTTTGTAAAAACAGTGGTGGCTTCCACTGTAACCATTCAAAAGGAGGAGGGAGAAAGAAAAGCCAGTTTCCACAGACATGGGTGTGCTGGGAAAGCAAAACCTTGCAGAGGGTTGTATGAAGAAAAAATTTGGTGATGCTTGCCTGCCATTTGCATTGACATCCTTATGGTTAGCTTTTATTATAATGTAAAAAAAAAAAAAAAGCCCACAGGAATTGAAGACTTGGTTGGGGGAAACTACTTGTAGCTCAATATGAACAATTTCCGTATTTCAGGGAGAAAATAATGAAAGAAATTTAACACTCGGGAAGCAGCTGCGTGACCCAATTCATTCTTTTCTATACTTTAAAGCTATTTTTTCCTTATGCACAATAGTATAATGAGATGAGATGTGAGAAGATTTTTTGATGATTCCCTTTATGACTATGTTGAATCTGTGATAAATTTAAGATAGGAGTAAGGTTGGTGATACTTGGGGCACGTGGGCATAATATTGATTAATCTCTTTAGAATATGGTAATAAAGGCAGGCAGCCATCTTACAGTGGGGATACAGTGGGGACGTTGATTGAACCTGCATCTCTTGCATTGCAAGTAGATTCTTTACCTTCTGAGTCACAGTATTATAAAAGTTACAGGCGTAAACTATCAGTCAGTTCAGTTCAGTCGCTCAGTCGTGTCCAACTCTTTGCGACCCCATGAATCACAGCTCGCCAGGCCTCCCTGTCCATCACCAACTCCCGGAGTTTACCCAAACTCATGTCCATTGAGTCGGTGATTGCATCCAGCCATCTCATCCTCTGTTGTCCCCTACTCCTCCTGCCCTCAATCCTTCCCAGAATTAAGGTCTTTTCCAATGAGTCAACTCTTCCCATGAGGTGGCCAAAGTATTGGAGTTTCAGCTTCAACATCAGTCCTTCCAATGAACACCCAGGGCTGATCTCCTTTAGGATGGACTGGGTGGATCTCCTTGCAGTCCAAGGGACTCTCAAGAGTCTTCTCCAACACCACAGTTCAAAACCATCAATTCTTTGGTGCTCAGCTTTCTTCACAGTCCAACTCTCACATCCATATATGACTACTGGAAAAACCATAGCCTTGATTAGACGGACCTTTGTTGGCAAAGTAATGTCTCTCCTTTTTAATATGCTGTCTAGGATGGTCATAACTTTCCTTCCAAGGAGTAAGAATCTTTTAATTTCATTGCTGAAATCACCATCTGCAGTGATTTTGGAGCCCCAAAAAATAAAGTCTGACACTGTTTCCCCATCTATTTCCCATGAAGTGATGGGACCAGATGCCATGATCTTAAGTGAGTCACAATTTTTAAAGGTTATGCTTCAATTACAGTTATTATAATATATTGACTATATTCCCTGTGTTGCACAATATATCAATATATCCTTATAATTTATTTTCATCCCCTAACCTTATTTTGCAACTTTCCCTTCTCTCTCCCCTCTGGTAACCACTCATTCGTTCTATTATCTATGAGCTTGTTCCTTTTTTTGTTATATTCACTAGGTTGTTGTATTTTTTTTAGATCCTATAGACTTTTTTTAAATGTTGACTTACTTATAATCCTCATATAATAAAAACTCCTGCAGGCAGCACTTGAAACATGTAAACAATGGCTGCCACTATAAAAAATGGATGCCACAGGCACTTACCTACGCCCCAATGATCTTCAGACTACAACTGCACAATTGAAACATTAACAAAAATATTTTAGGAGTAGCTTTTTCTAAAAAAATGCTTTAGTTTGTGTTATAGATCTAAAGGAATATAAAGCAAAGGTAAGAAACCTATGGCCCACATATCCACCTTTCTGAGAAATAACAGAAGACAATGCTCTGTTATTCAAAGGATTTTATATTCACTGACTTTATACTCCAATCCTTAAATTGCCTATTACGTGGCAAGCTCCAGGTAATAATAGGAACTACAAAAAGGATAAGATATCATCCCTGCTTTTGAAGCACTGACAATTTCTTATATTTTATATTTACTAAAAACCTGAGATCTTAACTAGCAGAGTCATTTTAGTTTGTGGGAGCTGCAGCTCCAATGAAATGCATGGAGAATTCCTCTCTAGTGAGGTCCTGTTTGTAGGATGCCCATGGTGGTGGTTTAGTCACTAAGTCATATCAAACTCTTCGCAACCCCATGGACTGTAGCCTGCCAGGTTCCTCTGTCCATGGGATTCTCCAGGCAAGAATACTGGAGTGGGTTGCTATTTTGTTCTCCAGGGGAATCTTCCCAACCCAGGGATCAAACCCGGGTCTCCTGCATTGCAGGTGGTTCTTTACTTTCTGAGCCACCAGGGAAGCCCTTATAAGGCTATTAGTATGTTTAATTCTTCATGAAGTTAAAATGTTATATGTTATATTGCCAGAAACTGCTTTTGTGATAAAACAAACACTTGATTTACTAGTAAACTGAGCAACTAACATGCCCATGCACACGTGCACACACACACACTACAGCCTTATACTGAAGAATTTGGGATCATACAGGAATTTTTCACTGAAACAACACAGCGGAAGAGTTGCTCTGTTTCCAAAAATGCCAAATGATACTGTGCTGTGCTTAATCCCTCAGTCATGTCTGACTCTTAGAGACCCCATGGACTGTAGCCCACCAGTCTCCTCTATCCATTGAGATTCTCCAGGCAAGAATACTGGAGTGGGTTGCCACTCCCTTCTCCAGGGGATCTTTCCAACCCAGGGATCGAACCCAGGTATCCCTCATTGCAGGAGGATTCTTTACTGTCTGAAACACCAGGGTAGCCTGCCAAATGGTACATCAAGGTCAAATAAGACTGTTTTCATCAAAGAAATTTATCCCACATTTGTAACATCACAAATAACTACCAGGAGAATGTCTTTAAAACCATGATATGTGAGATGTGGATGGGATCTTACAAATCATTTTACAGCTTAAGAGTAATAAGACAATGGAGGTGAGGTCAGAGGCAGTTCCCTGGTATTTGGAGAAAGATGAGGGGCAAAAGAGCCCTTGGCCCATGCCTTAGATTCAAGAATTCAAATTTAGACCTGATATCATTTACAAATGCACTTATATATTCACTCAAAGAGCTATTGACAGAATTGGAAAAAATTCATATTCTTTATATTTGTGTTAAATTACAAGTCTATACCAACCAGCTGGTACAATGAACTGATATTTTAAAAAGTTAATCTCATCATTTTTCTTTTGAATAATAAAAGATCTGTCATTTTATGGTAGAAGTTAGTAAGTTACATAGGAATATTATGAATATTAATTTGCAATCCTGACTTGGCATGTCATTTTTTTATATTCTAAAAAATAAAAGAAGACATGGTCTTGAGATACCTAAGTGTTTAGAAGCCACAGAGAAAGTAGCGGGCTAAGGTGGCATGGTCATGAAGGAATGAGACGGGAACTAAGACTTGAGATCCAGATCCAATCTAGTATATGGTCCCTGTATTTATGTATATTGGTTTTAGTACCTTAATGAAATCATATTCTGGTTGAAATAAGTTATGATAATATCCATACCTATTCATCTCTCAACTACTGCACATAGCAAGTATATATCAAATGTATGCTTTCTTCATTCACATTGTACCTGACTTCCCCAATAATCAGGAATGGGGACAGATACAGAAACATTGAATTGTCCAAGGCAAATTATCCAAGCCACAGATATTTGATCCATGGTTGCAACATTGTTGGTTTGTTTTGCTGCATCATGCAGTATGCAGGATATTAGTTCCCAGATCAGGGATTGAAACCATGCCCGCTGCATTGGGAGTGCAGAGTCTTAACCACTGGGTCCCCAGAGAAGTTCCACTGTTGCAATTTTGAAAAATGAGAAATACAAGAACATGTTTAGGTTTGTGCTACATATTACCCAAGTGGAAAGCTATTGTTATGAGCTTAACTCAGGTCAGTTTAGGCCTCCAACCCTGCTTTAAATGCTGTTCTCGACGAGTGAACTAAGTATCAAAACTGTAACAAGAAAAACTCCTACACTTTGATTATAATCATGAACAGCAAGTCTGAGAACTTTTTTGTGTTCATCTGGTTATATTATTTTAATTTTTCCTATAATATTGTTGTTACAGACCTGGCCTTACTGTAAAAGATAGAAAAAGGAAAAATATCTAGAGTGTTCATACATAAAAAATACATTCCATTAGGAAAATGGTGAAAATGTATAGAAGAGGGAACTTGACAAAAAAATCATGAAATATTTCAACTTCACTATTGTGAAGTTGATAAATACAAACTAAAATTTGTATAAATTTTATACAATAAACAATATTGTATAATATTGTATAAAATTCAAAATTTTATACAATATACAATAAAATACAAATTAAAATTAAACAAGATTTCCATTATATTATTTGTTCAATCACGTGTAGAACTGTCAGGGGGCTTCCCTCATAGCTCAGTTGGTAAAGAATCCACCTGCAATGTAGCAGACCCCAGTTTAATTACTGGGTTGGGAAAATCTGCTGGAGAAGGGATAGGCTACCCACTCCAGTATTCTTGGGCTTCCCTTGTGGCTCAGCTGGTAAAGAACCAGACTGCAAAGCAGGAGACCTGAGTTAGATCCCTGGGTTGGGACGATCCCCTGTAGAAGGGAAAGGCTACCCACTCCAGTATTCTGGCCTGGAGAATTCCATGGACTGTATAGTCCATGGGGTTGCAAAGAGACAGACATGAATTGGTAAGGATATGGAGAAAGAGAAACTCTTAGACAGTACTACTGTATATACAAATCAGAACAACTATTTGGAAGAACAGTTTGGAAATATATGTCAAGCATGTGCAAGGCTTATTGCTTCATGCTTCCACTTCTAGTTATAGGCCCTATGGAAACATTTATTCTTGAGCAGAAAGATGCAGGTACATGAATGTTCATTATAGTATTATTCGTTATTGCCACAACAATAAGAAAATCTAAATTACCAACCACAATAGATTGATTAATAATGATCAACATTTATTTATTGGGCTATTATGGAAGAGTTAAAATGTATAAACTTGAGCTACAGGTATGAAACTTGATAAATATATACACATAACGATAAACAATGGAATGGAACTGCAATGGAATATTACACAGCCATAAAAAAGAATGCAATTCTGCCATTTGCAGCAATGTGGTTGGACCTAGAGAATATTATGCTTAGTGAAATAAGTCAGAGATAGAAAGCTAAATACTGTATGATATCACTTATGTGGAATCTAAAAAACAAAACAAATGAATATATATGCAAAACAGAAACAGACTCAGATATAGAAAACAAACATGTGGTTACCAAAAGGGAGAGGTAAGGGAAGAGGGACAGTGTAAGGATATGGGATTAATAGGTACACTACTATGTATAAAATAGATAAGCAATAGAGATATTATTTAAGCATAGAGAATTACAACCATTATCTTATAATAAACTATAATGCAGTATACTTTTCAAAAACACTGAATCAGTATGTTGTACACATAAAACTAATAAATTATTGTAAATCAGCTATACTTTAATTTAAAAAACCCAACATAATGATAAATCAAACACAGACAAATTTCAGAAGAGTAGGTGAGCATAATATCTTTATATAAACTTTAAAATATTCAAAATTATGCTCTCTATTTTTATGGAGACATCTATAGGAAGTGAAAACAGTTAAACATGGATGAAAACAAAAAACAAGTTTAAAATAGCAGTTACTTCTGTGGTGAAAGTAGGAAAAGGGAAAAGAAAGACTATATGGAGAACTTGGAATTTATCTAATGTTTTTTTTCTTTTTATTTAAAGCAAATACGGCAAAATGTTAATATCTTATGAAGCTGAATGAATGATGGATACATAAATGTATCATTTTCAAACTGTCAGATGATACCCAAATTGTGGGTCTGATATCACTTTGCAAGACTGCAACTTATCTTTTTAAAAACAATAGAATAAAGTAAAAACAACAAGATAAAGGAAATATTAGTGTCAATTATAGTACATCTAAGCAGTGATTTATGGGTAGTTTGCTTCACTTACTTGTATATGTATGCATGTAAGCAAATGTGATATAAAGTAGTTTTCTTTACTATGAATTTTTGGTAAAAATGTTTTAAAGGTACTGCATTAGATTATTTTGCATCACTTCTATCTGTTCAAATCATTTCATATTTAAATTTTAAAAAAATATATTATTAATCAAAAATGGAGTATCAGTAGATTTTTAAAGACAATGTTAACTTTTAAATCACAGAAAGAATTGGGTCTGTTTAATCACTTCCAATGTTAAATATATCCTTAATAATATTTATATCTCAAAAAGATAGATGAATCAGTGAACATGAAATTTGAACTCAAGAGTCTCTGAGCTACAATTTAATGCTTAGTTCTCTGAGTTCAATTGCTCTTTATAAATCAAAGTTTTTCTAAATCTTAAATACCATTCAGACATATTCATTTTGCTGTATTTGAATTAAAGCTTAATATATACCATTTTTAAGTTAGTCATCATTTAGGTTTCTTGGAGATTTAACTCTAGAAGTGTAATGAGAAATCCTAACATGATGAGTATCCATCAGAAACTAGATTCAGAGAATAAATGAGAAAGAAGGCTAATGATTTTTGACTCTTGCATGTATAGATATATTTTCCTTATTTTTCTCTACTAGGACAGGATTTCAAAGCTTCCACAATAGCGAATATGCTTAGTCTCTGATGACTACAGATTATTTAACACATTTATGTATCACTTATAACAGATATTATATTAAGTTCTAATAAATTGAATGGAAGGTGGTGGGAGAACGAACCTATATAAAATAGTTCTAAACTGAAGCCCTTATCCTGTGGAAATCTTTTGGAAAATAGACTTAGGATTTCAAAACTGTGTTTATGTCTCTTTACTGCAGAAGGTATTAACAAAAGCCAGCTCATACACATTTCCATTAAAAAATTTCTCAGCAACAATGGTACTAGTTGTAAATTATTAAAATTGGAAGATACTGAATGAAATCAAGAAAACTACCAACTATCTTGGCATTGATTTGCATATCCTTGACTTCTAAGGTTATCTATCTATCTATTCTAATAAGCTATATAATGCACAGAAACACAATTTTAAAATGCTTTTGTAGTAACAAAATGCATTCATTGCTCAATTTATGCTTTTGGCACTCAAAAAAGATGCAGATGGGCCATAATTCATAGGGTTTATATATCATCCAAGCTTGTTTATTTGTTTGCTTTATTTATGCCTGCTGCTTTCAAAAAGGATTTTGAGGTAGATTGTAATAAAAGCTCCCTGCAATAGGCTTGTTAACAGGAAGATAAATTATCAAAAGCATCACAGTAAGGAATAGGAGAAACGGTTATTTGGGGGTGGGGTGAGAAACATATAATTATACAATAAATATTAGCTAAGAATAGTTACTTTAAGTATCTACTGAATTTAGCCTGTAATTCCTGGAAGCCAGACAAATGTTTAAAATCAGTATGAATAATATATGGGGCTTCCCAGGAGGTGCTAGTGGTAAAGAATCCACCTGCCAATGCAGGAGACGTAAGAGGCACAGGTTCGATCCCTGGCTCAGGAAGTTCCCATGGAGGAAGGCATGGCAACTCACTCCAGAATTCTTGCCTAGAGAATCCCATGGACAGAGGAGCCTGGCTGGCTACAGTCCATAGGATCACATAGAGTCGGACACGACTGAAGCAACTTAGGATGCATGCAGTTGTGTATTAGTTCATCAAGATAGAAAAATTTGAGTTCTAAATCTAAGGGATACAACTTTTTTAAAAATCATGAATTTTTCATTACAGAACACTCAACAACATAACGGATGCCATTTTGAATATTCAATAAGGTTTTCACTGAAACATTCTTCCTTTGACCATGTTGTATGCCAAATAGTGATAAAAAGCTAAAACAGTGATGAAAAGTTGCTTGTGTTTAGGTCAACAGACTGTATACTCCAAACCATCCATAATAATTTATAATTTGCCAGCTAAAGATACTTGAAAAAAGATTGTTTGAAACAACCTTTCTAGACCAAAGGGGCTGCGTTATTTGAGAAGATGAATACTTCAGCTGAGAATAATATCTTAATTACCTGCCGTGGTAAACTGAATCTTGGCCCCCAAAGAAGCTAGGTCCTCATCACTGTAACTTGTGAATGTCACTTTATATGGCAAAAGGAACTCTGCAGATACAATAAAGTTAAGGGTTGTGAGATGGGGTGATTATTCTGAATTATCCAGGTGGGTTCCATGAGTTTAATCACAAATCTCCTTTGGAAAAGGAGGCAGAGAGATTGGACTACAGAGACAGAAATCAATGAATGACTGACGCAAAATGCTACCCTGCTGGTTTTGGAGATGGAAGAAGGAACAAAGGGATGTGAGAAATGGAGCTCTAGAAGCTTGAAAAGGCAAGGAAACTGATTCTCCCCTAGAGCCTCGAGAGGAAGTATAGCCTATGACACCTTGACTTTGGTCTGGTAGAACTGATTTTGGACTTCTGACTTTCAGAATTTAAAGAGAATAGATGTATAGTGTGTTATGCCACCAAGTTTGTACTAAGTTGTTACAGCAGCCACAAGAAACGAGTCTACCTAAGATAACATGAAAAATACTTATCTTCATTGGCAGTAAAATATTTTTAAGTATCATATACCATAGGATACTTGCCCAGTGTTATGATCTGAATGTCTGTGCACCCCACATATGATGGAATTATGAGATGGGATATTTGGGTTCCAGCCTCATGAATAAACCCAAATATGCCATCTCCTAATGAACCCAAACATGCCATCCTCTAATAGCATCATATTGGGCAGTAGGATTTCAACATATGAATTTGTGTGTGTGTGGCACCCTCATGAATGAAGAGGCCCCTGGTGGCTCAGATGATAAAGAATCTGCCTGCATTGCAGGAACTGCTACTGCTAAGTCGCTTCAGTCGTGTCCGACTCTGTGCGACCCCATAGATGGCAGCCCACCAATCTCCCTGGGATTCTCCAGGCAAGAACACTGGAGTGGGTTGCCATTTCCTTCTCCAATGCATGAAAGTGAAAAGTGATAGTGAAGTCGCTCAGTCGTGTCCGACTCTTCGCGACCCCGTGGACTGCAGCCCACCAGGCTCCTCCGTCCACGGGATTTTCCAGGCAAGAGTACTGGAGTGGGGTGCCATTGCCTTCTCCAGCATTGCAGGAGACCCAGGTTCAATCCTTGGGTCAGGAAGATCCCCTGGAGGAGGAAATGGCAACCCACTCTAGTATTCTTGCCTGGAGAATCCCATGGACAGAGGAGCCTGGCGGGCTACAGTCTATGGGATCATAAAGAGTCGGACACGACTGAGCAACTAACACCTTCACTCATGAATGAGATGAGTGCCCTTAAAAAGAGGCCCTAGAGAATGCCCTTGTTCTTTCCACAACATTCGGACACAGCAAGAGGTCTGCAATGGGGAAGAGGGCCCTCACCCAACAATGCGGGACCCTGAACTAGGACTTCTGGCCTCCAAAACTCTGAGAAATAAATTTCTATTATTTATAATCTATCTAGTCTGTGGTATTTTACACACAGAATGCAAGGAAATCAATTGCTTATTGCTTGAGGTTGGGGTTGAAAACTTATAGGCTAATCAGCATTTTTAATTTAATATTAAAATCCTAAGAGAATAATTTCAGGGCTAGTTATACATTTTTCTGGCTTTTCTTATTGTAGTTTAGATAATATTTGCAGTATTCTCTTATTGTATTTTTTGGTTACATTTTCAGTATTATCTGGAAAATGAAGTAAAAGGCCTAGTCTAGAATATAAGACCCAGTGGGAAAATAGGGCCTCTTCGTCCTCTCTGGGCTGAAAGGTTGGATCTTATTTGTAATTTACATAATCTGTGATTTGCAGAGCAGCTGAGCCCCCAAGAGGCAATACCACTCTTATTTGAAAGCTGATTTCCTTTGGTAAAGCTTCAACATTGGATGTGACAAAACAGGCAAGAAACAACAGTTCTTCAACTGCAAAGATTATATGAGTGGGGACCCAGGCTGTGAAACAGAGTAGCTGGAGTATTCTTCCTTGAACTACTGACACAAACAACTTTAGGCACTCTTTAGGAGCCAGGGAATAAACATAGAGCATCCTTGCCTGTTTTTCAAGGGGGTGAAGCAGGGTTGCCCAATGCACACATGTGAGCTTTGCGTGTGTGCTGAGCCGCTTAGTAGTATCTGACTGTTTGCCACCCCATGGACTGCAGCCCGCTGGGCTCTTCTGTCCACGGGATTTCCCAGGCCAGAATACTAGAGTGGGTTGACATTTCCTCCTCCAGGGGATCTTCTCGACCCAGGGATCGAACTCACATCTCATTGTTTACCAGTAAGCTACCAGTGACCTTTAGTCAAAGTAAAAAAAAAGATGGAGCCAACAGGATGAACCCAGAAAGTTTGATGTAATCAAGATTCATTTTATTTTTTGTCTCACCACATGGCACCTGGGATCTTAGTTCCCTGACCAGGGACTGAACCCAGGCCCCCTGCAGTGGAACTGTGGAGTCTTAACCACTGGACCACCAGGGAAGTCCCTGCTGTATCAAGCTTCTTCTGAAAGTTTCTTTGATGGCTGGATTTGAAAAGCAGAAATTCAAGGTGTCTAGTTGAGTTTCCTAGCTGGTTGTTAGCTGCTGGATAACTCATGATAACTATCAGCTCCTGATCTAAATGAACTGCACTACTGACTGCTGGAGACTGCCATCATTAGGAACCTTGCTTCCTCTGTGTTCCCAGAGAGCTCTGTATCGAGCCCTGCACATTTTTCCTATTGCACTGAAGTTATTCAATTATCTGTCTCTTCCACCGCATCTTTGGCTTATTTCTTTTTGTATCTCCATCACCAGCATAGTGCCTAGTATTTAGAATAAGCTGAATAAATGTTTGCTATATGATTGAATGAAAGGAAACTCTGAATGAGTCTTCCGACAAAACTATTCTCCAGGATCTTTAAATTCTAGGAATCTTAAGGCTGATGGGTAATTTGACAATGCAGAGATTAGGCTGTTGTCACTTGAACCTGCTTATCCATCTCGGCATCACTAAAAGTGATAATCAGACACTAGGAAGTCACTGCTACATGCTCCTATAAACCCAACTCCAATTCACTCGCTTCACTGGGATTGCTTGGATTGGAAGCTCTATGAGGACAGATGCTTGATTTTTACTCATTTTGATATGAGGAGAATATAGAATAGTGTCTAACATCTAGATGATCCATAAATGGTTATCCAGTGAATGAGTAAGCTTAGAGGGCAGAGTTGAGAAGGTAGAGATGGATGATAGAGAAATCAGAAAAGAAGCCTTTATAACAGTCTGGTATAAGGGACGATACCTGATCTAAACTTTGTCACCCTCAACTGAGTTCCCCAGTATTTCATCCAGTGGAAAACACGCCTGTCAGGGGCTCAGGAGTGGATTTTCCTGATGCATACACTCCCCTTGCCTGGATTCCCTGAAGATTCCTTCATGGATCATCCAGTTGTGTCCATTCACTTCTTTCCTCCAAAATAGGTCTATGATAGGCTTTTAATGACTCTGAATTAGCATAACAGGACACATTGTACCACTAACACTGATAGCTATGATTATAAAAATAAATATATATGATTATAAAAATAAACCAGACATTTCGAAGACTTGCCTTCTTGCCTATCGCATAGACTCTCAAAAGAACTATCTCAGAAAATTTACTTCTAACCCGTCTCCATCTCAGAGCAATGATGACACTCTGATCACTGCCCTCACCCACAAAGACGAGCCCTCTCACCCATTCTAGTATCCATAGTGATACTTTTGTAGTGTCCCTGTCTCCTGTTTCTACTGAAACTGTTTGAATGTGTGATCTCCAGCATTTAATGATCTCCGAAAACTCCAATGAGCCTTAATCATTTGGAAAAAAAAAGAAGTGTGGGTTTGTGCTCAATCATGTCTGACTTTTGCAACCCCCATGGACTGTAGCACACCAGGCTCCTCTGTCCATGGGGATTCTCCAGACAAGAATACTGGAATGGGTTGCCATGCCCTTCTCCAGGGGATCTTCCCGACTCAGTGATTGAACCCTGGTCTCCTGCATTGGCAGGCGGATTCTTTACCTGATGAGGAATTGGGGAAGCCCCTCACTCATTGGAGGGCCCCATAATCCCCATTCATTCAACGCACATCACTCACTGCTCACAATCTAGCAGAGACAGGATGCTGGCAGAATACATTTTTACAGATAGGATCCTAGTATCTCTTTCACCACCTCTACTTCAAGAACTCTTCCAGAACCTCCCTCTCCACACTTCCATCCCTGAGAAGTATTTTCACTATGAGAAACAAAAGTAGATACATGCTATTTTTATATGATTAAAATGCTATGGTACATAACATTTTGCATATGTAATATTGGGTTGGCCAAAAAGTTTTTTTTTTTTTCTGTAAGATGGTATGGCCAACCAATTATTCATACTTAAGTGAGTGAGTGAGTGAAAGTCACTCAGTCATGGCCGACTCTTTGCAACTCCATGGACTGGAGCTCACCAGGCATGTCTCTCCATGGAATTCTTCAGGCAAGAATACTGGAGTGGGTTGCCACTCCCTTCTCTAGGGGTTCTTCTTGACCCAGGGATTGAATCTGGGTCTCCTGCATTGCAGACAAATTCTTTACCATCTGAGTTACCAGGGAAGCCCAATATTTATACTTACTCTTTTGTTTTTCTTCAAATTCATTTGGATTGAGAGACTTTGTGGTTTCTAAGATTTGTAAAGAATATGTGTTTTTGGTGGAAATGGTGCTCTGTTAAACAACACAGAGTAAGACTTTAGAAAAGTCACAACATATTTTTTTTCCTCTGGCAGGAGAATTAGATTTACAACCACATTGCTTTTCCTATTTTCTCCCATGTGGTGATACATTTAGAAGAGTTGCATAATATGTATTTTTTGTAAACACACCTATATTTTCACCATTCACTAACAAAATGAGCCACACCATAAATTCCTACTCTTTAGATATTTGGAGGTGGTGATTAACTCTGTAGATCACTTTTGTATGTATGTGTCCATCTGTGTGTGCATATTCCAACAAGTATTTTGGAATTCTGAGAACTCTGAAAATGGTATTATTATGCAGAATAATCTTGAGAGAAGACTTCTTTTGTTTCCTAAAAAAAACCTCTATTGACCTCGATAGAAGGTTTTTTTGGGTTTTTTTAAGGGTTTCCCTGGTGGTTCAGTGGTTAAGAGTTCATTTGCCAATGCAGGGGACATGGGTTCGATCACTGGTCCAGGAAGATCCCACACACTGTGGGCCAACTAAGCCCAGGAGCCTAGAAGCCGTGCTCTGCAACAAGAGAAGCCACTGCAATGAGAAGCCTGCACCCCACAAGTAGAGAGTAGCCCCCACTCACCTCAACTAGAGAAAGCCCACGTGGAGCAATGAAGACACAGCACAGCCAGATAATAATACAACAATAAATGATTTAAAAGACTTCTATCAACAAATAATAGACATAATCTATTCTGTTTTTTAAGTTATATATAGATATTATTCTTTGCTCAGAAGAATACCAGGTATTTGTTCAGGCAGCTTTTGAAGGAATGAACACATTTTTTTTTGCTCCTTTCCTAGTTGTTCAGACTAATACTAACTTCATGTGTAATTAAAAGGAGAAGGTGAGTCTATTTTGTGTTTTCCTTCTTTTCACTGATGAAAGAAAATGTGCATCAATGTCTCTCTTTAACTTGGTCAATTAGGAAGTATTTCCTATTCAGAATCTGAAAAAAAAAATTAAGGGCATCAGAGTTTCCAGAATTTTTTTCAGTACTTTAAGCTCTAAATCCTATAAAATAGAAATTAGAATAGTCACTTTTTAAATAGTCAAAAGTACTTTCCAAAATCTTGAAATCTCTCATCATTATTTTCACTTCATTGAACCACAGAAGCACCAAAGGGAGCTGTCACAATAAAGATTTGTGCACACCAGAGTCTCTGCTGGGACACGGATATTACCATGAGAGTATGGCAGTTTGCCTAAAAATCAGAAGTTTGAGCAAATAAGGCAAGTAGACCACGGGCAGTGTGTGCGCATTTGTCAGCTGCTGTAATTATTCCAGGTGAGTTCCATCTCTCAGAAGATCCCTGGCCCTAGTTTTGCATATAAAAGATGACAGATAAGTGTTTGATAACCTAGTAACACAGTATTTTAAAAATCGATCTCTCCTGTCACATGCTACCATGGCCAGAGTTTCACTGAGCTAATAAGCCCGTTTACCCCTTTTAGTTTTATCATTCATAGCAAACTATTTTGTTGTTGCTGTTACATTTATGACTTTTTTTTTGCCTTCCTAGGCAGATAGTTCATGGTAAGAGTCTTTCTGTCTTTTTGTTTTCTGCTACAAACAAAGACACTATTTGATGAGGGAAGAGGGGAAGGACAAACCAGGGGTTATGGGATTAACAGACACAGGCTACTATGTATAAAATAGATAAGCAACAAGGATATGTTGTATAGCATAGGGAATTATAGCCATTATCTTGTAATAACTTATAATGGAGTATACCCTGCAAAAATACTGAATCACTATGCTTTACACTTAAAACTAATATAATATTGTAAACAAACTGTGTGTGTGTGTCTGCTTAGTCACTCAGTTGTGTCCAACTCTTTGTGACCCCATGCACTATAGCCCGCCAGGCTCCTCTGTCCATGGGATTCTTCAGGCAAGAATACTGGAGTGGATTGTCGTTTCCTTCTCCGGGGAATCTTCCTGACCCAGAGATTGAATCTGCATCTCATGTGTCTTCAGCATCTTCTTCCTTGGCAGGCAGATTCTTTACCACCATGCCAAAACAAACTTTACTTCAATAAAATAGGTAGGTAGGTAAGTAGATAGATAGACAGACAGAAATGTTGAGGAAGAGCAAGTATGTGGATTCAAACATTTTGGCCTAATCTATCCAAAAGGGTAGTCATTAGCTACATGAGACTACTGAGCACTTGAAATATGGCTGGATTTTGAAGACTTAGTACAAAAAACAACTGTAAAATTGCTCAAAAACTTTTTATGATGATTACATGTAATGACAAAATTTTGGAAATGCTTGGTTAGATATTTCAGAAACATTTGGTTAGACAAAATATATTATTAAAATTAATTTTACCTATTCTTTTTTACTTTTATTTTAATAAAACTATTATATTTAAAATCACATGTTGTGGTTGATGTTATAATTCCATTCCATGGTGCTGATTTAGAAGGTCCATTTCAGAAGGAATGGGTAAAGGGTATTTTAAGCCGGTTAACTAGAGATTTAAAATAGTCAAATTAACAGAGGTATATGTTGAATTTAAAAGCCAATAAACAATGATACACTTTCCCTGAGGGCAGGAGCCTAGTGTGTCATGCGTGCATGCTCAGTCTCTAAGTCGTGTCTGACCCTTGTGATCTCATGGACTGTAGCCTGCCAGGCTCCTCTGTCCATGGGATTCTCCAGCCAAGAATACTGGAGTGGGTTGCCATTTCCTTCTCCAGGGGATTGATCTTCCCAATCCAAAGATTGAACCTGTATCTTCTGCGTCTCCTGCATTGGCAAGCAGATTCTTTACCACTGAGCCACCTGCATATTCTCAGCACCTGGCATAGTTTTTGCTGCATATTAAGTACTCAGTAAATAAATACATGAATAATTAATCAAATTAGAATTATAAAATAAGTAGAAAGTGTTACTTTGTCAACGAAACATTTAAAAAAACTGTATTAATACAGATGGCTAACAAACACATGAAAAGATGCTCAACATCACTCATTATTAGAGAAATGCAAATCAAAACCACAATGAGGTACCATTACACACCAGTCAGAATGGCTGCTATCCAAAAGTCTACAAGCAATAAATGCTGGAGAGGGTGTGGAGAAAAGGGAACCCTCTTACACTGTTGGTGGGAATGCAAACTAGTACAGCCACTATGGAGAAGAGTGTGGAGATTCCTTAAAAAACTGGGAATAGAACTGCCATATGACCCAGCAATCCCACTGCTAGGCATACACACCGAGGCAACCAGAATTGAAAGAGATGCGTGTACCCCAATGTTCATCGCAGCACTGTTTACAATAGCCAGGACATGGAAGCAACCTAGATGTCCATCAGCAGACGAATGGATAAGGAAGCTGTGGTACATATACACAATGGAATATTACTCAGCCATTAAAAAAATACATTTGAATCGGTTCTATTGAGATGGATGAAACTGGAGCCCATTATACAGAGTGAAGTGAGCCAGAAAGAAAAGCACCAATACAGTATACTAATGCATGTATATGGAATTTGAAAGATGGTAATGGTAACCCTATATGCGAGACAGAATAAGAGACACAGATGCATAGAACAGTCCTGTGGACTCTGAGGGAGAAGGTGAGGGTGGGACATTCTGGGACAACAACATTGAAACATGTATATTGTCATATGTGAAGCGGAACACCATTCCATGTTCTATGCATGGGACGGATGCTCAGGGATTGAGCGTTGGGATGACACAGAGGGATGGGAGGGGGAGGGAGGTGGGAGGAGGGTTCGGGAGGGGGAGCACATGTGAACCCATGGCTGATTCATGTCAATGTATGGCAAAAACTACTACAATATTGTAAAGTAATTAGCCCCCAACTAAAATAAATAAAAAAAAAGAAAAAAAAAAAAAAGAAAATCCTGGGAACTGCAATTAAGACCCAGCGCAGCCAAATAAATAAATAAAAATTTTTACAAAGACCATATATTAAAAAAAAAGAAATAGAAATTGAATATATCTTGACATGCTCTACCACTCGATAGTTTCATGCCTAACAGTTTTGTTGTGAATTTTTGAGCTCAGGGACAAGACTGAGGTATTTCTGAATGAGAAGACCATTTTCAACCACAATTATCAAACATTAAAAAAAAAAAACCTGTATTAAGATCCTTACATAATTCTAAATCAAAATGAAATTCTTCACTAATAATTAAGGGTCTGAACTACCAGGGAAGTCCCTAATTAAGGGTCACTATTGGTCAAATGCACAATCAACTTAGGAACAAGTTTCAGAAACTTATTAGAGACTTTCTTTTGTTTAACATATATCACGGAAGGGAAATGAGTGGAGGAGTGACAGTCTGGGATCTGTTGGTTCCATTTTAGTGAAATTTGCTACCATACAACATACAGACAGAACTAAGTATTGTGCCCTTTGACTGTAGGTTTAATTTTTTTTCCCAAAAAGGTGCTAAATCTAGCATTGATAGATGGGCTTCAGGAACATATGAATTCTCCAAAACTGTGGAAAAATTGTATTTGTGCAAATGCATGTTTTGGGGAGAGAATATTATGGTTGTATCAGTATCTCAAAATAGGGCCAGTGACTTAATAAACATATTACCGAGCCACTGCTCTATTGCAACATTGAATAGCATCAGGGTGAAAAGTAAGGTAACAGCATCCTGCTTGGGTTTCAACATTAGGAAAAGTTATCATCTGGTTGAAAAGCATTAAATCCTTTTCTGTTTTTCACACCTTACCGAAGAGATCTAACTTTCTAGAACTTTCCTTAGAGATTTCAGATAGCCCAACCAGCATTTTAAAACATGATAGAATAATCTAAAAAGTCAAAAATAATTGAACAGTTATAAACATGTTTGAAAATGCCAATCTATATACTATTTACTGGAAATATACTATTTTTGGAATCAATTTGGGCCATGATGAAAAATTTAAAAGTAGGCCCCAAACATCTTATAAATTGTTCCTCTGCCCATACCTCCAATCATCCTAACCAAATCAATATCTCTTTTCTTACTGCCATTACGCTTCCTTGCTTAGACTCTACCATGGTTGACTCTGAATATGTCTTTATCAGCCTCCTACCTGATGTTAATCTTAAGGTTTCCTGGTTTGAAAGCCCTATGTGCAGGGAAACTAGACAAGCAAACTTGTTAAAAGAAATTTATTGCTGAATAATAGTAACAATGAATGAAACTCTAACATATAAAAGTCTATGATCAAAGTATAGGTAGATATACGTTAGGTTATAAATTGCAGAGGAAAACTCCAACTCAACTACTTTAAAAAAAATAAGAGGAATAATTGGACACGCATAATATTAAGTCCAGTCTGCCATCTTCAGCCTTATTCCCTTTGTTGCTTGCCTTCAGGTGATCTGATGGGCTACAGCATCTTCAGCATCATGCCCTTCACAAGATAACACACCATAGCCATAAAAGGAACTGTGTTCTTCTTCCTTGTTCATAGTATGTTTTTCAAGACTCAGTAATTTCTCAGAGAAGCATTCCCACTAAACGTCTATGCCTCCTCAACACACTGGCCAGAGCGTAACGGTACCCCTTTCCAAAATAAACAGAAGCACAGGGAATGAGTCCTGCCATGATTGGCTTAGACCAAGGTTGGCCTGGGACGGGGAAAAGAGTCAGCTTCTCTGACCAAGTACCGCCAATCAGAAGAGGGGAGTCATGTATCAAAATAAGGATAGTGTTTAAAGAAAAGGATGAAGCTGGGGAATATAAGAGGCAACCAGCGGCATCTTTACAACTGGAAGCCTGTGATCAAAAAGCCAATTTCCATTTCATTAATCAGTTTTGGATTTATGGTTTGGGTGTTTAGTGTTTAAGTTGCTAGAATATTAAAAAATGATTTACACGTGGTATATTATCATATGTGAAACAAACCTCCAGTCCAGGTTCGTTGCATGAGACAGGGTGCTCAGGGCCAGTGCACTGGGATGACCCACAGGGATGGGATGGGGAGGGAGGTGGGAGGGGGTTTCAGGATGGGGAACACATGTACACCCATGGCTGATTCATGTCAATGTATGGCAAAAACCACTACAATATTGTAAAGTAATTAGCCTCCAATTAAAATAAAAATTTATAAAAAATTCAAAATGATTTACATGTCTGCAACATTTACTCCATGCATCAGAAACTCTTAGTTTATATTCACCACCACCACCACAAAGTAAGAGGGAGAATACAAAAGCAACAGTTTATTTCACTGGCTTCTGAAAATGAGGGAACACCGAGCAATCTATCTGATACAAGAAGAAAATATTTTTATAATTGTTTTTTTATACTCATTTTTTATTCATTAGATTTAAAATCAAAGCTTTAACTAACATTTCTTCATATAGATTGACATAGAGTCCTGCTGCCTCTGTCTATGTCAGACACTTATAAACACACCACACCAGCTATAATGGAGAGAGAAAACAAGTCAAACATGGAAGGGTTTTAACATGCCCCCCATCAATGCATTTCTATATCTTCGAGTATTTTGGGATATTATCGAGGAAATGATTATAGGTTTCATCATCTTAAATAGTAAAATCTTTTCAATACTCTGCGAATGAAATGAAGAGCGATTATGAAACTCCCTCAGGTCCACCGGAAGGTTTATTGGTTATTTCATGGCAAGAGTACTGGTAGAAAAGAGCTGTCCAATTTACACATAATTTTTTTTTAATGGTTTCTTTTAATGTAAAAAAGGTAGGTGTTTCAGAACTTGCACCATTGTCAGTAAACGTATTTCTTAGAAAATAACTAAATCAATAAATAAATGCATAAAGCAGTCCAAGTCATAGTTGAGGATCACTTTAAGAATGAGAATGTAACCCCTTAAAAAAAATTATACTGTTTGTTGTGGAGAAAACGTTGACAATGGCATGTTTGCAAATGGTTCCTATTTATCATGTAATTTTGGGGCCCGAAAATGGATCATAACTGAGAAATAGAAGTGCAAACTCTAAATTGTTAAAATTTCCTCTACGAAACATTTTTATCAGATTTTGTGAAAAAAGTAACAAACAATATAACACTAAATGGAAACACAACTAGTTGCCTTCAGCGAAAATGAAAACTGACTAATTAAATTTCAATAAAAAGATCTGCATGTTGTAAAGGTGCTTTTTTGAAAAATACCAATCATGTTTCTTCAAAGTCCAGCTAACCGAGCACTTATCAGCAGAAGATATTCATTTGGGTGTCCTAACTCCCAAAGTTCTGGGAAAACTAAAATTTCTGTAAATATCTATTTCTTAAAAATCATGCTAAACTATATACGAACAGATTTCATAAAAACAGTTTTTTAACTATTATATCTGAATTCGATTCTAACTATTGTAATAAATTATCAAAACCCATAACTATTTGGCATTTATTCACAAATGATGATTATATGATGTAAATTCAGAGTAGTCTTTAAAATGAACTTATAGTTACCAGGGGGGAAGGGTTGGGGAGAACAGATTGGGAGTTTGGGATGGACATCTATACACTGCTATATTTAAAATAGATAACCAACAAGGGCTTACTGTATAAGAAAACAAAACAAAACTGTCTTTGATGCTAAAATTGTATCAGATCTTCAATCGGGTACATAGAAGGGACTCAACAGAGAAACAACAATAGCAACAAAAAACCCCCAGAGCATTCTCTAAAAGTACTAAACAGCAACTCTTTTGGCTTGACAATTCTGAAGCTCATCAATAGTAAGATAACAGATAAACTTATAGTTACTTCCATAAGAACAAATTTCTGTGATTTCTCCAGGGATCCTCTAGGGAATCTTAAAGAAAGAGTCAGAAAGAAAAGATTTTGTGAAAGTTTAATACTTTTTATTCCATTTTCCAGCAAGGATTCGGTTTGAGGAAGGCAGAAATCAAAAATTGCCAGATCTGATCACTTCAGATAGGATCGTGTATGCCTGAGAACGTGAATGGTTGTGACAGTGTGATATTTAAAAAACAAAAATCCTCAACGTTTTCAGAGATGAGGAAAATTTGTTGTTTCTTTCATTTTGAGGAGAATAATCAAGGACACGACAATGTCAGAAACACAGTGTAGAATGTCATTCTGCTGAGATACAGAATCTTCGCTATTTGGGAAAAACTAGCCTCTCAGGCAAAGAGAAAAATTTTACAACCTCTTATTAAGAGCGGATGAAGACAAAATACCGTAGGATATTACATGTGGAAGCTAACAATTACAAGATTCCAGTGATTATAATAAAAAAGAGAGAGACTCACAGATACAGAGAACGAACTAGTGGTGACCAGCGGGGAAAGGAAAGGGGGGAGGGGAAATTTAGGGGTACGGGAGTAAGAGGTACAAACTGTTATGTATAAAATAAGCTACAAGGATATATTGTACAACAGGGAATATAGCCAAGAGTTTGTAATAATTATAAATGGAGTATAAACTTTAAAATGTGTGACCCACAATACTTTTATACCTGTAACATATAAGATTGTACAGCAACTATAACTCAATAAAAATTATAATTTAACAAAGAGCAAATGAATACTTCAAGGAAACTTTGTCACAGAGAGGAAATCAAACTCTAGGTTTGCCCCACTGAAATATTTGATTCTAAAGGAACAACAGCTCTTTTTTTAAAATATCTGATGATTAAACCCATCAAAACTGAGTCCTACTTGGCAAAATATTAACAAAATTTTGTTCTCCTTTTCTGGTTATCTTTCTGTGAATCTTCTTTAGATCTATCCATATGCTCAGTATTGTCTTTCACCATATTCTTTCCTATTCTGCAACAAAAGTCATTTCACTTCAGGAAAGGAGCATTCTCCTTTTTCCCCTTAATCTAACTAAAATATGCATTATTACATTGAAACTTCTAATAGAGTCTCATTTATTCACATTAATTACAACTTTTCAGCAAAGTTACTTCCATTTCACAGAGAAAACTAAACAGTGGACAATTGTGAATACTCTGTCATTCTGCTGGACTAGCAGAGCTCAGAATATACACAGTTCAGTTCTCTAGAGCAGTGCAATCCCTTTACCCAGTTTCTCAACATGGCAGAAAAGAACATGTTCAATGACAAACCCAAAGATATACCCTCTCTGTAGCATATATAAGAAGCAAAATTTTAAAAGCTTGAAGTTATGCTTAACAATCAGTACTTCAATATTATGTCTCATATAGAAATGATCTAGGCATCCCATGGATGTCCATCAACTACTTCAATACAATATCTATTCAAGGGTTAGCTGAATATCTTGGAAATTCTGTTCAAAGCGACATATTCCTAAACTTACTTACTGTGGAAATTGTTAAAAAAAACTGTCAGAATAATGGTTCAGTTTGGCCAAACATAAATGTATGTTTTTCATAATGTTAAGTGATAACTAGGAGTAATGTTAGTTTTATGATCAGTCGATCTGCATATATTAGGAAAAACATATCCATGTAGAAAAAAAAAAAACTATGCTTGTGTGATACTTGATATTTAACACTGCCAAATCAGAGACGATATGGTTGATTTTATTAAACGCTAAAGATTAAATGTGACTTTTCATACCAACTCTTTACCTAAATTACATAAATTTGAAATCTTACAATGCTTCTGTGTTGTATTTTTGGAGAATATGTTTTTAATCCAGTATATTTAAAGGATCAGTAGTTCAATTTCCTTATTTTCAGGGAATTTTAGAAAAGTTCAGCTTATAATAAGTAGGTATTTTGATATGCCTCTCAGAACAGAGTTTCTCTAATTTAAGAGACTTTATAAGCTAATATATTAATACCACCTGGAGGTAGGAAAATAAACACTAACATAATAAGAGGCGAAGGTATTTCTGAATTATAGACATATAGACATACAGGCACAGAAAAATAGACCTTATAACTTCAATTCTATAGTTTCAGCTGTAGGTCAAGAGCCAACAAAGAAACAGAAACCACTGCCTGGTTCAGATGAAAGAGCTGTTTTCTCCTGGACAGCATAACATTCTTTATTGATTTGAGCTCAAAAATAGACAAAAAGACTAACAAACCAGATTCCCTGTTGTCACTCATTCAACAGAGATTAGAGTCCTATAAACCATTAGTCCATTTAGAGGGATCTCCAAATTGTCAGGCCTTCAAATCAAGTTTCCAACCATTGCTGCCAAAAACAGCTAATAATTTTCTGGCTGTAAATGAACCAAAATAGAATAGAAACACAAAATTATTAGAGAGGAAAATTAAAACCAGAAAAACAGAGTCAACAATGTTCTCTTGGTGCTTTGGATTCATCCAAGGAGAGCTAAGAAAAGAACATCTGGGCTTCAGCTGCAGATGACATACACATATCTGTCATGGAAATTTACCTGGTTCTGTCAGGTGAATTTATTGGACGTCTTGTTGCAATTTCCAAAACAGTTAAAAAGTATTATTTTCAAACAGGATCAAGTCATGGTGCTCATATAGACGTAAAATGAGCACATGTTTACAAAGATTCTAATTGAACCCATGAGTGAATGTGCAGGTGTTACAACTGGTTCATAAAAGGGATCCAAAGATAGACACTGGACTATTGATCAGAAATATTGGAATTATTATGTAAATAGAGGTAAGATTGGTTTTATTACAATGGGAGAGGGAAGACTGTTGTTAACTTTTTACACCAAAAATCAGGACCAATAGTCTGAAAGCAAAGAGAGTATTTGAAAATAAGACTGCCAAGGAAAACACATTCAACTAAAACTTCATGAAATCACTGATGTGGTTTGTTGGGGTCACTCCTCTATTCCCAGCTCCTAGAGCAGTGATTAACACCAAAGCTACATCAGTTCATATTAGACCAGTACTTCTCAAACTTGAATGTTCTTCCAAATCTTTACCTGGAGATCTTGTTCTAATGCAGATTGTGTTTCAGTATGGGTAGAGCCTGAGATCCTGCATTCCAACCAAGTCCTGCAGATATCCACGCTGTTAATTTGAGGACCATACTTTGAGTGGCAGGGATGGGCTCGCCTGGGTGGTATAAATGATTCTCAGGGGATCTCTCCCTTAGGATCTGGAGTACTGGTAGCGTGGCTGCCTCTGAACAACACTGAACGCAAGCAGCATAAATGATCAGACTTGATGTCATTGATAAACCTATATAAGTATTCTACTGAATTCTTTATTCTTTAGTTCATCTGGTGTCTGGTTTTCCTTTAACATAATTCACCAGAAATCAGCAACTTCTGACCATCTGCCAGAGCTTCATTTAGATGATCTCCAGGCACTTAGCACTAGGAAAAAAATGATGGAGGCCAAGCGTATCCTTACTGCCTTCCCGATTCTTTCCTTATTCTTTCCCGCTCCTTGATACTCTCCATCAGAGTGTGGCCCCCCTTCAAAACGTATCTTCTACCAAGAAATCACATGCTACAAAATAATTTTCCCTCTTTTAACCACACTGCCCACATACATGGTGGATGATGACAAGGTGATGATGATGTTAAACAACTCAAGCTCTCATGGGCAGATTTTAGACAGTTTCAGTAGTTAATATATTTCACTCTAAGTTGCATATGACTCAGAGCTTCCATTCATTCTCAGCACTACAGTTCTCCATACTACACATAAGTAATACCATGTTCCTTATGACTTTGCTCATTGCCATTTTGGCTTATGCAAAGAAAGCCTTATCCATTATGCAGTAAATTCATAGGAGCAGAGGCCTTATCTATTGTTGCTTACCACCGAATTTCTAAAGCCAAGCTTAGGGGTTGCCATAAAATAGGTGCTCAGTAAATATTTACTGAGTGAATGAATGTGTGCATATTCAAAGAAAGCATGTTGATGCCAGTAGGCCTCAAGGGCAGTATTTGTTAAACTGAGTTTTAAGAGTTCACGAGAGGAATTTTAAAGTGCTATATTTTCACTTTGGAGATAATCCAAAACTATTAGCTACCATATAATTAAGCATTGCCACAAGACTTCAGTGCTGGAGTTGTATCTGTGCTTATGACTGAACCAGAGCCAAATAGTACCAGTGGGTGGAAAAAAACAAAACAAAAGGTGCAAATGAAGGGTCTGCAGTAGCTCGAATAGAAAAAAGCACAGGGAAATGGAGCTATAATTTAGCATTCAATGGTGTGCCTGTGCAGAACTAAAGAGTGCTACTGAAATTGGCAGAATATGGACAGTACATATTTTTAAGCAGAGGCCCATTGGCATCATTTACTCATTTGGAACACTGGGCATGTTATCTTGCCTCTGATAGCAGTTTGCTCAGGAAAGAGCAATAGAGGAAAAGGGAGCAGCCCAGTGGCTTATATCTTTTGCACTACATTTATAAAAATCGAATGATTTTGCCAAATACCATCTTTTCAGGAAGGAAGGAAAGGTGGGCCTGGGTCTAGAAAGAATTCTTTCACATTCCTTATGTTTCGTTAGTTTTGAGACTGCAACTCAAGATATGATTTCAATAACACGTGAAAGAATAACTGAGCCAACCCCTCTTTTGCTCCTTAAAATTCGAATGGCAACTCCTGCTGCTGCCAGCTCCACATAAGACCTTGCAACGTCCATGGCTAATGTGTCTGCAGTCTAAGTTATATGGTTTCAAATTCCAAGGTGTTCCTGAGAAAGGCCCCTTGCATGGAACTTTGAGTTGACCGAGTTTCATTTTCAGGATGATGCAATGATGACTCATTAACAAATAAATATTGAAGACATATACCAACATATTTTTTGGCGGTAAGCAATTATAGGAGGATGTATACTTTCCTGGTTTTGTTCTAAAAGTGCTGGAATCAGACAAGTATAATTTATATGTTCCGAGAAATAACTGCTCTTGAACAGAATGACTGTGAACCAATCAAACACTTCATTGAAAAAGACTAATGCTCACTAATAATCATATAAAGTTCCACGTACTATGTGTCTATTCAGCCAAAGCAGTTGTGATATAAACTCAGTCCAACCCCAACCATTCTCTCACTTTCCAAGAACCACCATGAAATTATCCAGCCTAGGCTAGAAAGCCTCCAAATATCCCTTTTCAACACACTCCCAAGACTCCAAGTAATCAGTGTTCTTCCTTCACTGCAGTAGGACTAATTAACTTAGCTTTTGTTCAATCAACAGGTTATTCTGTTGTAGTTTGGGGGAGTTTCAAGTCAACAGCATTAAGTAGCCAGACCTGCTCTTAACTCTGACAGAGGGTACAAAGGATGAAGAGATATATTTTCTAGCCTTAAGAACTTCATCCTTATGACAAAATGTGTAAGAGCCACAAGAATTCAAAGATGAGAAATAGCAGTGTCAACAATGTTTCTCACAGGATTCCAGAAGTTTCAGAAAGACTTTGAGGTGCTTGCAAGACTAATTTAGGAATTAAAACACTTTGTAAAAGGTCTCCACAGTAACAGAGTTCAGGACACAACTGTGTCTCACTTTCCTCTCTGCAAACTCTGTTGGCATTTATTCACAACAGGGGCCTGGGAGGTACAGCAGTAAGATGGAAAAAGCCCATTGGTTATTCAGGAGAGCTGGATTTCATCTCTAACCCTTCCACTAATTTATAAGCCAACGTCTGAGAAACCATTTGATGTATCCGAGTTGTACTCTGTAACCCAATAAATGTGGAAGTTGTATATAATACATGATCTCTAACATCACTTGCAGTGTTAACAGTTTAGAATTCTTGCTCATATCCCTTACTTGAATTAAATATATGTATACTTGTAGATTTCCTTTTAAGTCAGCACAAGCAAAATCTCAAAATGATAAAGCAGTTTTAAAGTGTGTATTGTGACAACACCTTTGCTCTGTTAGCCTTTATGTATGCCTATCTGTCTGATGTACACAGCTCATACAAATGCTAACAGAATACATGACATAACGTGAGTGGAGACAGTGATACTGCAGACCCACTCCACTTGCTCAGGGGAAACCATCTCATTGAACCTATTTTGGACTCTATTGAGATGGAAGATGTTTTATTCCCATAATGTAAAGTTATTTCAGACTTAGATGAAGACAAAAGGAGTCACATGTGAATTCCATAAATTGATGAAGAAGGCTCAAGTTCACAAATAGAAGGGAGGATGCAATAGTAAAGGAAAATGGAACTGCTTGTCATCTTGTCTAAGTCAATAAGGTATCCTTGCATGTTATTTTCCATCTTCACATCTTATATATTGAGACATCTTGTTGTCTGCATTCAAATTAACAAATAGAAAAAGTGCTGTCAGAGTCACCTACCAAAAACACACCAAGTTCTAAAACCTACAACGGGTCTGAGGAGAATAATAGACATATGACATTGATCTAGATCCAACCTACATCTCTTGGAATCTAATGCAGCTGAGTCCAGACTAGATGAGCCCTTCCCCGCCAGCAGATCCACAGATGCATGAGTGAGAATTAGGGACTGCTGTCTGAAGCCACCAAATTTTCAGATGGTTTACTACGCAGCCTTAATGGGAAAATGGGGCTTCTTAGGTGGCACTAGTGGTAAAAAAAAAAAAAAAAAAAAAAAAAAAAAAAAAAAAAAAAAACACCTGCCAATGCAGGAGATGTAAGAGACAGGGGTTCAATCCTTAGGTTGGGAAGATCCCCTGGAGGAGAGCATAGCAGCTCACTCCAGTATTCTTGCCTGGAATATCCCCATGGATAGAGGAGCCTGGCAGGCTACAGTCCACAGGGTCACAAAGAGTTGGACATGACTAAAGCAACCTAGCATGCATACACAATGGGAAAGTACCTAAATAATAGATCAAGGAAAGCCTATAGGGGAATAAAGAGAAATAGTTCTTCTGCCCGAGACAGAAACACAGGCTTTCCCACCTGCAGAACGAGCTTTCCACGTGGAGACACAAACATACAATCAGGGCTGGTAACATGGGCCCAAGCTTATCAGAGGAGAGAAAAAGAGGAAAAAGTAATTTAATTGCTTTGAAACACATTTTAAGTGATGAAGATAAGTATCAATTGTAATAGTAATAAAAAATCAATAAAAAACACAAGTAGAAGTGGTATTGGATATTTCTAAGCTAATATTAAATAATTTTAATTCATGAAAAGATGTTCCTTTAAAAGTACTTGAAATAGTATGCATTAAAGGGAAAAGAAAGATTTTCTGGGGCAAAACACCACAAAAGGAAAAGGAGAGACCATCTTGCTGCAGCAAAATCACTGTGAATACTAAATCAAGAAAGGAAAAAAAATAATGTCTACCTTTGTCTGATTTTATTTCACAGTCTAGTGGTCTATATAAAATGGTTACATAAGAGCAAAGCAATTTAAAATTATATTCATGAGAGCAAATCTGTAACAAAAATGTGTATAAAATTTGGAGAAGAATTCTATATAGAGTCAATAAACAAATACAGAAAATGGTTAAGTACCACTGCATCATTTTTATTCTTATAAATTTCTCTCGGGTTCTCTTAGGATGCTATGTAGACTTTGGTCTTGGCTCAGAGTTAGATATTTTGGCTCTGAAACTGAATAACCTGCTTTGGAGTTGAGATTAGAGGAATTTCCTTTTGAACTAGAAACTACATATATTATTTATACCTTTTATTAGCATTCTAAAAGTTCATGAAGGAGTCAACTAAGAAATAGAATGTCTAATTGGTCATTTGAGTCGTTAATTAATGAGTTTTAAAATACACCCTGCCCCTGGAGAAAAAAAAATGGTTATCAAAAGAAAGCAATTTCAGAAAGGAAATACAGTCCGGGGTCTGTTGTAAGAGAATACATAGATAAGACCCTGTGCTCATTTGCTGCCTTCTGATTTCCTATTTCAGTTAATCAAAGTTCAGTTCTCATAATAAACTGAGGTCCCAGCTTCCACTTAAATATGCCTGTCCCTTGCCATGCACACCAGATTATCTGCCAAATCCTATCTCTAATATGTCTTTTATATGCCCAAGCCATCACCCTTACTCTGACCTCAATTCCTCCTATCAGTCCTATTTCAACAGGCTACTGTGAAAGATGACAAAAAAATGGCCACAATACTTTGTAGCAACTTCCATTAAAAGTGGAGTACATTTCCCTATCCCTTGGACATGGGCTGGCCACATGATCTCTTTAACCTAAAGAATGTAACAGAAATTATATGGTGTCAGTTTGATTCTTGACCACAAGAGCTTCCACTTCTCCACTCCTAGAAACTGTTACCATCATATGAAAATGCCCAGGCTAACTTGCTAGGTAACAAGACACCCACAGCTTAGTCCTGCCTATCACCCCAACCGCAGCCAGACAGCCCCAAAATAGCTGGCAGGATGACTAACAGCTGACACAGATGCATGTGTGAGTCCAGAAAAACAACCACCCAGCAGATGGTGGTGGTAGTTCAGTCACTAAGTCGTGTCCGACTCGTGATCACATGGACTGTAGCCCACCAGGCTCCTCTGTCCATGGGATTTCCCAGGCAAAATTACTGGAGTGGTTTGCCATTTCCTTCTCCAGGGGATCTTCCTGACCCAGGAATCGAACCCGGATCTCCTGCATTGTAGGCAGAGGCTTTACCGACTGACCACCACCCAGCAGAGCACAGGTCAAATTACCAACTCAAAGGACAAGTAGTTGTTGTTTTAAGCCACAAAATAGTGTTTGTTCTGAGGCAGTGTGCTACACAGTAAACTCTCAATTGATAATCTACCAATTCATCTACTCATGTAGAAATAAACACTTCCAATCTGTTGGATGGAACTGGAAGTATAAGAATCTAAAAGAGCAAGAAATACTTGGAGGCTGAGAGTGGGGATAAGGTGCTGGAAAAATAAGAAATATAATAAAATCTTTTTCAGACATTTTTGATGTCCATCTCACTCATTTTTGTGTGGTCTGCCTACTGAAAAGAAGACAAGTAGACTCTGGTATTTCTGGGGTCATTATCATAATAATTAGCACAAATATGGGATATCTGTTTGTTATGGCCCAACATAAGGCTAAGTACTTTATGCTTATGACTTCATTTAATCCTTACAACAATCTTAAGGAATAGGTATAATTATTAACTTCATTTTACTAATAAGAAAGGTGAAGCATAAAGAAGTATCTTGCTCAAGCTCACACACTGAAGGGCAGAAACGTGCTTTAATCCAGGGGATTTGCTTGGTCCTCTTAATCAACCTGTTTCCTTCCCTGCAACATTGGATTGGAGCTGAGTAGCCAAGATCTTCACTCTCCAGTCCCCACAGACTCCATCGTCTCCAATTTTTCTTGCATGGCTTCTTAATGTGCAACTATTCAGATTGGTCCTCTGTAGGCATCTGACATCTACTGCATTCCTCATCCTTGTTTAAAGCACTGGTTCTGGGAGCTTTAAATACCCCAATGACTGTATTCCACTCCCAGAGAATCAGATTTAATTGGTTTGGAGTATGGCCCGGACATCAGGATTTTTAAAAGCTCCCCAGGTGATTCTAATATACAGCCAAGGATGAGAAAGAATAACCGGTACATAGAGATGAGAGTATTTATTACCCCACTCCGCTCTTCTGAAGAAAGGTCCTTATAAAAAGGACCTTGTAAATCAAAAAATCAAGTCAGGTTATAGCAGAACCAGCAGTACTAGGAGGCAGAAAAGTCTTCCTGACATCATTTTAGGATCCTGTCCCATAAAATGCCTTTCTCATATGCCGCACTGCTTGAAATTTTACCATCGGGAAGTGTTAAAGCTTATATCACTGTACTTGTCCACCATGATTTTCTAAAGTCCAAATACATACACTCCCCTTTACACATTTGCTCATGGAATTCTTACAGCTACGAGTCTTCATTTCCCAAATCACTCTCCGCAGAACAGGCAGAAGTTTAGATTAGGGTACCGAGGGAGTATGAAGTCTAATGTTAGAGAAAGGGAAACGTGCTCTTGGATTGTGGATCACTACTCTTGGGAGTTGTGGCTCTGCTAGGGAACAGAGGAATGAAGTCTGAGAACTTCTGATGGTGTGTGTGAGAGTGGGGAGGTAAGGAGCAGAACCTGCAGGCTAGGGTGAGGTATAGTAGTATTTGTTTGGCCAAAAAGTTAGTTTGGGTTTTATGGAAAAACCTGAAAAAACTTTTTGGCTAAGCTAATATATGGAGGACTCTGCTAAGTATTGGTTTTTACTTCCATTTGGAGTCTGATAACAGCACTTTTCCTTTTTCTTTATAACATGTGTTTGCTCACTCATTTATGAAATATGCACAAAGTATCTGTGGTATAAGAAAACACAAAGATATATGTCCTCCTGGAGGCTAAAATCTTAAACAACTTTTAATAACTTTGTGATAAAATAGAGAAAATAAGATTGAATCTCATTTAGTTTTCTTAAATTCAAGAGCCTATATTAAATGCATAACTTTGACTGGCCTGAATTACTGTCTAATAGCCTTTTATAATTCACAGTACTTTTCTATTTCACTGATAATTTTAATTCCTAAAATGGAAACTGGATCACTGACAAACACTTCTCATTTTGAAGTAAAGCAGTGCCCTAGAAGTGGAAGAATTTACTGAAGGTTTGTGTGTGTGTGTGTGTGTGTGTGTATAACCAGCAACATCTTTATGAAATATAAATCAATATTAGAAACCAAAATTAAATTCAAAACCCCAGAAACTTAACCTAGACTAATGGAAGGCTTGACAACTTCAGCAGAACAACAAAGGGATTTTTTTTCTTTCATCTCAGGTATATCTGAAACTAATTCTGCTAAAGAGAGTGAAAGTATTGATTTTCACTTGTTTTGTAAGACCTAACATAATCTCCGACCTTCTAGAAAGAGTCACTATCTCACAATCAAGGCAATAGTGACAAGAGTGATAACATGATGGGAAATAAATCAACAGTTCAAAAAGAATTATCATATGGTACTAAGAAACTATATGTCTTAATAATTATAAGGATCATAGAGGACCAAGGGGACTTTGAAAAAGGTAGATAATGATAAGAAACTGTCCCAGAGTTCCTAATCTGAATTAACTAAAAAGATCTCTTCTAGAGTATTGCCATCTCTGAAACTCTGTTACTTACTCCTTGACAGTCTTCTGAAGAAATGAACACTTTAATTGCATTAAGGCACAATGTATAAGGAGAGGAATAAATGATTAGAATTATACAGCCATAGAGAGCTGGAATTAAAACATAATCTAAAGAGTGTTATGTTCAGCTGTGTACTCATGTATCATAGATGCGCACGTGCTCAGTCGCTTCAGTCCTGTCCGACTCTTTGCGACCCTGTGGACCATAGCCTGCCAGGCTCCTCTGTTCATGTGATTCTCCAGGCAAGAATACTGGAGTGGGTTGCCATGCCCTCCTCCAGGGGATCTTCCCGACTCAGGAATCGAAGCTGGGTCTCCTGCATCTCCTGCATTTTAGGTGGATTTTTTTTTTTTTTACCCATTGAGTTGCCAGGATAGGAGGGGTTAAAAATGTAGACTTCAGTGCACCATTTCCAAAGATTCTGATTTCATTGTTCTAAGGTGGGACCCAAGAACCTGGAGTTCAGGTGATTCTGCTGAAGGTTATCTGAAGTCCACACTTGGAAAAACCCTACTCTAGTCTTTTCATTTGATAAAGGATAACAGAGAGGGTGAGAATGAAGCTGCATATTTGAAGAGTAGAGAAAGATCACTGTAATGCCCAGGGGTTTTTCTTACAGTCAACTAAACATTCAGAGTCTCAAGACTGGGACAGTCACACTTGCCACAAGTCTACTGAGAAGATACAAGTCAGACAAAAGAGGTCCTCTCCATCAGAGTTCTTGCAGCAGTTCATGTAAATGCGAGTTCACACAGCCCTCTGAGAGCAAGCCTTTCCCAGATGATGCAGTTCAGGTTCAAGGAAACAGTTCTATTAATGCATCAGGCAGTTGGGTAACTGCCCTAGATTAGAAGTCTCACTCCTCATAGATACAAATGTTGCTTGAAACAACCCACTGCAGAGCTTCCAAAGTCCTCCAAGGGGCATGCCCCATATCAAGAGTCCCTACAGGGGACCTCCCTAGTTAAGACTCTGTGCTTCCACTGCAGGTTGTGGAACTAAGATCTAGCATGTTACGTGGTACAACAAAACAAAACAGAGTCCCTATGCCCAAGGAAGCCCACAACTTCGAAATCTGCAAAAATGTGTATGGCTTTTCCAGGCCAGGTGAATTTAACCCATTAGGAGGCATTTTAACCTATTAAAATAGCATACCATTGAAAGAGTCATCTCTTAGGCAGGTTGATAAGAAGTCTAGGGGTCCCCAAGGAGAGAGGGGTCTGAAATTCTCAAGGAGGAGAAAAGGACAACTGTTTTTTTTCCTTCTGCATTCCTTAGTCTTAGTCAATTACACAACTCAGTTTAAAAGCTGTACTAGAGATTATACAACAACAATGTATCCAGCTGGAGGACAGTTTCTCCTTTCTGAAAACCTTCTGACTAATCCTGATATCTTAGAATGTATATTATGGGAGTGGGTCTGGAGGATCTTTCTATTGTCAAATGCTAATCCTGCTATCTTAAAATGTAAATTATGGGAGTAGGTCTGGTGAAGTCTTTACAAGGATTATATAACAATAATATATCCTGCCTGAGGACAGTCTCTGGATTAAACTTTCTGGCTAATCCTGTTATCTTAAAATGTAAATTACGGGAGTAGGTCTGGTGAAGTCTTTACAACCTCCAGACATTCTTTTGATTCAGTGTATAACTCCACTGCTAACTCTAGCAAGGGGGCACTCTTTCTGTCCCCTTCTGATGTCTATGTCAGAAGTTTTCTCTATCCCTTTTATACTTTAATAAACTCTATTGCACAAAAGCTCTGAGTGATCAAGCCTCGTCTCTGGCCCCGGATTGAATTCTTCTCCTCCGGAGGCCAAGAATCCCAGTGTCTTTTTGTGATAAATTACAACCTTTCACTATCTTACCTAGGTTTCTAAGATAGTAAGGCTAGGACAGTAAAGCAAGGTGGTTAGCCATAAGTCAGTTTCTCTTGCAATATGGTTTTGTTAATACCACAATCATAAACACAATTCCCCAAATGATATTTTTTACATGGATCTACCTAAATGGCTACTGCTGGTATCATCTCACTGTTATAGAGAAGTTCCAGGAATTGGTGGATGATGAAGTACAGAAAACAACAACAAAAAAACACTGTCTTTTTTTTTTTTAATCAGGTAACTCTTTCATACAACTCAATGCAAGTTCCTGTATGGTCAAGAAAGTGCCTCAGGATATTCACCTTTCCTTTCTCTCATTTTACCAAACAGAAGCCTCATTTCATAAGGAAAAACAAATTTTCAAGAAACAGACCAGTATAACAGATCTATTAGAAAACAATTATTCATTTGTAAATTTATTGGAGTTGGGGAGAAATAGGAACAAAGAGTCTCGCCAGATTTTACAATTAAGGACAGTACTTGATATATACTGAATATTGCTGAATTCATTGAATAAACTGATGAACAAAAAGCAGCGTCATTTAATTTCAAGACCTCTAGGGGCTCTGAATTATGAAACAAGAATTACAGAGTATAGTGGCATCATAGAAAGAAGGGACATAAATACTATGATTATTTAGCACTGAAAAACCCATTCTTTTTATCCATTCTCTTTCTCTCACCCTCTCTCAGAAACTCAAAACGTCACAACACGGCTACTGAAATGCAACTGGGAGAGTTCTACGTTGCCATTATGCCCATGTCTGTACATTATATGCTTTATATATGGGAGGGGAAATATACAAGATAAAAGAGGAGACAACAGCTACAGATTAAAGAAACAAGATTAGAAAGGCATCTATTAGAACAACAAGGAAAACTGCAATCTAACTGGAAATAAAATGCTATATTTTCCTTGATATCAAATGTTCTCAGGTCTCTTGATGGATCTAATGGATACATAGTAACTACTAGGAACTAATCTTATTTTCATGCATTCTAGCCTACATAAAAGGGCATTAGGGACAAGCTTCAATATATTTAATAGTTTGAGGATACCTGTCTTCAGGTACAGTTTTTAAATTCTAACTCTGGAATATTTAGGGACTTTGAATCAGCATCACAATACAAAAAGTATGCTCAAGAGTAACTGCTGAGACAAACGATTTTACACGTATCTTTGAGATGAAAGGCAAATACGATACACAAGCTTTTTCATATATTCTCTCCTGCTTTCATTTATATAAGTACAATAAAGCAATTCAAGTATAAGATTAGAAGCTCTTATCACAACTATTTGTGGGCAAGTTATTCAGTGCAATCTAGTACTCAATACCATTTGTCAGGGGAGGCTTCAGTGGCTCAAGAATGGAACCCCTTCCTGGTATTCTGTGATATCCATCTAACTCTTTTGTTCAAGGCTGTGTTCTTAGGCAGACTCAGTAGTAAATCAGCCTAGTATTTAGGAAATAAAGCAGACATTGTAGATGTTTTCATACTTATTAATGTCCTCTTTCTAACTGAGAGCTAGAAGTAAGGAATCACATAACCCTGCCATAAAAGTCTTAACAATCTGAACAACTGTGTCCAAATTCTCAACATCCCCTTACTTTTAGTAGTCATGTGTCGGCAGAAAAAATATCAAGGCAAACTCTCCAGTGTAATTGTATTTAACCTGTAGGTAATAGCAGAGCAAAGGTCGAACTGTTGAGCCTTTTCACCTTCAGATCTTTTACTAAGAAAGCATCTAATGTCCACTATATTAAAAAATTCTTTTCATATGCATTGGACATGTTTTTGTTTCATTTGTCATTTAGATTAGTTATAGCTGTTTTAGAAGCCAACTTGGAATTAAGGAACATGAACACAGATTGATAGATACAGACACACTACTTAGATACCTTTGATTAAAAAATTCATTTGATAATAAATTTTGCAACTGGGTATCTATAAAATCTTTCTGAAACATAAATCTCACAGTTTTGGATATTAGCTATATTTTTAGGGTCCAATATATCAATATGTTTACCTTTTATTAGCAATGCATCTGTCTGATGGAGAAAATAATAATCATTTCACTGTTCTATATGACAGTGGCATTGCTATGTCCTCACAAAAGACTGGAACTGCATTCACACATTTCCATATGACGGATCATATTAAAACATTACTTAAATGCCCTCCTATATCCATCAAAACACACATGGGTTTACAAGACCACTAGGTTCTAAATTATAAACCTGTGTTTGGTTGTGTTATTTCTAGCCCAACGCATTAGTTTGATAAATTCTTGGGAATATGTGAATTAGGCAAATGTTACTAATCAAATAATATATTTTCATTTATCTTATGCATGCGTGCTAAGTCACTTTAGTCCTGTCTGACTCTGTGCGACCCTATGGATGGTAGTTCACAGGCTCCTCTATCCATGGAATTCTTCAGGCAAGAATACTGGAGTGGGTTGCCATGCCCTCCTCCAGGGGACCTTCCCAACCCAGAGATGGAAACTGTTTTTTGGTGTCTTCTGCATTGCAGGCGGGTTCTTTACCACTAGTGCCACCTAGGAAGCCCTTATCTTATATTGATAGGCATTTAACAAGGTAGGTAGATTTTTCTTTAGACAATCTGTTTTCTAATTATTAAATGTAAAATATAAAAAGATGGCATCTGTCATTATTTTGCATTGTATTTATGGTCATGACAAAGTAACAAGAAAATTAATCATCGTATATTCTTTACACTGAACTAAGGGTATAGTGATGGGGCAATATGATAAAATGCGAGAGTTAGGCTTTGAAGTTATATAGTATTTTTTTCCATTTTTAACTGTATATGAACATGCTCAAAATGTAAAGAATTTCCTGTTTCCACCCTGAAAATTACCCTTGTTTATACACCCTAGGTGGGTCATGTTCTAGCCATGTAGTCTTGGACAAGTTCCTCAGACTCTCTGAGGTTGAAGTCATAATCATATTAAGAGGTGCATGGAGAGAGTAGGCAACAAAGAAGAAAATACCAACTCAGTTACTTTTTTTTTCAGTCAAACTCTAGTCAGAACCTGAATACTGTTAAAACATACCATATCTCATATTCATGGCTCCATCCCCAACTCTGTAACGATAAAGCTTCAATGGTTGGGATCACTTAACTAGAAAATATAAGGCATTAAACTGCCAGAAAGTGGAGGAATAAGGCATATTTCTATATTATATAGTAAACAATTCTTTTCAGTTTTGATGAACAGAATTATTCATCTGTTTGGTGGAATAGAAATTGCATCAGAAAAGATTTAAAGTGGCTGTCAAGGCTCAGTGACAACAAAATCCATGGTGGATAGTTTGTCAAAGTTATCTGTGGTTGTCTCCATGGACATTCCCAAGGACCACCACATGTCTTTTTTAACCAAGTGATAAAGGGCTGAATAAATATTCTGTTTAAGACCTTCCTGGCTCTCTTTTCTTTTTTCTATCAAATTGAAATCTTCTTGTTTCTCAAGGCACGGAAAACTGTTGGTCTCTATTATACTGTATTTAGTTATGGCAAATACTATTTTTAAAATTTGTGAAATCATCCCAGTTGAAAACATTACCGAGGCCTAGTCCTAAATACTATTTGTCTTAACAACTCCTTCTGTATTGCATATGATCCACAGTTTTAAACAGATATGCTCAGTTGAGAGTTCACTTGGTAGCTGTTAATAATTTAGTTCGAAACAATATGGAAGATTTCCCCAGAAAATCACCATTTTAATGCTGGTGTAATAACAGTAAATCATCTTGCATTTATATAGAACTCTAAAGTTCTCAAAAGAACGTAAAGTTCACTGTTTGTTCCTGAAAAAGTGTCTGTGTACACAACTGGTATACTCATAATCCTGAGTTTATAACATTTTTCACGCATGGCTCTCTTTTATTTGATTTAATTTTACTTATAATCATATGAATTTCTTGTTCTGTTGTTGTTCAGGTGCTCAGTCATGTCCGACTCTTTGCGACCCCATGGACACACCAGACTTCCCTGTCTTTCACCATCATTGTATATTAGATGAATAATATAATAATGAATCAATTGTTCATGATCATAAAAACAAGTTCAATAGGTCAGAACAGAAAGATATTATTTATTATCAGCTCAACTGAGTTCTTATTATGTACCACATAATAGATTTCCTTTAGTAATTTGACACATTACGTTGGAATTAGGGGTGATTCCATTCCCTTTTCATAAGCATTTGTATGAAATTATTGACAACCCTCATGTAGCCAGTTGCTAGTTCTCTACACTACTTTTTCCTCACAAGTGCCTTTGAAAATGTCACAACTCTCCTGCCTTCTATTAATAAACAGGGAAGATGCTTGCCAAAAAGAACTTCAAATGAAAGAATATCTTAGTACCCTGTACACAAACAGAGTATCTGTATACTTACCTAAATCTCTAGCTCTTCTTTTTTGGTAATGAAAGTAACATTACATGTCATTTTACATTGTTTTCTATGTCAGTCTGCTTTAGAATCAGACTGCCAATTTCTGTATACTGGCATGAACTACATCAATTTTATCAAATAGTTGACTTATAGTCAGTTGACTTATTCTGAACTTTTCATAAAGTTGTATCAAGAATAAACTTTCAGGAGTAGAATACAAGTTTTTCTTACTTGGTTTCTAAAGGAAAAATACTAGAAATCAGATTGACTCAAACAGAAGCTTTATCTTTTTTGAGAGAAGAGGAAAGAAAAAAAAAATGCATTGCTACTTAAATCCTTTCTGGTCACTTGGCTTCACTTCTCTTCTTGCTTTGGAAGCCTCCCACCCTTCAAGTGAATTTATGGGCAAAAACATGGTCTCAGTTCTTCAATGCCAGAAGATATGTTTATTTTACCTTCTTAGTAATAGTTTAGCTAGGCATAGAGTTTGAGGTTGACAGATCTTAACCTTGGTGCTTTCGTGAAATCCCTCTATTGTTTTCTGGCATCAATCCTTGCTGGTGACAAGTTTGCTGTTGTCCGAATTGTCTTTCCTTTCGTTTCTAGTAGGTAGTCTGCCTTTGGTTTCTGATAGCTAATAAGACGTTCTCATTAAACCTGATGTTTCTAAATATGGATTTGGTCCTACTGGACATTCAATGTGCACATGTAAGCAGTGGACTCCTGTACTTTTCAGTTCTGGAAAATTCTCTGACATTACCATTTCAAATATTGCTCCTCTGCCACTTTCTTATTCATTTCCTATAAAATAGGAATATAAAACAATAAAATAATGTTGGAACTTCACAAGCTATGTTCCTTGTCTCCTAATTATTCCCTTATGGGTCTATTTTGAATCTCTTTGTCTCCTTATTCTGCTTTTGGTATAAATTCCTCTGCTCACTAATTTGCATATTGACTCTGCACTTTCTAAAGTTAATCTGTTAAGCTTTTTTTAAAAATTTCTTCTGGTAAAATTACCCTGAAAATATGCTTATAAATTTCAAAAGCACATAAAAAGAAATAAAAATAAGAGGCACCTATAATGCCAGCTGCCAGGTTTAATCACTTTTGCAATTTAATAATTAACATCTTTTACCCGCATTCATGTGCTTTAAAAACTAATGAAAATATGAATTTAGGTATATTTTTAACCAAAATAGATCACTCATAAAGCTCAAGTTCTCTTCAACCACCACTTCCATTGCTGATCCATTCCTCCACTATACTGATGTAAATACTATTAAAAATGTGGTTTATATATTTCAAGTAATTTTTAAAACATATATATATGAATATATATGAATATGTACCCATGTAAATTCAGTAATGTTTTTTACATTCCCCCATATGCTGAAACACACAAATTTAGTGCATTTCATTTAATTTCATTATATGTTTTGCCACATCATATTTATTTACTCTCTGTTGTTAGCTTTTACCTATTTTTGTCATCAATTTTTCTCTATTATAAAAAGCAATGAAAAAAAAAACCAATATCCTGTGCATGTCTTTTAATACATGTACATGAGTATCTCTTTAGGGGAAACACCAAAAGGTCAAATTTGAGGGTGATGAGATTTAGATTTACTCAGTATAAAAGTGTACCTGTGCCATCAACCTTAAAAATGACTATTCAAAATTTTAAGTCTATTCAGTAGAATGGAGAAGGCAATGGCACTCCACTCCAGTACTGTTGCCTGGAAAATCCCATGGACGGAGGAGCCTGGTGGGCTGCAGTCCATGGGGTCACGAAGAGTCAGACACGACTGAGCGACTTCACTTTCACTTTTCACTTTCATGCATTGGAGAAGGAAATGGCAACCCACTCCAGTGTTCTTGCCTGGAAATACCAGGGACGGCGGAGCCTGGTGGGCTGCCGTCTATGGGGTCACACAGAGTTGGACATGACTGAAGCGACTTAGCAGCAGCAGCAGCATTCAGTAGAACATGGTACAGTACACGTATGTTGTGTAACTGATATTTTCATGATTACTAATGAAGCTGAGAAAACCTCTGTGCTTATTGGTTTCTTTGTTTATGTGTTTAAATATTTTTACTATGTTGAATTAGGTTATTTCCTGTTAAGTAGGAAATATTTGCATATTCAAAATAGTAATCCTTTTCCTATTGTACAAAATTTCTCCAATAATAAAATAATAATAATAAAATAATAAAATAATAAAATAAAATAAAATAAAATAATAAAATAAAAAAATAATAAAATAATAAAATAAAATAAAATAAAATAATAAAATAATAGTAATCCTTTTCCTATTGTACAAAATTTCTCCAATAATAAAATTTAGTTTATTCACTAAGTTCATTCCTTTATATATTTCTAGGGCCTCTTATTGTTTTCTTAATAATTCTTCTTTTTGAATAACTGCTATCTATTTACCTCTTAGGCAATCATGAATATAATTATTTTAGTATTTTCCCATTATTGTCTTTTCATCTGAAGTAACTGTATAACTTGAGTGTCAATTCATTGTCTGTTTTCTTTTTAAACTTTTAATTTGTTGTCATTATGGATAAAGTTATTATTATTTTACAAAATATGATCAAGTATCTTTATTTAGTCATATTACTGCCATTGCTTCTTTAAGAAATAAAAAGAGGAATGCAGGAGGGTAAGAGGAAACAGAAGAGAGGAGGTGATGTGACAAAGGCAGAGAGTTGGTGAAAAACATATGATTATGCTATGCTGCTACTTTGAAGATGAAAGCATGGGCCAAGTCCCAAGAAATGCAGGTGGTTTCTAGAAACTGGAAAAGGCAAGGAAACAGATGGTCCCCTGAAGCCTCCAGAAGGGATGCAGCCTTACTGGTACCTTGATCTAGCCCAGTGAGACTCATGTTAGATTCCTGACCTACAAAATACGAGATAATATATCTGTGTTGTTTTAAGCCACTAAGTTTGTGATAATTTATTACAGCAATAATAGGAAACGTAGCTTGCTCCATTGTAGCCTTCTAAGAGTTAGACTCTGCCAATAGGAAGATCTCTTCAATCAGTTTCCATCCCACTCACCAGTTTGCACAGTGAGCTCAGCCCTAGTTACATCCTTCACAAGGCGCACTGTTAGTTCCACAGACTCAAAGGATATAAATTCCAGGACATCTCTTCTTACTTCCAGGATTTGATCTCAGCACACTATGCCCTTAGATCCGCCTGCCAAACTGTGCATATTTTGTTTCTGCCTTTTGTGTTTAGTCTGGAGAGGTTTACATGGTTGGCATATGTCTTTTATCTGTTTTTATATTTTATTCATTATTACTATTAGAAAAGTAATGATAATATTTTACTGACTTGTTGGTGAAGACAGTTTTGTAAAGTAATGCCAGAGACTGCCCTACTATTCTAATAGCAAACAAAGCATACATTTATGATTTTAAGCCCTTTCCTCTCTTGCTCTATTTGTTCCCTCCCATTTCTGTTTCTCCCTTTCATACACTCAAACTTTCAAAAGTTTTCCCCTGCACTTAGACTTTGGGATAAGGAAAACACACAGAACTTGCAGAAGTGGCAACATCTTGAACCAAGTACTCTCCAGAGTATCTTGCCAATTCTGAGTCTGTTTACTGTGGTCATTATTTCAGAGGGGGTCAATATGCAGGAATGACCATAAAAGGCAAAATTTGAAAGAAGGAATTCAACCCACATGGCTTCCATCTCAAAAGTTTGTTAAAAAAAAAAAAGAAAGAAAAAAAAAAAGAAACTTTTTATAAAATGTAATACATCTTTAAAACTATATCCAAGTGAAAAAACTTGTTTAGCAGAAAATAGGTTCTCATTTCTTTTTCAGGCCAAGTGTTATAGGGAAATAGGACATGTAGAACAGAATTTTAAATCAAGTAGTTAGTATTACAATATCACTAATCTAGTACATTACAATCTGCATTAGTATAAGAATCCATGGATACCATTTTTCAATGTGTATTAAATCTGGGAACAGGGTTGATAGGCTCTAACGTACCCCTCATATCCAGTATCACCTCTTGATATCTTCAAAGCCATAAATGATAATTATCAGTAATAAAATAAACCAATTAAAAGTACCTGAAATGCTCCCTACATTCTCAAACATGTATTACCATTATATATTTTTTCAACTTAGTGAAAAAAAAAAAAAGCACTGCTTTTAACAAGAAAAAATTTAAAATAAAAAGATTATGATTGTCATCTTATGAAAGACTTTCCAATTTATGAGGGAATGTTTGTCAAGGTCCTACCCAAACTACATAACCAACTATAAAGAGACATGTCACCTAAAGCGACCTCTGCTTCCTGACTCTTAAAGCCATTTGAAGACTGAAGGCAATAGGAGAAGGGGTTGACAGAGGATGAGATGGTTACATGGCCTGACCAATTCAGTGGACATGAAACTGAACAAACTCTGAGAGATAGTGAAGGACAGGAGACCCTGGCGGGCGGCAGTCCATGGGGTCGCAAAGAGTCAGACACAATTGAGCAACTGAACAACAGCAACAAAAAAGACATTTAACTATTACTTGATTGACGGTATCAACAAGGAAATAACATGGACTACATATGTTTTATACTTTTTGCTTTCAAGTCTTCTTTCTCATTTAAATTCCACATATGTGAATTATCTTGACCAAAACTACTTGAACAGGTCATACAAAGTCACCTGCTGTACTATAAATTTCCCCCAGGAGAGCTGCATCGAGACTGTCATGGCAACAGCCTCATTCTGAGAGGCGCCTTTCAAACCTATATTTCTTTGTATGTACGTTCATTTTAGTTTAATCTGTTTTATAGTTGTACTTCTCTTACTAAAAATTAAGATTCATAATTCTTATTGGATGACTGGTGTGATCCCAGCATCTTGCACTCTGCCTGGCACAAAAGAGGAGTTTAATTCATATGCATTAAATGAGCAAACGAAAGCCTCTTATCCAACTGTGGTCACTGCAATTTGACTCGAGATGGGTATTTGCTAAAGGCAATCACATCTGGTCTGGCATAATAGCCCAGTTCAAGATGGATAACCCGTCCTGAACAGTGATTAACTGACCAAGGAAAGATGCAAAGATGGGCTCAATAAAGGACAGAAATGGTATGGACCTAACAGGAGAAAGAACATATCAAGAAGAGGTGGCAAGAATACACAGAAGAACTGTACAAAAAAGATCTTCACAACCCAGATAATCACGATGGTGTTATCACTCACTTAGAGCCAGACATCCTGGAATGTGAAGTCAAGTGGGCCTTAGAAAGCATCACTACAAACAGAGCTAGTGGAGGTGATGGAATTCCAGTTGAGCTATTTCAAATCCTGAAAGATGACGCTGTGAAAGTGCTGCACTCGATACGCCAGCAAATTTGGAAAACTCAGCAGTAGCCACAGGACTGGAAAAGGTCAGTTTTCATTCAAATGCCTAAGAAAGGCAATGCCAAAGAATGCTCAAACTACCACACAATTGCATTCATATCACACGCTAGTAAAGTAGTGCTCAAAATTCTCCAAGCCAGGCCTCAACAACACATGAACCGTGAACTTCCAGATGTTCAAGCTGATTTTAGAAAAGGCAGAGGAAACAGAGATCAAATTGCCAACATCCGCTGGATCATCAAAAAAGCAAGAGAGTTTCAGAAAAACATCTACTGACTTTATTGACTATGCCAAAGCCTTTGACTGTGTGGATCACAAGAAACTGTGGAAAATTCTGAAAGAGATGGGAATACCAGACCACTTGACCTTCCTCTTGATAAACCTGTACGCAGGTCAGGAAACAACAGTTAGAGCTGGACATGGAACGACAGACTGGTTCCAAATAGGAAAAGGAGTACGTTAAGGCTGTATATTGTCACCCTGCTTATTTAACTCATATGCAGAGTACATCATGAGAAACGCTCGGCTGGATGAAGCACCAGCTGGAATCAAGATTGCCGGGAGAAATATCAATAACCTCAGATATGCAGATGACATCACCCTTATGGCAGAAAGTGAAGAAGAACTAAAGAGCCTCTTGACGAAAGTGAAAGGGGAAAGTGAAAAAGTTGGCTTAAACGTCAATATTCAGAAAACTAAGATCATGACATCCGGCCCCATCACTTCATGGCAAATAGATGGGGAAAAGTGGAAACAGAGGCAGTCTTTATTTTGGGGGGCTCCAAAATCACTGTAGATGGTAATTGCAGCCATGGAATTAAAAGACGCTTACTCCTTGGAAGAAAAGTTATGACCAATCTAGACAGCATATTAAGAAGCAGAGACATTACTTTGCCAACAAAGGTCCATCTAGTCAAGGCTATGGTTTTTCCAGTAGTCATGTATGGATTTGAGAGTTAGACTATAAAGAAAGCTGAGTGCCGAAGAATTGATGCTTTTGAATTGTGGTGTTGGAGAAGACTCTTGAGAGTCCCTGGGACTGCAAGGAGATCCAACCAATCCATCCTAAAGGAGATCAGTCCTGAGTGTTCATTGGAAGGACTGATGTTGAAGCTGAAACTCCAATACTTTGGCCACCTGATGTGAAGAGCTGACTCATTTGAAAAGACTGATGCTGGGAAAGATTGAAGGCAGGAGGATAAGGGGATGACAGAGGATGAGATGGTTGGATGGCATCACCGATTCAATGGACATGAGTTTGAGTAAGCTCCAGGAGTTGGTGATGGACAGGGAGGCCTGGAATGCTGTGGTTCATGGGGTCACAAAGAGTCAGACATGACTGAGCGACTGAACTTAACTGAACTGAACTGACCAAGGAAATCATCTCTTTTGGAGAGCTTGAAATAAGGCAAACAGAAGTGCTAGCAAATAGCAGAGGGGCAGAAAATGGATGCTATCACCAGTCAGTAAGCTGAGGCCACAAGATAGAGCAAGCAATGAAGTAGAGAGGAAAGAAGAGAAAACCAAGTCAGTGGTGGCAACGGTACTAGAAGGAGAGCAAGTGTGCTGAATTTACCAGAAACATAAATGACAAGGGATTCTGCCCCCTAAGAAGAGATGATGTGAGAGCTCCAGATTTACCATACATGCACTCATGCCACTTTCTAGAGTCTTACCAGGATGTTGCTGAAATGACTGCCTGTCACCTCAGGTTCCCATGGGTCTTTAAAGCCAACCACCATCAATCCAAGTGTGGCTATGCTTCCTTGGAGCTCCAAAGAGCCTCAAACATCTCATTGAATACACAACCCTGCCCTAGTTTTGTTTTTCTTTTTTCCCTTTCATTTTAAGTACACAAAAGGTTGGACCCAATTACTTATTTATTTGACTCTAAAGCCAAGGACTTAATATTTTTGTTTGTTTTTGCAGGTCCTTCTCGAGTCAGGTTCTGAGTCCTTTAATAGCATCTTCCTCAATTTTTTCTTTTTTTTTTGCTATCATCAAGAGTGATAGGAGCTGGTTTGTCTATTATACATTTCAACTTTTTGACATCAGTGCATTTCTCAGTGGTGGCTCAGATGGTAAAGTGTCTGCCTGCAACGTGGGAGACCTGGGTTCAATGCCTGGGTTGGGAAGATCCTCTGGAGAAGGAAATGGAAACCCACTCCAGTACTCTTGCTTGGAAAATTCCATGGATGGAGGAGCCTGGTTGGCTACAGTCCAGGGGTCGCAAAGAGTCGGACAAGACTGAGTGACTTCACTTTCTTTTATCCTTTCATTTCTCTTTACTCAATCTAGTAAGCTTTTGCGATCATCATGCTTATTTGCTACTTCCATTGCCCCTGGGGTCTTGAAATATCCTTTTGTTGTCAGTTGCTCTTAAAATCGCAAAGTGGAAATCAACACTTCCTGGTCAGCTGAATCACTTTGAAGGTGACATCAGGAAGTTCTAGGACACTGATTTTTCCACTGGGCCCCAAAGATATAATACCTTTTCCTCACAGTTTAAATAAATTAGCTCACATCAGTTTAAAATAGACTCCTAATGAGATAAAGATTAATTTTTTAAAGAGAAGTCTAACATTTAAGAGAGGTCAAGACCTTTTTACATACTGAATGAGTATAATTGTCTATAGCAGTAAAGAAACTCTTCTCCAAGGTAAAAGACAAGACAAAATTAAAAAAATATATTATGATTTACAAAAACTGAGGTATATGACTATTTGACTTCAGTCTCCCTTTGTTGCTCCTAGGACTTTAGCATTAGATACAGAATTGCCAGTTTCACTACTTTGAATCCATCAACAATGTCAGCACCACAGGCAAGTAAGCTGATGACTGAAAATAACGTAGTCGGTTTGAATTTGAGAGTTGTGTGCAAAGTGATGAAAATAAAGATTAAGCCTGAGGCTGAAGTTCTACTTCTTCCTGCTCAGAGATTTCAAAAAAAAAGTTTCATTTAACAGGAACTTTCAGAAGTCAGAATTTAATGATAATCTCTAAGTTATATTTGAAAAAATAATGCTGTGTGATGGATATGTTAACTGCAGTGACTAGCACTAGAACCTCACAATCTGAAAAAATGGAAATGAGTGTCCAAAACTTCTTACCAGCCGATGCCTAAAACCTGACTTGTAGATTACTAAGAAGATAGGTACTATTTTTAGAAAACTAGGTATGATATCTCTGAGGAACTCTTTATTAACATAAATTTTAAAAAATCTCTGAATAACAGCTTTAATTTAACTCTGTTATTGAAAGTCTAGCGGGACCAAAATTAACTTATTCAGAATTGAAAGAACTTGAATGGCCCAAATATAAAGGTCTATGTAGGTTCTTATTTAGAAAGCACGTCTGTAATATAAGAAACTATATATATGTATATGTATATATGTAACATATAAAATTATACTGTTTTGGATTTATATAAGTAGTTCTGTATTTCCAAAAATGTTTATCATGAGGTCATATTTCTCAAGTTTTACAAAAAATATAAATAAATTAAAAAAAAATTAGGTTATTTACTTCTGCATGGTAACCGAGCACATCCTGATGGGTACACCATTTCACCCACCACCAGGTGCGTTGTTGATGGGATGGTCATGTTCTGTCTGTCTATTCCATCTTTTCAAAAGTCTCAACTCCTTTCTCTTTGCCAATCCCAATCAAGAATGCCTTTCCATCTGTTTTTCTGATTGCCATTAACTACCAAAATGAGATTCACAGAATAACACAAACTTGGGAAGGTTTGGTGATAGAAAGAATCTTGGGGGTAACGGAAACAATATCCACAAGGAGTAAGCACTTTAACTCTCTAATACCCAAATCAGCAATATGAACAGGTACAAACCCTCTCTGACAACATGTAAACATAAATATTCATGGATGAGTAATAACTCTGCTCACTTGAAACTCACCTTTTGGTCTTTTATTACCTAAATTTGCATGCTAACAATGCTTATGTATTAATAATGACCTAATTCTTGACAATTCACCATGATCATGATTGTATTTTGCCCTTCTTTTCAAGTTTATCACTTTCTGCTTCAAATGAGAGACTTGCTAAGCATCTCCAAGTGCCCATCGTTTTTGTGTCTCTCTTTCCTGCCAGAAAGGTCATTCTATGATTTTCTTAGGAGTCTGACATTCCATGAATAATCTATGGCTTTCTTTAATCAAATCCTTTTTAAAAAAAAAAAAAAAAACAAAAAACCTCACAGCTATCTTTTACCTTGGGATATTTTTCGCAGAAGTAGCTGCATTGTAAACCATGCCTTTAAAGAAGGTGAAAGCTCCCTTACTTTCTTCAACACACTACTCATTGGTTGCCATTTGGTTGGTTTTCTGACAAAAGAAACATCTTTCCAAATATCTAAAAAGAAGTTAAGACAGCCAGCAAGTTATTTGCTACCAACTTAGTTTGTATGAAGAAGGCTCCCCTAATGCAAAGCACATCCCTTTTGGACTTTTCATGAGTATTTGCCATCTTGGGGAAAATTACTATCTATGTATTTAAAAGAAAGGGCTGAAAAGATAAATAGTTTTTCCTTAGAATGATTATGAATTACTTGGTAACCTTGGGTCAGTGGTATACAACTCTATATCAAGAACACCATTTTTAAAAAAACAAAAAGCTTAAGCTTTCTTCAGACCAAACGAATCTGAATCAGGAGTTGGATTTAGATATCTGTCTGTATTAATTAAAAGCTTCTCAAGCAATTCTGAATGCACAAACTGAATTGAGAAAAGCAAAACTGTGGAATGATGCTACAACATTGTCTGAGAGCACATTTTAAAATGCAGACATATGGTTACACTGGCATTATTTTTAATCCAAATGCTTTATAACAAGCCTCATTTAGGATTTGGTTCATGCCTGGCATGAATTAATGGGAAAAGCTGTTTCTTTATCCAAGTGTAACAGGTGGTCTGGGAACTTGGTTTCGGAGGTTTCTCAGTCTCACTGCCACCGGGGATGGGGGGGACCTCTGGGTGGACTTTCAAGACCACCTGGATTTCTCAACATCTGTAGCAAAGGGTTATTTAAACTGGTGTTTTAGAAAGCATTAAACATTGCTGTTTGAGAGGAGAGGAGGAAAAGAAACACTATGGAAAACAATGGACAGAGTTAGTGAACAGTTAAACAAGGACTGTGTATGTGTGGTTGTGTACATAAGTATACACATGGTATGCTCTCAGTGATCACAGTTTTATAGTAAAAGGAGAATTATAATTTACATGATTGATTTTTGAGGCAGCCTTTGAAAAAAGCCCAAGGCACTACACCACTGTGGATGATATATGTGCAGCAGTCCCTACCCTTTTTGGCACCAGGGACTGGTTTCATGGAAGACAAGTTTTCTACAGACCAGGGTGGGGGGTGGTTTGGGGATGATGATTCAAGCTCATCATGTTTATTATGCACTTTATTTGTATTATTATTACATTAGCAACACCTCAGATCATTAGGCATTAGATCCCAGAGGTTAGGGACTCCTGTTGGAGGGACAAAGCTAATCTAAGGCTAGAAACTGTGGCCTTGAGGACACTTCCACAAATTCTAGGGTAGAACTTAGAACTGTAAATGGAGTGAGTGAATAGACAGCCACCATCTGAGAGGGTATATTGAATATATTACAGTATGACCTCTCTCATGGGTTATTAAGGCACTGGCTGGCAGGAAGTCTGAGATAATCTTTCTAATGAAGGCCTTGCTGCTGCTAAGTCGCTTCAGTCGTGTCCGACTCTGTGCGACCCCACAGACGGCAGCCCACCAGGCTCCGCCGTCCCTGGGATTCTCCAGGCAAGAATACTGGAGTGGGTTGCCATTTCCTTCTCTGGTGCATGAACGGGAAAAGTGAAAGTGAAGTCGCTCACCGTGTTCAACTCTTACCAACCCCAAGGACTGTAGCCCACCAGGCTCCTCCGTCCATGGGATTCTCTAGGCAAGAGTACTGGAGTGGGGGTGCCACTGCCTTCTCCAATGAAGGCCTTAGAAGGCTGTTTACCTTGACTGAGACCAAGTTCGGTCCCCAAAGAAATCAGCTAAAGAGGTGTCAGCGTTGACATCATATGAAGAATGTTGAGGGGACAGACCACTGAACTCTCTCAAATCAAAGACCCTTCATTTATATATAAATCATGTATTATAATTTTGAACCCTTTCAGCCCCAAGTTTACAAAAGGAAATGACGTATTTGTTTTGGTAACAGACAGAGTTACCTGGATAACTGATCTTTTGTTCTCTACTCTGAATTAGGGGATTCCCAGGTGGCGCCAGTGGTAAAGAATCCACCTGCCAATGTAGGAGACACAAGAGACGTGGGTTCAATCCCTGGGTTGGGAAGATCCCCTGGAGGAGGAAATAGCAACCCACTCCAGTATTCTTGCCTAGAGAATCCCATGAGCAGAGGAGCCTGGTGGGCTACAGTTCATGAGGTTGCAAAGAGTCAAGACACCACTGAGCAGGCACACATGCTGAATTAGATGGCCAATTTGTGGTCCAGGCTCTGCTGTCTGATGATCTTTTTTCATCTTTACTACATCCCATTGGACTAATTAGTAGTTTAAAAGGCCACCCAAGAGCTCCAACAAGTAAAGAGCTTTGAAGTTATCATGCCCATCTTTACAAGATAAAGCTGAACCAACTCAGTTCAGTTCAGTTCAGTCGCTCAGTCACGTCTGACTCTTTGAATCCCATGGGCTGCAGCACGCCAGGTTTTCCTGTCCATCACCAACTCTTGCAGCTTGCTCAAACTCATGTCCATTGAGTTAGTGATGCCATCCAACCATCTCATCCTCTATTGTCCCCTTCTCCCGCCTTCAGTCTTTCCCAGCATCAGGGTCTTCCCTAATGAGTCAGTTCTTCGAATCAGGTGGCCAAAGTATTGGAGCTTCAGTTTAGCGTCAGTCCTTCCAGTGAATATTCAGGACTGATTTCCTTTAGGATGGACTGGTTTGATCTTCTTGCAGTCCAATTGACTCTCAAGAGTCTTCTGCAACACCACAGTTCAAAAGCATCAATTCTTTGGTGCTCAGCTTTCTTTATGGTCTAACTCTCACATCTACACATGACTATTGGAAAAACCATAGCTTTGACTACACAGATGTTGGTAAGCAAAATAATGTCTATGCTTTTTAATATGCTATCTAGGTTGGTCACAGCTTTTCTTCCAAGGAGCAAGCATCTTTGGAACAAACTGAAAATCAATAAATCAATGATTTTTCTTAGACCCATGAATAACTGACATCCCAAAGCAAACTTCCACCCTGAAATCTGGAGACAGAGGTAAGACCAGAGTGTCATAGCTGAGAACTGATAAAGCTGTTGGAGCAGTTAACACTTAAATGGTCTTATCAAAGGGTAATTTTGAAGAACCACTGGAAGCTGAATGGCAACAGCTTACTGAAAATCGGACACCACTTTGCCTACAAAGGTCAGCAAACATTAGAGGCACGCCAACTCCTAGTCATATTAACATAAATCCTCACACTGAAAGACCATTTACCTCAATTCTTTTGACCCAATGCAAAAACTGCTTTCAGTAAAAACTCTGTCATGCTAAAAGACAAGATACAATAGTCTGAAGAGACAAAACAAACATCTGAACCAAACTTAAATATGACACGTGTTGAAAAGTACTAGAGAGGGAATCTAAAATAACTATGATTAATATGTTAAGGAAATGGAAAAAGTAGACAACATTCAATGACACATGAGTAATACAAGCAGAAAGGTAGAAACTCCAAGAAAGAATTAAAAGGAAATGTTAGAAATCAAAACCACTGTAACAGAAATGAAGAATGCCTTTGATGGACTCATCAGTAGACTTGACACAACCAAGAAAAATCAACTGACTCTGTCAAGAGAAACTTTTCAAATTAAAATGGAAAGAGAAAAAAAAAATTAAAGTGAATGAACTTAGTATACCAGAATTTTAAGTTTAAAATAGTTTGCTAATGATATAATTATACAATAAGTACAGATTCAAACATCTAAAAGGACTACTGAATATCAGTGGAAAGAGCATCATCATAAGAAATTAATAAATACTAGCCAGTAAAGCAAACATTTTCTACTTTATAAAATGAGTGAAACTGTTACATGACCATGTGAATGTACTTAATGCCATAAAACTGTACACTTAAAATGGTTAAAATGGTAAACTTTATGTTATTTGTATTTAACCATGGTATTAATAAAAAGTTAATTTAATTTTTAAAACTGAGCGAAACCATGTACACCACCCAGATTCCCCCTCAGTCAGTCTCTCCCATCAGGAAGCTTCCATAAGCCTCTTATCCTTATCCATTAAAGCGCAGACAGAATGAAAATGGCAATCACAGACAACTAACCAAACTGATCACATGGACCACAGCCTTGTCTGTCTAATGAAACTATGAGCCATGCCATGTAAGGCCACCCAAGATGGATGGGTCATGGTGGAGAGTTCTGACAAAACGTGGTCCACTGGAAAAGGAAATGGCAAACCACTTCAGTATTCTTGCCTTGAGAACCCCATGAATAGCAATAAAAAGGCAAAGCGATAGAACACTGAAAGATGAACTCCAGGAGATGGTGATGGACAGGGAAGCCTGGCATGCTGCAGTCCATGGGGTGGCAAAGAGTCAGACACAACTGAGCAACTGAACTGAATGTACACCACAGGTATTCATAGGTGTCCCATTTAGTGTAATCATCACCAGAACTACACACCTAGATATAATAAAAAAAAATGTGTATCTCTGGAAAAATAAAACAAATGTGAAATTGGAGAAACAAGGTGAGGCCAGTGAAATCAATACATCCAGGAATTAAGAGACATTTACATCAATTCTTATAGATCCCTTCCATAGATTGATTTATAAAATTAAATTTATTGAGATGTTATTATACACTAGTCATGTTCTCAATAGATCAACATTTGACATTCAGGAAAAAACTCTTTCAAATTGCATTCTATATTTTTTGAGAGGTTTTTTTGTTTTATAACAATTTCTTCATTACCTTTCATACACAGTCTGTAGCATTTAACAAATATATCTCAAATCTGCCCACTTCTCTTTTTCTCCTTTTCTAACATCCGAATCTAAATGATCATCATTTTTTGCCTGGATTGTTGAGATGGCTTCCACTCATTATAGACCTACTTTGACCAATTCTACACTCATGTCAGAGAACTTTTAATGGTATTATTCAGTTAAGAGAAAAGAAAGTCTAGAGATTTAGCAAGTTATGAATTTTTCAAATCAAGCTTTGTGCCTATAAGTAAAAGCATTGAGAACAGGCTTTTCATTTTTAATAGGGCAGAGATATAGGCACTTCCCTGGTGGCTCAGTGGTGGGGAGTCCACCTGCCAATGCAGGAGACACAGGTTCAGTCCCTGATCTGGGAAGATTCCACATGCAATGGAGGAACGAAGCCTGTGCACTGCGATTACTGAGCCTGTGCTCTAGAGACTGGGATCCACAACGACTAAGCCCATGTGCTGCAACTACTGAAACCAACGCGCTCTAGAGCCTCTACTCTACAACAAGAGAAGCCACCACAACGAGAAGCCTGCACACGGCAACTTGGGAGTAGCCCTCACTAGCTGCAACTGAAAAAAACCCACACAGCAACACAGACCCAGCACAGCCAAAAATTAATAAATAAAAGTATTTTTAAAAATTGGGCAGAGATCTGGAATACATATACCATACTTGGATTGAGGAAAATTTTAAACATTAAATTTGAGATCGTTTTTTTATGCACTAAAATGTATTGCACTAAAAGAAGTTGCAAAATAATAACTTTGTATGTTGAGAAGGATTTTATATGTCAAATTCGTTGAATTTTTAGACATCGATATATATAACCTAAAAAAGGTTGTGACAATATAGCTTGAAGTGAATATCTTTAAGGCAGGAGAAATATCTGGAGGTGGCAGCCTTCCCAGAAGGAATGACCATATAATTCTGGATATAATGATTCAAAGTCATTAGGCTTGGAAGTTTTAAAGACTTTTGTTTAGCTGAACAACAGAGATGTAATGCTATTCACTTTATACAGTCATCATTACAAAAGTTAAAATGTAAAAGGAGCTTAAAAACTTTAAAGCACCTTCATCCAAATATATTTTAAATTCCCTAAAAAGCATTATTTACACCTATAAGGACACATGCATAACAATAATGAGTTTTCCACTGTTACAGGAAAACTTTTCCATCATTAAAACTTTTCTAATCAAAAAGAATATTCCCATTTCTCTATACAATATATACATAGAAAAACTTACAAATAAATAATTTACTGGTTTCACTTTCCTGCTGAGAATTCCAATAAATGATTTCCAGGGCTATAAAGGCCTATTCATTTTGAAGAAGTTTCATCTATGATGCGATTTATTGAAAATAAGAACTTTGTAATAACATTTTGGAAACTGCTTTAAGACTGAGGGCCACCAGTTTACTGCAATCAATGTCCATAGGCTTTATTTCTCACTGGACTTCCTTTGCCACCATATCTGCATAGTAATAATCTTTTCTATCCCTATTGAAATAAATCATCACAAAAGTTCAGCTACACAATTTATTCCTGTGCTTAATCGCTAAGTCGTGTCTGGACTCTTTGCGACCCCTTGGACTGTAGCCCGCTAGGCTCCTGTGTCCATGGAATTCTCCAGGCAAGAATACTTGAATGGGTTGCCATGCTGTCCCTCCATGGGATCTTCCTAACCCAGGGATCGAACCCAGGTCTCCCACACTGCAGGTGAATCCTTTACCATCTGAGCCACCAGGAAAGCACTTTTTTTTAAAATTGGAGGATAATTGCTTTACAATGTTGTATTGGTTTCTGCTGTACAACAAGGTGAATTAGCTGTAAGCATATATATATATATATTCCCTCCCTCTTGAGTCTTCCCCTCACCCCGCTGCATCACACCCCTCTAGGTCTTCATAGAGCACCAAGCTGAGCTATACTGTACTGTACAGCAGCTTTCCACTAGCTATCTGTTTTACACATGGTAGTGTATATATGTCAATGTTATGCTCTCAATTGCAATTTCTATTTTGAAACAAAAATTTATATTAGTTTTGAAAATATTTACATATTAACATATCATATTGGGACAGTCATAATGCATAAACCAAACATTAAGATATGGGTAAAATTGAATAGATATATTGGGTCAGGAAGATTCCTGGAGAAGAAAATGGCAACCTACTTCAGTATTCTTGCCTGGAAAATCCCATAGACAGAGGAGCCTGGTGGGCTACAGTCCATGGGGTCACAAGAGTCAGGCACGACTTAGAGACTAAGCCAATAGATGAATTTCTAATCTAGTTCTTGAAATCATTCAGACATCTAAACTTAAACTCTACCTGGTTTTTATGTGCAAGTTTAAACCTGTGCAACTTCCATCTGCTCTCCAGACAGAGAAAAGACAGCAGTGACAACCTGTCCAATGAGAAAAAAGCTAAAACCAAATCAGATTATGAAAACTAGTTTTACAAACATTAAATGTCCCTTGTCAGCATAAACCCCAAAGCATCTTATGAGAAGTAAGACATGTTAAAGAGCAAATTTAATATTATTTAGTTATTAGCGGGTGTTTTCGTTGATGTGGGGGGAGGTTGGTAAGGATCAGTTTTTAGTGGTTTAATTGGGATGGGAGTTGTGGGGATGGACAATTAGGGCCGAGGGGGTGGTGAAATGTTTGGATTTATATGTTTTTTGAGATAGGTGTTTTGTGAGGACGGGTTAGGGGATCTTTTTGTTTTAGGTAATGTTTTGGATGTAGTTAATTTTGATTGATATTGTATTATTTTTGATTGTGTGCTGGATTGTATATTTTTGAGGATAGTATTGAGGGGTATATTAATTGGTTGCTAGGTTAGGGGTTTTAGTGGAAGTGGAATTGTAGGTTATTATGGTTGTTTAAATGAATTTTTTTATTTTATATTCTTAATTTTAATGATGAATTGTTAAATTTTTGTTTATTCTACTTTATATGGTGTTATAAATTTGATTTGAGTATAAGTTTTTTATTTTTTGCTTTTAATGGGGTTTTTGATGTTTGTTTAGTTTGGATGTATGAGGTGATTTATAGAGTAAGGTATAGGATTATTGATGGTTAGAAGGGGTGTTTTTGAAGATTATGGTATGGGATAATGTATTTGTTTGATTGAGATTAAAAATTAAGTAAGTTTGAAATTTGTATTGTAATGGTGGGTGATTTTGATTATATTATTGATTTTTATTGGGTCATGGTAGTTTGGGAATTTATTTTTGTTTTTGTTTTATGTTATGGTAAGATTGTTTTAGGATTAGATGTTTAGGAGGTCATGTTATTTGAAAATGTTTATTGGGCTTTGTAATTGCTTTTACATGTGGAGTATTGGTTTGAGGTTGTTGTTTACGTGGTTTGAAGTGTGGTGTAGATTGTAAGGTTGCTTTTTTGAATGGAAATAGTTTGGATCAGTGTGTTTTGTTTGTATATGGGCGAATGATATGATTTAGAATTTGGTAGAGTATTATGAGTGGATGTGTAATTTTTTTCATTATATTTTTGTACTGAAATTATTTTGTGGGGTATTGGTTTTTTGTGAATATGGTTGATGATGATTTGTTTTGTGGTTATTGTATATTTTGGTGATGAATGTGCATTGGGTTTTTGTGTTTAGTAATTGTAATCTGTGATTGTTTCTTATTTAGATTGTTTTGTACTATGAAAAGAGTTTTAGGATATTTAGTCTGGTGTTTTTATGTATGGTGTATAATGGAATGTAGTGGTTGATGGTGGTATTTATGTATAGTGGGTAGGAGTTATGGTTATGGGCTGTTTAATAATAGTGTAGTTGGTAGGGTTTGTTTGTATTGATATTATTGTAAATTTGGTGGGGGACGTGAAATTGGGGGGTGTGGGGGATATGGTGGTGAGTGTATAAGTGCGTTAGATTTGTG